>CM068824.1:108054224-109255200 GCA_028554795.2 Sinohyriopsis cumingii | reverse complement strand
GTGAGGAAAACAGGAATTCCAAGTTGCTACCATACAAAACATGTTCATTTTTTTCCAGCAAGTTTATGGAACTTAAATGCATATTAGCAGTCAGAGACAGGAAAAAAAGATTGTGGTTTCTTTCACTTATCAAGAACCTATTCCTAAATGACTGTTCCATGTGGTAGCTACAATCTGCATGTACTGTGGGATGTTCTTACCTATAACAAAAACATTTTATCACCAATACCAAATGAAACATGTTTCATTGGTGATTTTTTTCAGTTCACCTCCACCCCCGCAAATGCAGACCAAGATGAAATTGTGAAACAAGGGCAAACTTTGGCAAGGAAATGCCTTTACTCAGGAACTATTAAGACCAAGTGTAAAATAAGATCAAGCAATATGTTCCTCATAGAAGTGGACAAGTAATTACTATTCACTGTGGATTTAATTTGGTGCTAAATGTGGATTTCAACTAACAAGATCCATTCCAAGTGGATATATGGATTCTATTATGAATTAAACTATCTGGAAGACTCTATCATGGATTATCCTATACGGAAGATTCCATTACGGATTATCCTATCCGGAAGATTCTATTATGGATCATACTAATCCAGCACCTTTGGAGGTAAGACATACTACTTTTCTTTAAACATCAATTACTGAAACAGTACTTTGATTAATTAAATTAATAAATTAAATTACATAATCTTTAATAATAATCATATCATGCCAATGTGGATTATTCTTCCTGGCAAGACCAATTTCTTCGATATTATAATTGTCATCATTAAAAATATATAACTGATATATAATTCTATACCTTTCCTTCTGACATTAACTTACCCTTCCTTTAAAGCATTCAAGGTGCAAATATCAAAGGACATTTGAATGCAGTGAAATTTACCCCCGATAGATGCTTCTGTAATCTAGCTGTCCAGACTGGCCAATTAATATGGTTTCAAAAAAATTGCCATTATAATACCAATCAATTCTCTGTATATTGGCCAACTCCTCAGAATGTATAAATTATTCTTCCCTACCTTGACTACCACAAGTACTTGCCTGCAAGTCGGATCAAACCGCACATAACACAGACCGTGATCTGCCAATGCATTATGTGATGGCGAATCAGAGTCTATACAGTCTGCAGTTAGATCCGAGTTATACACAAATATATATGGTAATGCAGGAAAGTTTTACTTTAGTTTAACAGAAATTAACTGGATTCAATAGGACCTGCATTTTGCAGCAATTAGTTCAGGACTGGTTTATATTGGTGATGTTTTTGTATCGAGAGATTTGGACCATGATTGGTTTTGGTTTTGTTGGGCAGTGGCACAACAACACAAGCAGGTTATGTAGCACAGAGGGAATTGTAATTAAGTGCTTCACCCAATGACACACACTAGTAGCCAACCCAGGCTTTTTTTTATGTCAGGATTCAAAGCCTAACCCTTTTGTATACAAGTTCTGCACATTCATCACAGAACCAGCCTATGTGGCTCCAGCTACATTAGCCACCTATCATGGCATGTAAAATCACTCCTATTCTACAAGGAGACAAGATGGCTCAGTTGTTAGCATGCTGGACTCATGACCGAAATTGTCCGGGTTTCTACTATTCGACTAGCCTGGATCAGCTAATGTGGTGTGTTCTTGGGCAAGGGACCTTACTCCAATTGCCTCTGCACTATATAACCTATTTATATTGCTATGGCATAAAACACCAAACCAAATCAAACCTACTCTACATTGTCAGGGGGTGGGGTGTTGAACACAACAATCTGCATATAGTAATAATAATGTTACACCGGTGTAGAAATAGCTCCTTACACTGCTGGGGATCAGTTTTAATCATTTCTTTAATTAACATCCCAATGATAAAAAGGTGAAGCCTTGAATCTATTATGTTTATTTCTTAGCTTTACAAATGTGTGAATTGGACTTACAAATAATGATACAACTATCAATACCTAACACCCTGATGTAAAAAAAATGACTATTTGACCTGCCCTAGGAACATCTGGCACTTGGACCAAGTTGAAGAAATTAATTTCACTAAAGAGCCATGATGGCTCAGGGATACGCATGCTCGACCGTCAAATAAATGGGTCCAGGGCTTGAACCCTACCACTGAATCAGGCCAGATCAAGCTACTGCTGTACACAGATAGGCAATGCACTTTACTCCAGTTGCCTTGGCACTAAATAACCCAAGAATCTGGCTGTCCTGTAAACCATACTCAACCAAACCAAACTAGACCAAAATGCTTTCCTAATAATTGTGCAAAACTTATTCAATGATACATGTTTTTAATCCAACATAATTTCAAATCAAGGTAGTGGGGTCGCAAAGCCAAGAAAAAGCATGTTTGTTGGTAAGGAAGACTATCAATAAAACTGATATCTGTTTGAAAAGCTATCATTTTTCCTCTATAACTATTCATTACCAACCACCCACTATTCACAACAAAGACACTCAGATAAGCTAATAAGGCTGAAGTGAATATTCTGGCCCATTTCACAGGAAACCCGATAAAGCAGCTCATATTCTTTCAGCCATTTGAAGCACTTTTGTTTGCAGTGCTGTCACCCAGAAATTTTATTGGTGGGTATATCATTATATTAGACCTTTTTTATATTTATAAAAAAAGGCATTCTGAATGCTTTAAACAATTTTAAACATCTGCCATTAGAAATAATGCTAAGCAATAAGTTCCTTGGAATCACAAGAATATTTTCAAGATGGCAAGCCAAGAACTTCTTAAGAAAGTCCTATAAGTAACACAGCTGTGTACAAGACAGTCAGTCTAGAATCCATTTTGACTAAAAGAGCTATGTACAAGAATCAGCCTGCCTGGAGTCCATTTGGACTAAAAGAGCTGTGTACAGAGTCAGCCTGGAATCCATTTTGACTAATGGAGCTATGTACAAGGTTGTCAGTCTGGTGTCCATTTTGACTGAAGGAGCTGTGTACAAGACAGTCAGCCAAGAGTCCATTTTGACTAAAAGAGCTGTGTACAAGTGTCAGCCTGGAGTCCATTTTGACTAAGAGAGCTGAGTACATGAGTCAGCCTGGAGTCCATTTTGACTAATGGAGCTGTGTACAAGGCTGTCAGTCTGGTGTCCATTTTGAATGAAGGAGCTGTGTATACAGCAGTCAGTCTGGAGTCCATTTCGACTAAAAGAGCTGTGTACAAGAGTCAGCCTGAGTCCATTTTGACTAAAGGAGCTGTGTACAAGGCTGTCAGTCTGGTGTCCATTTTGAATGTAGGAGCTGTGTATACAGCAGTCAGTCTGGAGTCCATTTTGACTAAAACACCTGTGTACAAGAGTCAGCCTAGAGTCCATTTTGACTAATGGAACTGTGTACAAGTGTCAGCATTGAGTCCATTTTGACTAATGGAGCTGTGTATAAGGCAGGCAGTCAGTCTGGAGTCCTCTTTGACTGAAGGAGCTGTGCATGAGGCAGAGTCAATTTTGACTAACGCATGTTTATCAGACTGTTAAAGACATCACAAAATGTGCAATTTCCAACTGCTAACAGCATCATTCTTCATCTCAATCTGTTTCACATTCCAATATAGCCTTGTCCATAGAGTGTTAAATCACCTGAAAAATACTCCTTACAAGGAAACTGGATGAGATCATTTGACAGTTGTTTTGTGATATGAACTTGTGTCTAAATCGCTTGTATCTGAGCTTTCTAAAGTGACAGTCCTTGCCCCAGGATCAGTTCCTGGTCATGGGCTCTCTGTATTCCACACTTTTGTTTTCAATACTCAGTTGTGCAGAAAACATGAACCAGTTCTTCAATGTTCAAATCGTACATATAACTACGTCAAGACGTGCATCTTGCTAGAGTCTACTTAATGGGGAAAATTCTCATCAAGATGCAAGGTGTATGATATTGATTGTGAAAAATGTGTTAAACAATCATGAACTAAAAATCTAGAAAGGATATATCAAGTTATCATATGCAGTTTGCTCGAGTGATTTTACCAAATGTCATGGAGTAGGTTTAATGTTAACCAGATTATTGATGTAGATGAAATCTTTTCTCTAACAGGACATTTTTGGTGTGCATTTGTAGGGTTGCATCCCTTGTTTTTTTTTAAACATACAAAGATTTATCTCCCATGAACTAATATAAAATTCTAATTCATATGTAAGCTTGATGAAGTTATCTCCCTTGTATGACACCACAAGAACACTTGAAGGTCAAAAGCTCAAGAAAGGTATTTTCACGATCTCTGCTTAAAATGAATCATTTAAGGCTACAACAGCTTGATAGGGCTGAAACGATTACCAAATCTTCCTAATCAATTAATTTGGGGCCCTGGTGGCAGTGTTCCAGGATGAACACCTTTATAGATCATTGACATCTCACCTCTCTCTGCATAGGTTTGAGTCTTGGGCTCAGCCATCATGCGTATTTGAGAAAGCTTGCTAGTAGCTTCATGTGAGTAGGTGATTCTTCCTGGTCTTTTTCCTAGTTTAATCTTCCCCCACCAAATATACTAGCCACCATGTATAGTCTATCATTCATGTGCTGAAAAAATGGCATTAAACCCACACCAACCAATCAACCATCCATGCAAATATAATCTACACTGAAAACGTCATTGATGTTAATAAACTTTTATTTCAGGTATCATCAAATCAATCAGCTTTTCTTCATCTATTATGGTATTTATTGACCACAAAGCCTAAAATATGAACTAGGTCATTTAAATCTACTTAGGGATCTCAAGGCCGAGTGGTCTAAAGCGCTCACCATTACAGATTATTGCCATCTCACCCGTCTGCACAAGTTCAAGTCTTGGGTTTGGCCAATGTGGGTATGTGAGAAAGCTTGCCAGTAGCTTCTTGTGGGTCGGTGGTACTTCTCAGGGTTTTCTCAGGTTCTTCCTCCAACACTTATACTGGCTGCCATGTATAGCCTATCTTGTGCTGAAAAATGGCATTAAACCTACAACGACAACAACAACTTAGGGATCTCATGTAAATTTTGTGAGGAATCAGATTCAAAATTAATTGAATGTTTGTGGCATTTTCTCCATTTATTTACCTTCAAATTCGTTATGACAGTAAATCTTCCATTAGTGCTGCAGAAAAGACTACATACACACAAAGAAGGTGAATTTTTTTGGACTATCTGTTCATTTAAATTAAAGACATGAAGCTAATAAAAAATAAAATTAAATTTGGACACACTGATTGTAGGCCTCTGGAATTAGACATGTCCAACAGGAATAACTTTTTAACCAACTATAAAATGCCCAAATCTGACACGGGGAGTTTCTGTGAAGCCATATGAAACATATACACACAGGTATTAGCAACCAGTAACGGATACGATGCCCCTTGTTTTAGGTCTGAAATGGTCTTGAGGCATTTGCAGCTATTAGGGTTTGGTACCAAGGAACTATACCTCTGCCTGAACCAAGTCTGGGAGTAGACCATTCGGTTTCATTTACATAGATTCTGAACAAGTCAATTTCAAAATGGCAAAGGAAAGGAAAAGTGAAAGAATAAAGATTAAAACTATATGCACAGTTAGAACAGCAAACTTTACTGAAACTGAAAGTTCCCTGAGCTTGAACGGTTGTCCCAAGTTATATCAATAGGTCTATGTACATCTCATGCGATATCTGCCATCTGCATTGCCGGCTTTAAAATATAGAACAAATGTCATTAGCTGTGTAATGAAAAAAACTTTAATAAAGGTCAAAATGTTAAATATGTCAACTTTCCGATGTAAGATGATTGTGTTTTGGGGGGATATATAATGTTATGTTGGGTCGACTAGAATTGCTCCACACAACGATCTGTCCAACAAGAGTCAACTTTTTTTCTTCAGTACTCAGGTTCAGTAATATGTAATGGTTTTGCTAGCTTTGATATGACCATGTTCTTAGTCAACTTGCCGTATTACATTTTTATTTTTTACGAGTGCATGAAGGAAGCGAGTGGTGAAGTTGTGAGCTTTGTGAATATTCAGAATTCTGACATTATGATTACCTTGCAAATTAAATTTCAGCTGATTCAACAAGTCTGAAGTTGCTCCTTGTAAAGTAACTCAACACTAAGTTTTAATTTCACCTTATTTCTTTTTACAAAATGCTGCCAAACTTGCCCAGAAATGAACATTCAAATTCAAATTATTTAGCTGTGTATCCCCCTAGAAGTGCCCAACTGAGCGTCAAAAATCCGCTTCGTGTCAGAACTGGGGATCAGAGTGAGAGAAAAAAAGCTTTCGTATCAATATTGGGGGGTCAAATTAAAAATTGCGGAGTTCTCTGAAGCACAAATGAGTCAGGTAAAATTTTCACAATAAAGTATTCCGATTCAAAAATTTCAGTTCTTTTTGTTTTAACACTACAGCTGGATGGGGGGGGAGGTGGGCATCACTGGAAAAGTAAATTAATTCATTCAGTCATACAGTATCATCATGCAGTTAATGCACTTATCAGACTTAATACTCTGAATTTAAAATACGCTGAAATATAGGTGCTCATTGAAGCAGAATTCAGTGTACACTGAAGCCTGCCTAGAAGACACCTACTAATTAATGCAACATCTATCAATACTTTGCTTTTATGTTTATTCATATATTATCTATATCAACTGAGACAATGGGAACAGAATTTTGTAGTCCCCTGATGAAGTCGGCTTTTATGAACACAATGCCAGAAATGACATCATCAAAATATAATGACATCCACGATTTGACCATTTTTTACCCAAGGGTTGATACCACAATGAACTCGGGAAGAGACTGGATACAAAATGGTGTGGTTGAAAACTTTTTCTATATTTTAATAATCCTCCTATGAACAGGAGGTGAAATATAATTCGCTTTGTGAACTGTATATTAATGACCTAGGCACATTTTTATGTGTGGATGTTTCCAATTCTCTCACTTTTAAAAGCGAATTGCTCAGAAAGTCAAAATACTTGTTTGAATGCAAGCTAGCTGCTCAGAGTTGGCTGATGCTAAAAAATTAGACTAAATTGGATATGAAACTATTTCAAAGTAGCATTACTGACGTAATGTGGTAAACATCTTCATCTTCAAACACCAAATACAATCGATTTAGCACCTTCTTGCAAGATTATGGATAATGTGTTATATGTAGTCTGGGGAAAAAAATGTAAATTTTCTAAACACAGTTGAAGATTTCCTCACTGACTGAACTGACCCTTTCATTTAAATTTCAGAATGAAAGCCCATTTCAACTTGTGTCACACAGAACTTTTTGGTCTTAAAGACTAATGAATGACAGCTCATCACGTTCATCCCTGTATAGGAAAAAAAAATCAAAATTAAATTTGTGTCACATGCAGGCATTCCCCAATATTAATTAAGTATTAATTATCTATTCATATAAATTCACAACTGCCATTTACTAATAAGAAGTGAATTTACTGGCTGAAAAGGCATACTCCTTGCAAGTCATTTTCTTTCGGAATGACTCGCTGTCATAAGGCTGTTTTATCCCATAGGTCATCTATGCCTTGGTCCCTTATCATTAGTACAAGAGTAAACTGACTGGACTGGACCATTCTTCTCTATTCCAAGATTAAAATGAAATCAAAAGGAAGAGATAAAAAGAATCCTTTGAAGGGACAG
The DNA here is from genome assembly GCA_028554795.2 of Sinohyriopsis cumingii. Classification (NCBI taxonomy): domain Eukaryota; kingdom Metazoa; phylum Mollusca; class Bivalvia; order Unionida; family Unionidae; genus Sinohyriopsis; species Sinohyriopsis cumingii. Next base: position 109,247,577 of record CM068824.1, on the reverse strand, counting down.
ACACTTGACTGTCCAAAAAGAATTTGCAGTAATCCAAGACAAGACATGTTTTTTTTCAAATGGTGCCAATTGAAACCATCTCCGATATTCTCTGGCAACAAGATTTTAAAATTGGCCACGATGTCTTCTGGTGAAAACTCCATTACAGTATGAACATCGGCAAGAAAATTTTCAAGATGGCCATCATGGCAGTCAAATTTGGATGCAAGATTGGCATCATTTTGATTTAGGATGAACTATAACAAATCTTTTGGTGAAAAACACGTCATTTGAGTAGCAATAACAATATATCCAAGATGGCCACTATAGTGACCATTTTGGACATCTGATTGGCAACATTTTTATTTAAAAACCGAGCCAACATAAAAAAAACCCATGTAGATATGACTAAGAATAGCAATAAGATTTTCAAGATGACTGCCATAGCAGCCATACTGGAGGTCAGATCAGCAAAATATTCAGCTGGGACCATGTACACATCATAAGAAGTCAACATGACCATATTCCACGCATGTGTAGCAATAACAAGATCTTCAAGGTCAAAATAGTACCATTCTCAGTTAGAAATCTCATTTCAATATGACCCTCCATCTAAAAAAAGTACCATTAATACAAATTTCAAGATGGCTTCAATGGCAGCTATACCAGACGACCATCCATTGAGGAGGAGTAGCGATAACAAAATATGCAAGATGGTCACTGTGGCAGTCACACTGAATATCCAGATGGCACCATTTTCATTTACGACCAACCTTGGGACGAATGTGGGGAGCAGTAACAACAACATACTTCTGTTAATTGATAGACAATGTCCAACAGAGACTTGTCTGATCTAAAACTAGCTTAGCAAAAAGCCCATTGTACTGCAGCTTTGACAAGTATTAATGAGATGACATGGGTACATTTCAAAGTGTACCATGTGCTACCTTTAACGTCATCAGCCTTGTGACCCATCACTGCAAATGACGAATTCCTGCCATTTTCCTCCTATGCATTAAATAAAATCTTCACATTATGCACTAAAGATAATGTTGAAAAAATATCACAGAAAATGCAACATAAAAAGTCTTATGCAATTATCAAAGCATTCTGTTTTCAACTGGTGGCATTTTACCACAAAATTTAGTGTTGTGGCAGTGGTATTTTCCACGATCTAAGTGAGGAAAATCTCTTTAAAAAAGTGCACGACTTCAGGCCCAGTGCTTGTGTAAGTGTCATTTTCCTTCCAAATGAAGTTAGGCCACTGTGAGTATGGTTGAAAAGTGCGTGTTAGGACAGGTGCTTGTGGAAGTGGCATTTTCCTTCCAAATGAAGTTAGGCCACTTTGAGTATGGCTGAAAAGTGCATGTTAGGACAGATGCTTGTGGAAGTGTCATTTTCCTTCCAAATGGAGTTAGGCCACTGTGAGTATGGCTGAAAAGTGCATGATGTTAGGACAGGTGATTGCTGAAATTCAAGTTTAGGCTCATAAATATAGTTCAATATAATACAGACATTTTCTAGATTTCAACGGTTACTTGAGCAGTATACAGGAAAATATCAGCCCATGTCCTGTAATTTCAAACTTTGTTTCAACTATGAAAAAACAAAAATAATGCACATGTCAAAACCTAGTACAGAGATTAAAACAGGAGGCCAAAGTGGACCAAAAATCATTAAACTATGTAACTAATAATATTTTTAACATTTTTTGTCAATAATAAGCATTAATTTGTCTGATATTTAAAGACCTTTAACTGGTTTCCTTGTGCTTTAAACATAAATCAAGTTCTTCAAAAGCTTCCATGTTTAAAATAATAACTGTGTTAGATGCCTGAATGGCTTCATCTGAATGAACCTGAAAACCATACTTGCCTCAATTCTCTAAAATTTGCTTGCATTGTGCATAGTGGTTTTTCAGACGTCATGTAAAGTGTTTTTTTCTAGTCTTAATAACTATAGTTATATTTAATGGCAGATCAGCATCATTTTGTACAAAATTTCAAGCCCTTTATGCTACAATGCTTTCTGTAAAATGTGGTCAAATTATGTCGAGTTTATTTTTGGTGGAATCTTTCAATGTTTTTCCTCTTTTTAGTGAAGACCACAAAATTTACCTGCAAACTGATGTCATCTATATGCAATTTAAAGCCACTGAGCAGTTTGTGAGATGTAAATTATAGGTCACTCTATTTTTGACAATGGTGACCATATTTGAAGGCAAAACAACATCGTAGATGTAAATTATAGGTCACTCTATTTGTGACAATGGTGACAATATTTGACGGCAAAAGCGGCATCGTCTGCATTGAATGTATTTCAAGACAGCATGCATTCTTTACAAATGAATCAAATTCTGTTTTTAAGAATTAACCACTTTTAATAATGGCAGCCATATAGGATGGCAATGTAACATCATCTGTACAAAACTGAGACCAACATGCAAAGTTTCCCTAAAGCTGGTTCAGTGGTTTTTGAGAAGAAACTGAAAACACCATTTGCTGACAGAAGCGAGATCAACAATACTAAATGTACTATACCATACAGTCACTTGGTTTTGAAGCCACCTAAATAGAAGTCATACAACTTGCATCTCAAAATATGTGGAAAGCAATTTCTTAGTGTTAATGCATCATTTATATTCCGAAGCCTAGAAATAATGAGAACAACAATCAATATTAAAATAGTTAACATTTTGGGGTGGTTTAAATCTTTTATGAGCCAGCCATTAAATTTATGTTAGCAATGTTAATCAAGTGCGGGGAATGGCTATAAAAGTGAATATAGGTCAGTTAAATGGGTAAGCTCAACGTACAGAAGCACAACTAGTACTATATACGGCTGTAGTATACTACAATAAAGAAGCGATGATCAAGAATGAAATAAAGAATATAGTGAACACAACATATATTAGGGATGCCAATGAATTTACAACTCCTTCCCCACTACGTCTAAAGTAACAATGGGCCGTTTCCTCAGACCTACGTGGATAAGAAATAGAACAAATGCACGCGCGTTACATGCTTGTGAGCTCTTCACTTTAATGATAGACAATCAAGTCCATCTTTTAAAATGAATATGGATCTAGCTTTTGCGGCTTTAAATATCATTATTATGGATTAGGAAAGAGTCCGATGATTTAAAGGATCATAGGTCATTGTGTTTTTTAAAATTCCTGGTTGGAAACAACCACAAAATCCATGAAAATTAGTATCCAACTAAAAGTGGTGAATTTAACATTCTTAACAATACCAGTAAAAGGAAAATTATTAATGTTGCCTTTTGAGGGTTGGCGTACTACTTGTGTACGATTCATATTCAATCTCGGTGTTGACTCAAATCTGATGGTGCATAATGTACCAGCAAATCTGAGTCTACACTCTACTTCAGAAGTGTTATTTTAATCTCTGTACCAGCAAATCTGAGTCTGTACTCTACTTCAGAAGTGTTATTTTAATCTATGTAACAGCAAATCTGAGTCTGTACTCTACTTCAGAAGTGTTATTTTAATCTAATTTCCAGCAAAACTCTTCAATATCCAATCTAATCTATCGCTTGAAGATTCCATAACAATACTGCATATTTACTTCTGCATTTAAAGTGGAAACAAATACTTTCTAAACCAGGACATTGAAAAGGGAATTTTCTCAAATGATAAGACCTATGGACCAGCCTTATAAATTTGTCAAAAAATACTGAGTGGGCTTTTTCAAGAAAAAGATATCGTACAAAAATATTTGCCAATGTTTGTAAAGTTGTGCAAGCATTGGTTTATCATCACAAATACAGTTATTAAAGCACACTATTTCAAGAAAATTACAGTATTAAAAAGTGGCCAATTAGTACCCGATTAGAACCAGTAAGCATTACTGCTGAGTAAGGTGTCTTTTGAACAAATAAAATCTTTTTTATAAATCTTCACATGTACAACTGGGTGTTATTTAAGGAGATTACGGATGCCTTAGTTTCACATCCCGACTCTAAAGTTGCAATAAATGGTTCCAATTAAAAGTATTTTTACAATACTGTTAGGAGATTTTCAATATAAATTAAAAACTATTGCATTAAGTGGAATCGCTCAATTAATTTAAAATATAGACATATGAAATCTAGAATTCAGACCTAACTGAATGATTAAGTATAGCAATGAACATAGTGTGGGGACAATGTAATAACTCCTGGCAGCATTTCCCTGCCCTAAACTTCCTGCCTGTCCCTTACAATGAAACCAATTCCCAGTTATCTTTTTTTTCCCAGACAACTCTGCCTTAGTAAATCACAAAAGGTGGAGTCTGGGGTGGGGCTGAGACCATACTTCAATCAAGGAGTTCAAAGTGTTCTTCATGGACCCCAAACTTGTCCACCGCATTCTTGGCAACCCCAAATTGTACACAAATAAACAAAAGAGAACATCTAAGAAAGAAAATGAAATAACTAGAACAAAGATCTACAAAATTTCTATTACAGCAGTAGCTAGGTCACACACAGAAGGTGACCTGAAGGTCACCTTTACTCACTTGATTCTGTCCCATCATGGGAGGCCCTCCATGGGGAGATGGCTGGGAGCCTGGAGGCTATTTAAGGGAATTTGATAATGTATAATATTTACAAATGTGTTTCACCAATGAGTCATATTAAACACAAAGACTCTTTATATGAATAACAAGGGATATATATATATTTTATCACCAATGAGCCAGGTTTCACACAAGACCTTTTATTTGAACGACATGCAATGTTCGTATGTAGTATATTTTATTGTTTTCCATTTAGTTGTGAACTTCTTTGATCAAGTTGTAGTAAATTATAAGTGCATATGTTCTTTTTTCATGAAACTAGTTAACTTCCACATCTACAACTTTACCAAGTCAGCATCTTCAAGTATGATCAATGGGAGACAACTGCTAAAATGGACATCACTTTACGGCAAGAGTTATTTACCTTTGAATAGGCAACACAATCAGAGCCTTTATCTGATTTGCACAATCTAAATGTTGAAAGTGTTGCAATAATATCAGTGTTAGAATTTCATCAGGAAAGTCAAAATTAAGTCTCCCTCTTTATTTACTTCATCAGGACACATTCAAAATTATGACTTTATTTTTAAAGAACATCAAAACAGTCAAATGCACAAACTGGCATAGACAAGAATCCAAGAAGTTCGTATCAATTTGCATGTGTTATTGTCCACTGAATGCATATGAACTATTAAGGCCAAATATTTTGATAAGTTTCCTATGTCAATCAATAAACATTTTCCCCAAGTTAACTAAATACTCATGATTATGGAAAAGATTTTTAAAAGATCCTTTTCCCCAATTTTATGCACCCTTTACTTTTGTGATAAGTAAAGTAATTATTACTTTCAAAAAGACTAAAGTGCACAAAAAATGTGCAAATGAAGATGTATCTCTATTGAAATGAAGTTGCTAGGAAACATTTAACTAAGTGAATAAAAGGTTAAACTACATGGTGATTTTGGCTTCCCAAGGAATAGATACACAGTGTTTTTACAATATCTTGGAAAATTTCCAATAATTATCACATCGCCTCTCAAAATTTCATGAAGTGGGCTCAATCTCTCAATCATGCATTATTTAGCCTATCTTGGCCCCAACATTTTTTTTTTTTTACACAAGTGTAAGCATTTCTCAGAACAAACTGCTATGTCTAGGCATTCACTATGTCCTAGATTTTATTTCCATCATTTATACTTACAGGGAAAAAACCTGGGGGCATCCCTGGCCCCCCTGGCATGCCATCTTGTGGAGGCATCTGACCCAAAGGACTGGGCGCTGTAGGATTCTGCAAGAGAACAGAAACTCAACTCAGAATAAAATACAGGGTGAAACTAGATAAATGCATAAGGAATGTTGACCCTTGAATGCGGTATTGTAAGTTTCCAGCAATTTTTGTCAACTGTCCGCCAATTCTTGTTTCCTGTACAACACCTCGGTTACATTATCAGAGAAAAGATATTTTTAGTGCATGTTCATTTATATCTACAATGACACTAACAATAGCTTAAGTTTCTAGAGACAGCAAAAACTATAACAGCAATTAATATCCGTTTTAAAATAACATATTTAGTAATTAAAACATTTAAGGCTGGTGAAAGTCTGTGAAGTTATGTAGAGACTTTGAAGGCAATGAGTGTAACATATCTGCAATGTTGAAGGCACACCTTTACCAACAAAGAAGCAATTTACTGGTTGAAAATAATGACAAAAGGGAATGTATTTATGTAGTCACACAATTTGTCATGTAGTCAATGAATTATTCTTTTGAAAAAAAACTTTAATAATAAATGTTGGTAGATATAAAGTCGATGCTAAAATTAAACTACAGCAAGTTCCCTAACAGAATACTTAATACTTTTGTTCCTTCAGGTGAACTCGAATTTCCAACATGTTAATGCTTTCATGGTTTACTAGAGTACTTGAGCCTTAATGTCCAAACTGCTCTAATTAGGCCTTAATGTCCGAACTGCTCCAATTAGGCTTTAATATCCAAACTGCTCTAATTAGGCCTTAATGTCAAAACTGTTCTAATTAGGCCTTAATGTCCGAACTGCTCCAAGTAGGCTTTAATGTCCAAAATACTCAAATTAGGCCTTGATGTCCAAACTGTTCAAGCCAGCTGCCCTTTGTAAAGAGCCTTTACTCTATTGGCCTCAGCACTAAATAATCTTACATTGAGTTGGCAAACAATGAATATATAAATCTATTTCAGATTTAAACAGCACAGACACCAATCTGCTGGGGCAATAAAAAGCGCAAGTTCTGTTTAAGCTGTTTGCAGCTCAATTCTAGTTATAATACATGGAAAAATAAAGTACCATTTTTCTCCCATCATCTCCGTCCCTTCTCCAACCCACCCCTTCCAAAAATAAACCCTATACAAAAACATAACATGAAAATCGGGGTAGGTAGGTGAAGTATGTGGGTCAGCATTCTAAAAATTGTGCTGTACCTACAAACATTTCCAAAGGACCGATATTCAGGCAAGCCTGGGTTGGTTGCCTTAGTGTGTCATTTGTAAAGACACTTAACACCATTCAAAAAGGCACTCAACACCATTTCCTCTGCATGATACAACCAATAAAAGTGCTAAAAGTGACATTAAAAACCAAGTAACTAAAGGTATGGAGTTACTACTGACATCATTCTACCTGTTCTAGTCAGCTACTTGCTTCTGTCAATCATGCTACATGATTTTCAACATTTTTAAAAATAATTTTCTACACCAGAATTATTCATAAAAGTATGTTATTAGACCCACAAATTAGAAATTTTTTTTAAAATTATGGACAATTGCCAAGCTAGTTTTATGTACACTATTTCGTTAAGGAACATGTCTTATTTGATTTATAAAAAGAAATTATTTAACAGCACACCTATATATACATGTACGTGTATATATATATATATATATATATATATATATATATATATATATATATATATATATATATATATATATAGGTAATTTCAGTACTGGGGCAACTGGATTACAATGCCCTGAAAAGGGTTACAGAAAAGAAGCCAGCCATTAGGACAAGATGGTACAAAAATTCTCTGTTGATGAAAATATAATGAAGGCATAATTTCAAAGTAATATAAAGTGTATTGTGGAGTGAGAACATCTCCGATGACAGTAGTTCCAAAAAGTTGGAAAAAACACACAAGCCAAGCAAGATGGAGAGGCAGCATTTCACAGTTCCAAAGTTTCCTCAATGATGAATGGAAAAATAAAAAAAAACATACAGTTATCCCTCAACTAAGACAACACTAATTGGAAATTTTTTAAAGTGATTTTTACACAAACACCACCACCACCATTGATTTTACATGGAGTTGACTATGATTCTCTAGTCAAACCCTTTCTTTGATATTTTTTCCCTTTAACCTTAAATAATTGAGACAAGTTTTTGCAGGGTTTAAAATATATTTTTAAAAAAAAAACAATTAGATCACTTTGAAGTTGATTATCATTTATTACTGCCAGAACCTTATAAGAACTGACATGTCACGATGATTGTATTTCAGGTTATCAGCTGACAACAGCCATCAACATTTTGCCAGGTGTGAAATCAACACTAAAGTCAGGCCACAAAGATGAACAAAAACTCGTACCCTAGTGACAGTGAAGTCCAGGATGAACTAAAGTTAAAACAAGAAAGCAATCATACACCACAGAAACTGAACCACAATTCAACCAATTTTAAATTGAGGCTGAAGTATGCAAGTTTAGTTGCCATGACAGCTTTACTACATCATCATGGGACAATCCAGAAGTAGTAATGACTCATGTGTCCAAGTGGTCACTGTCACTGGATTCTATAATGTGGGTATTCATTATATCATGGAATTCATAGTAGCGAGGGTTTACTCTCCTATGATAAGAACTTTTTTAATCTGGAATTCATGAAAAAGCCTGAATTATGTAAATACTCTTGTTCCAGAATTATTTATTTATGCACATGTTGTGTGCGTGTCTGTGGAGAGAGGGAGAGAGGCAGAAGGGCATTTACAACATTTTTCTTAGCATCACGGACTCAAATGTTGATAGGCTTTGTTCAACCACTGTGACTTAGCAATACTGATTTCTCTTCACACTACTAAATCCACAAAGTACTGGCAATGTGAAACCCATTCTGTTTCAAGTTGACCAAAAGGATAGTACTTATAAATCAAAATTTTCATCACAATAGAGGAGTCTTGTCAAGAAGCTGTCCACTTTACACACGAGCAATCTTCAGCTTTAGAGGCATGTGAAAATGATAACACTATTCTTTCTTGCTGTTCATTCTATGTAATGAAATTCTTTAATATAGTGAATCCTTAAGAATTTATAAAAAAATTCTAAAAATTCTTAACTAGGTCACATAATGCCATCCTATATAACAGAATACACTCCAAATGTTAGAATTCTTCTCATCCAGTGCAGTTATTGTTGTTCAGCACGGATTCATGTACAAATCTACTTATTATAATAATCTCACAACTGTTATCATGAAATAATTCTGTATATATTGAATTCAATTCATGTGCATGCACAAGTGATGTATTCACACTTAAACATGTCTCTACTATAGGGAGTTGTTCAACGTGAGGGAGTTGTGTACCCAGATAATGTAGTTAGTGGCGACATTCCTTCGAAGAATAATACTGGTATACTCATCGTGCAAGTCCAAATGTTTTAAACCAACAAGTCTGTGGAATAGGGAGGTTAATGAGGGTGCCTATTCAGCAAGCTGTGAGACCAACTCTCGATTGTTCCTATACCATTTGTCAGGAGATGTGGAGAATATATATATATATATATATATATATATATATATATATATATATATATATATATATATATATATATATATATATATATATATATATATATATATTTATATATAATGATGGATATAGCGTTGAACTTAAAGATCAGTGTCACAATATGTGCCAATCAATCCAACAAAGCATCATACTTGTTGATGACAAATACTTTGATGACCAATACACAGTGTAATCCATACATTAATCACTTGTGCAGACTAACACCCTGATCATACTTGCCGAGAAATCTAAAACATTGCTTGTTCTATGCACTGATCGTATCTGATGACAAGATTCCATAAATTAATCATAATTATGTGTTGAAAATCCGCACTTTGATCGTATCCATTTTGGAACACATCATTTTGTTACATATCCACTGCTAAACTTTGTGTGCACGAGTCGAGTTTCAGATTCATTCAATGTTATAAATAAATATCTCATCTGCGTAACTGTGTTAAGTGTTTTCCCCAGATCCAATCACACTCAGCTTCATCCTTAGAGATCAAAAAAAGAAAGAATGAGGCCTTGATAACACAGCAGTAACAAGGTCTTGGGCCAGATTATTTAAAATAGAGCTCAAGTTCTTCCTTGAACAAAGTCTATAAACCAACCTGGTTTCAGAACCAGATTGGATCTTGTCTTGAATCTATAATCTTCTTGTCTGATTAAATGAAACTTAAAAGTAGAAATACAGAATTAAACTTTACTTAGAGAAACTTGGGCCAGACTGGACAATATCTCAATGGTACAAATTCAGCCAATCAGATGCCTCAAATGTAAACTTGAACCAAGTTTGTAAAACTACACACCTTGTCTTCCGTTGAGATGCTTCAGTATATGTTTATCAAAAGCCAGTAAAGTCCTGGATGGGTTATTATTGGGTAAGTACCGTACTTTATATAAACTGCAAAATAGTTCAGAATTAAGGTACAATGATGCTGAATATAAAGCAAAAGGCATCTCAACTGATCTTAATACAGCAAGTCTGAAGTTAATGCAAGAAAATAACAACCACAGTAACCTATTTTTATTTTAAATTTAAATGACGCACAAGGTTTCATTTATGTGACCAACAAAATGACCTCCATCAATTACAAGTTTAAATGCAAATGATTATGACACACTATCTTCGTTTAACATAAGCAGCCAAATTGTATTGCTGTTATGCTACATGTTATCAGCCTTCCTGTAAAATTATTACTGATGTTGACTTTCAAAGTTTAAAAATGCACACCACACAAAAACAAATACTTTACTTCTGTGATGATGTGATGACTTTTATAACATTTGTGCCATAAATATGAACTTGCCTTGCCAAATAAACTATTTTTCAAAATTGTAAACTGGTTCTGTAACAATAAATGAAAATATGAAAAATTGTCTCTCAGCACAAAGCAACCATTCATAAAATGTATACGTCAAAAATGTAATTAAATTTTTTAAAATCTAATACTCTATGGATAAAGACCGCTCCGGTGGCCATGTGGTTAAAGCATACACCTCAGAAGCAGAAGTTCGTGGGTTCGAACCCTGGCCAAGTCATACCAAAGATTTACAAAAATGGTACTAACAGCTGCCTCGCAGCATTAAGAGGTTAGTGTTAGGACTGGTCAGCCTGGTGTCAGGAATAATTTGACTGGGTAGGACATCATGCTACATGTCTGCAGCATGATGCCCCAGTGCTCGACATCACTATAAACTTCCACACTGCAGACATCATAGCGATACGACTGAAATTTTTTAAAATCCAAATCACACACACCATGGTCATGAAGTAACAGAAAGAAGCAAATCCAAGAAGTTTTATGAAACTTAACAAAACATGATCACAATTAAAAATAAAAATGTCAGAGGAACTTACATTGGTATGAAGTAAATCGAAAATAAGCCTGAAACAGTTATATTAAAGTCCAAAAGAAAATGAAAAGTTCCATAAAATCTTCAGAATCAGAAATGTACTGGTCCACCAAGAATAATGACATTGTTAAAATGGCGTTGTCCAGAATTCCTCTGAATAATTCACAATAGTTCCAAGATAATATTATATTCCAAAAAATAAGCACATTCTATTTCCACTGAACAGTTCAAACAAATATTTTTTCTCTCATGTAATATCTAAGTACAACATAAAACATGTCTGGAGACCTGATGTTACAACAGGAGCACAAGAAATAAGAATGACTTCAAAATAGTAATGAATCCAATTGCTCAGTTCTCTCCTTATATACACCTTCTATTATGACTATATTTCAAAACATACCCCCACATGAGAAATCATACTACTCAATAAATATATTGAAATACCTAGCCCATCCAATGGGAAGTTACTTAATTCATATAGAACTGTCCAAACCCCACCAGCCAATGAGAAATTAAACCAAAGTCATAAACACATCTTATTATTGGGATTATTATTAGTAATTGTCAACATATACATAAGTATCTATTTAAGGATCAGATGTAATTTTACACTTTTAAATTCATATAACAGACCATAGTCACAAAGGCAAAATCTTAACCAAGATAATCAATACAATTTACAGCCATGAATAAAAATTATTGTATCCAGAGTTACAATATAGATATAAATAACAGAAACGATGGAACTAAACATAAATTAAGACACAATATCTGAGTAATGTCTTCATGTGTGTGTGTGTGTGTGTGTGTGTGAGATTTGGATTTTTAACATAGCTTTTTAAAAAGAATTCAGTCATATTGCTATGATATCTGCAGTGTGGTAATTCATAGTTATGTCTAGCACTGGGGCATCATGCTGCAGACATGTAACATCTAGTCCCAGCCAGTCATATTATCTTGATACCAGGCCGACCAGTCCGAACACTGACCTCTTAAGGATGAGTGCCTAGTGAGCTGTTAGTACCATTTTTGTAAGTCTTTGGTATGACTCGGTGAAGCTTGAACCCCGCAACCTCCATCATCCAAGGAGAACGCTCTAACCATTTAGGCCACCAGAGTGGTCTCTGAGTTTATATATCATAGTCCATAAAACCCCGACATTTCACCTGCATCTATGTTTAATGTCTGATCACTTCAAAACATCTGGGCAATCATGCCCTTGTGATGATTTAAAAAATAAATTTGGTAATTACAAGATCACAACATCATTTGGGCCATCACAAGGTCACTTCACAATAATATTGGGGCCATCATGAAAATAATTGAAGTGCAACAACCCAGTTAGAGTGAATGTTATGGTATGTGTCTGAATAGGGCATGATACTCCAATTGCCTCAGTACAATATAACTTTTCTTATCTTGGTATGTGGTTAAAACAATGATTAATCAATCAAACTAATAATCTGGTGCAATAAAAGTTTCAACAACTGGACAAGTCAAGAACTATTATAATTTATGTAAGGGATTTCCAAATGATATAGAATATTCAATAAAACTGGAGTAGTGGGTAGAGATTGTAAAGTAACAATTCCTGAGGTGTGAAGTGTGAGCACACAGGTGAGAGGTTTAATTGGTTCACCTTTAAAACAATCAGTTTAAATCCACACCAAAAGCAAATTCTTCGAGTCCACCGTCTGAACCGGGCATGCAACAACAACAGCAGACCAAACAAGCCATACGATAAAATTGCACCATTATACTGACTTAATGTTGCTAGGCACTGAAATGGATGCCAGGAATAAAATATTGAATATTATTAATAAAAATTGAAATCTTGAATAAACTGATGCATAAAATTGATATCTCATCTTTGTAAGAAGCAGGTCATGATGAACTATCGTGAGCAATTATACTGACATAATAAAAACAACAAATAAGAACATCTATATATATTGAAAGGTGGGTCACAATGAAGTGCTTTTGATGCCACAACTAAGTTGTCTCTATCCCAAGATATAGAGTATGATCATAATTTCTGAAACCATCATAAAGATATTTTCATACTGAAAAGTAGGTTACACTGGTCAACAGTGAAATCATTACTGACTTGAAAAGGCCCTAATCTGTAGTATTTTGGTGTGCCGAACACGAATATAACCGTGAAAAATTTGTATTGGCTCTCGTTTTGAAGATATTCATATACCTCATTTTCTATGTTTCACTGTGTAAATTTCTCCAGTAGGACTGCAGCAACATCCGGAATAATGATGTAACATTGCATAATACCATCATGCTCACATCATCCACAGTTGATTGCATCATTTTCTGATGCAATGCAATACTAATGCCATGCGGCTGCTGAAGTAAGTTGACGTCAGCAGTGTACTATACATGTGTAGGCCTATTATACTAATGCCAGGCGGCTGCTGAAGCTGACGTAAGCAGTGTACTATATAAAGCCCAATCAGATAGGTTCAGCATTTAAAATATTTTAGACGTTGTGCGAGACAGTTCAAGCTACTGTTACATAAAACTTATTATTTTATCCATTTACGTACAATAAAGAACAGTAATGCCTCGAAAGTGTGTTAATACCGCGGACAATTTTTGCTATATTTGTGGGGAAGTGACATTTGCCAACCAGAAGAAAAGTATCAATTCTCAAGTGAAGAAGGCATATCATCTTTACTTCGGATGCAAGGTTGGTGACCAAGACAAGCCTTGGGCTCCGCATATATGCTGTGCTACATGTACAACACAGCTTTCACAGTGGTTGAATTGCAAAAGGTCATCAATGCCGTTTGCAGTCCCAATGGTGTGGAGAGAGCCAAGCAACCACCTAAATGACTGTTACTTCTGCTTGGTTCCTCCTCTTTCCGGCGGAATAACGAAGCGAAAGAAGTCGAGAATAGTCTACCCAAACATTCCGTCTGCATTGAGACCAGTTCCACATGGTGAGGGACTTCCTATTCCAGAACCTCCAGCAGAATATTCTCTTGATTCATCTGACGAAGACAAAGGTGAGTCGACCTGTTCTTCTCCTGGTCCATCAGCATGCAGTGATCCAGATTTTCACTGTGGTGCATCATCAACCCCACACAGAATAACACAGGAAGAACTAAATGACCTGATTCGTGATTTGGACTTATCAAAGAACAAGGCAGAATTGCTAGGATTAAGACTCCAACAATGGAATCTTCTAGAAGAAGATGTCACAATTACTGCATATCGAAAGCGCCACCAGCAATTGGAGCCTTTCTTCAGAAAGGAAAGTAATCTGATATTCTGTTCCGATATTGAGGGCCTCATGAATGCTTTAAAAATCACTCATGACCCACAAGAATGGAGACTATTTGTGGACTCTTCGAAACTGAGTCTCAAGGCTGTGCTTTTGCACAATGGAAACATTCTTCCATCTATTCCAGTAGCGTATGCTGTCCACATGAAAGAGACATACGATAACTTAAGGCAGCTACTGAATTCCATTGAGTATAACAAGTACAGCTGGCACCTCTGTGGTGATTTGAAGGTAGTTGCCCTTTTAATGGGACTGCAGCAAGGATATACAAAATACATGTGTTTCTTATGCGAGTGGGATAGCCGAGCAAGGGAAATGCACTACATGAGGAAGGAATGGACTCACAGGCAGAATGTAGCCATTGGAGAGAAGAATATCCAACACCCAGCTCTGGTTGAGGCTCAGAAAATCTTGCTACCACCCCTTCACATCAAACTAGGTTTGATGAAGAACTTCGTGAAAGCCATTGACCGGACTTTGCCAGCATTCCGATACCTGCATGAAAAATTCCCTCGACTCAGCGAAGCAAAGATTAAAGAGGGAGTTTTTGTGGGTCCTCAGATTCGAGAGCTTTTCAAAGATGACCGGTTCAACAACTTGCTGGAAGGTGACGCGAAACAAGCATGGAATGCTTTTCGCCTAGTTTCTACAAACTTCCTCGGAAATGTTAGGGCAGAAAACTATAAGGAACTAGTAGAAGACATGTTGATGAAGTATAAGAAACTTGGCTGCAATATGTCTCTAAAGATTCACTTCCTTCATTCCCATTTGGATTTCTTTCCTAGCAACTGTGGTATTGTTAGTGATGAACACGGCGAACGTTTTCATCAAGATATCGCAACAATGGAACAAAGATACCAGGGAAAATGGTCCACTACAATGCTGGCTGACTACTGCTGGACACTCCTCAGAGATGCTCCCGAACAGCTGTACAAGAGACAGGCGAAGAAATCTAAGATGTAGTCAATGACTTGATTTTTTATAGGTAGGCTATTACAGTTGACCTTTTACTATTGGAATGCATTTCGTTATGTAAACATTAATTTCTTGCAGATTACAAAAAAACTAGAGCCAATTTTGCAATTTGACTGTCATATTCGTGTTCAGCACATAAAAATTGATAAGAATTGACTAATTTTATTTCAGTAACATGACTTTTGTAAAAATTTGTTGTCCAGTGTTACCAAGGCATATTTTACCAATACATTCCAGCAATGCTTACAACAGTCCTGAACCAACTACACACACTGAGTCTGAAAGGTTTGTTTGAAATTAGTCTCAAGTGGGTTTTTTTTCCTTTGCTGTTATTTTTTTATACAAAAAATAATAAAGCGTTTGAAAATATTAATTGCTGATAAAGCAAACATGAATTACAGACAAAGCAAGGTGGACACTCGGCCAAACCACAAGCTCACTTAACCATATGGCCAGTGACCCCAAAAATGAGGCCTGGCAAGTTGCAAAACATTCCTCCTACCCTTCCAAACTGCAACAGCTAACTGTTGATGTGATTTTGCCATGAAGAAAGTAACAACAACATGAAAAATGGTAAGAAAGCAAAATGGCTACAAATGAAAAAGAACATCAACTCCGTAAAACCTATTGTAAATGTTTAAGAATTACCTCCCTTATGCCATATAGTTTCATGTGTATACCAATGTGATCTCAAATTGTTGTTAAACCTGTTATATTCTCTATCCTGATCCTATTCTGAAAAGTATTACGGTGACACATCAACACTTCTCTTAACAGAAACCACATTTTTTCAATGACTATTTTGAGGATGACAGTTAAACTCCATTTAAATATCTGTTCAGTCGGAGAGTAAAGGAATATGCAACTCTTTTCACCATACCCCATTTTGGAAGCTTGCATTATTATGTCTGAAACATGTATTTTACATTCTCACACACATACACAGACACACATTAGTGACCATGTGATGACACCTTGAAGATGCATATCCAAAATAATCAAGACCATTTGTAGAATGGTGTCAATGGGTGGCCCACCGTCACTGACTAAAATCCAAGACTGGAACCACAATTTAAATATGGTAATTGGTTCAGAAACTTAAGTAAACCAAGCCTACATGACCCGATTTTGTTCATTTGAGAAAAACCATGTCAATATTACTCAACATAATAATGTTATGCAATAGTTATCAGTGCACTCCTTATATAATTTCTTAATCCGCTTAGTTAGCTATGCACTTCCCATGCAAGTACATAACTTGCATAGTTAGCAAAACTATCCCAATATAATTACTTAATCTGCATTTGTCTGATGCAACTTGTAAATTTGAAGGTGACCATAACTGGTGAGCAGCATGCAAAGGTAGCCATTAATGAATAATACTTTCTAGTCTATGAATCAGGGACAAGATTTTCAATGTTCATTCTGGCAGCCTAATGGATGTCTGCTCTGCAAAATTTTCATTCAGTACCAACATATAAAAAAAAACTTTTGATAAACCCTAGGTCAATATGACCAATTCTGGAGTAGAATTAACAAGATTTTTAAGATGGCCAAACATCAGTATGATTTTCAATTCATCAAGCTGAAAGGCCTTGGTGGCCATATTTGATGTCCGATCAGCATGATTTTATGTAATACCATAGACAAGGTTTTTAAGCTGACATCTGATTAGTACAATTTTTATTTGTTATAAAATAAAACACAGAGGGTCTTCTCATCAAAACCACATGCTGATAAGACTTTCCGTTCAAATGCAGCATCAACAAAATTTTAAACATGGCTGCTGTGGTGGCCATATTGGATGTCAGATCAATATCATTTTTGTTTATGACCAACCAGATATGGTAATGAGTCTTGTAGTGTAAAGAGGGATGCTGTGGTGGCCATATTGGATGTCAAATCAACATAATTTTGTTTATGACCAACCAGATATGGTAATGAGTCTTGTAGTGTAAAGATGGATGCTGTGGTGGCCATATTGGATGTCAGATCAGCATCATTTTGTTTATGACCAACCAGATATGGTAATGAGTCTTGTAGTGTAAAGATGGATGCTGTGGTGGCCATATTGGATGTCAGATCAGCACCATTTTTGTTTATGACCAACCGGACATGGTAACGAGTTCTGTAGTACAAAGTTAATGTTAATATAACCATCTACTCGGGTGGAGTAGCCATAATATTATTTTCAAGATGGTCACTTCAATGTCCAGGTGGCATCTTCATTTAGGAAAAACCAGTTGTCCTTAAAAGTCCTCTGATTAAAACTCCATGGATGTAATTTTCCATTCAGGAGTAGCAACAACCGCACATCAAGTTGACATCAAGTTGTATCAGGTTTTTCAGGATGGCTGCCAAGTGACCATGTTCAGTGTTGCAAGCAACTTACAAAAAATATCTAATTCACCTGAAATTAGCTGCACCATGGATTTTTCCATTCCAGATCTTGTTCTCATTAAATTTTAGTGTTCATTCATTGCCTACCAACATTTATTATAATTCTCTATTTTTCTGAATCATTTCTCTTTTAGGAGTAAAATGATTAAATAATAAATTGTGTATTTGCATAAATTTAGCCCTATTTGGCTTCAATTCATCCTCAAAATGAATTAAATTTTAACCACAAAAAATGTAACTTAAATCTGGAAAGTATGCTGCCATCAGCCAAGAAAGACTATCCATTGCAACTTCACAAACTATTGACTTTCCACTGCAACTTCACAGACTACTGACTTTCCAGTGCAACTTCACATACTGGCTTTCCATTGCAACTTCACAGACTACTGACTTTCCAGTGCAACTTCACATACTGACTTTCCATTGCAACTTCACAGACTACTGACTTTCCAGTGCAACTTCACATACTGGCTTTCCATTGTAACTTTACAGACTACGGACTTTCCAGTGCAACTTCACATACTGACTTTCCACTGCAACTTCATAGACTATTGACTTTCCACTACTATATACCTGTAAGTTTTCACTGCCAATTATGTTGCTTTAAAATGGATGTTAACTGACAAGTTTGCACAGGGGCCAGGATTTGGGATACATACAACCAATAAAAGTTTCATGGGGTGAGGTAATGCTAGCAAACTAATGCTATGAGATGAATGATTGGCAACGTGGATGGAGCTAAAAGAAAAAGCAACAACAACAACAAAAAACCCACACATTATTGTATTTTTACAACATGAAAATGTTTTTCAGCCCGACACCTCTGCGTGAAACAAAGATCAGACAACTCTGTTCAAAATAAAGAGTGACAATACTGAAAGTCAATGATGCTTGTCATACTTCTCATCAAACAATCTAACACCTTGTATGACCTAAGCTGACAGATCCAAACGTATGCTAATGGACAGACAGACGATGAAAATGAAAACCTAAAAGTCAACTAACTCCTCGTTACTTTTATTATGAAAAGTATTTACATTTCAGACCAGAGGACCATCTATGAAAGAAAGATTGACAACAATGGAAATCCAGTGCTTGTCAAACTGCTCTTCAAACCAATCAATACAATATATGACCTATGCTGACTAAATAGTTTAACCCTCTCAACATCTTGTCCAAAGAGATGCAGTTGATATTACTGGCTGGTATACATCATTAGCTACCAAAGGTATTTCAAACCTGAAATATCTTACAACTGAAAATCATTCAAGTGTAAATCCTCATTGTTTTCCTCTGCATATTGACCTATATTTTGTTGACATGTTACCAACAGTCCTCAGCAAAAGAACATCACACCTTCAGATGTTAGTCAAGAAATGCTAAATCCAAATCAACAAAAGTATTGCCCTTATACACTACACACAAGGTACCTTGGAGTTGTTAACTAGAGCCCACTGTTAGAATATTGTTACAAGTCAAATTGCAAACAACAAAGATCCTGATCTGCGGTCATAATGAGCCTGCTGATCAGGGTCTATGTTGTTTACAGTTTTTTTTTTCTTCTTCTACTGATTACTCTTAAGAAACTGTACACAAATGATCTGCCAGCATTTATGTGACAGCAGATCTGGGTCTGTGCAGTTTGCCGTTGGAATTTGTTATAAGTGAGTAAATATGGTATGTGTAACTGGTAGGTATGCCACATTACAAACCAGTTAACAAGAAAACAAAAAGACTTGCAAACAGCAATATAAACAAGAGTCCCTGGAGGGGGCTGACACTCTACTACCTACAAGAATTTCTTGGAGTTTGAGACAAGACCATTTCCTCGTTTTAACTGCTCAAGACAGGTCTGATATTCTTGAGTTTCATGATTTTCAAATCAGCTGCTGTGTCACCCATAATGAATGTAATACTGGCAACATTTTTCATTTAGGACAAGCAAGACACCATTAGAACACTTTAGATGAAAATACCATGCCCATATGATAATCCATTCAGGAAAATTTTCAATTACATTGCAACAGCCATACAAGACTGGTCAGCCCTAACAAGAACTTCTCTGGACAACAGTCAATTTTTTGTTGTTTTTAAGTTAGGCTAGTTTTCGCTAAGGTGTCACAAAATATCATGTATTGCTATTGTCAAGCTGGAAAACATGATTTAAGTCCAGAAGTGTGATTTAAGACTGATGTTCCGATGGTAATCATCGCATTCAACTCAACTTTAACCTTAATTACCTCCAGTTGACCGCTCTGGTGACCTAGTGGTTAGTACGTCCGCCTCGGATGCAGGAGGTTGTGGGTTCGATCCCTGGCTGAGTCATACCAAAGACTTATAACAATGGTATTAACAGCTGCCTCGCTTGGCGTTTAGCATCAAGAGGTTAGTGTTAGGACTGGTCAGCCTGGTGTCATGATAATGTGACTGGGTGGGACATCATGCAACATATCTGTGACATGATGCTGCAGTGCTAGACATCACTATAAATTGTCACACTGCAGACATCGTAGCAATATGACTGAAAAATTGTTAAAGCTATGTTAAAAATCCAAATCACATACACACACACACACACACCTCCAGAACAGTTTCACAAACTGAAGTGCCAGACCCTATGGAGCTCATTGGCTTCTTGATACCTCTCAACCTGACGTAATCCTTAAAAAAAAAAGAAATCATGGTGCATGCAGTTATCTTTCCGATAAACATACTCAAATCAACACGATTTCACTAAATATAAAAGTTACCCTACCTGCTTTTTCCTCCCAAGAATCTGAATATTCCATTTTATTTTTCTGTACTATTAGAACTTTACTGTTCCTTTTATCGTGACTGCTCTCTTGTTCGAGACCATTACAAAAAAGAAGCAAGCAAGCATTAGCATCATCATGCAGACGTTTTACATCACAAAGAACGAGTCCGAAGTATGCTGGTAAAGTTGGTCTGGTTCCATGACCAATTCCACTGAATCTAATATGAAACCCAGATCCAAATTAAACATGAACAAGCACAATATCCGGATTTTATAAAAGTCATATTTCCATAATTTGTGTTTTTATTCTGAAAGTCCGTATTTTAAGGATAATTTCTGTAATACATAATCAAAATCGTAAGGGCTGGCAGGTCTGCCATATTCACTTAGGACCAAC
This sequence comes from Sinohyriopsis cumingii, assembly GCA_028554795.2. Classification (NCBI taxonomy): domain Eukaryota; kingdom Metazoa; phylum Mollusca; class Bivalvia; order Unionida; family Unionidae; genus Sinohyriopsis; species Sinohyriopsis cumingii. The sequence goes on along the minus strand of CM068824.1, from coordinate 109,226,578 downwards.
TAGATAAGCCTTTTGGTGAAAACAATACATCAATGTGACCATTTATTTTGGAGTAGTTGCAAAATGGTCATATTGGATGCCAGATCAATACAACTTTCATTCAGGTGAAATCCTATGCTGATGCAATGTTACATTTAGAATGAGTAGCTAACAGAATTTCAAAACGACTGCCATATTTGTCATCAGATTAGCACAAAGATATCATAATTAGCACTCTAGTAAAAATTGGATGTTGATATAACATTTCATTTTGGAGGTACAGCAATAACAAGATTTTCAAAATGGCTGCCATGGTGGCCATACTGTAAGTCAGATCTGCCGAGTTTTTGTTGAGAACAAACTAGACCATGGGATGAATGTGTGTGTAAAGTTTTTACCAATCACTTACGCTGTTGTTGTTCTAGGGTTTAATGCCATTTTTCAGCACAAGATAGGCTATACATGGCGGCTAGTATAAATGGTGGAGGAAGAACCCGGAAAAAACCTGAAAGAACCACCGACCCATGAGAAGCTACTGACAAGCTTTCTCACATACCCACAATGGCTGAATCCGAGACCTGAACCCATGCAGAGGTGAAATGGCAGTGATCTGTAACGGTGAGCAATTTAGACCACTTGGCCACTCGGGGCTCCAATCACTCAAGTACATCTGGAGAGCAGAGCTATCAAACTTGTTCCAATAAATGAATGGAAGGGGGGTACTTTAATACTGGTAGGATTTAGGGAAACAAAATAAAGGTAGGGCTTGAAAATACATTATATTTTTGTTTTGGACATTTTTTTCGTTTAAATTTTAAATAAAAAATTGTACAACATTTGGGATGGGGGAGTGCATGACAGAACTATTGGACATGTGATGATATGAACATGTAGGTTCTAAGATTTTGGGTAGTCATGTGACTGGCAATGGTTAATTAGTTCAGATTTCCTCAATGCTGTAGTTTTGTATCATCTGTAAACTAATTATGAGACAACAAATGCAAGAATTCTGGTCAGTTTATATATATATATATATATATATATATATATATATATATATATATATATATATATATATATATGCTGTGCATTGTTCATTATTTGTAAAGTACTTAGCATGCACATTTTGTAGCCATTTTACATGAGAATCAGCATGGCTTCTTTTACATCTTTTATTCACTACATTTTGAGATTTTATAAATAATACTATTTTTGCTATAAGATTTCACCAGGCACTGACACTACAGGATATATTAGCTATGAAAAAGGATGACATTGACTTGTTATAAGGAAATTGCATGTTTAAGTGTGCAAAGTAAAATGAAAATATGAATGTGTCTCATAGCTGTTGCTCTATGTCATGGCTCTCAATCATTGACAACTGCCATACATCATAGGAAACACACGATTATGAATTTTACACATGTTGAGGTTGCGTTTTATTCAGAACTGCCCAAAGTTTTGAAACAGAAGCTATTTCTCTAATCCGACTGGCATATCAGTTCTTAAGGTCTCACTGGATAGCTTCGTATTTTAACACCTCCCTAATTTTTAAGGTCGTACACCCGTGATGATATTGATTTTCGGGTGAGGGGCTGATATTACCTACTCATTATAAGCTGCAATTATCTGCATCCACCGTTGGCTGAAGGGTTCTTTTGGTGACATGTCGATTATATTTCCTGAGCAAATCATATGTTTCATAACTTGTAAATCCACCTTGAATAGCACAACCATCTGTCCTGTGGCCATTCTGAATTTCGCGCTTGATATGGCTGTTACCAATTATCAGCATGTGTGTAAAGTGTACGTGTGTTTTTTCCAGAATCATTTGCATGCAGCAAAATTAATGAACAGGTGACATCAGACCCACAATATCGTCCATCAGTATCAACACAGTTTTGAGGGGTTGATTTATCAGACTAGGTGACTGCCTGTCACACTTTGACTAGCACTAAAGATTAAATGCGTAACTTGGGCTGCAAATGAACAGCCAACTTGGTTTACATATTTATGTATTTACTGATTCTTTTAGCTCCCTTGTCAAAGGAAAATATTCAAAATAGCTCTTTGCTGTAAAAAAAAATGAATGTAAAAAAAGAGGAGGGGTGGCAGTGTTGGTTCAGTATAAAAGCCACCAGTTGTAAAGGAATTAACCTGATGGCCACAGTCAAAATCTCACATGCATGCTTTCTAAACAAATCATTAGTTTGTTTCTATTTGTATCTTCAGTGTAAAAAATTATTCTCATTTTTCTGCAATAGGTCACTGTCGGAAGAAAATTCACCAGATAAACTTTCCAGTGAGACCTTAGTGCTGAGGCGACTGGAGTTAGGTCCCTTGCCAAAGGAAATGCCACAGTGGCTCGTTACAATGAAAAATATGAGCATACATCAATGGAAAGAGTGCAGGCGGTGGGTGCTTCCAGCCTAACATTTTTACTGGTTCTCCAACCACACACTCCGCCAGCCATCTATCCATTAGATCGTTACGGGGTCGGACCCACCCACCCTCCCCCTCTATCCACTGACGGATATTCTTAATTTTCTCTGTAACAAGTCCTTGTAGCACACTCGCCATTGTTTGACCTAGTCTAATCCTGTGGTCGGATCCGATTCCGCATCCTCTGGTCTCAAGTCCAGCACACTAAGCCCAACAGGCACCACGCCTCTGCAAACAAAATTTTAACTGTTCCCCCCCCCCTTAAAAACAGAATTTTTAAAATGGTGTTCGTGAAAGAATGCAAATTATTACTGTTCTTGATAGCATGTTTGTTGATGGCAGATTTAAAAGTTTAAATTTTCTCCAGTGTGCGTGTGTGTGTGTACATGTTACAGAACCTAATGATATTGAAGGTTACGTTCATATTCAGCAAAACAGGTGACTACCATGTGGAAAGAAAAAAGATGGATCAATAAAAAGACTATAGGACTCTGAGGCATTTATTCATTTTGGAAATAATTTATAAAACCCGGGTGGTACATTGTGGTCCTCTCTTATCAAGCACTCATTTCTTTCTCCTCAGTTTGGCTCAATACACCTCCAAAGTCCTAACTACATGCTCAACTAAACTTGTCTGCACCTTTTTCCTGAACAATACAATAAACTCCGATCTACACACCGAATTCTGTCAACAATTAAGTAACACAATGGGGAAAATCTCAGAGACACAAATTGGAATTCAAATTGTATCGTGTAAAAGACATAACTTAAACAATTCTTAAATACAACACAAATAATTTCAACAAAGTCCAAATTTAACCATGATTTTTGGAATTTCTGCTTCGCTTTGACAGAAATATTGCAGAAAAAAAGGAAATGGTTATCCACAATTTCCCTCCATGAAGGCCCCACTATGCCAGTCTTAACCTAGGCTTCAGGCCCACATGTATACCGTAAACATTCGACAGTAAGTTGCTACTATCGACTATGATCCCAATATTTACTGTAAATAATTAATAACCACCGACTTTGATTATCACTAACCAAAAGCTTGTATAACCCAGATAAATTTTATTTTTCATTCCAAATATATACATTCTTTCTTTAAAATTCTTATATATTATTATTATCATCAGAATTGTTATGTTGCAGATACATCTTTATGAATCAATGCGTTGATGTTTTACAGTTCCACTGTACTGGTCTGATTGTATGCTAGTGATAAAGTTGTATACATGATGAATTTTCATCACTAATAGAAAGCGGAAAAAATGCACATTACTATCTGGAAAATATTTATTAAAGCTTTTATTTTTAAAATATTTTCAATGATGTGACTCGAAAATGTTCGATCCGATATATGCGGCATATAACTCGACAAAATGCAGTTAAAATAGCACAATTGTTTGAAGATCCACTTACGTAATTTAATTGGATTGCTTAAGTTAAGGAAATTATTTGATTGCTCTAGTTAAGGAAATCATTTGATTGCTGAAGTTAAGGGAAATCCTAAGTACGGAAATCAAAGTCCTACAAAATGTCCAAGTGATTTAATATACTATCTGAATACACGGGTGAAAAGCATTAAAGTTCATTTGACACAACTAGTACTACACCTCTGTTTAGCAGGTGAAATAAAAATATGAAAAGCATCTTGATCGAATGAAGGAGTCAACCAAACCTCATTCCACTTCCTTCATCCGCCAACCAATGTAATCACAAATGCTAAAAATAGTCATCAGGAAAATAGCAGATTCCCGCACCATCCCACCCACCCCTGATCACATATATTACAAATATAAATTTATAATACAATTTTGAAATATCTTGTCCAGTAACCTTGACATTCGGTTCAACAGGGAGATGCTCTTTCTCACATGTAATGCCACTATGAACTTTATAAAAAAAAAAAAAAAAAAACACTGGGTGTGGCACATTGAGCAAAATAGCATCATGTATAACCCCAAAATACTGTTTTGCCAGTGACCTTGACCATTGACATGTCCGCAAAATAATTAATGGGGAAGTGTCTTTGCCCAAGTTTCGACTATCCCAGAAGTTTGATGAAAATTGGATCCAGAAACCTCATTTACTGAGCAAACACCAAACTAGTAAATCTAAGGATTGTGGTTTTCACCGCCATTTTATCAGCATGATAGGCTATTTATGGGGGCCAGTATTTGGTGGAAGAATCCTGGGGAAAATACTGGCAATCTTTCTCACATACGCTCTGTTGGCCAAGCCGAGACTCAAACTCAGCCAGCGGTGAGATGTCAGTGATCTGTGAAGGCAAACACCTTGGACCACTCTGCCACCTTGGTCCCACAACTGCTGTCCCTTATGAAGACTGATGAAAGGTAAAGAGAATTTGTGTTCCAATTCACCTATGATGACTGATTATAGCCAAGGAACTTCATTTTGTTTTGCTGAAATGTACATATTTTTGGCTCTGGTGACCCTGACCTTGATACTAACAGCACCAAAATTGATATATTCCTGTCCCTGTCCATTAGCAAGCCACACATAAGGTTTGAGAAAGAGCAAACTAAACTTAAACAACAGAAATGTCTTGTTTATAGCAGAAGATGGTCATTGCTATCACTGATGTGCAAATTGGACAATTGGTAAGTTGTAGTTGTTGTAGTAGTTGTTGGGTTTAAAGCCATTTTTCAGTCTCCAATAGGCTATACATGGCGGCCAGTATTAATGGTGGAGCAAGAACCTGGGAAAACCCCGGAAAGAACCACCAACCCACGAGAAGCTACTGGCAAGCTTTCTCACATACCCACATTAGCCAAATCCAACACTCGAACCCACACAGAGGTGAGATGGCAGTGATCCGTAACCGAGAGCGTTTTAGACCACTCGGCCACTTGGGGCCCAGATAATTGGTGAGCATAATTGGTATTGTACTGTCTGTACTTCTCGGCTTTCAATTATTCAAATCATAAATGTCTACTGAAAAGTCAGAAGCCTACCAAACTTTCATTTTATATTTATTGAGCAAAGCATCACGTATTAGCATATTTCCTTTATTTGCACACAGGAATTTATTGCATTGAAGAGAATAATTTCTTTTCTTTTCAAACAATATGAAAGAAAAAAAATCAATACTTCCTTTCAGGATATATTAAAATATTTTGAAACATTTGAAGCTGGAAATCTGTCAAGTTTCTTTATAACACAAAAAGTTACTAAAAACTGGAACTTTGAAAGCACTAGTCACATGACTAGTTCTAAGACAAATTTGTTTATCACGTTTCTAGTGACAAAACAAATTCCTTTATCACATTTCAAGTTATAAAACAAATTCCTTTATCACATTACAACTTATAAGACAAAATTCCTTTACTGAATTACTAGTTTCAAAACAAATTGATTTATCACATCACTTGTTATAAGACAAATTACTTCATCTCAAAACTAGTTCTAAGACTAATTACTTTATCACATTACTAGATCTCAATTACTTTATCACATTACTAAGACAAATTACTTTATCACATTACTAGTTCCAAGACTAATTACTTTATCCACCTCTGTATGTGTGGGTTAAAGTCTCTGGTTCGGGCAATGTGGGTATGTGAGAAAGCCTGCCAGTAGCTTATCGTGGGTTGGTGGTTCTTTCTGGGGTTTTCCTGGGTTCTTCCTCCACCATTTATACTGACCTATCTTGTGCTGAAAAATGGTGTTAAACCCAATAGCAACAATAACTTATAACATTACTAGTTCCAAGACAAATTATTTTATCACATTAGTAATTCCAAGACAAATTACTTTATCCCACAACTCGTTCTAAGACCCATTCCTCTATCACATAACTAGTTTCAAGACAAATTCTTTTATCACAAAAATAGTTACAAGCCAAATTCCTTCATCACATTACTAGTTCAAAGACAAGTTCTTTTATTATATTACTAGTTATAAGAAAAACTGCATAGAATGCAGTCTCACCTGCAAGGTTGCCTGACCCCTAACCTTCAACTCAGTCCAAGCATAAACTCAGCACAACTATATAAGTGGTCCTAACCCACTATAAGAATTAGGTCAACATGGGAAGTGTTCCCATCAACTTCATGTTCATGGCCGTACATGCAAAAGTTTCAATATAAAAAGGCTGAAATAAAGAAACCAAAAAGGAAAAAAAAAATCTTTGAGATCTTCACAAGCAACGAAGCTGCTGGAAAATAAATCTCAATGTCTAGTGTATTCTGGAGGTGATGCAAATCCTGCATAATTACAATTAGAAAATATATACAGTTGGTGAAGCAATAATAATTCCTAGTATGTACACGTTTTTTTTGTGTGCATAAATGTCATGGATTTTATAGACACAATGGTACAATGCAATATTATATTGTTAATTCCTTTATATGACCTCATTTTTATAACATCAAAAAAAGGTCTTGAGGAACATTTTCTCATTTTGCAGATTATACATCTGGTTCTATGTAGGAAAGTTTGAATGTGTGAAATCATGTTAAATCTGTCTGCAAGTACACTTAACAGATCATACAATGTGTCCTTTAAAGACAGGTGCACTTTGCAATGCAGACAGTATTAAACCAGTTGCATAACAGGTGTCATTTAAAAAAAAAGGTGTCCAATACAGCAGATTTCAACAGTTGAATATCAACTTCATTCCTTCTGCAAACATGAAGAAGAGTACCGTCAAAGGGACTGATTCATTTACTGTCTGTTAAGAATTTCAGGATTTAAAGATAAGACTAATTCTTGTTTTTAACCACTTAATGTTAAAAACATCTCTTTTGAGTGGCAAGATTGTCAGATTAGCCTATATAATACAAGACTAGAACCATTTACATTTAGAACCAACCAGACATGACAAGAAATCTTTGGTGACAACCCTGTATCAAAATAATAACCATCAATTCTAGTGACAACATTTTCAAGATGTCTATACTGGATGTTAGATAAGCATCACTGACTTTCAGGACCAAAGTAGACACCATAAAAAGGTCTCCAGTGAAACCCACATGTTGATGCCATTCCGTTCAGGAAAAGCAACAATTATAATATTTTCAAAATGGCTGCCTTGGTGGCCATATTTCAGATCAGATTGATGCCAGCTTTATTCAGAACCAAAGAGAGTTATGTACCATAAGTGACTAAACAATACCATGATCTTGCTGAGTAATATATGTGCAAACGTAAAGTTGTTGATAACATAAACATACAGTTGAAATTATCAGTGTTTAGTGATATTCCCTTAGCATGAATTACTTACATGGAAAATTCCCCTCAGAATAGAAGCAATGAAGATATTACTACTAATCGGAGTCAAGGACCTTGACATCTTAATTCTTAGGTTTTGCACATTCCTCCCAAGATTTACAAAATTCTACATATAGTATTTCATAATATTTTTATCTGGTCAATGACTGGGTCAGTTCAAACAATCCATCTAATGTTTTCCATTAATTACACATAATGAACTGTGTGAAGAAGCATTATCATTTAGAAAAATAAATAAATGGTCTCCAAAACTTTTTAAATCACTGGTCACAATGGATATCCAGGATTTAGGTAATTTCCAAAATTATTAGCGGTAAGTAATACAGCCACAAAACATGACAGACAGCTTGTCTTGAAGTCTCATCTGTATGCTTCATCAGCTCTTCTGCAGACCTACATTCTATGAAATACACTCTTATGTCTTCTCCAATGACCCCTGCACCATAGCTACACTCGGTTGTCTTCTCCAATGATCCCTGCACCAAGCTACATTCTGCTGTATTCTCCAATAATCAATGTACCAAGCTACACCCTGCTATCTGTTCCAACAACCCCTGCATCAAGCTACACTGTGCTGTCTTCTCCAATGACACAATAAGAAATCTTCTGGGGAAGAACCTCAAGCGATATGATTTTTGTTTAGTAGAACTAACAAGATATTTAAGACGGCTGCTGTGGAGACATATTGAATGTTAGATGAGCACAGTTTTCATTCTGGACCAACTAGCCATGAAAAGAAGTCTTTTTCAGTCAAACCACATTTTGGTACAATTCCAAACAAAATGCGGCAGCCACATTGGATGACCTTGTGTAATTTTCATTTAGGATTAACTAGACATGGTAAGAAGTCTTCTGAAGAAAACTCCACGTTGATATGATTTTCAAGATGGATGCTGTAACATCAAAAACGGTATGGCTTACAATTACGACCAACTGGACATCACAACAACTCTAAATTTCAGCAAAAACCGAAAGTTGAGATGACCATACATTCAGGAGGAGGCGTGACAACATTTTAAAGGTGGCCACTGTGTCAGCCAAGCTGCACCATTTTCATTCAGAACCAACTAGACCTTATGATGAATGTGCGTGTGAAATTAGAACAGCTGTACAGACAACAGACAGAAAACAGGCCATCCCACAAGTTCTTCTGGTCTAACACCACTAGCACACAAACAACAAATAAAACCTTATAACTTTTACAATATCAAAATTATTTACATTTCAGATCAGAGGACCCTCTGAAAGAAAGATGGACAACAATGGAAATCCAGTGCTTATCAAACTATTCTTCAAATCAATCAATACTATGTATGACCTATGCTGACTGATTAGTTTAACTATTTCAACATCGTGTCCAAAGAGATGCAGTTTATATTACCAGCTGTTATACATATACGGCGCAGACTAATCAGCTAAATAAAAATGCATAAAGAAATTTTGTAATGGATTTAATTTACATTTGAAAATTTAATTGTAAGCATTATGGTCCACAGTTCTCAGTGTAACATTCCTGCTCTAAGCATAACCCTGCCGTTATGGCATATTTGACCATGCTACCACTGTGTGTGTCCAATGTTCCATGCACCTCTTAAACTAAAGTATTTGATCCCAATGAGAACTGGCTCTCAAATTATGACATCCATTCAGGAGAATTTGAGACAAGATTTTTAATACATTCATTGTCAAAGTCATATTTGAGGTCAGATTGACAAAAATTTCACTCACAGCTCAACTAAACATCATACTTCATGCAGATACAACTTTTTATTTAGGTCAATCAGTTGGTCCGTCTCTTTCTTAATGTGATCACTTTTGCTCAAGAGTAACTGATATCCTCAAGTTCCATCAACAACCACCCTAAGTAGCAACATGAATTTCTTTCTCAAGTTAGCTGCCATGGTGGCCATATTGGATGTCAAATTGGCACCATTTTCATTTAGTACCAAGAAGACATCATAAGACTTTCTGGTGAAAAACAAAATGGATATGAATTTTCATCAGGATGTTACAATATTTTCAAAATGGCCATGGTGGTGGCCATATAGGAGATATCAGATCACAATAACAAACTAGACACCATAAGGAGTCTTCCAGTAAAATCCCCAGGATAAATTGGCTTTCTGTGCAGGTGGAGTAGCAATAACAAGGTTTTCAAACGGCTGTGACTGAACATCAGATTGGAACCATTTGCAATAAGACCAAATAGGTTTCACATTACCCGGTAAGCGTTTAATTGAAAACTCCATTTGATATGACCATCCATCCTTACAGGTGGCTATACCCAATGTCCAAGCAGAAACATTATAATTTAGGACCAACTAGACATAAGAAGAAGTCTTCTGGTGAAAATGTCCTTGTCAAAATTACATCCTGTTCAGGAACAGCAGTCTTGGGTCTTTCAGTGTTAACACCATCCATTCATTAGAAGCAACCATAACATGATTTTCATGATAGCTTATGTGGACGTCTGAACAGCACCATTTTCATTTAGGACCAACTAAACCGAAGGATGAAAGTGTATGCATGTCAAGTGTCATGTTTCATGGTAATCCCTCCAAATAGTTTAGTAGGAATCAGAGTAACAAAATAGAGTAATGGCCAGACAGACATAAGACAATGAACACAGTGCAATTGACAAGAGGCTATCTCGTATGCTCTTCTCATCAATATTGGATAGATGGCTAAATAAGCAATAGGTATTACAACATACCCAACACTAAAACATGGGAACAGACATTTGGAGACCACAATGTAAAGTCGCTCAAGTGGTCACCTCTACTGAAGAAGTACTCATCTTCAGCAACCCCTTTAAAATCAAAATACTTAAGAAATGAACCTTTCTAAGTAACTGCTTATCATAAATGAACCAACAGGTCAATCCTAGTTATGGCCTTTTACTAAAATCTAACAAAAATAGCATAATCATCCTCAACAATTTGTCACCTTTCAACACTTGTCTGACAATGAAGCCATTGTTGCTTTCTCCATATTAGGACTTTTCAACACCAGTTTGAAAAAAATAGGATTTTTCTCACATAGTTGTGGCTTCAAAACACAAATTTACAAAAAATACCATGATTGCCCTCTCCAAGTTGTGGATTTGCCATCATTGCCATCTCCAAGTTGTGGACTTGTCATCATTGCCATCTCCAATGATTGTTCAACACAAGTTTACAAAAAATACCATGATTGCCCTCTTTTAAGTTGTGGCATTACAACATAGGTTTGACAACAATGGTATGATTGACACAACAAAACTTATTACTGCCCTCTCAAGCTTTTACCTGTCAGCACAAGTCCGACAAAAATGGCACGATTGCCCAAACCACGTTATGGCCTTTCAATTTAAGTTTTTTTAAAAATATAATGTGATTGCTCTCTCAAATTTAACGAACATGCCATGGCTGCCCTCTCAAATTTATGACTTTTCAACACATACTTGACAAAAATGCCACGAGTGCCCTCTCAAATTTAAGACTTTTCAAAACAAGTTTGACAAAAATGACATGACTGCCCTCTCCCATTTATGGCCTCTCAAGAGATATTTGACAAAAATGCTGCCGATGTCCCCCAGTCTCAGCCTTTCAAGATGTGTTGGACAAAAATGACACAGCTGACATCTCCCAGTCACTGCCTTTCAAGACATGCTTGACAAAAATGACATGGATGACATCTCAGTCACAGCCTTTCAAGACAAGTTTGACAAAAATGATGACTGAAATCTCCCCGTTACAACCGTTCAAGACGTTTAACAAAAATGACATGGTTTACATCTCCCAGTTATAAACTCTCAAGATAAGTTTTACAAATTCTGTACATCTAATGAACCTCCTTACCATAAAATATTATCATTATGGCAGTGCGTGGACGACAAACATCAAAATCTATTAAACTGCCAATCATTTTCAACCCTACTTCCGCATGGTCCGCTGTGACCTTTAAACAAAAGTTTGTCAGTAACTTTATCTAACAAACATCCATACTGTGGGTAAGATTTTATTGATTTAAAACGACAGTGGACAGATTTCTCTAGCAGAATGCTGGCAGTACATTATTGATCTCCTGCTAAATCACAAGTCATCCACTGAATGATTGACAGCTTAGCAGCAGTGAATCTGCCAGAATATGGAAGCTGCTATCGTGACTTTTCCTCTTTGAAACAAAAGTAGGAAGATGAGGAGAAATCTGTTATCTTAGCTGGGGAACGACTAGAACATCAGCATTTCAAAGAAATTTGGAATCTAACCTCACATAATAGTCACCTCCTATCGACAGCAACCTCTCATATCCAGCCACAGACTAATTTTCTTAACTGCCATTTTCCACTGATAATTTACATCTCCTGAATAAAAAAATCTTCCTTAACCTGACAAACTGGTTCCATTCCTCAGGTGACTGGTTAAAAGAGGTAGACACAAAGAAACAAACTCCCCCTCCACTTCAATACACCCGCCCACCACTAAATCTTGCTTGATACTGTTCATACAAGTGTAAACAAGCAAAATGAGAAATATACATGTGGTTTCCAAAATACATACAGACTTTACTTTGCAGGAGACTCCATTGCTAAAGTTGAAAACCTAAATATTGCACTTGATCTCAACAAGAGACCCATGTGGGGGTGATGACACTTACGACTGACATAACTTGACAAGTGATCATTTCACCAAGCAGATGTAAGTAATAATATAAGAACATAACATAGGTAAGCTATATTCTGAAAAAAATTTGTACTAAAGATAATGGCACAATTAATTGCACAATTCACATAATTGCAAGAGAAATATTGTCTCTGCTTTGAGAGGTAAAAAGTTTAGCCAATCATATAAAAGCATCTGACTAATAAATGCCTGAATGCAATGTTATGACAGAGTAACTTCCCCTAATCTCACGAGCTCTCACATGATTTCCATCGAACTCAGCAAGATGTCATCCAGATGCATACCTCAATGCTTATTGCAATAAAAAGTGATCTCCAGATTAAAACGGCATGAACTAAGAATCATTAGCAAAGAAAGTGAAAGAAGCAGAAGACTAAAGAGTAACTGTGGATCTAACTTTAATGAAAAATGGAGAAAATAATTCCCTTGACTGGAATACGGCACATCCATTAGGATTTCCAATGTGAATAATCCTTTCGTAACAGGGTTTAAGAAATTTAAAAAACCTGCCCTCGTTCACCACAAGATATCTGGAAAACACGTTATCACAAAAGAAATCGGTAAACTTGCAATGACAAGTGCGTTGTCTGGATTACAAAGTCAGGGGGTCATTGCAGATTTTTTTAGTTTTTAACTCTGCTGCAATAAAAGAAAGATCTTAAAGTTCAAGGGTAACTTCTTAGAAAGAATATGAATCATTAGCCATTTTGATTTCTGGATAAATGTGTTCCAGGATGAACTACAATGAGACTGATGATAGTACACATTTTATGACAGGCAGTGAATTATCTGCCATTTGGTTAAAAAGATTTATTTGGCTTTTTGTATTGGCTTATATGTAATGTGTTGGTCTATAATATTGCTACAAAAAGATGTGCGACTTTAAACTAGAATACAAATGAACTAATCAAATTATTCTTTGAATGGACATTGCGTTTGTTTTGTTAATTGTGCATGGTGGTTTATTTGTATATTTATAGAGAAGAAAGTATGTTGTACAAGTTGCAATATCCTATTTCAAGCTGAAAATGTATGGGTCAGATGAAAATTTGTCAGTACAGTTCTGACCCCCACATTTTGTATTTGACCCCCAGTTCTGACACCAAGATTTTTTTTAACCCTTGATTTTACTCCCCTGGGGGATACACTGTTTCAACCCATATTCCAAGTTGGATCAGATATATGGTCTCCACAGTGGTAACAAGCATAAGCTCCTATGGCCTTAGGCAAGTTACAAATTTCAACACTGATCCAGATCTAGGATGTGAACAGACAACTATATGGGCAGTCTTGTACACAGATGCCAAAGGCAGGCTGAACAGAAAGGTCCTACAAATTTATTCCAAGTTACGAGCATAATTTAAAAAAATAAAAAAAAAAGTTCCATAAAATGCACCAGTATACACATGCCTCAGATTTAATAGTCAGCTTATATGTAGATAACTATAAAATGTGTGCAGAAATCACCTTTTCTTTATTCAGAAACAGTGACCATGACCTATGACCCTTTGATCTTGAAAATAAAAGGCACCTGCCTTGCTCCAAGTGGATGCTACCCAAAAAAATATGGTCCATGACAGTATATAGACTAATGTAATTTGCAGAAACCATTCTTCTTCTTTCAGCAACCTTGGCTTTTGACCTTCCAACTCCAAAACATACAATTCTGCCTTACTCCATGTGCAAACCATCCACATGCTCGAGTCTAGGTATGTGAAGAAGAAATATTACTGTGCAGAAACCATTTTTCTTCTCTTAATACCTATACATCTTACTTTAGGACCCCTAAAACAATTTGATTCTTCCTTTACCCAAATGCAGACCATCAGCAAACATTTGTCCACATATGTAAGTAAAATTTGTTGTAGAGCAGAAACCAATGGCTCCTTTTAGGCAAAGTAATGACCTTTTGACCCTATATTGATTGGTAATTCCATGTGCATGCTGTCCAAAAAAGTTTGGCAATTATAGATATAAGACAACTTAAGTTCTTGTGTCCAATGGAAATTGGTAACCAATAGGTAGAAAGATGTAATAACATAAAACATTTAACTTTATGGCAGGAGTATTAAAAAACACATTTTTATTGGCTCTGCCATCCATAGCTACTCTTCCAACAGAAATGCCATTTCTGTAGGATATTTACATCTGTGGGCTACAGCAACCATGAAATTTGTCAAGACTGACATCTCTGGAACAAAACTGAATTACCCAATAACCACCAAAAATGACCTTCCCACTAACATAAAAGTGCCTTAAAATTACATACTCATTTCAGCAAGAATTTGCATGACAATGTCCTTGAGGCAAACCTCCATGATTTTGTTCACCTTGGTGTGTTATACAACATTGACTTGCAAGTATAAATTCTAGATCTTTCTGCAGCAATCTCTGACCTACATTTTGGAATCTTAAGGACAGTTATCACCTTGTTTTTGGTTAACTTCCAGAAGAAGTGAAGTGATGTAAGACACAAAAAGGGCAAAGATGCTGTGCTGACTGAAATCAATATTAGTTAAAACTGCAGAACAAATATGGACGAAGAGTGAAGTCTTGCTCTCTTAGAAGCATCTTCCTTGTCAAGTGCAAAAGAATGATGCAGAAGCAGCCAGATTCCAACCTAACAGCCCACCAATGCACCCACCAAACCTGAGCTTAAGTCATGTATCCCTAAAATATATATACATATTTTATAATTCCAAATTAGAACTCATCCTATAGCAAGTAAATTGAACTAAATCTAGAGTAACATCACTGTTCTCACTAAGAGGCTAATGAAGCTGAAACAGACGATTGTACAATGTACAATTTTGTTTTCTTCTAAAAATCGTACCCATTATTTAGACTCTTCAAAAAGAAGTCAACCAAAGTGACTGAAATCCATTTTAGCTTATCAATAAAACAGGAGTCCATAGTAGGCCTGATATTGTTCACCAGCCTAACGTAACTTAAGAGTTGGCCATTTCACTTCTGTAATATTCTAGGAACAAGTAAACCATCTTCCCATTATATCAGGCTGATTTAACCAATTTTGTTCAGTCTCACAACCCCCAAACAACAACGTTTCATTAGATGACGGCACAAATACAAATTTCACTCGTATGACACATCAACTAAAGCTAAGTACACATGCAGGTTTTGAATTTAACATAACTTTCACTGGAGCCAAAATGACCAGCAGACAAGTTCTGCTGAATCTTCACTAATCCTTCCAACAAAGCATAAACACCAGATTGAGAAATTAACTGGTCCAGTTGAATCCTCACGGGTCCTTCCCACAAAACATTGTTAGACAAATCGAGACTAATAACCCTTTTCTTCTTAAATATCACCATCATAGCAAGGCTACTTGAACATATTCAGTAAAAGTTTACCATAAAACAAAACTTGGTTATGGTTATCAGGACTTTTTTCTGTGCCCATTTTCATAAACTTTCTATACCAGTTACACTTCATAACATTGATCTCATTAAAAATCGGCGATTTCTTTGTCCATGTCTGCTTGAATATCGATTTACACTTTTCCCTATCATAAGCATTATTCCTCTCTTCAAGATCATTCTTCAACATCATTCTCATTTCACTTCTTCGTTTTCTTCTACGGGTTCATCATTTATCATGCTCATAAACATTGTCATTGCCTTGATTTTAAAATCGGGGATTGGATTCTCAGTTTGAAAAAGAAGTCTAATCCCAAATAGTTTAACCCTCAGGGTGGGGGGAATGAATCTTTGGCATTCATATAATAATTTCCACGAGAACTTCGGCATTGTCCAGTTATTCAGATTCTTTTTAAATTGCCTACGATGCATAAACAAATAATGATTGGCTGCAACTGATACTCAAATTCAATATTTAATGCTAAACGTTTCTTTTTGAATTATAAAATGGTAAGTAGCAACATTTTTGCTTAACATTACATAAAGCACAGAGTATAGTAAGTGTGCTCAGTGTTGCCTCTAAATGAATGGTAGATGTGCATGCTATGCGTGCTGCATTGTGCAAGCATTTTGGATAGACTTTTGCATTAATGTTGGATTGAATATTTGGTAATTTTGATCTGCTGCACAGAGAACAATTCAGCTGTGTGGGGATGTCTGAGCAGCTGCGCGGCCATGCACGCGCACAGCTTAGAGGGAATGCTGAATGTGCTGTAAATTAATACACTTTTTCATCGCCTTCTCACATCCACTTGATAATATTGAACTCATCCGATGAATGAACCAGCAATCCTAAATATAATTTTTAAGTTGTTTGTTGCAAGATGCAGCCTCTGGTTTGTATAGTCTGTGCAAAAACAAGACTATTGTATGGTAAACATGTATCAAATTCCTGAGAATATTCGCCATCAAGATGTACATTCTGGTCGCAAGTACTAAACAGCGGATGGACTAGTACAGATTTTATTTTGGATAGCACTATGTATATTTCATTGCATAGGAACTTGTTAAAGTAACAGGGAGAATGAAACCCGCTAATATATATGTGTGATTTCTTTTATCTTGTGATTGTTTAAAAGTAGAATCTTTCATTAAAATTACAATCACTAAACTTTGAATATTTTGTGAAGCATCTAAATAGTCTCAGAAATCTTTGCTTGATCAATTTACCTTTAATCTCTTGCAATACACATGTGAATGCATTTTAGGTGGAGTCTTTGAATATAAAATGGCATTGGTTACAACCTGAAAACAGCATTATGCACTGCAAACTGTAGCTGAGCAGACACGTAAATTCCATGTGATGTAATGAATGTCTTGTATTACATAACCATGTTACTGTGAATTTCAAACTGGGACAATATAACTTGATCTGTCCACTACAAGTCACCACATGGCCAATCCAGAGTTGCAAAGTTGTTAGCGTGCCGGCCTCACAAACAAAAAGGGTGTGGGTTAGACTCCTACCATTGGACCAACCTGGGTCAACTACCATGGTGTCCTTGGACAAGGAACTTTACAACTGACTCAGCACTATATAGCGTACTTGTGTTGCTGTGCCGTCTGACACCAAACCAATTGAAACCCATACATTAGGTCCATGATGGAAACAGCATGAAAGGATTAAGATCCTTCATGGATTTTCTGTAATCCTTAACGTGTGTACTGTTTGTTTTTTTTTTTGTTTTTTTTTTAAAAATTAAAGTGTGCCATATTTGTATCAAGCATGAGGTATATATCTTCTTGTATGTGCTGAATAAATTACCAGACTCTTCTAACAACTTGTTTTCCAACTTTTCAAATGAAATTAATGTAGGATCCACCAGTGGGATAAAATAGGGTTAGTTGGTTTGTGAAAACAAACTTTAATTTTTTGTCTATTAGGTAGAAACAAACAACACAGTCCTTGATATGCCAGTGCATTATGCAATGGAAGATCAGGATCTATGTTGTTTGCAGCTGGACCCATCTTATAAATGAGCCCAGTACATTTCCAGAGTTGTTCTGGCATGGGAATGCAGATAGTATCAGAGTAAAATATTTTCCCCCCAGTAGATTGGACGCAGAATTCTAACCCATTGGCTCAATTTATGGATTGGCTAATTATCAAAATAAAATGGAAAAATTCCAGTTCTGGGACAGAAAAGAAAGAAAAAAACTGCAGTAAAACAAACTTACAGTATGTTGAATGACCACCTGCCAAATCTGACAACTAAACACCCTTCCAACCTCATAGTCAGCCCAAAAGAAGTTGGACAATATTTTGTATTACTGTCTAGTTTTTATTGTTTTTTGTCTTCCTTTCTTGTAACTTATCCTGAATGTAATCCTATAGAATTAACAGTCATCTAAGCCAGGTAATACACTTGGGGGAAATCGTACAATATCTACAGCAATGTAATTTGTATGTACAGAATAAGTAGCAAAGGTTTTAGAAATTATAGTTTTACAGCATTCTCACACACGTCACAGTAGCTACCAAGTGAGGGGCACAAGAGAGGACTCTTTCTATATATATATTTAAAAAATGCAGTCTCGTAAACAAGTTATTTTATTCAAATATATCTTAAACTTCAAGCCCAATTTTCTCACCCCCGAATAGCCACACTAAGAAACTACAGTTCATCTAGGCAAAATGTCACCCATACATTTTCCCTATGGCGCCCCAACTTCACCTGCACTAGAATCCAGCCCCCAGCTATTGATTTCCAGCACCACTACCACCAAGCAGTCGGTCCCACTCCAGCTAGCCACTTTCCCTGAGGGAGTAAAACTTACATACATGTGCTCACTTGATTATTTAAAAATCTGATTTAAAAAGAACAGCCGAATAGAAACTTTTTATTTTAAAAGCTACCAAAGCTGTCAAGAATAGAATGTGCTATGTTTTGAGGTTAGCAATCAATAAATTATTTATGTTTATATTGACAACCCATCCCCCCTCTCACCGTGACAATACATCGGCCCAGAATTCTGCACACTGACGGTAGAAACCTTCTACCCAGAAATAATTGTATACATGCTCCTCAATCTTGAACTATTGACCACTCCATGGTGAATACATTGATTACCGTCGTATTGATACTACTAAGGACAAAAGAAAGCTTTTCTAAAAGTCGAAAATTCTATTTTAAAGAATACATTTTTTTTAGCACATCTCGCATGAAGAAATCTAGGATCTAATGGTTCCCTTAGCATTCAAAGGGCACCCATGTATTTGTTGTATTTATCCATCTGTATGTCGAACATAAAACATGTCATATCATGCCGTTTGTTTAAGACTGAATCACACCCAAGTATATCAAATTCAAAATTAACTTACACAAGGGATGGCCAATATGGCTGGCACGACCACATATGCCTTTTAAAGCTTTTAGAATTACCAGCCAATCCTTAAATTTATTGTTTTTATTCCCCAACAGTGCTGTACAATGTATACCATCTACCGTCAATTCACCCATTTGTGGGGTGGGGGGGGGGGGTTCAACAAACCCCGAACCTGAAGACCCAAACCATGTTAAAAACCAGAGAAACCCCTTTTCTATCCATGATCCATCTGCAATGAACAAGGAAACACCCTTCTCCCTTCTCCATCCACGAATTTAAATACTCAAAACATTAAAACTGATTTCATAAAAATACTTCACTTGAACAGTATATGAGTGTGTGTGATTTGGATTTTCAACGTGGCTTTAACAATTTTTCAGTTATATTGCTACGATGTCGGCAATGTGACAGTTTATAGTTACGTCTAACACTGGGACATCATGCCACAGACATGCAGCATGATGTCCCACCCAGTCACATTATCCTGACACCACGCCAACCAGTCCTAACACTAAACTCTTAATGCTGAGTGCCTAGCGAAGCACCTGTTAGTACCATTTTTATAAGTCTTGGGTATGACTCGGCCGGGGATCGAACCCACAACCTCCTGCATCCGGAGCGGTCTGAACAGTATATGAAATCCCTCACAATCAATAACCACAGTGTAACATAGATATAAAAATATATCTATTCAACAGTGTATAAAATCCCTCACTACAATGAACCTTGGTGTAACACTGATATAACATGGGTTTAGTCTTGGATCCAATGATGCTGGTTGAATTAGTTATCCATATAATGTATCCCAGTATAAAGCAACCACACACACACACGGATTATCAAATCCATTTGCTCTGATCTGGGGACAAGCTCAGTTTCAGTTTGGGAAAGCTCAAATTGTCAAAGCACTACCCAAAGTCCTTCAAATTGAAAAGGGATGCAAGATACAAGAAATGTTATTGTTATTTCCTAATGCTTTGTGTTGTGCAAGTTTTATACCCTTCTATCTTGCCATAATACATGTATCAATACCTTTATTTAGCATTTATATGTAACGCATTCTTCTTCTGCATACCTGGCTACGGTTTCTTAATGTAGTGTATGCATCAATTCCATCTTGTAGTCAATGTCAGTCTCACATCTTCTCATGCAGACATGGTAATGTGAATATTTACTAATTTAAAACAATTTTTGACAAAAATGAAACAAATATTTATATTTTAACTTCTCAATGTGGTCATAACATTTGTACGAATAAGGGATTCACCGACTTTCCAATATAAAGTTAGCCTCTGGCAGTTTCTCAGATTGTTCAAAGATTGTTCTGATGCATGTCACCTGTTTTATCGCGACTAGGTGTTAACTACTAAAAAATTACAACTTGTGAGATTTCTTTGACAGGTGTGTGTTTGGAAATAAAAGGCACTTGTCTCTAATAATTAACTATCAAAAGGACTTTGTTCAAAGCGTTGTTAATGTTAGAAAAATGTGTGTGTGTGTGTGTGTGTGAGATTTGGAATTATTAACATAGCTTTAACAATTTTTGTCTTATCGCTATGATGTCTGCAGTGTGGCAGTTTATAGTGATGTCTAGCACTGGGGCGTCATGCCGCAGACATGTAGCATGATATCCCACCCAGTCACATTATCCTGACACCAGGCCGACAAATCCTAACAATAACCTCTTAATGCTGAGCAGCAAGCGAAGACGCTGTTAGTACCATTTTTGTAAGTCTTTGGTATGAATTGGCCAGTGATCGAACCCATGACCTCCCGCATCCGAGGTGGACACTCTAACCACTAGGCCACCGGAGCAGTTTAGAAAAATGTAGAATCAACAAGTGGCCTAATATGTTGTTTATGTAATAATTACTGGAGACACGATACAATCTGCTTGGCAAGTAATTAATTGGAGAAAGAAAAGTGTTTTCAAATCATTCCAAGAAGTCAGATTCGCAAATATTTGAATGCATGTTGACGACTGGAAGGCAACTACTTGATAACTGTTACGGAGATGGATAAAATATGTGCTCACAAATCCTCAAGTTGCGAATCTAAATAAATTATTGCAAAGGCTTACTATATTTTTTTCCTCTTAAAAATGTAGCCATTTCCAAACTTTTTACTACTTATCCCTTTTGTCTGACTACATACATATACATGTCTGCTGTTGCTCCTCCAACTGTTTCTACTTTGGTTAACAGTTTGAGGGATTTGTTTCGAGTAGTGTTCTTGTAACTTTCGCTTACATTTGAAAATTATAATTTTTATTTTATTTCATCATATGGATTTTAAAGAAATCAATAAAATTAGATGACAGGACATTTAAGATAGATGAAGTACTGCAGTAACCCTCTAGTTCTTTTAATAGTAAGCTTCCTGCTTAATGTCGTAAAGCACCAAGTAAACCCATCAATTGCAATTTTAAATGTTACATCGTCAGCAGCACATGACAGTGACTGAATACAACTCTAAAGAGTTTGTACCAATAAAAACAGTTGGCACATGGCACTTGCATGGTCCTGTTACACTACAAACAGATCAGAATGTATAAAAAAAAAGAGACCAAGGAAAGACAAATTTATGTCTTTTATTATAACTTTGAACTATATTATACTTTGAAGTTGTGTACGATGTCATAATTTTAACAAGAACAACTTTGAAGTTGTGCACGATGTGTTACTTTAACAAGAAATAAAGCCAACTCTGCATACAGGTATTACTGCAATTCAGACATATTTATTGTAACTGGCAACGACAATCTGTTAATTAGCTTGTTGTGTCATGTCAAAGAACAATTAGGTTTTCGTCAGCTGTTTAAATGAATCCAGCTTAGCTGCAGTGTTAGCACTACATAAGTTCTCAAAGAAGCAATAACAGGCTCTCCCATAAAGAGGAATCATCAAATTCATAGTGATCAGATTAAAACAAAAGTAAGAAGTAAAATTAAAACAAATTTTCTTTGACAAGACTTCGTTGTTTTGTTTTTATTTCTTGGAGTGTTGTCACCAGCAGGCATTACATACTATTTTCACTGATCGATATTTCGATATATATATTCTATTATGTGTTTGTTATACACAATCTTACAAAATATAATATATTGTTAAAATCTGAAAACTTCCTTCCATCTTAATGTGCAACAACTACTGTGTTTGATGATAGATCAAGCAATACAATGAACTTTCATTTACCAATTTTGATCCCAATTATTAAATGTAAAGCAAAGAGAACCCTACTAATTACGTTTTCTTCATTAAAACAGAATGGAATCCACAACTACCTCCACATTATAAGCAATAATGCAATAATTACGAACAATTCTAAACATGTACATCGCATGCAATAACCGAAATGATGCCATTAAATTGAAATGATTCTAAACTCAACCCCACCCCATCCAATGATGTACATTTGTCTGAAAGTCGATGGCTATTTATATGTGAGCCATTGACAATGTGCATGCTGCACTATGCTCAACTTGCGAATGTTTCATTTTAACGGATATCAATAGCCACTTTAATAACAGGACCCTGTTTTTATACATGTCTTTAGAATCATCTTGGTAGTTTTTTGTACTCCTCTAACAATAAATTCAGATCATGAAAACATTCACTGAGCAACCCGAAATACTGTCGGGGCATGCAAACAGAATGCTTCTGCAGGATCTACAATGCCTGCAACAAAAACTGCAGTCACTTCCAAACTCAGAGAAAAGTTTCACCGATATAATATGGTATTCATCACAAACACTTTTTTCTAAGAGTAAATAACGTAGTTTTAAAAATATGTATGTCGGCAACATCAGTAAATAAAATGGATCAGTAAGACCATGCAATCCATTGAACAACCAAGTTAGACTTTCTCCTATAAAATAAACTACATTTAGCTGCTGACTCGAACAGCTGGCAAAACATGTGAGAAAAACTGGCAACCTCCCTGATGCTAATCTTGAATTATCTTAAATAATTATATATATTTGGAAAAATCCCTTGAAAATCGGGACAAAGTCTCCTTTAAGGCTGTTCTAGAAAAATCAAATGCATGTGGAAAGGTGCTGAAAATTAAAGTCAATCTTACAAACCAATTTAGTCTCGATATAATTTTCTAAGACTTTTATGAGAAATATACAGAGACAAATGGATAGGCAGACAGAGACAAGATTAATACACGTGTCTAAATTGGGGATGGGGAGAGGAATAATGGGAATCTTTCTACTCATCTGTATATAACATACCCAAATAGAAACAGCACAGACACAGATGTACCGGCATATCAGAGTCTACATAGTTCCAAATATTTTTTTTTTATGCTTTCAAACAAACAGCAAAATGATCAGGGATGGGGGGCCTTTTCAAGACACTTTGAACACAATATTGGCTACATCATGTCAAAGGTGCTGGTTGCTGGGTTAGTTGACTATTTGATTTTAACAGCAAATTGTTGGCTATATCAGGCAGAAGAAATGAAAGTAGTGTGCATTTCTCAAGGACACATCTTGGCAGCTGACCTGGGTTGGCCTTGATTGATATGTAACCTTCAACCCTTGGACAGTTCAACACACAATCGAGCTACCTCAACTCCCTCCTGTAATGCAGAGGAAATGGGAGGAAAGTGCCATTCCCATGGAAATACCAACATGGGCTGACCTGGGTCATGTTGAACCTGCAACCGCTATATTATGAATCTAATACTCAACCAAACTGAGCTACCATGGCAAAGACACCAATATGCTGGTGCATAATGTGTCACTAAATCTAGGTCTAAGCTGTTTGTAGCTGGATGTGTGCTATACAGGATTTGCCAACACACCAAGACACATGTATTAACAGGTCGGCTGATTTAGTCTTTTTTTTTTGTTGTTGTTGTCTTGTTTTGTCTAAATACCTCAATTTTGAATATAGATGACTCAGACAGAACAGCATCCTCAAGGGTGGGTAGCTTAAACAGAAAAACAAACTGCATTCGATACAGTTTCTGCAGGTGGAAAGTACTGTGAAATCACTGATTGTCGAGGGAATCAATTTTTGATGGTCTTGTGAAAAAATACCCCTTACATGGATATGTGTCTCAAAATTTTTGCATATTAACTTTCACGAGGAATTTAAATTTGTGGTTTGAAGCAACCACGAGAACCATGAAAACTGGCACACCACGAATAACAGTGAAATCACAGCAATTTTGCAGTATGGTTTCAATGTTTTCAAAATGATGCAAATTACAGCAAAACACCAAGAGGCGCCAATTATCAAAGAGCAGACAGTTCAGTCAAAACTATTTAACTTTAAGTAAAATATTGCTTTGTACGATGTACATGAAATGATTATGCTTGTACTGCTGACATGGTTCAAAGAATCAAAATATTTTTAATTGGATGGCAGACAGTGTAACAAGTATGTTAAAATTGGCCCTTATGAAAATCAAATCGACTGAAAAAGATTAAAATCCAAAAATCCTGTCTGTTCATGAATCCAATCCATATTCCAAAAGTAATCTAATTCAATTTTATAAAGGTCGCTTTTTTTTAGAAAAGTCTTATTGTTAGCCCATCATCGCAATATCAGTGAATGTAATTTTTTAAAATCAAAAACATCCAAAAATAAATATTTAGTTTCAGAACTTATCAAACAGACACCTGGATAAAACCTGAGCATCTGTTTAAGTATTAGCATGGATGAAAAAAATTAATGCACAACTCAAAAGCATTAAAATGGCCACACACAAATCACACAAAACAAAACAGAATCATAGAAAAATGAGAAAATAAAAGAATTGCACAATGAAAAGGGCGGAAATAAGTATCGTAGTATTTACAAAGTTACTCATAATAAGAATTAAGTACTTACATGTGCTATTCCATTTACCCCATACCCTGAATTTACAAAACCCTGCAAAGAGATAACATTTTCAGTTATAAAATTACAAAGTTTACAATTTTTCAACTTATTTCACAGCAATTTTCTTTATGTATTATCCAACTTGCAAGCAATTTATCAGTACTGTTTATTACAAAATGGGCCAACTCCCTTATATAAAAAAAAATCCTGCTGAACAAAAGTGGGCCAAAGTGCCTCACAACTTAAGGGTTGCTTATCTTTCAGCAGTACTAGTTTGGTAATTTTATCCCGTCATGAATGCATTATTCTTATTATGCTTGACATGTATGTTGCACATCATTCATGCATTGTGTATTAATAGAAATGACCATTTCTCAAACCACTTTGAATGAAACTTATAAACTTCTGACTTTTTCAATGGCAGCACATTCTTGGAAGCTTGACAATCACAATCATAAGGTTCGTGTCTCTGACCCAAATGTCGGCTCTGACCAGGAATAACTGCCATCCTCAGAAAGAGGTACAATTTCTAAACTTCCTAGAATTGTTCATTGTGATGTCTTCTGCAAAAATATTGCAAAACTGACTTCTGATTCATCAATGATTTTGTGTTTCCACACTACAGGTTCAACCGTCAGTGTACAATATAAATGGACAGGGCTCCAAGTAGGTTTAACATATTGGTCCCAGAATGGTTACCCACTTAAAAATAATGTTGCCATTTGCAAACATTTGGTCACCAAATTTTGTTATGCAAAATGTAGCTTGAATATCAGCACTAATTTATAAACAGGTTGCAGGAGAAATGTCCTCTCTTGTAGTTTTTTTATAGTACATTTCATAACAACTGGTAAATTGTAAGCAACAATACGAGCCCTTGTGATCAAGATCAACGAGCTTGAGCCTTGGGGGTTAAGGTTGAATTTTTTTGCCAGCCAGTGACTGTTCTGCAAAATTTACCTGCCAATTTAAAGTTCTGGTTGACATTTCAAGTAATTTACTCGCAACTTCCAACCTTGATGGGCCATGTCTGTCTTGTCCAATCAGATGATTGGAATTACTTGGATTCCTACCTATAAATCCTACATACTATAAATTACGTTTCTTATAAGAGTTGGTTGTCCATCACAACATCTGCAAGATCACGTTTTGAGTGACATATATGTTGTTGTGGGTTCGATGACATTTTCAGCACATGATAGGCTATACAAGATGGCCAGTACAAATGGTGGCAGAAGAGCCCAGAAAAACCCCTGGAGGAACCGTTGGCCCATGGGAAGCTACTGGTAAGCTTTCTCACATATCCACATTGGCTGAGCACAAAACTTGAACATTTGTATGGACACAGATGAGATGGCAGTGGTATGTAAAGGCCAGCTCTTTTGACTACTTGAACACCAGGCGTTCTCAAGTAAAATCTCTGCAAAAACCGAATACATAGGAGTCGCAATAGACATCAAAATCAAAGGAAATGTGGTAAATTTGAACTTATAGCAACAATGGCCATATCTGATGGCATCATTTGTCCAAAACTTAATGCCAGAATGCCTTTTGTAAAGTTTGGACGATTTTCTGCATTGTGGTGTTTGAAAAGTCATTTAAAGGACGTAATGGCAGCCATATCTGATGGGGGAACAATATTGATTGCACAAATTTATAAGCCGATCTAAGTCTTTTAGCATGAACCCCATGTTGATACAACCCTCCATTCAGGACTAGAACAAATACAATGATTTTCAAGATGGACACTGCAAGTACCAAACTGAATGCCTGAAAAAGCACGAATGTACAAAAACAAAAGTCCAACAATCAGAGGCCAAAACTCTGCTACATGAAGATGTATAGCAATGACAAACTCTGCCAAGTGTTTTGTCAATAATAATTAAGGGAGTCACTGTGTAAAATCCAAAATGGGTGGGTCTGACAATCAGGGGCTACAACTCTATTTAACGCTGTAACACTCGTACAATAATACTCAGTTAGGGCCTAATCAATATCAAGCAGCCAATACAATTTGGTTGAAATTCAATAATAATTACGTTAATGTGTACACAAAAGTGGACTAGTCCAAAAAATCTGCTAAATGATAATGTAGAATGCTGAAAATCGTTCTCAGCAAAAGTCACATGATTATCAAGCAGCACATGATATTTGGTTAATAAAGAGAGTTGGTAAGAATGGATGGAGGGAAGGACAAAAATGTAAGGATGGACAACTAGAAAGAAATTTTGCAATCTGGATACAGAGACTATAAGAAAAGGAAAAAACTCCTCTGATCAATTCTTTAAAAATGAATTGAGAAAATGATGGCACAAATTTTATTCTAAAACATTCTCCTTTTGGCAATCTTGCCAGAAATCTGGTTTGGAATTTGGAAATCTGGTTTGGTTAGCCTCAAAACTGACGAGACAGCATAGGCATGAAGACTGATTTAGCCCCAACCAGGCCACAGTTTCGAGACTGATTTAGTCAGTGCTTCGCCATGGCTCGAGAACAGATTTAGCTGCAAGATATCCATGGTTCAGAGACTGATTTGGCCATGACTTGGCCAAGGTTTGGAGACTGATTCAGCTACAACTTGGCCAAGTTCGAAGACTGATTCAGCTATGACTTGGCCAAGATTTGGAGACTGATTTAGCCATGAGGTAGCTATGGGTTTTGACGACCAAGTTGGCTATGACATGGCCACAGTTTGTAAAGATATCTGGCCATGACTTTGCCATGGTTTGGAAACTGATGTAACCATGATTTAGCCATGGTTTGGAGACTAATTTAGGCATGGTTTAAAGACTGATTTGGCCATGACATAACTACGGTCTGGAGACTGATTTAGCTAAGACCTGGCCACAGTTCGGAGACCGATTTAACCATGGGTTCATATACCATCAATTTATTATTTGTATCTTTTGCATTTAATTATGAATGTTTTGGTTAGGAAAAAACACAGAATTTTTTTTGTTGTCAGTATCAAAATTCATGGATTCGAGATGAGGTCCTACTGCTTCTACAGAAGGATCATTGTTCATGAAGTCTTTAAATGTGGCTTCTATCAAAGACAAAATCACAAATCAAAAAAAAACTGCATGACACAGCAATCAATATCATCATTGGTTTTATATGATACAGAGAACTATATTATCATTGGTATTATCAGAGAGAGTGATACATTTTCATTCATATTATATGACACAGAAAGCAAAATTATTATTGATATTAGTTTCTCCACTGCGATTCTAGCTCTTGCTTTCATAGGAATTTCAGTTTTATGGAATCTTTGTTTTGTGTTACATCCCAAAAAAATTTCTTCTTTTTTGTTCAAGTGCTTGAATTCATGCTATGTTTGTTCAGAATTTTCAGCCGTTTTTATGCACATGTCAGTGAAATATCATGATGTATGTGAAACATGAATTGATTGGCATGACAATACTGGATATAAATTTCCATTTCTAGCTGTCCTTTTGTGCCAGTGAACAAAAACCAAAGACTAGTCGGTAAACAAGTAACCAAATGATGCAGGTATGCAAGCATCATTGTGGGGACCCTTTCTAATAATCACTGGAAGAGTCACTGGAGCTTAGAAAAGTCAAACTGCGGAGAGGTTTAAAGATGAGTACATGGCTGATAATCTTACAACAGTAAAACCTGTCTTGGGAGACCACTGCCATCAGAGACCACCTGTTTTGAGAGACAAGAATCTCCGTGCAGATTTATTGATTATATAATGTTAGGACCTGTTATGAGACCATTATTTCTGGCAGATGGGGTGGTCTTTCAAGACAGGTTCTACTGTACTATTTCCTATCAATCCCTGAACTCCTATTTTCAGTAAAATGCATTATAAGAATTTATCTGCAAAAAAAAAAAAAACTTGCGTACTTCATCTGCATTAGTTTTATATAAAATAATTAAACATTAAATATTTGGAACTATTTTAACACTTAAAAATTGTTGTACTTTAAGTGCCAAGTATATTTTAAATAACCGAGCTAAAAACTTGGCACACCTCATCTCACAATTTTTCCACCCTCTATTTTATGGACTCCTTTGATTATAATAACAATAATGAAATTATGTTTATACTGACTATGCAATGGATGTGCACCTTCAAATTTTGCTGGACATGTGGAAACAAGCAAATCTAAGGCAGTTTGGAGGGAGTTGATGTTATATGTACAGTAATATGATTTCATGGCTCCACCCTCCCCTTACAAAAGTGAATCCTTCTTCAAACTTTTTTTTATGGTAATACAAAAAGCTTTCATAGTCAACTCAATTATTATATTTCATAATATTCATAAAATTGTGCTAGCTTACACTTAAATCTGAATTTTCAATACTGTAGTATTAATTTATTTATGTCCATTTTGAACTCATTTATTTGCTCCTTATAGCTCACTTTCATTTCATCCACTTTTACTCTTTAATTTTCAGTGATGTCCTACTTCAATCATATACCCTTAAGAAGCCTCCCACAATGACCTAATTGTTTTGGTGGACCTAGAGTACATTAGAGTAGAAACCAATAACATGCAGAAGACCTTACAATTTCTAAACTGAAGTTTTTGGTCTGCCTTTTAATGTGTCTCAAAAATAGCATAAAGTATTCAAATTGCCACCAGTTGAGTTGTACTTGCCAAACTATGTGAAATAATATTTGTCAACTATGCCAGTGTAGCTTTACCATAAATCATGAATGATTTCGAACTCCAACAGTAAATAATACCCCCCCCCACAACAAATCAAACTGAAGGAAGTGCATCCTCTACGAGGCCAGTTCTAATTGAAGGCAAGTTTGCACTTCCTTGTTTTCTCAGTTTTGCATCTCCCACCAAGTATCAACTACCCAACCAGTATTCATGTACACTTAATTCCTGTATGCAAGATACAAAGATACAGTTGTATGAACTCTTCTACAAAAATTCATGATGGTAAGGTTTACTTTCAACTGTCATGGCTCAACTTTCACGAGCAGGGAGATTTACTTCTGTAGAAGCTTAATTTAATGGTACTTTTCATTTTCAATAATAATCTATCAGAGAAAGTTTGACGTGTTCCATGACATATTTGATATTAATGAAGCAGTTCACTACATAAAGCTGAAACAACTGGTAAACGTTTTATTTAAATATCGAAAGTGAACATAGTGAAATGAACAACTGATGCTCCAGGATACAAACTCCTGACGATGCAGTTCCAGGTTTAGATGAGACATTTCAAATCGGAAATGGTTGTTAATGCATGCACACTTTTACAGATACATTTTATAGCATGAAAGGTCAAAGGTCATATCTGTTCGTCCATGCATCCCTCTATCCATCACTCAGTTCTTGGTCTGCCGACATCAAAAGAGGGAGGGTGATCAGATCTGGCATGTGAATGGGCAGATGATAACGAAGGTTTTAGACCTTAGATGACACTCTTGGGTTGCTGGAGATGGGGAGATAATTAAAAAAACTATAGGATTTGAAAGAATAAAATAAAAATGTATAATTTTCCAATGACTCCCATCTCTATTTTTTTTTATTTAGTAACTTACTACAAGCTCCACAGAAGTATTTGAAAATTATATGCTTTGTCTGAAAAATCCCACCCAACCCTTTAACTAAAAAAAGACATTGTCCGTCTTAAAAGTTGTTAGTGTGTGAAAATTATTTAATCTTCCAGGTTTTAAATAACAATACTAATGATTCTGCTAACCAGCCATAACAGTGAAATCTATCTAAGATACTTAAACTGCACACATCCCTGTATGAAGAGATGTTCTTAAAATGGATTAGAATGTTTACAACCTAATTAAAAGACTTCTAATAAATATTGTCCATTATCAATAATTGTCCTTTATGACAAGTGTCCACTGAGGCAGGTTTCAAGTTCTGATCAAAATAAAGATTCCTGCATACAGAGACACACTGGTCCTACATGTCTGAATGAGGATGGAAGGGGCACCAGCAAAACAAATAGCATGATGTTCTAGCAGAATCCTCAGCTATCAAGACATTGGCCCTCTCCCCATTGGTCCTTGTGTCAAAGAGTGTGTGAATCAATCAATATTCTTGTTCAAGGCAGGAGTGAGTGGATAAAGCAGAATTAGCAGATGTATCCTAAGACATGCACTTCCACTACATATAATTTTAGTTAGTATGCACTGTGGGTGATGACCAAATACTTTTGGTAACTCAATACACATGCATCCTCTGCCCCTCACAACTAACTTCTCAACTCCTGTACATTATGACCAACATACCCCATAAACTCTCACCAATGCCCTAGTTACTAGTGTAGAGCATAACCAAATGTACACAACATACACACACAATCAACCCTCACAACTGCCACAGCTACTTGCAAAGCATGACCAAGTACAGACATCATGCACCACAACCCACACAACTCATACATGACCAAAGGCAGACATCATTGACCACTACACTATCCTATTAAAACATGTACAACATGACCAGATGCAAGCAGCATGCACATGGTTCTTCACAATTACTAAATGAACTTGTCTATATCATGATCAACTGCAGACAACATACACAACGAATCCTCACAACTACCCTAGTTCTACCCTAGTCTACAGATTATCAACTGTAGAAAGCATCCAATGTGGGTTTTGTAATTACCGTATTAACATGTCTACAGGTGAACCTTGATAATTATAAACTGGTGTACAGCATGTTCAAATGCAAACAACATCCACTATCAGCCTTAATAATTGCTCTATAAACCTGTGTACAAACATGTTTAAATGCAGACAATATCCAATATAAGCCTTCATAATTACCCTATTAACTTTTGTACAGTACAATCAAATGCAGACAACATCCACTATCAGCCTTCATAATTACCCTATTAACTCGTCTATAGCACATTCAAATGCAGACAACATCCACTATCAGTCTTTGTAATTACCGTCAACTTTTGTACAGCACATTCAAATGCAGACAACATCCACTATCAGCCTTCATAATTACCCTATTAACTTTTGTACAGCACATTCAAATGCAGACAATATCCACTACCTGCCTTCATAATTACCCTATTAACTCGTCTATAGCACATTCAAATGCAGACAACATCCACTATGAGCCTTCATAATTACCCTATTAATTTGTGTACAGTACATTCAAATGCAGACAACATTTCACCATGGACCTTCATAATTACCTTATTACCTCATCTGCAGCATGATCAACTGCAGACAACGTCCACCCTGGGCCTTCATAATTACCTTATTACCTCAATGCAGCATGATCAACTGCAGACAACATCCACCATAGGCCTTCATAATTACCTAATTACTTCATCTACAGCATGATCAACTGCTGACAGCTTACACCATGGGCCTTCATAATTACCTTATTAATTCATTCACAGCATGATCAACCGTAGACAACTATTGTGGGCCTTCATAATTACCCTAATTAAATTGTGTACAGCATGATCAATTGCAGACTGCATGACCGCAGATTTACCAGAATAGTACATGCTGGCAGATCAAAGTCTACACTGTTATGGTTGGGTAAAATTAAATCAAAATATGGTACCTGAGGAGCATTCACAAACACAACTGGGATCATGCTGATTATGATGAAACCAACAGAATCAATTTCAAATAATTATCTAAAACATTTTTGGGGTCCCAAGTGGCCATTTGGTCTAAAGCACTCACCATTACGGATCACTGCCATCCCACCTCTGCCTGCATGTGTTTGAGTCTCGAGCTCGGCTAATGTGGGTAAGTGAGAAGGCTTGCCAGTAGCTTCTCGTGGGTCGGTGGATCTTTCTGGGATTTTCCCAAGTTCATCCTCCACCACTGATACTGGCTGCCATGCATAGCCTATCTTGTGCTGAAAAATGGCCTTAAACCCTACAAGATCAAAACTTTTTCACCAAATATAGGTGAGGGGTATAAAGTCTTGTATTTACAAAAATAATAAATAAAATAAGTTCAAACTTACTCATTACTTAGAATAAATAATACGATCTGGTCTCCCTAAAGATGGATCATATCATCATGTGTTTAAAATTATAAATACATAAACACTTTTAAGATTTCAGTTAAAATACAGTAATATTTCTAAATTGAAGGAAAAAAACCCCCACACATTTCAGTGTTATATCAACTTCTTGTGTACACCTGATTCATGGATCTGTACTAATACATTGTGCTACGGTTAAGCATTTTCAAGTGAAACTACAAAGACATTTCTCGCTATATCTTAACAGACAATGAAATCACTCTTTCAGTTTCTGTAAAGACCCCATTCTCCCATTACAGAAAAAAAACTTTTTTAAAATCAGTCTCTCGAATGAAGATCTTCACAAAGCCATGCTGCAGTACAGTTGAATGAATCTAACGACTTGGAAAAAGTCATGTATTTTATCTCGCCACAGATGGCACTTGAGAGCATCAAGTAGGTTGAATGAACCAAAACAGGCAGAGATTACGTGATCGCCACAGAAGTCCCTTAAAGAGACTAATGCTCTACTAGCCAAAAATAATTTCAAGGAATTTCAGAATACAACCATTTCCTCTTGTAACAGCTGGCAGCAAGATCAACTAATTGTTGAACAAAGTATGGGTTGGAACTGGCAGCTTGTCGACATAATGATTAGAAAAAAAGGATTTGTTCAAGCTGGGACCAAGGTCTTCTGTCACCATGTACATTTATTTTATTATCTCGACGTCGACATAAGCATGACAATTTTGGTAGTAATAGTAGACCAAGGGACCGGGACTTTGCTTTTTTGGCAAAATATGCGGCTTGTCGACATAACTGATGTCAATAAAAGTGGGTAGGTGTAACTAATCATAAAAATGTCTTTCAGTGAAACCCCTTCAGGGGTACATTTTCAAGGTGGCTTCTATGGTGGCTATGTCTATAACATCAGATTGGCACCATTCCCAAGATTGTCAAAGATTCATTTTAAGAAATTTTGTAAGGCAAGATGAATGATAAGACCTGAGTAAACCAATGTTTTCACCTACTGGAACCAGGTGTCAAGCCTGTATGTAGAAATTGTCAATACAAATTTCTGTTCAGCAATTAGAAGATTTTCAAGACTGATGCCATGGCTGCCATACTGGACATCAGATTGACTCCAATTACATGTACATGATATAGATGAATTAGTTCCCTTTGTCTATGCTAGGAGCTCTCCACTTTGGTGGTAAATTGTCTCTTATTGCACTGTCATAAGCAATACAGTGCTCTACAGTTTCATATTTTGCATAGGGTTAGAATTTTAAAGAAAAAGAATTTTCCCAGGTTTCCTCACTGGTTATACTGGCTATTTAAAAAAGAATTGTATATCTTAGGTATTGTTCAAAGATCCTTAAATTCCCTATATTTTGGTTTGTGATTGAAGGGTGTAATATGGATTATAGAGTATACAGCTTGGCCTTACTCCAGACGTGCACCTTTCAAAAAATCGCTAGCTCCACTTGGTCATTTTCACTTCCTGGACGTCAGAGGTAAAATTTTTTAAAAAAAAGACGATAACTTTTTTTTACATTTCATATATTTGGTAATTCATTCATTGCACTTTCAGAAGCTGGCATTGTCTAGTTGGGCAAAATTCATTTTCCCTATTTTAATAGCTGCTTTGGATAGTGTACTTTAGACTAATTCAGGCTAATTTTTTAGCACAAGGAGGCAGTCATTTTAGTTAGCAGTGTGCTTAGATCATGTACAATATCCGTAAGTACAATATCATAGAAATGTCAGCCACATTACATCAAAATAGCATAGATGTATGCCAACATTCTCTCCACTGTGCATGTTTCAAATGCGAACAACTTCACCTTACATACATCACTCTCTCAAAAACACATATAAACTGGTGAGAGCCCCCAATAAATGACAATCTGCTATGCTACAATGGCTGCCTGTGACAAGATTTCCTCTTTTTTTATGAATATGCATAAACAAAAAAGTGTCATCAACAACACAATGTAGCACTCTTGTAAACATCAATAAAATGCCAGCTTTATTGATCAGCAAGTCTCTGGAAGAAACACTTTTGTTGGCTCGGTTAAAAACATGAAACATCATGAGGGTTCACCATTGCGAGGAAAATTTACTTGTGCACAAAGCAGGTGGCTAAGCTGGCTTATATATATTCATGAAAAATGAGCAAATCTCGTAACACGGAACCAAAAACAAAAGAAGCATAGTGGATCATTGCATCTGGCTTGCGACAATGCTCCCAACATCTTTGCGATGAAAAATGTAAAAGTACAGTTTTTTAAGAGACTGCTTTAGATTTCCAACATAATCACCAAAAAGAAAGGTTTTCACATTTTAAAGCATATGCGGATGGAATATGGTATGTCTGATAAATGTCAGCCAAATACAAGATACGATATATACTCGCTGTAAAGTCCAACTGCAAATGGAACAGACCCAGATCTGCCATCATATGATGTGCCAGCAGATCTGGTTCTGTGCAGTTTGGTGTAATAAGTAGAACAAATAACATAAACCCTGCATTATGATACGACAGGCCAGGATCTTTTCATTGTTTGCAATTTGACTCGACTTGTAAGCAAGAATATACAATGGATCACTAGAATATAGATTCTTAACACAACTGCTTATCAACAACACGTATGTAACTGCAAACAGTTATCTTCTATTGCATAACGCATCTACAGAGCTGGATCTGCGCTACGCATGATCACAAAATCATATGCAAACAAATACAGCAGCCATGAGAGTTTACAACATACTTACATAATCATGAAATGCTTTTGCTTCACTAGAATGTTCACAGGTATCTCTCCTCTCTGGTGCTGCACAATACAAATCCCAAAATACACTGAAAAGGAACAAGAATTAACTGATTTTTTAAATCTCCACCAAAATGAGAAACAACACTAGCATGACAAAGTGATCTTCATTAATTTTCAAAATTACACCTGTAATACAAATATAATACCAAGTAAGGATTTATGTAAAGAAAAACAAGCAAACCGCTTAAAAACTGGAACAGTGATTTCAAAGCAAGGGAAAAGGATCAAGTTGATCTTTAATTTGTCCACCTATAAAACAGAAGGTGCTTCTCAAAAGACTAGCTCCATCTACATCTGTACTTTTCTTCACAAATTCAAGCTATGCTGACTTGCATTTCAGCTGTATGTTCAGATTACAGGTACCTTTACAGTACGAATGCAACAAGTGCAGAACACACATAGGGCATGCACCAGATGTTGCATGGAACTGAGTAGGGCAGGATTAATTATATATTTCTGACAATATACGCTTTTTTTGTAATGAACACAACACACACTTAACAA
Source organism: Sinohyriopsis cumingii (assembly GCA_028554795.2). Classification (NCBI taxonomy): domain Eukaryota; kingdom Metazoa; phylum Mollusca; class Bivalvia; order Unionida; family Unionidae; genus Sinohyriopsis; species Sinohyriopsis cumingii. The sequence continues at coordinate 109,190,328 of CM068824.1, read as the reverse complement.
TAAAGTAATAAACATTTAACAAAGGTATTCTTCATAAGTAATGACTTTGCAGTGCTGGTTCCAGCTAAGAAGTTTTGATTTTGTTTATGTTACTTTAAAAAACAATTAAAAATTATCAGCTGTACCATGGATACAAGTGCCTTCCTCAGGGTCACACTGTGGTAGCTAACTAAGACTGGCATGGGCAAGTATCGACCCCAAAACCTGTTAATTATGAGTCCATGGCTCTACCAAAAAAGATACAATGGCAGTAGGGTGAAAACTTGTAAAAGTATTACAGATACTTCAAAAAACAAACACAATATCAACAAACGAAGGCAAGATGCTATTCATCCATACAAATCTTTTAACAAGGAAATAAGAAGCTGGAATTGTGAACTTTTTGTACTTCCTGGACATCACAAGATTTCAGGATTTATCCCACTTAACCAATCAATGAATCTTTCTTTGTCTTGGTCTGGTACATCTAGTGAACCAGTCTGCACACTTGACTAAACTAATCTTTGAAAGTTTCTTTTTCTCTCATCTGGTACATCTTGTGTAGCAGTTTGCACACTCCATGAAACATCTCTGGATGTTTCATTTCTACTTGTCTGGTATATCTAATTTACGAGATTGCACACTCAACTAAAATGACCTTTGAATGTTTCTTTTTTTCTTGTCTGGTACATCTAGTGTACCAGTCTCCATACTCAACAAAACTGATTTTTGAATGGTTCTTTTTCTCTTGCCTGGTACATCTAGTGTACCAGTCTGCATACTCAACTAAATTGATCTTTGAATATTTCTTTTTCTCTAGTCTGGTACATCTAGTGTACCAGTCTGCATACTCATCCTGAGATACTAGAGTCCAACTTACATGGTCGACTCTTGATGCAACTTTCATCATAAACCTTACTTATGATTGAAAGACAACATCAACAGCTTAATGTCTGCCTGATTATCAGACCTACATTCATAAATATTAGGATACATATTGTATTTAAAATCTATATATCAAGACCAACAGCACTGCACAAGCCACAGCGTATCAAGAATATTTATATTTAATGAAGCTGACAAAAAGTCTGTCAGATTGTTGCATTCTTTTAGGGTGTCATCTGCACAATTACAAGTCATGAAAAACGTAATCTTGACGCACCCCATCTCCGAATTCTATAGAATGGCCTGTATTTCATCCAAGCAGAAATCATCAAGAATTAATAATATTACGGTGTTTAATAAAACATACACAACCGACACTGAATGTCTGACTGCATCAAAGAAATAAGCTGCATAACTTTAAAAAGTCTAGTGTCCACTAAAATTCAAATGCCGACTTAACCATCGAACAGGATACGTATTAGACAAATTATTATTGAGGTTTCACCACCACCCATTTCCTAGTCAAAGTTTCAGGAATATCTCACAAACTTGGCAGCCCATATCAACACTCTTTCACAAAATGATATGTAATTAATATACTCACTCTGCTGTTTTTATCCTGGTGGAATCAAAATCCGACACTAGCAAATGGACGCATTTGCATGTTCCATTGACATACATTTGAATTTGTTGAAATGCGACAGTAGTCAAGGTATGCCGAAGTATGTTCCAGTAGGTTCATGTGGGGGATGTTTCATGAACAAAACAAAAGATTGCTTACAGTTCTAACTGGCATAATATATTTTTATTCTTTTCGTTAAAGAATATTTCAACTTAACCCGATTTCAGCATTCCCAGCTTTCATCGCTTTCCAGCCAAATGAAATGTAGGACAACGAAACTCGAAAACAGGTCCATTTCTTTTGTGAGAATTTGAATTTATTACAGAAAAGACATCACAGTTAAGTTAAGTCTGACTAAAACATTATGACTTTACTTTGTAGAAAAGTGTTGTTATTTTAACTGCCATTTGTGTGAGACGTTCCTGAAAATTTGAGTTTCATTACCATGTTAGTCGACATTAAAACATGCTACACAGCGCCGTTAGTTAGGCAGTAAGACCCTGACGCCCAAAACATAAATATTAGCATGGAGGTCTTACATGTAGGACTATCGTCTGTCATATTTCCACTAAATCCCGAAATAGAACCGGATTGAACTAATTTCATAATTAAGACTATATACAGTTTCTATTTTAAAACTTGATTCTCTGTGTTCACAGACATACCACTTTCGTCAAAAATGATTTCATGCTGAAGGCTTCTTGTTTTGCCTGTATTAAGTGTCAATACAAGGCTTGTTTTTTTCCACCACATGCATGTGACCAAAAACCACTCTCTCCCATTGCATGCAAAGGAATATTCTTCTGGCATAATGTGCCTTTTGCAAAGCTCCCCAAGAAAGAGCTCATAATCCAAACTTTATATTTTGCTTCATCTAGCCACCAAAGTTGTAATTGGCAGCCAGCCATGTCGTAGCAAAATTCAAATTTAAACCACTGCTACAGCCAGGCTTCATACAATCGGAAGTTCAAAATGTACAACTGCACAGTGGCCAGTTGTGGAAAAATTCCATTCCAGCACAAGCTTAGCGAGAGATTGGGTTTTTTAAAAAAAATGTATTCCCTTTTCTTTTTTTAAATTCTGTAAAATGGAAACTATTAATTCCTTTTGAGTTCAAGAAAATAAAGACTTTTCAAGGTACCCAGACAAATTTTCAAGGTGTTTTCAAGGCCTTGAAGGAGCAATTAATTTTTTAAGGCTTTTCAAGGTCCCCAAGAGGACCCTGTCAAAGACCAATTCTTTCTTTCAATTGTTGAGTGCTGAAATCATCTCTGATATATTTTAGTGTTAACAGTATTTTCAAAATGGCTGCTGTGGTGGACATACTGGATGTTAGATTGGCACCAATTTCTTTTAGAACCAAGTAGATATAATTAAAAATCCTTTGATGAAATCCCCATTTCATAATGAACCATTTTCCTTTATGACTATGTAGCCTCACAAGAAACTGAGAAAGAAAACCCCATAGCCATCCATTTGGGAGTAGAAATTCAAATATTTTCAAGATGGCCACCATGGTGGCCATATTGAAGATCGGTTTGCATTTAATAATAATAATAATAATAATGAGGACTTTGTATAGCGCCTAATCTTTAGAAGCTCTAAGCGCTTTACTACATTTGACAACACCTTCTCATTTAGGACCAACTAGACACAAAAACTCTTCTTTAAGATCAGAAGCAATAAAAAAGATTTTCAAGATGGCCACCGTAGTGGCTATACTAGACAGGGTTCCAACAGACTGATCAAAAACAAATTCCATAACGATTTCATTGCCATTTCACAAAACTTAAGAACCACAGTAATTTGTATTATCAATGGTAATTGCGTAGTTTTCAAGACAATATTTTTTTAATCAGTGCTCAGTACTCTATGAAATTAACGTTGTCAGAAATCCCATGACTTTTCCAAAAACTTTGCAAGATTTGGAGAAATTCCATGACTTTTCAAGACCCTTGAAATCTGGTTTTTAATTCCAAAACTTTTCCATGATTCCAGGACCTAAAGAAACCCTGACCAAATGTCACCAAAGCATATTTTTTTAATTTAAGACCAACAAGACATTGTACGACTTTCTGTTTTGGAGAAGTAACAATAACTAGATTTTCAAGATGGATGTCATGGTGGCCATATTAGAGGTCAGATCAGCACCATTTTCATTTGCATCAAACTAAACATCACAAGAAAGTCTTTCAGCAAAATTAGCATTATGATATGACCATTAATTCAGGAAAGCAGTGATAACTCTCATGGCGACAACCCTGTATTAATGACTTTTCATTCAGAAGCAGACCTGCCAACCTTAGCAGGACCTAATGAGGCAGCCAAAATTTGTCTGCTACACAAATGGCAGATCTGGGTCTATATTGTATGCAATGTGATAGCATATCTGGATCTATCCTGCTTCCTGTTGACTGCTCATTACATGATGCTAAATATAGTATCTGCATTTGCTGGACATGACTAAGAACCACTTGCTAACTCAGGCATGTCAAACAATGGACATAAAGTGTCCATAATCATCTGTGTAATTGTGTGACCATTACTGAAAGACTGCCCAGGGTCTGTCCTACTGCAGTACAGACAATACTGGGGGCAATAATTCTAATATTAACCTACCATGATCTAAATTTGGGGTTATTTTCCTGCCTATGCAAATACTGGACTAGTTCCAAGAAATGTAAATTACCCAATGATTTTCATCTGTTTAGACTCAATAGTGTGCCCTGAATTATACTAGCCTCTCACACCATGTGATTTTAAAATATATTGTGTGGCACAGATTCAACACACATCAGACCGTTACAACAAAATGTATATAAGCCCTAATTAAATATATTTTAAAAAATACCAGTAAGAACAAATGAACATTAAGGATTATCGTCGGAGGATCTGATCAAATCCAGCCCGGTAAGCTAAATACAAATAACACTAAAGCTGAAGCAGCAGCAATCCAGACTCGTATGACACAAATCCAGATTCGAAAATGACGCATTTTCAAGTATATCCTCCTTCAATATGCCATTTCTACTTTCTTGGATGTTTCTATATTAAGATTTCACAAATATCTGGCACCAGGCTAATTTTGGGGAGTGGGGGAATAATATCTGGCTAGAGGCATTAGAAACAGTGTAGATCTCTGAACTATACATTATTTAGAATCACTGGACAAGACAGATAATGCAAACCAGCTAACATGTGCATACTTACCACCACCATGAATGTAGAAACCCCGGCGGTTCCCCTAATGTTATATTTTTCTCCCATCTTATCTGAAACAAAAGAAATACAATTCACTTAGTTGAATGTAAGCATTGTCACACAAAAAAATAAATAGCGATTCCTCAGTATAAAGACATGCATTATAGCACAATCCAATTTAGAAAGAAGGTAGGGTCATGGACCCAATTACAATAATATTCTTATGAATCATATACCCCTGTATAAGATGATCATGTATATAACATTATTTTGGTTCCATTAAACAGCATTTTTGTGAAAATTTAACAAATATAGGTTACTGTTTGCCACATAGTTAAGTATTTACTTTCAAAAAAATTAATAAGGAAATGCTTGTGTATGAATACATGTATTCGGAGAAAAAAAAACCTATGATGTTCAATAAACTGGTTGTCATGTTGTACCTAGGAGGTTATAGTCTGAGGACACTATTTTCCCCTTTCTTCAAAATTCAGGGGACACAATTTCAAAGGGTGATGGAAACGGGTGTACTTAAAAGACTAATTATTGTAAAATAAATTAAAACAAATGAGATAACTTTATTTGCTTTGACATATTTGCCAACTTAACTTCATCATCTGTATTCAGTTTTTTACGGAACTGGGCCATTTACATTACTGTAATAAATGTTTTATCAATTACTCAAGTAATCAACCCAAAAATGTATTTTTGAATACCTGATTCACTTGAAAAGAGCCGCACTCTGAAACTTACTGTTCCACATTTTTCTCACCTTTAGCTTTAGTGTCCATTTAGTTTTTCTACCTGTTTTTGTACTAATTTGATTTTTTCCCCGAATTTTATTTGTTTTGACAATCAATTGATTGAATGCCAAAATGTGTATTGCTGAATGTTTTTCACCCCAGAAAATTTGACCCTTTGGCCGTTAATTCAACCTGTACAATAGATTACACACGCTGGTTTCAGTGACTTCACACTGCCAATCAGCAGACAACACATCACAAATGATTTGACTGCCAAATGTTTTCAAATGGATATAGTCATTTAATAATAATAATAATAATAATAATTATAATAATAATTATAATAATAATAATAATAATAATAATAATAAAAATAAAAGAGGGTAACTCAATTAGTTAAACACAACAAATCTCCCTGGAGGCCCTGTAAAAAAGTACATATATTATCTATTATGTATTTGGTGATCCTGGCCATTGCTTGCACAAAGAAAGGCATGGACGACCCACACTAACTACAAGGCAGATACTTTTGTTTTTCCTTGATGAGAAATAACACACGGGCATCACACAGGAGTCAAGATTTGGGAGATGTAAGGCAAAAACTGCGCAAGACCTGTAATGTAATCCCACGCTCAAGTTAAAGCAATTGATGGTGTGCGAAAAATTTGAGGGTAAAAAAACTAAAGCCCATGATATTATGGTCAATTTACACAAGAATTTACACAACATATCAATACCATTTAACATATAAAAGTATAACCTGTCTTGAAAGACCACCCTTTCTGCCAAAAATAATGGTCTTTCAAGACAGGTGGTCTCTCTTAACATGTCATTACACTATATAATCAATAAATATGTACATGGAGATCCTGGCCTCTCGAAACAGGTGGTCTCTCATCATGAAGCAGTGGTCTCTATATTGGTGCCAATACTTTTCAGTCTCAATGTTTTTTCTGCCATGCTCACTGATACCTTCAGAGTGATGGCAAACCATTCAACCTCAGAAGGCTTCAAGCAAAAACCAAGGTCATGACAGACATCATGAGAGATTTACTATTTGCTGATGGCTGCATCCTCAACACTGACTCTGAACTGACATGCAACACAGCATTGACAAGTTCTCTATTGCTTGCACAAATTTGGCAGTATAATCAGCACAAAGAAGGCTATCAACAGCCATAAACAAGAATGCCGTGATCAGGCTGCCAGCACTCTGTCTCAGAATATCATCATCGATGACAAAGTTACTGCCAGGATTGAACAGGCCAGCGAAGCCTTTACTAGACTACACGCCAATGTCTGTAACAGAAGATCATTAGTCCATAGACAAAGCTAACAGTGTATGGAACTATAATACTTCCTATGCTACTCACACCTGCAAAATCTGGACAGTGTACCAGCACCAAAGAAAGAAACTGAACCACCACACAACTTGCCGCCGAAGACTCGTCAACATCAAATGGCAAGACAGGATCATGGATACTGAGGTCCTTGCCCAAGCAATGCCTGGTCAGTATCTACACCATCTTGATGCGGCAGTCACAGCTGCGATGAGCAGGCCATGTAGTTCACTTGCTAGACCCCTGGCTTATGAAAAGACTCTTCAATGGCAATCAAGAACAAGGAAAACATTCCAAATGAGACCAAAGGAACACAAAGATGACATCTTGAAGTAGTTTTTCAAGGGTTTTTGGCATAAGCTTGCAAGGCCAACAGGACAGTCACAGCAGAACAACGAGGCGACCAGGAAAGCCAGAGCCAATGACCTCATGATCTGCGTTGCTGCCATCCCCTCTCCACACTATCATGGAACATTCAGGGCACACCTCGACTTCTTCAGCCACCTGTGCACACACAGACCTATCAAACCCCCTAAAACACTGAATGCCTATGTGGTCCTTATCATCTCGACAGAGGAACAAACATGCAGCAATATATCTGGGTCTGTTCAGTTCGAAGTTGGACTAGTTTATAAGTGAATATATACGGTACTTCAATGCCTGAAACAAAATGAGTGACAGGTAATGTGATCAGATTAACAGGGCTGGAAAAGGCCTTTAACATATCCTATTTTTGCTTGGAAGTACTACTGGAACAAAAATCATAAAATCCTGGAACAACTACTACTACTGGAATAAATATTGCAGAATGGTATGCATATCAACCCAACCATATTCTGAAGTTTTAAAAACTTGAACAGTGTAACCCTGCTGTCGCTACCCTTGACAGAAATCTGATTGTATTTTGCAATGTGCACCCAGGTGAGACAATAATGTTCACTCAGGTAAGACAAGAAATATTATCAAAGTCTTGCCAGCTCTAGAGTTTTCCTTTATTAATCCAGAATGCTGGTCTAGTCATGGAGAAATTTAATGGCCAAGCAAACTTGTCACCCTGTTGCTGGCTGCACATCAATAGCTTGTTTACCACCCATGGACAGGGTGTATTTTGTGTGCCTTCTCTCTAGGACATAAATCTATATCGGACTTTGGAGGATGTTATATTTGTTCTACAGTAGTGGTCCCTCATCAGAAAGCAGCCCAGTAGTATTACCCTTGTACAACAAGTACCTCATTTTTAAAGCAGCCCAGTAGTATTACCCTTGTACAACAAGTACCTCATTTTTGCAGATGACGAACCTCACTTATAAACTATACTTTTTTTATAGGTCTCCTAAACAGCATTGTAGTGATGGAGTAATAATTACGTAAAGGCAAAAAATGTTTGTTACCTATTGCACCATTTAAAAATTAAAATTAGGGTAGGTAGTTAGTGTTTGGTATATATATATATATATATATATATATATATATATATATATATATATATAATAAAATAATGAGTAGAATAAATAATCTACTAAGCGATTCAAGCATTGGGCTACATCAGCCCAATCAGATGCACAAATCGATTTCAGGATTATTTTTTTTTAAATTGTTTTAATTTTGTTATTATTATTTAATCATTATAGATATTATATATAATATACTATGAGCTTCAAATACCAGACTAAATCAGATGCACAAATAACGGGGATGGTTGGCCAACATTTCTTTTGGGTCCAAAATATGTTACACTCAACCAGTCTTGAAATAACACTTACTGTGCCACAAATATGGCCTCTCAAGAAAGACAATATCTTGTGACAAGTCTTAACACTATATAATGGATAAATCAGTGTGATAAAAGTATGGTCTCTTAGTACAGGTGGTCTCTGAGGGCAAGTTTTACTGCATATGCATACATTCAAATTTTGTTCAAGTATATTTCATTCTGGCTGGAGCGCCCTTGAATGAGTAACTACTGTACACCCACAGCCTGTGTTTCAGTCTCATAGGGTCAGGCCTTGACCACTAGAGTATTGGGCAGATCAATATTTTCTTTGTCCACACTGGCTTCAAACAGCACCAGCAGTTGTTTTCATCACAATCACTGAAATATCAAAACCATAATTCTAAAATCATAGGAAAGAACCAGAAATCTGAACAATAGACTGCTCTCTATTGAAAATCTGCAGTATAAAGGATACTTAAGTTATGACCATTATTCAATTACAAATTTTGCCTCTTTGTGAGGACCCGTAAATCCGCCAGTAGTCTTCCATCTGTACAAGAAGGCCCAGTTACTACTACTGAACCAAATGGCACATCCAGGGATCATAAAAATGTGATATCCCAAAACTACAATTGTGGTCTAAATTTAATGAATCCTTAATTCTGTATTATCAACAGACATGATTTTGGTCTTCCATAAAAAAATGCTGAACATTTTTTTAAGGGGGTTTGGGTGTCCATCCCCAACGTTCCGGTGCAACTTGTGATCATTAACATAAACCAAAATAATCATTTGAAAAACTAATGAATTTACCAAAAATGTTCAAGCTGACTTCAATAATTTCACAATATTTATTGCCACGTGAATTTGTTCTCCAATACTATTGAAGCTGAACTTGTTCATGTGCATGTCAGTGTTCACGTCGTAATTAAGTCACAATAATTTGTCAATTTTTGCAGCAAATATATTATACTTCTCTCTTTTCACAACAAATCTGTAAAATACACACCCAAGTACATCAACTATATATAAATAATCCCATACATTCGCTCGTCTTTTTCTCCAATGGACACAACCTGTTGATATGTCAGTGGAGCTTTTTTTTGCGGCTTTGGCAATGATTACTTTAGCCTTCCTTTTTGTCACCACTGTCTTTTTTGGCTCAATGTGCAATCATTTCTTTTCCTTCTCAATAACAGCCTTTTTCCTTTCAAGCTGGTGCTTGTATTGGCGACATGCAGTGTGCATATTCTGACAGAGAGCTAGATCAGTTCCCTCATGCAAGAAATCTTTCTTCTTACAGTAATTAACTGCCCTTTTTCCAGATGCCTTCTGAGCTTCAATTTTTCCATATGCAGCTTCTTCTGTAAGTGCTGTTCCGAACTCTTCCAACCACAATTACCATTAATTCAAATCTTTATTGCAGAGGTCACAAAAATGCCAGTCCTCTAGCATTCAGTTTTCTTATAAACTGACCAACTAAACTTCCATCAACTTTTCCCTCCAGCCATTCCCATTTCTGTACATTTTTTAAACCTTTATCAAAACTTTTCGTGTCATGTTCTCTCTCAACAACTCTAGATGCCATGTTTTGCAACCATGCTTCTTTTTTCTGTTGCCATCAGTTTCCATCACATGAAGATTCACTGAATGAATTTAAACCTTTGACCAATCAGAATACTCTTTACGAGAGTCGTGTGCGAACTGATATATGGAACGAATAATTTTACAAGGGTCAATGAGGAATGGGAGTGGACAGACCATTTTTAAAAAGAACGGATCAGAGATGATATAAAAAAACGGACTATATCAAGAAAAATCTGAGTATGGAGAAAAGCAGAATTCCGCTTTAAAACTGAGAAAAATCATGTCTGTATTAAGAAACTAAAGTAACTGAAGTCCAGAAATTGCACTTTTATGGCAGCTCAAGCTAGATACATCATCAATATCTTTGATACACTATGGTACATCATTTTAGCGTCTTTTATGTATGGAGGGATGGGCAGGAAAATTTGCTGGTTACCCATCAAGGAGAAACCCACTTGAGTTGGTTTGTACCATGTCAAGTCTCCACACCCCATTTGTCAGCCATAATAAATTGGTTTGTATATTACGTACATGCAAACGGACTTGGGGGCAGGGGCAGTGTGTGTGCAAAACACATTAAAAACATTCTCAACCAGGACCAGCGAGTTATTTCGAAGTGACTTTCTATTCAGGATGAGAAGCTGTAAGAAGATTTTCAAAATGTCTACCATGGTTGGCCCTAATGATGTCACACCAGCATCGTATTCGTTTAGGACCATTAAAACCAACAAGACATTATGAAATCTTGTAGTGAAAACCTCATATTGGTATATCATCCATTCAGAAAGAGGATCAATAAAATGTTATGACAACAGCATCATACAAAATAGGGATGGTCAGGTAGGAAATTTTGCCAGGTAATGGACAGGTAACTAATTGCCAAGGTCAGTTTTTACCAGGCTGGATTTCTCCACTCACACTTTGTCTCATCCCCCTCCCCAATCAAATTTTTTATCTTACAACCCAGCCATGCCAGGCATTTCACACCAGTGCAAAACCAGGCCTGGTAACCATCCATCCATAGTAAGAAGTTTTCTAGAGAACACTCCTGTATGTCATGAATACCCCATAGGTTAATACAACTGCCTGTGATGTAAGCCTTCTAGTGAAAACCCCATCCTGACATCTTCATGATATTCTATTCAGGACTCAGGACTATAAACTAGGTTTTCAAGATGGATGCCACGGTGGCCATATTGGACCTCAGACTGACACCTTTTCATTCAGTACCAACATCAACATTAGTATTTTAGTGAAAACAAAATGTTAGTATCACCATCCATTCAGGAGAAGTAGCAACAACATTTTTCAAGGTGGCCGCTTAGCTGCCATATTAGATGTCCAAGTGGCATTAATGAAATTTAGAACAAACTTGACCAGCGAATTTAAGGTTTCATGGCAATTTTTTAGAATAGCAAACTTGTGCTAATGGATGATGAAAGATGGACATGGTACCACAGGATGTTCCATTAGCTCATCTTGTCTAGTACAGCTAAAAAAAATGGTCAATATTGCAATAATTTGCAAGAGGAACAGTATTTCTCGACTCCCTCCTCATGGGCCTCCGAGATGAGGTGAAATGAGGTTAGGCTGGGTAAAAGATCAACATGTATTGTGACATCTTCACAATGTAACCTGATTTGGTGTTACTGCCCGAGGCCAAAGGGGGGGGGGGGGGAGAAGGGAATATATGAATGTATCAGGACAGGTATTCTGCAACACATACAGTGAAGAGCATGGGACAACATATAAAACCCACCTAGGACCACCATTACTCAATCCAGCTGTTGGTCTTGGACAGGTCTGACTGTGATGAATGATGAAAGGAAGAATGCAGATTTCCGAACCTTGCAAATGAATTTGACATGGTATTGTTTTGATGAAAAACACTTGCTAAGCATTTCTGGTATGATATGCCCATGCAGCCTGCCTAATAACTTGGTGAAAACATAATATTCATCAAAATTCAGTTCAAAACTGGAGGGGTGGGGGGTCCTTTTATCATCTAGCATGGGATTATTATTGGTACATAATTAGGGCAAGTCCACAAATTATGATCGGAAGTAAAATGGTAGGAGAGTTTATACTAGATGAATCTTTATTTGCTAATCTGACTCTACCATTCTCATAGTCCTCAAATTATTTAACATAGTAAACATGTTGTATTGTACGATGTACTAACGTACCCTAATTACAGTACTGGCTTTTAAATAAGTAAGGCCATTTGGATCATTATTGATGGAAAAATGTTTTAGGGAAAACCATTACTATACTTTGGTACACACTATAACAATTTGATGTAATGAAGAGAGTTTTTTCAAAGTTTTCACACACACACACACACCCTAAACCTACACACACACCCTACAACTACACACAGTGATTTCTATATACCCACAGACTGATATTGACAGAGAAATACCAACACACTGAACAGCTGAAAGTGCTACCCCTGAATCCTACAGAATGTTTGATATAGACATATAGCAAAAAAATAGAAGACATGTTCTAACTTCACACCATGTAATAAAGATATTCCTCATAAAATATAAGATTTTCAATTCTCATCCGAGTCACAAAGTACAAGAATATAAGGATGTTGTTTCTGTTCATACTTCCTCACTACATCATAAACACAAGATCAGCCCATCCGTCACACAGGAATTTCCCTGAACCGTAGCAGAAACAATAATGATCTAGCGTCCAGAGTGTATTGATCTTTTCATTAAAAGCCTTGACATAAAGTACAGCATCACAATATCGCCTAGGGACTGTGCAAGGGATGGAGAGGTGGAAATATGGGGGGGGGGGGGGGTTTCATGTAATATTTAGAGTTATTATTCAATTTGCCACAAGTAAAAGGTCTTTACTACAATGGTCCCTCAGGATAAGTACCTGATTATTAAAACTGTACTGGTTTTAACAAGGGTATGCTTCTGGATTCAGGCATCATACAGATTCCTTTATATTTTTACATATAATGCTCCCATAGCATGTGGTCTTCTCACTATCTTTCCACACATATCTTCTCCAGCAGCTGGCTCACAATTAGAATTACAAGCCTAACTGGATGCAGCAATATCAAAAATATGTTACAGTGTTGTTAAAGTAGACAGCCACAACATTTCTAAAAGTTTAAGGTTTCTAAGCAAGTTGCTGGTAACTGATGAGAAGGCTTGATCGTGTTATTCATTTATAATGTATCACTACACTAAATGAGCCAAACAGCTGTTGATCCATCCTTTTACAGCCTGCTAGAAAATCTTTAATATTTTCCCAGATAAACAAGTGAATAAAATTTTAACCAAAATCCACGTAATACAAATCCATGGTCAAAGGGGCATGCAAGCATGTCGCAGAATGAAATGTCTCAGCTTTATACCAAGTTTGTGAATCCAGTGACGGGTTAAGATAACAAATTTCTAACTCATTTTAATCCCATTTTTCAGCACATGATAAACCATGCAGGCGGCTAGAAAAACCCAGGAAACCCTAGAAAGAGCCACTGACCTACAGGAAGTCACTGGCATTTTTTTCTCACATATCCACATTGATCACGCCAACAGTAGAACACACATGGCCAGGCAATATGTTAGAAATACGTAACATTGAAGCCTTAGATCAATCTGCCACCAAGGATATATATATATATATATATATATATATATATATATATATATAGTAACACTTTCTTAAAATGAAAAGAACATGTCATTTATACTCACAGCCTGAGGGCCAGGCCGTAACTCATATCTTAATCTATGCATAGGGCATGAAACCAGTGGGTCTAACATCCCCCCACCACCACCACCACAGGGTCAGGACCCTGGAAATATAACTGTAGCGGCTCAGTGGTTAGTGCAATGAACAAGTAACATGATGGTTCTAGGTTCAAACCCCACCACAACTAGCTTTCCATTCACATGCATGGATCTCACTTGTAACCTAATTTTGATGATACAACCCAACATACCAATCACAACTGTCCCACAGACTTTTCACAAGCATTAATATGTATAGAAGCCACTAATAAAATATGTAAAGTTCCTCGATCACATTGTGTTATATACCCAATCAAAATATTGTCAGAAATACCGACTCTAAAGTAGTCACAATCTCAGCCAAGCCAAATGGATGCTTCTCATGCTCAATAGTTCACATACCAAATCTGATCATAAATATATACTCTACATGTGACACTATTTGCAGTTTAGATGTGTTCCTGGGGTTATAGTGTAAATCGAACATAATTTTTACAATACGATACTTGTAAATTAAAGAAGTTCTAAGGCAAATTAATACATCTAACTTTTAAAGCAAAGATTATGTAAGCATAATATTTTTCTGTGAGTGATAAGCTGATTGTGCAAGCACATATGAGCTGCATGCACGTCATAGCACATGGCACCATAAAAAAAAACAACACAGTAGACAATCTGGATGTTAGTTCTTTATAAAACCACTCCAGTGGCCTAGTGGTATAGCGTCCACCTTGGACGCAGGACGTCATGGGTTCGATCCCAGGCAGAGACATACCAAAGACTTACAAAAATGGTACTAGGTGCTCAGCATTATGAGGTTAGTGTTAGGACTGGTCGGCCTGGTGTCAGGATAATGTGACTGGTTGGGACATCATGCTACATGTCTGCGGCATGATGCCCCGTTGTTAAACATCACTATAAACTGCCACACTGCAGACATTGTAGTGATATGACTGGAAACTGTTAAAGCTATGTTAAAAATCCAAATCACACACACACTCTTCTTTATAAAGGGCATGAAAATGAAAAGCTCATATATATAATTGGCATATAGCAAGCATCACCTGCATAGTGTTCATAAGACCAGCCAATGAGATGCAAAACTACCTCATTAATCAGTAAAGATGTTGATCATAGGTGAACACATTCAAGACATCAACAATATAAACTTTACAAACCAGATCTGACTTTACAAATCCATTTACTCAACACCTAAGACAAGCTCAAAATTTGGGGATGGTGTGTGGGTCATGATCACTTTGTAATGCTTTGTGTTCTTCAAGTTTTATAATAAACATGTTTTATTACCTTCATTAGTATTTAAATGTACAATATTCTTCTATTACCTCTTGTGTTCAATGTCAAGATAGTTTCACATTTTCTTGCACAGACATGAAAATGTACACGTTTACTATTTCAAGCAAGTTTTGACAAATAGGGAATAAATATTTTCATTTAAATGTATACAGGAACCTTGCTGCCGGCAGTTTGTGAGCTCCAAAACCAGCCAAGCTTGCGGACTTTAAACACTTGGCTTGTCAAAGATTGTTCTGAAGTAGGACACCAAACCTCAAGGTGACTAGGTGAAAATTCTTAACAATACGAATGGATGATTCTTCAATGTGTGTTTGGAAATAAAAGGCACTTCTCCCTAATGACTAGCTACCTGGATTTAGTTAAAAGCACAATCAATGTACCAAAATTTTGGAAGCACAAGTGAAGTCTGTCATCTATTGTTTTTCATAAGAAAGACACAAGACTGGTACACATTTACACTTAGACAAATAAAAAACTGGATTAAAATTCATTCTCAAATGCAGCCTCATTGAAGACTGTTTTGATGCATGCAACTTATTTCAAAGAGATATGTAAATGTCGGAGCTGAAGTCAACACAACACTTCTCAGCAGAGAGTGAATTCAATGATAATGAAATGTGAAATGTACCTGTGATCAACAGAGTTTTACTTTCTTTCCTTTCTATTTAAATCTGCTTGAGAACCTTTTTTTGGCTAAAGAAAAAATGTTATGTTATATTAAAACATCATCGGAATTTAGTTTATACAGTGTACTTTCAACTTGTTCCAATTTTCAGTGAAGTCATTTACCAAATCGCTCTCTATCTCTCTTTCAATCTGGTGGAGGAAGAACCCAGAAAAGGAAGAACCACCAACCCACAGAAACCTAATGGCAAGCTTTCTCACATACCAACACTGGCTGAACTAGAGAATTGAACACACAGGGACAGTGATCTTATTTTGTTGATCTGTAAACACAAATACCCTAGACCATTCAGTCACCCAGTTTATCTGTCTTTGCTCTTTTAACTATATCTGCATTGTAACCTATTTTCCAATCTATAAATCGATGTACTTGTCTACATGTGCTTTATATATATATATATATATATATATATATATATATATATATATATATATATATATATATATATATATATACATACATATAATTCTTTTAACTTCAATTATTGACATATGATTTTCAAGGTGCAAAGAACTGCTTTTTTTTAATACAAAAATTACTTAAAACATCCCATTTTTATTTTACCTTCTCCAAGTTGGGTGCAATATTATGTTGTTACCTACGGGGGGAAGCTGAAATCTCTCAAGGGCACATTCTGTTCTTCAGTCAGCTTGTTGTAGAGCCCTGTCTGATCAAACTCCGATCCAAAATAAAGCTCTGCAACATTTTGTGCCATTTTCGGCATATGATAGCCCTATATATATATATATATATATATATACCACTTTGTTGATAACTCGTGAACTCGCTTATAACGCAGGGTCAGCTGCTGTGGATCCCATTTTTTAGAAAATCCCCAAAAATTGATCCCTATTTGTTCAACTTGAAGAAAATCGTGATCAAAATTGGTAACGGAAACTTTGATGAATTGCTCGTTTTATCGTCGAAAACGATAGATAGGACCTGGAAATTTTTAATCAACACAATGAAATATCAAATTTAAAAATAGGTCATACAATATTTTACATTTTTTTTCTCCAAGCGACATTCTTAGTACACTGCAATTAACAATATGTAAGGAAATTTTGATCAATGAAAATGTCATATGTCGAGTAGAGGCAGTACTTTAATAAATAAATACAAATTAATAATTTTTTATCAATTAAAATTTGTGTTCTAGTTCTATCATTTAGTTCCTTTTAAGTGTTATTGTCATAAATTCAATGTGTCCTCTTGTAAATAGACATAAAATGAGTCAATCTACCGTAACAGCTATGTACAGAAGCGCTGCTTTGAGAACCTAATTAAGTGTCGACCATGTTTTGATGACTTCCGAAGTATTTGTTGCATTGCTGCACTGAATTAAAAGCTGGCCTCCTTTGTATTATCACGTTAGTTATGTCTTTTGAATCGAATAAAGTAGGTGGAATAAAATAAAATTAAAAGGCACGAAAATCCTACAAACTTAAAATCTAGTGGCCCCGGTCGTATTTCGGGAGAACTCACTTCATTTGATCAATCAAACACTTAAGATGTTATTGTGTATGTAACAAAAACTACCTTAAATTAACCAACTCTTTCCCTAACTGTGATCAAAGATAACAAGTCAGCCAAGTAAAACGATTACTTCGTAAAATAGAGTTTGATTTCACAGATATGGACCATTGTGGGCAAGCGAGTTTCAGAGAATTCTTGAACTGGTACTTAGAGACAGCCTCAAGGATAAGAAGTTTCATTATTAATTCCAAATTATTAATTCACGACTTAATTATTGTATTAACTGAGCAATACAAAAATTGAGTTTTAATGCAGATAATCATCTCATGAAATAAATGTAGTGTGTTTTTGAAGAAAAGGAATCTTGTTTGGTGGTGTATCAACAATTAGTCTAGTTCCCTGCTCTGTGGACTAACAGGATAATATTAACACCACTCCGGGAACCAGACTCGTCAAGAAAACAAAAAGCAGTGGCAGTGTCATAAGACAGATTTTTTACGCGCACACATGATGGTTGTTGAAAATAAATGTTATTTAAACAGAATAACGAACAACTGTAAAACAAGGATTAAGTCAATAAACAGCCCCGTTCCCACATGCCACTCCCCTCCCCTGTTTTCCAAATTTTGCAGTCTATCTATGACTGAAAGAAAAACTTAAGGAAAATCCTAGTAAAAACCACCACCCACAGGAAGCTACTGGCAAGCTTTCTCACTTGCCCACATTGGATGAGACCAAGACTCAAACCCACAAACTGCTAGACCATGTCAGTCATATGCACAGATGTTCATAATTGATCTGACACATCTTTTAAGACATAAGCTTACATGCCAAATTTTATCAAGATCTTAACAGAATTGTGGGCTTGAGCGAGTTCACATGCTCAGTCAATCAGGCACAACTTTGCATCATCGAGGTGTGCCAATCTTGGTTATAACCCAAGTCTTCTGAAATCTTAAAAAAAAAGGCTTCCATACCAAATTTTGGTCAAAGACCTGATGAGAAACATGGCATATAGTAATTTCACAATCCCAGCAAATCCGATGCAAGATCACCCAATTACCATGCATCTCACCCATTATCCATCTTTACGGAGATCTTGATACAATTATATATTACATTTTTCGTAAAGATCAAATCACAAATAAAGATTCCACAGTGATAACTAGATCTGCCAATCAGATGCAAGAGTACCTCATTAATATACACGATTCTTGATCATAACTGAACTGATCTGAGATCTCAATGATGCAACTGTGTTCTTAACCTCCACCAATCAGGTACTAGATCAACTCATTATTATGCATAGATCCTGTGTGTATTGAAACGAAGATACAGATGATATGAAGCAATATTCCAAGTTTTCTCAACCTCGGTTTAATAAAAAGGGCCTCCACTGAGGTAAAAATAAAAATAAAATATTATCTGATAGAATGCCATGCCATAAACCAAGGGTCTCAAACTCGAACCACCACAAGGGTCACATTCTGTCCAGTACAATGGCCCACAGGCCGCACCAATGAAACTTTATCATACAACGAAAGCTGCTAACATAAACGATACCCAGTTGAAATGTTAAAAATGAGAAGTAAGCAATGCAACAATCAAATTTTGATTAAAACTGGCTGGCTGTGAAGACAAACAATTTGTATTATTATTTTACTAATTCCTGGTGTTGTTACATGCTGCCGGAAATAACTCTGCATGCGGCCCATATACGATGTCTAATACGTCACTGCCATAAGTTCACTAGGCCTCACAGTCAGGTGAACTCAAAACATCTTAACACCTTCACAAGGCAAATATACTCCACATCAAGATTTGGATTAATAAATATACACGACCCTGATCTGCTGGTTCTTTATACAATGGCATATCTAGATCGGCAGCTGGGAAAGGCAACACAATGAGAGTTCATTTTAACAAACAGGATGTGGCTGTGTTTATTCCTTTTTCATTAATTATGGAAATATTTAGCATACGACATTTTTTTAACAAAACACCTTAAGAACCAAGTTTTGTTGTACACTGCAAGTAAACAGGAAGAAGTTTCTTGAGACGCTGAATACATGCTAAAACTGTGCCCTTAAAGACAAGCTACATTCTACTATTTCAAACATTTGTATGTATGCTGCATCTGTAAAACATGTACACTCAAATCTGACCCAGCTTCCTGAATAAAGCAATTAACAGGTCATGAAGAGCCCCAACTTCAGTCCCCTAAAAACTTCATGTATATAGTTTGCCACTATACCATGGTCACTGCTAAAGTGACCAATAACTACAACTTTTCAGTCCTATGGACCTTCATTTACTGCACAAATATATACCACTTGGCAGCCCAAGATAAGTTTAAAATTGTGATGGGCAAGTATAATTTTCTACTGCCTATGAAGTATGATTTTCTATTGCCTATGAAGTAGAATTTTCTATTGCCTATAAAGTATCATTTTCTATTGCCTATCAAGAATTTTATACCAACCAATAAAGAAAATACAGAATTTTTTCTCTCATGTTGATTCAAATCTTGATCCTGAAAAGTTAACTACTTTTTCCAACCCCGGTGTGTAAAGGGACAGACCCTCCTTGGGGTCAAAATGTCCATTTTATTCCTTATCTGCATCAGACACTTCCACTTCAAAAGACTTGATTTTCATTTATTTTCTCCTTTATTTTGTATTTTTTTATCATTTCTGGTAAAGCACACTTACATAACTCTTACCTGTATATAAAGACCACTTGGTTACAATGACTGCTTTTGTATATCCCCTTGAGCATTTGTTACCCACAGGTTTGATTATGAATCATGTATCCATCAGCTTAGACCCACTCACTAAAATCCTATAGACTACCATATTTACTCAAGTTCAGGTCCAAACAACACTGACCCAGCTCTACTACCGTATAATGTGCTGACATATCAAGGTCTATTTTGTATGTTTTATCAATTACTCTTAACACACCCAGATGTGTCAGATCCAGCCTGTACAAGACCAATATCGATAATGCTGAATACAAAAGCCAGCGTTGGTTGCATATGTGAAATGTTCATGCCTAGTACAATGAAACCTGTCTTAGCAAACACCTCCATGAAAAGGAAATGCCCATGTTGATATGACCATCGATTCAGGAGAAATAGCAGTAAGATTTTTAAGATGACTGACATAGTGGCCATACTGGATGTCAGAGCAACATTATTTGCATTTAGGAATAACAAGATTTTCACGATGACCACAATGTGGCAATGTTGAATTTTCAAGTATGCCCCTTTCATTAAAGTTCAATCAGACATCGTAAAATCATTTAAAATGAGCCCCATGTTGATATGAACATCCAATAGCAACAAAAAAGATTATCAAGATGAAGCTATATTGGATCTTTGGGCAATAGCATTTTAAGTGAGGTCAGGTAGACAATATGAATTTGCCCATAACATTTGATCGCAATCCAAGGATTTTAGGAGGAATTACGCCAAAAAGCTTGTGTGACCATCCATTCATGAGCAGTAGCCATAATAAGAGTTTCAAGTTGGCCATATTGGACGTCAAATCAAAACCAAGTAGTTAGTCTTTCAATGAAAATGGGACGTAGCTTTTTATAATCCACATAGAAGGAGTGGCAATAAGATTTTTTAAGATGGCTCCAGTGGTGGCCATAATGGGTGTCAGATAGGCACCATTTTCATTTTAACCAAATAAATATTGAATGAAGTTTTTAACTGAAAACCCCAAGTTCACATGACCATTCTTTCAGAAGGAGTAGTTTAAGAAATATTTGAAGATGGCCACTGATTCGGCTAGATTGGAAGTGCGAGCAGCACTGTTTTTATTTACGACCAAGTAGACAATAATGTTTCAATTCCCAGACGAAGTAGTGATAACAACTTACAATGGATCATAAGCTCTTCTCATCTATGACCAGTACACTTAACGCTAATAACAAGAACATTGTTCATTTCAGGCGATGTCTTTGTTCCACTAACCATGTATTTTATAGATGGTGCAAATTAAATTGCTTATATTGCACCCCAATCTGATTCAAATCAGATCTCCGCTATCAAACGTTTATGGGTCATGTTCTGGTGACCTTTGAATTAGCCAATGGAAATGCAACTTTCAAAAATCTGAAAGTGAATCAAATCGTTCAGCACACATTCATGCTCTTCATCCACACTGCTAAATCTTCAAATGTGAAGATATAAGACTTCATCTGATTGGTTGATAAAATATATATATCCATGTATACTGTAAAGTATATTGCTTATGTCAGATGACATATGACACATTGTTTATTGATGTTAACACAGAGAAATCAGTCATGTTGTTTTGCATTCAAAGTGTTCAATATGTTATCAAACTGAAGAGTTCTTAATTTCAAACACATTCAAGCCATCTATACAAGCCACAAAACTCATGGTACAAGATGGTCTTCGAGATTCAGATAACAGCTACTCTTTGATAAAAATAACCAGCCATGATTGGCTGAAAACTAGCCCTGGCAAATAAAGGTAAAAAAAAAAAGCCTCATCCATGTAAGAGCCAAAATTGACACAGTTAATAATCACAACAGGGATTAAGCTCTGGAGAAATCACACAGATTCAAGATGGGATGCACAACAGTACAGTAAAATCAACCCTATTTACATTACACCTGTCAAAGCAGCCATATTAAATTACTTGTCCAAAAAATAAAACTACATTTTACAGTCTCTATAAAGTATCAAAGGAAATGAAGCTGTATTCAACAGCCACCTTTTCTTAATTGGCCAGATTCTACATCGCACAGGAGCATGCTTAATACAGTTAAAACTGGGCATGCCTCCGGGAGCGAGTGAAATATTGACTATGGGAAATCAAACTGAAATGTATTCATATATTAAGGAGGATTTACCACATACCTTTTGCATGGTATGCAGTCAAGTCCCAATTGCACAGACTAAATCGGTTAAAATGCTCACCAATTAAACAGAGCCATCACAAAACTGTACTCATGATTTGAAGTATTAAACGTTATTCCAGGTATGTAAATCTTGTTCTTAATGTTCAAAGGCAGCATTCTGTTTGGTCGCAATATTTTAGTGAAAGACAAGTAAAGTTTTATGTCAACATTTTCAGACCCGCCGACCCAAACAAGACCAACTCAGTAACGTTGACTTTTCAGTTTTCGGTAAGGTGTAACAATGTATAAATTACCACTACTGTCAAGCTGGAAAATGTGCATTTAAAATTCCAAAAGTATAAGACTGATGCAGCGCCAGTAAACTTAAGTGCAACTAGGCCAACAAATTTGTAAAGTTAATTTGAACCTTATTTACCTCCAGTACACTTTCACAAACTGCAGTTCCGAAAAATACTGAGCTCAATGACTTGATGCTATACCTCTGCTTGATGTAATCCGTTAAAAACAAAAATTCACATGGCCTGTGGTGATGGCAATCATCTTTCCCACCATGTGCCATATTCAAATCAACACAATGTTGTCCTTGTTGCTTTCTTTCCTCCAAGAATCTGAATATTCCCTTTTGTTTTTCTGTACAATTAAAACTTTTTAAGAGGTTTATTGTCCCTTTCATTCTGAAAAATATCACTTTGTGAACACCATTTTTTAAATAAATAACTAAGAGCTTCATCATGCAGATGTTATGAGTCACAAAATATGTGCAGTTTAAAGCATCTATGGTACCCCTGTAAAGCTGGTCTGGTTCCCTAACCAACTCCAGTGAATTGTGTGTGTGTGTGTGTGTGTTTTGGGTTTTTAATGTAGCTCTAACAGTTTTTCAGTCAAATAGCTACGATATATGCAGTGTGATAGTTTACAATGACAACTAGCACTGGGGCATCATGCCATAGACATTTAGCATAATGTCCCACCCAGTCACATTATCCTGACACCAGGCCAACCAGTCCTAACACTAACTTCTTAATGTTCAGCAGCAAGCAAGGCAGCTGTTAGTACCATTTCTGTAAGTCTTTTGTATGATTCGGCTGGGATCAAACCCACGACCTCCCGCATCCGAGGCGGACTCTCTTACCACTACGCCACTGGAGCAGTCCAGTAAATTTAATTTGAAACCCAGATCTGAATCAAGCATAGACAAGCCAGTAACACAAAGAATCGTTTTTCCATAACGTGCTTTTATTTCTCAAGTCTATATTTTAAGAGTCATTTCCTTAAGACTTGGGGCAAAAATTGTAAGGGTTGGCAGGTCTGCATTTTGTGTAACAACAGTTCCTCTAAATCGGTAAATCTTTAAATACATAAATGTAGCCTTCTTATTGGTCCGAATGTCTTTGAATAAGAGTAAAATAAAGTTTCTTTATGATTTACAGGGGGGAGGTGTTGTCCTGTTGGTTCTACCTATGATTGCAATTCACAGGAACTGCATAGCTCCTGCTGCCTCATTATGCAACATCTGATCTGGGCTCATGTCTCTAGCTGAATATATACCGTATATTTCCAACAGCAAAATACACAGAACTAGACCTGCCATCACATAATGCACTGGCAGATCTGGGTCCATGCAGTTTGCTAGAAGCAGTCAGCAGAGCACACATCAACCCTGATCTGTCAGTGCATTACAGGATGGCAGATGGGGTCTATCATGTTTGCAGATTGAATAGACTTATAAGCAAGCATATAAGGTAAATATGGTCAAGCAATGGAAAGGGGTTGGATTGAGGAAATAAAATGTGGTGATTAGCTACCCTCATATTCAGTAAATGATAATTAAGCCCAGAATAATAGTAATAGTTCTGTTTCACACATATATGGTATTTTTTAAAAGTAGGCATCATATACAGTAAAATGTGCGTGCGTGATTCAGACTTTTAAATTAGCTTTAACAATTTCCAGTCATATCACTGTGATGTCTTCATTGTGGCAGTTTATAGTGACAGCCTAGCACTGGGGCTTCATGTCAGAGACATGTAGCATCATGTCCCACCCAGTCAAATTATCCTGACAACAGGCCAACTAGTCCTAACACTAACCTCTTAATGCTAAGCACTAACCGAGGCAGCTGCTTGGACCATTTTTGCAAGTTTTTGGTATGACTCGGCTGGGGGATTGAACCAGCGACCTCCCACATCCAAAGCAGACACTCTAACCACATAAGCCACCGGAGTTGTCAGCAGTAGAATAGGAAAGAGCAAGCAGGGCAAATGGGGGCGGGGGTCCAAGTGACAGAGATGGTGTATTAAGTGAACACCAAGCAGCCTTTCTTTATTTAATTCAAGGATGCATGGCATGTTCGATAAACTCTCAAGCACGTCTAAGTGGCAACTAGTGAATGCCACAATGTTTCACCTTGAGCATGGGATCACAAGTTTGCCCCAAATCTTGGCCCTGTCCACTCCACCCCACCCACTCCCTTGCTTTTTTTGTTTGTTCAGGAAAATATAATTGAAAAGTACACCAACAATGACTAAAGTCACTTAAGGTTATAACTTTATGATGGCAATGAATGTTCATTTTAAAACAATGTAGTCAGCAATGAATACATTCGAGGCTTGGCAGAGTTGCAGCTTAAAACAACATCAGTGTAATGCATTTTCCACTTTGAAAATAATAATTTATTAATCTGAGAGAAAGGTGATTGCAAAAACATGGGTATTTGTTATAAAAAATACTGGTAGTACCAAATGAACACTAAAATCAAAATCGAGAACAGACAATTCCTTTTCAGGTTAAGCAGCTATTCAAACTTCCTGATGTTCTCAGGAGTTACCCAAGTACATGATCTAACAAACACGATAGTACAGTGCAGATAGCAAATTTATAGTGGTAAAGCTGTTGAAACAAAATGACTATTTAACTGTGCACTACTAGTGAGTGCATTGTGGACTACGATTTTCCTTTGATCTTTTTAAAATGTTGCATCTCCACAAATTTCAAAGGTTAGTGACACAAGGTCTCCTGTCATAAAGATCCTATGTGGTGCATACCTTTTTGCACCAAGATACACCTCAGGAGGATTTTTCAGACGAGTTTATATAATAAAAATAGGACTTTGTATTTTAAGGCTTTGACCTATTTTTTCATTTATCTTTATCTTTCATGCTGGGGGGGGGGGGTATCTAATGTATAAACACCATGTAGTCAGGACTTCCATTTAACCCTATATAGAAGACCGACATTTAGTCCAAGAACCCACACAATATTCTTTTATGACCATCCCAACACAGACATGATGGATAGCTATGCCAGCCTATTTCAACCAATTTTGTTGTCTGCCAAGTAATAGCATCAGCTCTCACTAAATCTTAATATTTTAACATACGGAAAGATAATGTCCCTTTACAGATCATCCTAAATTATTTACTATAAAATAAACTGTACGTTTCGAGTCCCTTCCTTTTACCCCAAACCCCGTCGGGGGCCTCCATGAGAGAGTTTATTGATCAGTAAGTACATGCACATGTATCTTTACTTCCTCGCTCACACTCAAGCCTACACATATCATATCACTACTGTATGTACTAATCCCAATGATCTTGAATATACAGAAAGTTATGAAATCTTTAGAAAAATTCAGGGTAACCCAAGCATCTAACAATCACAGCTGATCTTGCTTAGAAGGCAGGCCTTTTAAAATATATCTTAGAATATAAAAACATTAGATCATTTAACAAAAACGCGTTTTGTTCTCGTATATTCTAATGTGTTTATATCCCGCATTTTAATAAAACAATCCAATATTGTTATACCCTAAACTGATGCATTTTCAAAGGCCTGATGTTGGAGCCACGTTGTTCCCCAAAGTGTGGTGTATTTTTTTTTTTACTTACTTCTGACAAGAATGTCTGTGCGCTTTTCTGTGCCCCGACGTGTAGTAAATATTCGTATACATATAAAGCTAACCTGAAATTAAGAAAACAGTTGGTCAATTATGGGGCAGACTTCTCAGATTTTATTTGTTCTTTTTATTATTATTATTATTTACATGTCTTGGATAGCCACTTGGTCTACATGTACAAAAATCAATCCACCGAGTCGGACTAGACTCGAGTCGGTAGTTCATGTACCAATTGCTAAATATACGATTTACATAACAGTAAACCCAAAATCACGATTTAAACGTATTTCTTACAAGATATTCAACTGTTATATACTTAGATTACATATGTATGATAATCTAGAATGAAATGCGATCACATGGAAATATGTAAATCGATGGGTGCAAATAATAACGGGAACAGCTATTATTCCTACATTTGAATGGGGCATCCCCTAAGCGCAGGTGGAAAATGGGAGTTTGCAGAAACAAAGAGATGAGTAAACTTAACACAGATCAGACCACGCAGGATTTCATAAAGGATCTAAATAATAAATTTACAGCATCAAAAATACTTTACTTACTTTTCTCTTGCCTGTGCATCAGAAGGGACAGTCGAACCTTTCCCTTTTGCGTACATGCTGCGAGCTGAACTGTCACGCACCTGTCAAGCCATCAAGGACGACACTGACCCTGTTGTCTTAGCAACAGAGAGAAGACCCTGCCGGGAAG
This sequence comes from Sinohyriopsis cumingii, assembly GCA_028554795.2. NCBI lineage: Eukaryota > Metazoa > Mollusca > Bivalvia > Unionida > Unionidae > Sinohyriopsis > Sinohyriopsis cumingii. The sequence goes on along the minus strand of CM068824.1, from coordinate 109,163,513 downwards.
CGATTTGATTGGTGAGCTATTTTAATACACTTGGAGCAACTTGAAACAGTCCGCCCCTAACCATCATGTGTTACAGCGACAAAGACTTATTGGCGCATTGCCAATTATCCCGATCTATTTTGTTACATGTAGATCGAACCTGTAAATAAATTGAGAGGTGATTTCTTTGGAAAATACACTCGATACAAGATTCTGTATATTTAAGTTAAGAATACAACATTATTGGTATGTAGGAAGACAGACTTTTGGAGCAGAATAACAAACTCCACTACTTTTTATCCTGAATTTTTCACTTCTTTTTTGTTTGCTAAAAACAGATAAAACGTAATTTCAATTATTTGTTCAGAACATTGGATTGTACAAATTATTGTCATACATTTCAAACTTTAAGAACCAAAAAAAAAATATGAATGGCTGTTGGATAAGAATTTTCGGAGATTCTCTACAAATAGTTTAACACGCTAAAGGAGCAAAATGTAAAGGGAACTAACTCTCCTTTTTAGATATGCTGATAAAATATAAATATTGCGGATACTTATTTAAATAACGTTTCATTTACCTTAAAACAAACAAGCAACAACTGCAACAACAACAACAGCAATACAGTTAACCTAGCACATATAACATATTATTATTGAAACTACCTTTGGCACGTTATGTATTCACATATACATGCGATTTTTACTAGAACTTGGAGGTTACCATATGTCCCAGATTGTACGATGCTCGTACTACAGCAGCCACATTGTGACCGATGCGATTAATCGATCGGCACCACGTGACACAACTTAGCTAGCATTCCATTAATGACGTAAATGGTCAATTCATAGACACTAACATGCCAGCAAAAGCAGTAGCTAAAGGATCACAAGGTAACCTGTCCACACGGCGTACCTGACGGATAATTGAACCTACACGTTATTTATCTACAACTAAGACCAGGGTATATTTGTATGCATTCACAATGCGTCAGTACTGTGCTGCATTAATAGGTGAACAATAGTTTTCTACTACATTCCTTGAACCTGTTGTTAAATGGCAGAGCGAAAAAAGAAGAAAAAAGAATTATATATAGCTACTAGGCTGTACAGGAATTCACAGACTGTATATATAATGAAGATGGCACCCTAAAATAATAATAATAATCTTATCCAAAATTCAAGTTCAGTAATGGTGTACCTATTGACACACACACACACACACACACACACACACACACACATATATATATATATATATATATATATATATATATATATATATATATATATATATATATATATATATATATATATATATATCGGCATAAATAGATCGAAGGTTTATCTTTTGACAGAATGTTCCCGGTAACATCTTTCCGTTAAAAGAAATGAGAATAGATTAATAGTGACTATGGTACTGTTTCCAGTCACAAAATAGAAATTATCTTAGGGGTGAGGCTAAACAGTTTTGATATATGCGTCGTGTTGTCCATTGCTTGTTATGACCTTCCCCTTGTTTACTTTCACTAACGAGCGCCCCGCATACAAAAAAAGTCATATTTATCGTAATTCACCTAAAAGCCAAAGTCCGAAATTTTACTATCTAAATTTGTAGGTCTTGTCTAATTTATCTCACACAAAAAATGGGTAATATTGTTTCGTGGGTCACATCTACATAATCACAAAACATGTTGGTTTTAATAGTTTAACGCACAAACATAGATTATCCAAAAAATAGAGGAAGACAGCAACATACTAACTAAAATAAATATAGAAGAACGGAAGGAAATCAAACAAACATACTCGCTAAATCAATCAAGTTCAGTTTTATTGATAAATCAATAAATCAGGTTATTGAGGACTTCATAAGACATCGATTCTCATTATTATTATTATTATTATTACACAGGAAGGTTATGCTGTTATGTTTTCATCTGTTGGGCAAAGCTCATCTAAACCAGCCAGAGGTTCGTCCATGTATTTTAGATGTACAATGACAGTCAAGTGTTTCTCCAACAGACACCAATCTGCGCCATGGCCGCTAAATAGGCGGGGGGGGGGGCTGAACTTGTGAAGTTTGTACGGACACCACACGGCATTTGTTTCAGCCAATCAGGTCCGAAGGAAACCTTTTTATACTCCAATCGGAACATCCTCGGTCTTTTCTGTAAAGTGGTTTTCGACTTCACCGAAATGGATGAGTGATTTTCCGATCGACTTGACTAAACATTTCGAGAAATGCATGTTACTCCAGACTTGAGCTCTTGCCCCAGATGCATAAATACAAATGTTCTGTTATTGTTCAGATTATCTTCGATTAGAGTTGGAGTCGAGTACAGTTTTATAACGGAGGGAATTGGTCATTGGGAGATAATGGCTACAATTTCATTTCACTGCAGGATCTCTTTTGACTCTCCTGTGAAGGATGAAATGCATTTATGTCCGCTCTCTAAAAATACCCACGTTACAAAATATATGGGGTCCCAGATTGGTTGAAAGCGCTCGCCTTTACCGATCACTGTCGTCTCACCTCTGTCCGCGTGGGTTCGAGAGAGAGGACCCAATATGGATATGTGAGATGGTTCTTCCAGATGTTTTCTACCTCCACCAGATATACCGTACGCCATGTATAGCGTTAAACTCAAAACAACAGCAACAAAATGTCTGAATGTAATAGTCATCAACTCCTAGATAAAGACATGTCATGTTTAATCTTTCTTCTATTTTCTGTCTTCGTCTTTGATGTACGAAAATGTCAAATCACCAGGCAGAAACTTTGAGGTCACAGAATTTGAAAAAGCTAATTAATAATCACCATAATGATCATCGATTTCGTCATTTGTGCCTCGGGGCCCCCGGTGGTCGAGTGATTTAAAGCGATTGCCTTTACTGATCACTGCCATCTTACTTCTGTACGTGTGAACTCGAGTCTCGGGCTCTCCCTATGTGGGTATATGAGACACCTTGCAAGTAGCTTCCCGTGGGTCGGTAGTTCTTCCAGGGATTTTCCCTGTTTCTTCCCCCACCAATTATATTGTCCTATTATGTGCTGAAAATGGCGCTAAGCGCACAACATCCTTTGTGCGTCTGCAGAACATCGTCACATTGTGTCCATATACTTAGAAGCGTAAAAACAGAAATGAAGAGAGGTAAAGGTCGTTGGGTTTGATCATCTTAGCTAGCCAAGGTTCCGATATAATAATCCTATCTACACCTTGGCGGATCGAACAGTTATTTTGGTGCTTTGTCCTCGCGAAATATATTGGATTTATAGAGTTACCTCCCTTACTATGAAATTACAACTAACAGCAATGCATTGTATATCGGCCGAAAATGGTGGAAGCAATTGACTTAGAAAGGATACTTTGTAAGTTTAACATCGAAAGTATGATTACGTACTATAGGGAAGCCACTACATGTGTATTTGAGTGAAAGTATTTGCACAAACACGGACCGACAGTGGAAAATTATTTATTTATGAGACCATTCAAGTTGTATGCTCTCTGCTTCCTTTGCTCGATGATGTAGGAAGAGTGTTCAAATTTTAGCATCTTATTTTGATTGGATGCGGTGGTTTGCCGCCATATCCAGTGAAACTCACAGGTCCGTAGCACAGATATATCTGCTCGATACGCTAAGGTGTAAATAGGGTTATTATATCGGAACCCTGCCTAGCGAAGATGGGTTTGGTTTAGTTTTTACGACCCAACAACACTGGCTGGTTATTTAAAGATGAGGTAATTGGAGCATTGTACATCGTAGAAAGACACAAAATAATAACCGACTGGTGCTGATCCGACGGTAGGATCACTTTCCGCCATAGTCGCTAAATAATCGACTGCAACTGTTCTTTGGCGATTTAGTATCCAGTTTTGGATATTATCCCCACGCCGACCAGCTCTGAGGTCACGTTTGTATGTTAAGAGTAACAAAAACACTTGTCACCACACTTTGTTTGTTTCAAGACTTAATACGGTCTGATACATGCCTTGATTATAATTTGAACTAAGTAAAATTCTTCTAGAACGTGTTAATATGTGTTTTTGTAAAACGCAATATTGCTTATGCTTTTGGGGGCACGTCCTTTGTCAGATCTATTGTTTCGGAGGTGCGTAGATTGACTTGTTCTCAAGCTCTTCAATTTCGGAGGCAAATAAATCATGCATGCAGACCGTAATCCCATAATGCCAAGATAGGAAAGTGAGCTGTTTTGAGAAAACACCGGAACTTGTGACGTTCGACGGAATGATCTGAACTCGCGCCTTTACTGTGGCGAATCCAGGTCGACAACCACAGAGCCACAGTTGTTCTCGTCTCCATCAGTCGCCTCCTACAACATACAGGAGAGTGTATCGCGCCGATTCTACATCGTCGAATCGCAAGGGTGGTGGTGGTAAATAACATTAAAAATTGGACCTAATTTGTCGTAAACTTGACAACTAGCTTTTGGATGTTTTCTTTTTGGAGAAATGGGGTCGTTTTCAACGTAAAGATGCACACAAGCATTTGGTAATATCAAAATAGAGACGTTTGCACGAAGAAAAGATAAAATATTTTAAATTATTAGACCAAGTATCGTGCGCGCTCGTGTGCGTGTGTATTAAGTTAATTCAAAAATAAGAGTAAATTAAGATCTAATATTAGCACACATACTTCCTTGGTTGAAAGGGTACTAACTGGTGCCTATATCTATCAGTGGAACAGCTAGATGTGATTCTCGACTTGGCGTTGCCTTGTTTTGTTTTTTTTTTCTGGGTGGGGGTTTACAACATATTCGCTCATGTTTGCAACAATGCATACATGCTATTACAGACCGAAATCTTCTTAGTTTATTCGTCCTAAACATAAATGCAAGGTATTACGAAAAGCGACGCTGAAATCCTTTAAACAATCGATGCGTGAAGATCCGCCATTTTGAACATGGCATTTAATTGGATGACTCACAGTACAAACGGTGTGGAAGAATGGGAACCAGTCTGGAAATGGGTGAAGATAAATAAAGTATATATGGGTTTGGCAATCCGTGATTGGTTGATCATGAAAGATAGATTTTAGTAAAAAGAATCTTCTGAGAGCTTATCATAGTTGTAACTGAAACAAATCTTAGGCATTGCTTTATTGATGGAATTTCAGTCCTTTAACAGACTTGAGTTTGGAACACTCATTACTGAAATTATGCACCTGACTCTGGTGCGGAATCGAAAGCACATGCTTGAAAACACGTAGATCCAGAAAATGCCGCGACTCGTGTGATTTTCTCTACACAGACTCTGTCATGCAGGATGTATCTATACTGATAACAATATAAGTTTGATTATGAGCGCTCAGAAATTTAAAGTTATTGAATTTTTAATATGGTGTTTGCATAGGTTTACTATAGGAACTGAATTGGTACCGTGAGTCCTGGATGAACACGGCACAAAGCCAGAACAAGTTCCAGGTCATGTACACGCTCTTGATTTGTAAGAAGAGACACTAGCTGTCTGGTAACTTAGCCTTTATTTTTGCTGCACCATTAACAATTATAGGCTCGCTTCGTAGCCGCAAATTATTGAGGCTCCGACATTGTAGCTAATTTTTATTATATAAATTTTAGGCGGTTAAGTATGTGCAAATGTTTCCTGGATGTTATACATCCAAACATGAAGCATATTTATGTTTGAAATATTAAATTTTCTATAAACCCTAAGCACACGACGTCCTCAGCTGCTACGTAAGTAGCAAGCCGGCACATTTATTACTGATGTTAAATGGTATTTAGAAGTTAAATAAATTCTTTGTCTATGAAACATATATCACAAAGCATACACAAATAGAATTAAAAAAGTATATATTGTCTTAATATATGTACAGATTTCGTCTCATGCTTTGTTGAAAACGTATATTCTTATATTGTTTGTGTGTCTGTGGAGAAACTACCAAGTTTATCACCATCCTGGTGAAATGGAGCGAAATTCATCTGCTAGTAACCACAACAGGAATAACCTATATACCAGTTTGCTTATTTAATTTGTTCATCAAATCAGAAACTTGTAGAGGCACGCGCTTAAAGACACGTGCGATTGATCCGCATTTGACTTCTCTCGGTGTTGCCAGCGTTTTACGATTTCGCTGTATGACACTTAGTTTTTGTTGTTACACACGTGACGTATGTTGATCATGTATAACTGTAAGGGAATATACATAAAAACTCGTGTTTTGCTGCGAGATCGTAACACTAACCTGTCCATTAGCGACATAGTCCCTTCTACATTACATGCAACAAACTATATTTACTACTTGAAAGAAAAGACACGCACAGACTTTATTTTGAAATTAAAATGTTAAATAAATAAACGTGAAATCCCTAATAAGCACAATTAGAAAACGAGCCTGAAAATGTAAGTTTAAGTTCACTCAACAGTTCTAGAAAAAGAAGTGCTCGACATTTGTTTTAGATTTTCATCTGTTTATATTTTATTCATGGTGTTGGAAGTATGATTACCTTCAAACATAAAAACAAAAAACGTACTAGAACCAAGTGTAATATAGTAATAATAATAATAATAATAATAATAATTATTATTATTATTGTTATTATTATTATTCGAACACAACGTTATTTTCTTATTTTTTATTTTTTTATATAATCTAGGAATATGCGTTAATTAGCAGCTTTTGTTCGCCCGATTGTTTGTTAGTTCCAGGAATAGAAGTACGTACATTAACTATTTTGTTTTTGGTCTGCTGTTTTCTTTATTTAATTTTTGCTCCTTTATTTTCTTGTTTTATCTCCAAGCTCTGCTATAGAAGATGATACGGGCGTTGGAATTGTTACCTACATTCACGTTAACTATGGTCTAAAATCAACCGTCCTGATTTCACTGTCTAAGTGGGGCTCTAGCCCATGGAATCTATGACCATGACATTTTAGTTCAAGCGGATTAAATTTTAGGATACGTGTTAAAATTTCGAAGACATTAAAATAATGAAATATTCAAATACATCAAGTAACTTAGCAACAGCTAGATTTATTAAGACCAAAATGATGTGAGACATTGTTTAAATAGTTAACGTTTGGTTTCACGGATGTGCTAGTGTTATATGCTTACTCCTCGATAGCCTCAAATAAACTGTGTACATGGATGCTGTCCTCGGGAATTCGTTAAGAGGCTCACATAAGGGACACAAAAAGACGAAGGAAAGGCCGATAACAGTAGAAAAAATTGATTGAAATTAATTTTTAGTTCATTGCAAAGTTTATTTTTCAGTTGATTTTTTAAAATACTTTCAAAACTCGCCTACAACGAAAATTCAGCATTTTTGCCCCTGCCTGAAACAAGGAATAACAATGCAGTAAACACTGGGAATATTTAAATAAGTAAGATAGCGTTGACCTACTTCAGCGAGTTTAGCTCAATAGTTTGGAGATCTAGAAACTAGAGAGATGGATTGATCTATTGAGTAAGGGGCATTGGCTTGATTGGTTAAGTGAAAACAAGTTTGAAATAAAGATTTGTCCAATAGATTTCTACATAATTTGGAAATTTGTTTGAATATTAAAATTTGCTTTCTATCTATTATTGTATAAAAATTCGAACTTCATATTTGCTGGCGTTATAATTTTGGATGCCCCTGCTCCTACATGGGATATGCCCATCGTGACCTTTTGCGTATAAGCTGTTCTGTGCACCTCCTACGAATGAAGTAAGATGAATGGCGGCAGGTTCGATTTCTGAAAAGAAGTTCGCTGAATGTGCCATACGGCTGTTAGAAAAATCTGCGCATCTTAAAGACTGTTGGACTGGCGAAAAGGTTACCAATTAAGTTAGATGTCATAAATACATACCAATGTCCAATATATCATACAGGTTGATGAAACTCATTAATATGAAACATGATTCACAGGGGCGTGTGGAGTTACTTCCCATGATTTCTAAAACTACGCATCTATCAACAAAACTAAAGGGATTATTCCCCTTGTATTCTGCCCACTTTATATAAACAACCACTGTATTTTTTTGATTAAAATATAATGACAGTGATTTATGACATAATAGTGTTGCCCACTGTGCCCCTGTCTTCATGGGATGAGTCCCAGCATTCTGGTAAACGCTGGACTCTGGATACGAGATATGTCCGATACATATGCGTATCTGTATGCATACATCTCGATTATTACTGGAGGCATCACAATATTGCAAAATTGATTGATTTCCTATCGAATAATAATTAGAAGATTATACGTAATTTAAACAACTGTAAATTTAGCTCCATTTTATGTTTGATGTAACTATTTTTTTTTTCCATCTGCTGTCGCATAAGTATACAAGTAGAACAATAAACATAGACCCTGATTTACTGGCACATTGTGCGACGGCAGATAAGGTTCTGAACTGTTTGCACTAGGGCTTTTAAACAAGTATATGGTGACAGGTTCACATGACGATTCATAAGACATAAGATGAGTTGTGCTATTGTATTTTGAATTAAAAAGTTTCATTGGACTGTTTTATATTGTATGTTATTTAATATTTATGTCATAATTTCATTATGTTATTTGTTTTATATATTTATGTGTTTGCAAAAGGACAGTAGACTAATGTGTGATCAAGACTCTTCATATTTTACTCAGTGATTAACATGCTGGACTTGAAACCAAAAGGGCGCAGATCTGAATCCTACCATCAAACCACCCTGGGTTAACTATCATTTTGTGTCGTTGGTAAAGGCACTTTACTCCAATTGACACATCACAAAATAACCTATTTGTGTTGCAGTGTCATAAAGCACTAAACCAAACCAAACCTGATCATATTGTATACTTTTTGGTCATGCAAATCAGACATTTTTTCCTAGCTACAAAATCATGTTCCAGACCAAATAGAAATCAATTCACTGCTTCTGCAACCAATACTACTGCTACTACTACTACTGAAAATAATAATCAAATAATAATAAACTGGGAAAGTGTACTTACATTGGAGCACAAGGTTGAAATTTGATCCTGATTTGCATGCAGGATTTTTCTACTGTCAGATCCGAATGCACTGCCACTGATGTCTCCTGTTTACCTTGGGCTCGGGACAAGAGGTCCATTCATATTATGCATCAGAGGAATCACAAATACAGACAAAATACTTGATTACCCATTAAAACTCAACAGCTCTCATTTGACATAAAGTTTTAAATTTTCAGTCGGCTTTATGAGCCAGTTATCATTTTTCTTGTCATGGGAATGTTTTCTAGATTTGAATGCCTTGAACCACTATTTCAAAATCCTTTGTAATATGCATGTGATGTCAGGTCAGCTTCCATCAACTTTTCTGCAGGTTGATGATATGCATACATTATATGAACTAAATTGCAATAGATTTTATTAATTTTATGGGTTTACATTTTCATTTCTTTTAAAAAGCACCATTTTGTGAGCACATGAATTTATGGATGGACTTGGATATTGAAATTAATGATTCAACTTAGCAACCACAGCATCCATGACAATAAGTACACCATGAATAAAAGGGAATACACATTATTTGTTTCCTGCACATAAAGCGCACTTGTTCATAAAGTCCACTTCTAGATGGACTTAAGTGGTAATTACAGCATACAAAAGTTTGACTTCATTTATGAGTTATTTTTTACAACTGTTGTAGCACAGCAATTGGTAATATTGAAATACTATTTAATTTCAGTCATCCAGTGGTGAAATCTACCTACAGAAGAGATGTACAGTCCCATGCCTGCTTCCCATACCCACCACAAGGGAGAGAACTCTTTCAGATACTCAGAACATTAAAGTATTGTTCAGTTCTTCATACAGTAGAAGAAGCTTGATCATATATCCCCACATAAAATATCACCAAGCTCCAGCTGTTCACTACCAGCTGTCAGTCATTCCTTCCTAACTCCAAATGACAAATCAAGTTCCACCTATTTTACCAACTATGTGCAAAGTCAGTCAGTGATTGCTAGCCCCAAGTGACAAAAATCAAGTTCTGTCTGCTTCCTACCATCTGCCACTCAGATATTCCTAACCCCAAGTGACAAATCGAGCTCCACATATCTACTACAAACTGTCACTCACTCCTAACTCCAAGTGACAGATCAAGCACCACCTACTTCCTATCAATGTCAATCAGTCATCCCAAATCTTCAGTGACAAATCACTAGCTTCATATACTTTCTACCAACTGTCAGTCCATCATCCCTAACCCCAAATGACAAATCACTGAGTTACACTTACTACTAACTGTCAGTAATTCCTAACCCCAAGTGACAAATCAAGCTCCACCTTCCAGCCAACTGTCAGTTGGTCATCACCAACCCCAAGTGACAAATCACCTGCTTCCTACCAGTGTCAGTCAGTCATTCCTGACTCCAAGTAACAAATCAAGATCCACCTACTTTCTACCAGCTATCAGTCATCCCATACCCTAAGTGACAAATCACTGAACTCCACCTACTTTCTACCAGCTGTCAGTCAGTCATTCTTAACCAGAAGTGACATGTCAAGCCCCATCTGCTTCCTACCAACTATATGTCAGTCATTCCTAATCCTAAGTGACAAATCACACCCAACATACTTTGTACCAACTTTTAGTCATTTGTAACACGAAATGAAAACTCAGAGCTCCACCTACTTACTACCAAGTATCAGTCAGATCACCAAGATTGACTTACTATCAACTGTTGTGTATCTACCAGCTGTTTGTTTCTAGTTTGCTAGACATCCTATCAAGTTGCTTGTAGATTAAGAAACTCTGCTATGAATGTAACATTGACTATCTCTTAATCTAATCTTGTTGTTCTTTCATTAATATTGCATTAATATTACCTTAATATTGCATTAATATTACCTTAATATTGCATTAATATTACCTTAATATTCCATTAATATTACCTTAATATTGCATTAATATTGCATTAATTTTACATTAATATTGCATTAATATTACCTTAATATTGCATTAATATTGCATTAATATTACATTAATATTGCATTAATATTACCTTAATATTGCATTAATATTACCTTAATATTGCATTAATATTACCTTAATATTGCATTAATATTGCATTAATATTACCTTAATATTACATTAATATTGCATTAATATTGCATTAATATTGCATTAATATTACCTTAATATTGCATTAATATTGCATTAATATTACCTTAATATTGCATTAATATTACCTTAATATTGCATTAATATTGCATTAATATTACATTAATATTGCATTAATATTACCTTGGGTGGCCATGTTATGCAGATAAGTGAATGGCTTTTTATTTCATGTGTGGATTGTGCAATACAGAAATTTATTTTACATATTATTGTTATGAGTCTATGCTCTTAAAATAAGTTCAGAAAAGAGTGAAAAGTAAGAAGCTTTGTAACATACAAAACATAATTTATTTCCCTTGAATACAAAAAGAAAATAAGAAAAAAGCTTAATCTATTGCAAATTAAATCCCATAATAATCTTAGAATTATAGACACAAGTCCTAATAATAAATTTTGGTAGAAATCCAAATTAAGCCCAACTCTGAAAGTGTTGATGTGCCTGTGATATCTAGTAAAGTGTTGATGTGCCAACAGTCTTTTGTTGAAACAGTAATATAATTCCAGGTTGGAATTCACCATAAATTCCAGTAAATGTCTCAGTCCAAGAATACTATTTCTTATGAACACAGTCTGTTTCCAGAGAAAAATCACTTGCATAGTTTGTAGAAATAAATTCCAACCCAAAGTAACTGGACACAACATTAATTCAAACTGATTCTGCTAGATCTTAAAGGACACATAAATAATGTTTTAAGTAACAAGATTATAGTCTCCCCACTTGACTTCGGGGCACAATTAGCATTTTCTAAACAAAAATAATTACCTAATGGAGAATAAACTTCTAGAAACCTAATGTTTACAAAACAAAATATTAGTTATAATTAGATAGTCTGTTACTAAAATTAAAATATATAACATGGACTACGTCAGGTACACCAGGGGAATCCCAATAATCGAAACCCAGACCCAAGTAACATTAATTCGGATTGATTCTGCTAGATCTTAAAGCACACATAAATAATGTTTTAAGTAACAAGATTATAGAGTCTCCCTACTTGACTTCAGGGCACAATTAGCATTAGTATGACATGATGATTGATACTTACAACACTGTTGTTTATCATAGAATTGGTTTCCAAACCAATGTAACCCCTAATATATCTGTGTATCCCCAGTTTTGAAAATTAGATGTACATCTACCCCTCAACTTGAAAACAGGATGAATGTTGACTTCTGGCTTTTTTGTAGTCTACTAACCTTCCAGACTGTGTTTTTTTATTATTTCTTTGAGACTGAAAAAGTATCTTTTGTGGGGGAGGGTGGTTAGTGTGTGGTTTATTCAAAAGCAATATATATATATATATATATTCAGCAAGCACATACACACTCATGTGTGCATACTCTCACATAGTCATGACTCGTTAAATAAAAAATATACAGATTTGCACAAAGTTTTTATCTTTAAAATCCATTAGACAGTAGAATACAGTATTGATTACTAGCTTTGCTACTCTCTGTACCATATATACTTGCTTATAAACTGAGTCAAACTGCCAACAACAAAGATCCCAATCTGTCATAGCATAATGCACCTGCAGATCAGGGTTTATGTTTGTTCTGCTGATTATTCCTATCAAACTGCACAGACCAAGATCTGTCAGCGCATTATGCGATGGCAGATCTGAGTCAGTGCAGTTTGCAGTTGGACTCCTCTTACAATCGACTGCACACAGACGGTTGTGGGTATTATTAGTGTTCATCTTTGCACTCATTAGAGACTAGATGGTACTCTTGTTCAAGCTTCCTGTTGGATTTTGTATCAAGAATTTAAAATAATCATTCCACGTTGGTCACAATGCAGAGTTATGCTGCAGTGATGATGGATGACATGTTGCCCAGAATGACTAATGTTGTTAGGCAGTTTCAATGCAAAGCAAAGTATAATGCTTCCTCTTGGTCATTATTTCACAAAGTCAAGCTGCGTCTCAGGAGTTCTGAGATTGGTTTTATGACATTCCTGACATCACATGTATTTCAACATTTACCTTAAAAAGTGAATCACACTCTCTCACTGCACCTCACTTCAAACCTGAGAACTAATCCTGTTTTGCCATTTTATATATGCATTAATCCAACTTAAATGTTTCCGCTTATAATTAGCCAATAAGCTTTAATAAACATGGTCAAAACATTTTCATTCAGGGCAACGAAGTGTAATTTCTGTTTCTTCAACACACCTCTCTTATTTACCTAACATCAATCGAACTGTATTGTCCCACCTATGCAAATTAGCCTAATATGCTCTCCCACAGCAGTGATGAAAGGACTTGAAAATCCAAGTCACTCTTGCTACCGTTGGTTAGTTCTGTGGAATGGTGGTTGTTTATATCAGACTACCTTTACCTGTTAATCACATCTGTGGCAATCAGCTGTACAAACTGTCCAGTGATGATAGTCTTCTATGAGCATTTGACGGTACAGTATGTGAATCTCGGCTTCTTACTGTTGAATTTGATTTTCTGCCATGTCTCATGATGAGGAAAAAGGTCTCTATTTTTGCTTGATAAGATTTACTTGTGATCATATTTGTATAAACGTAATTGTGTTGGAGGGTTTGACAAATGTGATTTTGTGATGTCTGATGTACTGAAACACTAGTATATAATTTATGTACTTAAGTAATTGATAATGGAAGAAAAACAATCACATACAGACTGCTGTGTGCAGACATTTGCAGGACCACACAGGAATGAACTGTTCGGTAGAAACATGTCTCATAATCTCTGACAAAGGCAAACATGCACACAGCCAGTTCGTGTATATATATATATATATATATATATATATATATATATATATATATATATATATATATATATATATATATATATGTACCTGTAACTGCTTCTGGAATGTTAGGCTTGTTTAAATGAGATGAATTGTGGGTTGTTAATGGTTAGTTTTTCTCTACATTACATTTACTGATGGGACCCCGAGTGGTCTAAAGTACTCACTATTATGGATCATTGCCATCTCACCTCCATCTGCATAGGTTCGAATCTCGGGTTCAGCAAATATGAGAAAGCTTGCCAGTAGCTTCTTGTGGGTCGGTGGTTCTTTCTGGGGTTTTCCCCGGGTTCTTCCTCCACCATTTACTGGCCATTATGTATAGCCTATCTTGTGCTGAAAAATGGCGTTAAACCCTAAACAACAGCAACAATAACATTTGCTGATTCAATCTGATAGAACCTTTTATCCATTATATATGAAACTTTCACTATCAGTTAAAAAGTTTGTATTATATCAAAATGGTAAACTTGATGGATTTCATGTCATTAGCATAATTAAATTGGCTGGCACAATTTATCAGTTGTCATGATAGAAGAATGACAGGAGTTGATATAACAACTTGATAGCATGGACTACTAGTAGGTGGTGGTTATTTTATATAATAGAGTTCAAAGGAGTAATTCAAGTGTACATGGTATTTGGGACAGAAGCCTTAGTGTAGCAAATTGAAAGCAGGTTTGTGAGTTTCTCTCGCCATTTTTTATCTTTTGTCCCTCAAGTTTTGACCCTGTCTGCCATGCTGGGCATGCTTTTTTGCCAGAAAAAATACACCTACAACTTTTTACTAGTGGATGTCGGGGCCATGAGTGGCCAAGTGGTCTAAAGCGCTCACCGTTCTGGATCACTGCCATCTCACCTCTGTCTGCGTGGGTTCGAGTCCAAGGCTTGGCTAGCCTGGGTACGTGGGAAAGCCTGCCAGTAGTTTCTCATGGGTCGGTGGTTTTTCCCTGGGTTTTCCAGGGTTCTTCCTCCACCAGTTATACCGGCTGCCATGTATAGCCTATCTTGTGCTGAAAAATGGCGTTAAACCCTAGAACAACAACAACTAGTGGATGTCCATCCATGTGTCTGTTGGCCTAAATCCTGTAGGCTTATAAAAACTGTAAAATAAAAGTGAATATTATTTGTTTTAAACAATTTATCTGGCAATAAAAACATTTAAGTTTTGTGGTGGTCAGCTGAGTTGTAATGCAAAGTATTTGATGGCAGTTAGTCAAACTTATAGACCTACTGCTGCTTTGTTTGAGTGATGTCCCTTTGCATAAGGTCAGGTGTCATTCGGGATAGGTGCTTATTCATACTTATCACAAAATAACTGAGTAAAAAATTCAAGAATCTGTTTGGTCTTATTTACAGTAGACAAAAACTTGTATATAACATCTAAAATTTGCATTATTCACACATTTAAACATTAAAAATCTTTTCATACGGATACAGTTTTACTCCGAATAACCTCTGATATTTGGAGCTGTTCAGCACATAGAAAACAACATTGAGAGTGGTGTATCAATGCATCTATTTTTGAAGTTAAAGATACCCATGCTGTGAGGAAGATTTAATTTATTTTAGGGTTGAAAATGATGTAAATGACACTAATTTACGCAAATACATAATTTGTCATATAATTAATAATTTCATAGTTTCAAAAGAAAACATAGGTATTTATTATAATAAATGCTCATAGATAATAAGTGTACACTAAAGTTCGGTCAGAGCAAGAGCTGTAATGGAAGATTCCATGGTACGGCTCATTTCAGGCTACCCAGATATTCAGACTTGTTGATCATTTTATGAGTTACTTGCACATGATAAAACATTTATTACACTAATATAACTGTCCAAAGAAAATCTGATACTATACTGTACCAAAAGTTAAGGTGGCAAAATTGTCAAAGCAAATAAAATTATCTCATTTTATAGCACTAATAATGCATTTTGTGCCATTATTTTCCCGTGACCCTCTAAATTGTTGTCTCCCTCAAATTTGGAGGATGGGGGAATGTGTGTCCCTTGCCCTTGTCATCCCCTGTGCAACACTTTAGCCTTATCATTGAGTACATTTTATTTAAATGACATTGTTATAATGAGGGACTAATACTGATATCCATTACTATTTTATTGAAAGATCAGTGTTATAATGAGGGAAAAATGATGATACCCATTACCATGTTATTTAAATACAATGTTATAATGAAAGACTAATTATATCCATTACCATTTTATTTAATGGACAGTGTTATAATGAGGGATTAATACATGAGATCCATTACCAACTTTTAAAAATTGACAGTGTTATAACAATATAAATGAGATCACTTACCATTTTTTAAGGTTAGTGTTATAATGAGGCACTTTATAATGATGGACTACTGTATATGTGATGAGAATGGACAAAGTTTCTTCATAATAAACCCTGCACTATAGAGCCTATGATGAAACTAGACTTTTAATTATTAAAACTACAGTCATCCAAAAAAGAGGATCAATGACCCTACCTGTGTTATATCAGGGACTTTTAAATAATAAAACTACAGGCCTCCATAAAAGAGGATCCATGACCCTATCTGTGTTATATCAGTAACTATTTAAAACTACAGTCCTCCAGTCCATGACCCTACCTGTGTTATATCAGGGACTTTGCTATGCTGAGGAACTACATTTCATGAATGACATTGGAATGACAGAAAGTTCAAATTTGTGATTGATGCACTTTAACTCTACAGCTGGGTCAACGTCACCAAATTTATTTTTTGGGTTATGGCCATTCCAGTTCCAGTGTTTGGCAGATGACATACACTGTTTTGGAGGCTAAAGGTCAGTGGTCAAGGTCTTGGCAAGTCTACACAAAAAAATGGTTTCTGTAGAGCAAGTTTGCTTCAAGATCATGTACCTTGACCTCAATATTCCTCATTGATCATTCGGCAACTGTACCCTACTAATGCCTACATGGGGGACTATTAAACACAGGGTAGTTATACAATGTACAAGTCATGGCACTTGTTCTAATTGACAAATGTTAATAAAATTAATGGAAATAAACAGTAACAGTAACTGAAGGATATGAGTTTTGGCTGTTTCTTTCTTTACTAAACAAATAATTTCTTTTTTTACTGAATTTTACAATCAACGAAGAGAGCTTTTAGTATTGTTGAATAAGCATTTTAAAGTTTCTTCATTAAGGATTTGCTTGAAATTAAAGTATGAATATTCAAAGTGTACATTGTTTGCTTGTTCAGTCATGATGAAATTGACATTGTATTCCATTGAAAAGTCAGTGTTAATTATTAAATAGCAATATACACAAATAATGAAACGATGCCTTAGCTTTTGTTAACAGAATAAAAGTAAACTTTTCCTGTAATGCGGGTCAAATTGTGTTAAGATGCTGATCATCTGTTTTTCACCAACCTTGTTTCAACAAAACAACTCGAGTTGGCCATCATCTACAGTTGCCAAGCTGTGGTATGACTTGTACTTGTTGCAAGTAAGAATCCCATACATTTTGGGATCAAAAGGTCACAGGTCAAAGTCAGTGTGACTGAAACAAGTGAAATGGTTTCCACACAATAACTTGTTTTCTCCACTACCTACAGTTACCAAATTTGTGGATGGCTTGCACTTGTGGTAAGAAAGAACTCTACAGACTTTGAGTTAAAAGTCAAGGTTTCTGTGACTGAAAAAAAACCCCAGTAGTTTAAGCAAAACAGCTCAAGTTCTTGACCATCTAAAGTTACCAGACTCTATGGACAACTAGCACTTGGGGGTAAGGAAGAACTCTGTTGATTTCAAGAATAAAAGGTCCTGTGTCAAGGTCATTGATTAAAAGAAGATTATTTTCTGCACAAATTCTTGAGTTCGCCACCATCTGCACTCAACGAACTTTGTTAATGACTTGCACTTGAGGTCAAAGGTCCAAGTCACTGATTGAAAGAAGAAACATGGTTGCTAGACAATATCATTAGCTTATATGTAATTAGTTTGTGGCTTTTCTTAATGAGTATGTTATTTACATTTGTATTTTGACCTTGTCCAAAATCAAGTTCATGTTATACCTGACCAGTAACATTTATTTTGTAAACAAGATGTCTGATATTTCCTGTGAGTATGGATTAAATATTCAGATCATTATTAATGTAAACATGTTTACCTGTTGACATGTTAGTAAATACAGTATTGATTGTGACCTTGAATTTTCTAGAATAGAAAATTCCATTAAGTGACAGTATTTTCAGGAGATGGTAATTGCATCCTAGGTAAAGTAGAAGAGTATATAATCTTGTTTATCTAAAGATTATTCATTCTTACCTTCATGTTCTTGTGCCCTTTGAATTAGCCAATGGAAATGCAGTTTTAAGAAATTTGAAAGTGAATCAAATTGATTATGCTCGCAACATAGGTCACTAGGATATGACCCCTATGCATTTACCGTCAGATGTTCACATATGAGAGTGGAGACCTGATTTTAATCAGATTGTGATGTCAGGTGAGCTGCTGGAATCTTCTAGCACACTTGCATATGCATGTCAGGGTGCCATACCATTTTAGCAAATGTAGCAGGCGTCAATTTAACATAGCAAACTTCAAGGACAAATAAGCAATGTCATTATTATGATGCGATAAACTTCATTCCACTTTAGAATGGTTCCCTGTTAGTGTTGTTACACAGTAAAAAAATGTAACCAGTCTAACTCTAAATACATGATTTTTTTGCAAATGGAATAGAGTTTGATCTGCTGACACATTAAGTAATTGTAATCTGGTTCAAAGCTGTTGTGCATCATACACAGGTAAATATAATAATAAAATTCCAGTTGTTTTTTTGTTCTTGTAAAATTGTACGTAACTTTCCTGTTCTCTTTTAAGGAACCTGTTGAAGACCTGGATGAATCAAGTGTTCAGGACAATGTATCCACCTATACCTCCATGGTGACATTTGTGTACCATGTGGTGTATAATGCTAGTTATGCTGTGCCAGTACTGTATTTCAATGCATACAAGCCAGGTTTGTATACTGTATTTGCAGTCTTAATTCAAAGGTAACAATATTGATGAGGCCCTGATTGGTCTAAAGCGCTACGGATCACTGCCATCTCACCTCTGTCTGCGTGGGTTCAAGTCTCTGGCTCGACTTACATGGGTATGTGAGAAAGCTAATGCCAGTAGCCTCTTGTGGGTCAGTGGTTCTTCACAGGGTTTTCTAGGGTTCTTCCTCGACCAGTTATACTGGCTGCGATGTATAGCCTATCTTGTGATGAAAAATGGTGTTAAACCCTACAACAACAACAATTACAGTTACCACATTTTATTGATATTGTACACTTATTTTAAGGAAGAACACTGTTGATTTTTGGGTAAAACAAACTCCAAGGTAAAGTTCACTTTGAGGGTAAAGAAGAACCCTATCAGTTTCAGGGTCAAAGGTCAAGGTCACTGACTGTAAGAAAAATGTTTTCTGAACATTAGCCATCATTGTACACCATCTAGACTTGCCAAGTTTTGTGGAGAGCTTGCATCTTGAAAAGGAAGAAATTTATTGACTTTGGGGTCAAAAGTTCAAAGGTCAGGGTCTCTGTGTCTGAAAGAAGAAAACTGATATCTGAAAAATAAAAAAACTCCAGTTCTCCATCATCTGTGGTTACCAAAACTTTGTGGATCACTTGCGTTTGAATTACAGAAGAAGTCTTGTCAGTTTTGGGTTTTGAAAGATCACAGGCCACTGTCAATATGATTGAAAGAAGATACATAATTTCTGTATAATAACCTCAGTTACATAAAATACCTGGACCACACTTTATGGATTTCTTGTACATGAGGGAAGGAAGAAGCCCATGTATTTTAGGATCAAAAGGCCAAAGGTTAAGGCCACTTTGACTAAAAGAAGAAAAATTGTTTCTACAGCAGGGACTGTTAAACATAGGGCAGGCCTTTTATGTATCATTTACAGTAGCCTTCATTCTGATTATTTTGGTTACTATAAACCAGGTACTTTAGAGAGACCCAACAAATAATGATCCCTTTATGATTATAGGCCCCATCCTTTTTCCTACCAAAGACATACCAGTATATTTGTGTAATAAGTCTCACTCAGCATATATATGTTAAATGACAAATACTGAGACTAAAAAAAGATTTTGCAAGAATCATCCACTAGCACATCAAGGAGAGTGTACATATGTGCACTAGACAAACAGTCCCTCCCATGCAATATTATAAAATTGAAAATAATCAATGTTTTGGTGAACCTTCCAATGGTTTTAAAGGCTGGAATGAAATTTCCATTATGGGATGGAACTTAAAGAGCCTAACTCAACCAAATAGGACACTCATAACAACTGATAGAATCAAATTGCAACTAGGTTCATTAAAGTTATCAAGTGCCTTTCTGTATGGCACAGAAACAATAATCTGGGCTGACCTTATTGTCAGACAGTAGTTCCAAAAATTAGTGTTGTGCCTTGAGTGTGGGGTTACTACCAATCCTATATATCATGTGTATACTTGTGTGCTTTTTTGTGATCATGTTTTTGTTATTCAAGTGGTACTTTATAGTTATGGAAGGGTTCACTTTCAATACAGGACTGAGCAGTTATGGAAGCCATCTCATTGCACAGGTAAATCTGTATCATCTAGTTTTTTTAAAACTATTTTACATTTCTACTTAATATTTGTTTATGATGGTTTGTCTAATGAGTACATATTTACCTGTGGCATGTTAGGGCTACCGTAAGTTCTGTATACAAAATGGACTCTTCCATAAATCTTGGACCAGCATGTCAGATTACACATAAAGAACCACTTGTTTTCAGCATCTCTTGATTGAGTGGAGTTTCTTTGTATGTTGATGCAAATAGTGTTGAAATATATGTACAAAAAACAGGTAATTTTGGTTACATTTCAAGATCAGTACATAAAACTTCAATGAGCTACAGATCAGGATATTGAAATGAATGAACTATACTGAGTAATATCATCTGAAATGAATGAACTATTCTGGGTAATATCATATGAAATGAATGAACTATTCTGGGTAATATCATATGAAATGAATGAACTATACTGGGTAATATCATATGAAATGAATGAACTATAACCAGGTAATATCATCTGAAATGAATGAAATATACTGAGTAATATCATATGAAATGAATAAACTATACTGGGTAATATCATATGAAATGAATAAACTATACTGGGTAATGTCATATGAAATGAATAAACTATACTGGGTAATATCATATGAAATGAATGAACTATACCAGGTAATATCATATGAAATGAATGAACTATTCTGGGTAATATCATATGAAATGAATGAACTATACTGGGTAATATCATATGAAAAGAATGAACTATACTGGGTAATATCATATGAAATGAATAAACTATACTGGGTAATGTCATATGAAATGAATAAACTATACTGGGTAATATCATATGAAATGAATAAACTATACTGGGTAATATCATATGAAATGAATGAACTATACTGGGTAATATCATATGAAATGAATAAACTATACTGGGTAATGTCATATGAAATGAATAAACTATACTGGGTAATATCATATGAAATGAATAAACTATACCGGGTAATATCATATGAAATGAATAAACTATACCAGGTAATATCATCTGAAATGAATGAACTATACCGGGTAATATCATATGAAATGAATAAACTATACCAGGTAATATCATCTGAAATGAATAAACTAGACTGGGTAATATCATCTGAAATGAATAAACTATACCGTGTAATATCATCTGAAATTAATGAACTATACCGGGTAATATCTGAAATTAATGAACTATACCAGGTAATATCATATGAAATGAATAAACTATACCAGGTAATATCATCTGAAATGAATAAACTATACTGGGTAATATCATCTGAAATGAATAAACTATACCGTGTAATATCATCTGAAATTAATGAACTATACCAGGTAATATCATCTGAAATTAATGAACTATACCGGGTAATATCATATGAAATGAATAAACTATACCAGGTAATATCATCTGAAATGAATGAACTATACCAGATAATATCATCTGAAATGAATAAACTATACTGGGTAATGTCATATGAAATGAATAAACTATACTGGGTAATATCATATGAAATGAATGAACTATACCGGGTAATATCATCTGAAATGAATAAACTATACTGGGTAATATCATCTGAAATGAATAAACTATAACCAGGTAATATCATCTTAAATGAATGAACTATACCAGATAATATCATCTGAAATGAATAAACTATGCTGGGTAATGTCATATGAAATGAATAAACTATACTGGGTAATATCATATGAAATGAATGAACTATACCGTGTAATATCATCTGAAATGAATAAACTATACCGGGTAATATCATCTGAAATGAATGAACTATACCAGGTAATATCATCTGAAATGAATAAACTATACTGGGTAATATCATATGAAATGAATGAACTATGCCAGGTAATATCATCTGAAATGAATAAACTATACCAGGTAATATCATCTGAAATGAATAAACTATACCGGGTAATATCATATGAAATGAATAAACTATACCAGATAATATCATCTGAAATGAATGAACTATACTGGGTAATATCATCTGAAATGAATAAACTATACCAGGTAATATCATCTGAAATGAATAAACTATACCAGGTAATATCATATGAAATGAATAAACTATGCCAGGTAATATCATCTGAAATGAATGAACTATACCGGGTAATATCATCTGAAATGAATAAACTATACTGAGTAATATCATCTGAAATGAATAAACTATACCGGGTAATATCATATGAAATGAATAAACTATACCAGGTAATATCATATGAAATGAATGAACTATACTGGGTAATGTCATATGAAAAGAATGAACTATACTGGGTAATATCATATGAAATGAATAAACTATACTGGGTAATGTCATATGAAATGAATAAACTATACTGGGTAATATCATATGAAATGAATAAACTATACTGGGTAATATCATATGAAATGAATGAACTATACTGGGTAATATCATATGAAATGAATGAACTATACTGGGTAATATCATATGAAAAGAATGAACTATACTGGGTAATATCATATGAAATGAATGAACTATACTGGGTAATATCATATGAAATGAATGAACTAGACTGGGTAATATCATCTGAAATGAATGAACTATACTGGGTAATATCATATGAAAAGAATGAACTATACTGGGTAATATCATATGAAATGAATAAACTATACTGGGTAATATCATATGAAATGAATAAACTATACTGAGTAATATCATATGAAATGAATAAACTATAACAGGCAATATCATCTGAAATGAACGAACTATACCGTGTAATATCATCTGAAATGAATAAACTATACCGGGTAATATCATCTGAAATGAATGAACTATACCAGGTAATATCATCTGAAATGAATAAACTATACTGGGTAATATCATATGAAATGAATGAACTATGCCAGGTAATATCATCTGAAATGAATAAACTATACCAGGTAATATCATCTGAAATGAATAAACTATACCGGGTAATATCATATGAAATGAATAAACTATACCAGATAATATCATCTGAAATGAATGAACTATACTGGGTAATATCATCTGAAATGAATAAACTATACCAGGTAATATCATCTGAAATGAATAAACTATACCAGGTAATATCATATGAAATGAATAAACTATGCCAGGTAATATCATCTGAAATGAATGAACTATACCGGGTAATATCATCTGAAATGAATAAACTATACTGAGTAATATCATCTGAAATGAATAAACTATACCGGGTAATATCATATGAAATGAATAAACTATACCAGGTAATATCATATGAAATGAATGAACTATACTGGGTAATGTCATATGAAAAGAATGAACTATACTGGGTAATATCATATGAAATGAATAAACTATACTGGGTAATGTCATATGAAATGAATAAACTATACTGGGTAATATCATATGAAATGAATAAACTATACTGGGTAATATCATATGAAATGAATGAACTATACTGGGTAATATCATATGAAATGAATGAACTATACTGGGTAATATCATATGAAAAGAATGAACTATACTGGGTAATATCATATGAAATGAATGAACTATACTGGGTAATATCATCTGAAATGAATGAA
This sequence comes from Sinohyriopsis cumingii, assembly GCA_028554795.2. NCBI lineage: Eukaryota > Metazoa > Mollusca > Bivalvia > Unionida > Unionidae > Sinohyriopsis > Sinohyriopsis cumingii. The sequence goes on along the minus strand of CM068824.1, from coordinate 109,139,443 downwards.
CTATACTGGGTAATATCATATGAAATGAATGAACTATACTGGGTAATATCATATGAAAAGAATGAACTATACTGGGTAATATCATATGAAATGAATGAACTATACTGGGTAATATCATATGAAAAGAATGAACTATACTGGGTAATATCATCTGAAATTAATGAACTATACCGGGTAATATCATATGAAATGAATAAACTATACCAGGTAATATCATATGAAATGAATGAACTATACCGGGTAATATCATCTGAAATGAATAAACTATACCAGGTAATATCATTTGAAATGAATAAACTATACCGGGTAATATCATATGAAATGAATAAACTATACCAGGTAATATCATCTGAAATGAATGAACTATACTGGGTAATATCATATGAAATGAATAAACTATACCAGGTAATATCATCTGAAATGAAGAAACTATACTGGGTAATATCTGAAATGAATAAACTATACCAGGTAATATCATCTGAAATGAATAAACTATAACCAGGTAATATCATCTTAAATGAATGAACTATAACCAGGTAATATCATATGAAATGAATGAACTATACTGGGTAATATCATATCAAATGAATGAACTATAGCAGGTAATATCATATGAAATGAATGAACTATACTGGGTAATATCATATGAAATGAATAAACTATACCGGGTAATATCATATGAAATGAATAAACTATACCGGGTAATATCATCTGAAATGAATGAACTATTCCGGGTAATATCATATGAAATGAATAAACTATACCGGGTAATATGGTCTGAAATGAATGAACTATACCGGGTAATATGGTCTGAAATGAATGAACTATACTGGGTAATATCATATGAAATGAATGAACTATACCAGGTAATATCATATGAAATGAATGAACTATACTGGGTAATATCATCTGAAATGAATGAACTATACCAGGTAATATCATATGAAATGAATGAACTATACTGGGTAATATCATCTGAAATGAATGAACTATACCAGGTAATATCATCTGAAATGAATGAACTACCATATTTCATGTTATTTTTCGTACCCTTTAATTTTTCGTACACCATCAAGCCATAAAAATAATAATTAATTCTATCATTTTTTTGTACACAAAATTTAATATTTTTTCGGTCATCCTATTATTTTTCATACATAAAACAATCTTCTGTGAAGATTTACTTTTGCCATCAATACCATGTTATGACTCCAGTGTCTTAATCTACGCAACAAGAAATAACAAAACAAACAAGTTTTGCATAATTGAAAATAATTTATTTCTCAAAATACAGAAGTGAAAGAATTAAATTAACTTACAGCATGGTGAATGAATTCTTGTTTCCTAAAAGTCCTTTCAATTCCAATAATTCCAAGAAATCCGAAAAATGCCCCTTCTGTGTTGAAGTTTCAAATGTACAGAAAGATTTCCAAAGAATTCACCAATTATAAGTGTGTAGAAAGCCCGTTGCTCAGCTTACTCAGAAAGGGCAACTGTTTTATTAACTGAGAATCTATTCACATTCATTTTATTGACCTTCGTCTTTTGTATCGGCAAGAAAATATAATGATTGATGTATTTGTTCTGTTGTTGTCATTACAATATATACTGCTATTCATCAACAGCTGGACAGTGTCGTTAATGAGCGCTCTTGATTATGTCAGTTGGTGTAACAAAGCAAAGCGCGCATTTGAAAACGAGTTCAGAAGCCATTTGAGTTTATTTATCCAGTAAAAATAATAATATCTCAATACAGGAAGACGCGAAGACCACAGACCATTTGGCAATTAATTTTATTGGCTCAGTATAGTAATGCAGTAAAAAACTATAAAATCCCAGTTACTTTTAATCATAAATGCAAAAGTCATTGACTCCGTGAGTTCGAGTTATATATACCGGTAGTTAACATCTTCAAAGATCTTGGTCTGTTCATGCTTGGGCATGTCTTCATTATTAAGTTTCTTCAAATAACATGCTATGTTTATAATACAAAAATATTATTATATACATGTTGCTTTGTTGTTCTCTCTCTCGCTCTCTCTTAAAATCATTTGCCCTTTTTTCAACTGGCTTCAGAACAAGTATCAGTAAATTAATATTTTTCTTGAGCTAATAGACTTGTCGTACACATTTTCAATACCCCATGGGTAGCCTCATTTCCCTAAGTAGAGCCTCCTTAATTTGATATGTAGAGGTGAATCTGGTCTTCAATCCGGTATTTACTGGAAAAGACCAAGTTAAAGGTCAAGCGTATTTAATTAGCATGTATATTACGTCTGCATATCCATGTGGCACAGTGACAATGGATCTCATAATTACAATCAAAACGATTTATTTATTCAGGTTTTAATTGCCAATGGAATATAATAGTGCCCTTGTAGTGTTTACATAAAAAATAACACAACTGACAGGTAACTGAACAATAAAGATTATTTTCTTATTTCTCTCTCTTTCTCTCTCTCTCTCTCTTTCATAATAACAACAGATTTTTCTTGAGTTGAGCACAATGAGACTGATTTTTTGTACATTAGTTTTGTACTTTAGGTTGTTGAGTGTCATGTGTTCCACAGGCCTTGTCAGGTATGATCCCTTTATTTTTCATACACGGTAATTACCACAAAATGATAATTATTTATTTTACATATAATCTTTCACACATTGAAATTAATAATTATTTTTTCGTGTACGAAAAATAACATGAAATATGGTATACAGGGTAATATTATCTGAAATGAATAAACTATACAGGGTAATATCATCTGAAATGAATGAACAATACCGGGTAATATCATCTGAAATTAATGAACTATACTGAGTAATATCATCTGAAGTGAATGAAATATGGTGAGTAATATTATCTGAAATGAATGAACTATAACCAGGTAATATCATATGAAATGAATAAACTATACTGGGTAATATCATATGAAATGAATGAACTATAACCAGGTAATATCATATGAAATGAATAAACTATACTGGGTTATATCATATGAAATGAATGAACTATACAGGGTAATATCATCTGAAATGAATAAACTATACTGGGTAATGTCATATGAAATGAATAAACTATACTGGGTAATATCATATGAAATGAATAAACTATACCAGGTAATATCATATGAAATGAATAAACTATACCGGGTAATATCATATGAAATGAATAAACTATACCAGGTAATATCATCTGAAATGAATAAACTATACTGGGTAATATCATCTGAAATGAATAAACTATACTGGGTAATATCATCTGAAATGAATAAACTATACCAGGTAATATAAACTGAAATGAATAAACTATACTGGGTAATATCATCTGAAATGAATAAACTATACTGGGTAATATCATCTGAAATGAATAAACTATACTGGGTAATATCATATGAAATGAATAAACTATACCGGGTAATATCATATGAAATGAATAAACTATACCGGGTAATATCATCTGAAATGAATGAACTGTACTGGGTAATATGATTCTGCAAACTGAAGAACTAAATAACATATCTTGACCAATGGAAATTAGAACGGTTCATTCAGAATTATGGTGATTTTCTCTACTCGTTTTCCCAAAGACAGCTAGCTGTAGAGTAACTGCTGTATCTTCCTGCTAGCTCCACCATTTCCACTATACCTCTTTAGCTACAAGTAAGAGCAATTTATTTTGCATATAGACAATTTCTCATTTCTTATTTAGATATTATTGTGAAGGCAGACTCAGCTTACATGACCAGTATGGCAGAGGTTGATTCGGTGGTGCTCACAAGACTAAACTGAGTTATCCTTTTGCATGTAAAAGTATATGTCATGATGTCTGCTTTATATTCTTTTTGTATCTGTTGTATATGGTACAGATGGTCAGTTGCTGTCCTTGGAGGAGGTATGGGCCATTGTCCCTCAACATTATCAGGACAGACTGAGAGAGGAGAGATGGACTTTCATTACACAGCAGGTTCAGAGCATCTTGTCGGTTTGAATCATAATCTTTCCCTTTGTCAGGCTACTCAGTTCTCATTCCAGTAAATTTTAACACCAGTAACATGCAGTACCCAATGCAGTAACTGATGCAGTAAGATGCAGTACCCAATGCAGTAACATGCAGTACCCAATGCAGTAATGTGCAGTACCCGATTATCATTATATAAACATAACACTAGTTTTAACTGATTGTGATGTGTTGGAAATGGAAGCAAGTTACCTAAAAGTCTATTTCATCACAGACTAATAGTTATAACCATCTCTTTTTCTGAAGAATTTTTTTTAATTACCAAATTGAAAATGATAAATACAAGCTTTGACAACACATAAGCTCAGTTATTTTGAGCAGTTTAACAAATGTTGTTGTTGTTATAGGGTTTAACGCCATTTTTCAGCACAAGATAGGCTATACATGGCAGCAAGTAAAACTGGTGGAGAAAGAACCTGGGAAAACCCCGGGAAGAACCACCAACACATGAGAAGCTACTGGCAAGCTTTCTCACATACCCACACTGGCTGAGCCTGAGACTCAAACCCATGCAGACAGAGAGTTGAAACAGTAGTGATCCATAACAGTGAGTGCTTTAGACCACTCGGCTGCTTGGGGCCCCAGATAATAAATGTCATTGTGAGCTAAAAGTACCATTTATAGCAGATGAAGGTATATGTAGAAAATCCTGTATGAATTTGCCATTTTTGCAAGTTATTGTTGGTAATTTTCTGCATGGTATTATATGTATGACTGGTATGAAGTTCTCATTTGAAAAATGTTATAGGTGGATAAAGTAGTGAAAGTATAATACTGAACCAGTTTTCTCACAATGCCATGCAGAACCTTTTACACAATGACTTGCAAAAACTGGCAGATTTGATAATGACTCTGAGAGCTTGTTATGTACTTTGTGTAAGTGTGCAGTATGGATTTCCTTTTTTCCTTTGGCCCATTTTTAGAAACAGTTCTTGTAAAACTGTTCAAAAAGGGTGGAATTTTGAGAATTCGTTTTGTTTATTTAGTATTTATGTATATAATATTCATATCTGTGCAGGAAAAAGTTTGACCTTTTGTCGCTCCAAATATTATTGAGAAATATAAATTATTTATCATGGAAGAAAAACGATGTTCAGAAGAACATGCCAGTCTCTGCATGTACATATAGTTTCTACTAAATAATACAGTTACTGACATGTTGGGATATACATATCTGTACGTTTTAGTTTAATATACCCACATTGTTTTCTTGTATGGTAATTACCAAACTTGTGCATAAAAATATAGAATGTATCTTTTATGCCTCCACTACTTAGGTTGGGTCAGAGTTGATTTGGCCCTGTCCGTCCATTCCAGGACACTTGTAAGCAGGTTTTTAAAGTTACTCAACATAGACAACTGAAATTTGGTTCTGTGAAACACTTTAAAGTCATGGGTATGAAATTTCTAGATTTGGTTTGAAAGCTTGTTTGTGGGTACTTAATTTAGTGCATTTTATGTTTTTTTTGCAAACTGACAAAAACATCATAATATATTGAGACTATATATATATATATATATACATATATATATATATATATATATATATATATATATATATATATATATACACACACACACACATATATATATATATATATATACACACACACACACATATATATATATATATATATATATATATATATATATATATACACACACATATATATACACATATATACACACATATGTATGACAATAGTGACATTCACTTGATAAATATTTTTTCAAGCAAACAGGTTTTCTACTTAACGCAGTAATTAGGTTGATTAGGTAAGTTATTCATTATTAACATTTATAAATGCAGAGATCCAAATCAAGCAAGGTGCTGATGTCTCTTTGCATTCATGTACTACATTAATTAACGGGTTCGAATCCCGGCCAAGTCATACCAAAGACTTATAAAACTGGTACTAGCAACTACCTCTCTTGGTGCTCAGCATCAAGAGGTTAGTGTTTGGACTGGTTGGCCTGGTGTCGGGATAATGTGACTGGGTGGGACATGATGCTGCATGTCTGTGGCATGATGCCCCAATGCAAGACATTACTATAAACTGTCACTGCAGACATCATAGCAATATGACTGCAAATTTTTTAAAGCTATTTTTAAAAAAAATAACACAAACACAATTCTTCTTTTCTTGAGACTACAGTTTTTTAAGTGCTCATAATTTTCTTAACATAAAGTTCTTGACAATTTGAAATTAGGTGCTGAAATAAAGGCAGTGACAGCAGACCAAACTATTTTTTTTTAAAAACAAGGCATCCTATATAAACAGTTCTGTTGAAATTGACAGTGCCACTGTTGAAATTGAGCTTCTCTCTGAACTATGTCAGTGCTACTATTGAAATTGAGCTTCACTCTGAACTATCACAGTGCCACTGTTGAAATTGAGCTTCACTCTGAACTATGACAGCGCCACTGTTAAAATTTAGCTTCACTCTGAACTATGACAGCACCACTGTTGAAATTGAGCTTCACTCTGAACTATGACAGTGCCACTGTTGAAATTGAGCTTCACTCTGAACTATAACAGCACCACTGTTGAAATTGAGCTTCACTATGAACTATGACAGTACCACTGTTGAAATTGAGCTTCACTCTGAACTATGACAGTGCCACTGTTGAAATTGAGCTTCACTATGAACTATGACAGTACCACTGTTGAAATTGAGCTTCACTCTGAACTATGATAGTGCCACTGTTGAAATTGAGCTTCACTCTGAACTATGACAGCGCCACTGTTGAAATTGAGCTTCACTCTGAACTATGACAGTGCCACTGTTGAAATTGAGCTTCGCTCTGAACTATGACAGTGCCACTGTTGAAATTGAGCTTCACTCTGAACTATGACAGTGCCACTGTTGAAATTGAGCTTCACTCTGAACTATGACAGTGCCACTGTTGAAATTGAGCTTCACTCTGAACTATGACAGTGCCACTGTTGAAATTGAGCTTCACTCTGAACTATGTCAGTGCTACTATTGAAATTGAGCTTCACTCGGAATTATGTCAGTGCCACTGAAACAGTGGTCAGAGAGCAAGAATCTTGATTTATGACAGCAAACATGGATTTGAACCATTTTACCTACACATCTATTATCTATAGAGAGGTAAAATCTGATATTTATGGTCATATCATTATTTTATTTGTGTTAAAATCTTTAGAGAACTCTTCATCATCAAGCCAGTTAAGCCATATTATCCACTGTGGCTGACATTTTTTCAAACTCCAAATCTGCTTATTCATTTTCTACATCTGTATCACTTAAATCATTTGAAATTTTGATCATTTATTAAAAAAATCATTGTTGCCTACATTCAATGTTGGAACTTGTATTGGACATATTCATAATACTAATCATCCAAACTCTCAAAAGTGATGAATGAAATCCGCTGCCTCCAGTTTGGATAATGGAGACTATGACCCAGTTGCTTCAAATATATAGTTATCTTGAACAGCAATCACATGATGTGACGTAATGGTAATTTACTGCTATGCACATAGTATCTAACAGAGGGTTTATCCTGAAGATGGTGCTTCAAACACCAGCTCAAAATGCCTGATGCTTTCTGCAGGCATCCAGACATGCTTTTATGCAGATGGTGTGCAGCATCCAAATGTACTTGTTTTGTAAATTCTGTCTCATTAATATTTTGATATTAAGGTGCAGATAAATTGAATAACATTTTGAAAATTATATTTCTTGAAAAAAATTCAGTCCAACCTTCAATGAATTCCTATTATACAAAATCAAATACATTTAGTATTATTGACTGTCAAGATGGGGGTTAGGTTCCTCCAAAAACGGGGAACCAGGGAATTAATATGAAGCTACCAACCTTTGATGGGCAGCCACTATCCCTTGTACAAGCTGGTTTTTTTTTAAAATTGGGAACCTCAGAGGTACAGTACCATGACACTGTCACCACAGTGGTATCATGTTTCTATGTTTCTAAAATAGTTATTGTATAGTCAGACTTGAAGCATATTTTTTGAAAGGTAACATTAGCTCAACTGTTTATAGTACAGCAGTATACACTCAAATTGAGGCATAACTGTATGCGAGTTACAACCCTAAAACCCTATATTCTAGAACTTAATCATTTTACCATATTCTTCATCTTCTCTAGCCATGGTGGGGCACCCAGTGGCCAAGTGGTCTAAAGCGCTCTTCCTTACGGATCACTGCCATCTCACCTCTGTCTGCGTGGGTTCGAGTCTCGGATTCGGCTAATGTGGATATGTGAGAAAGCTTGCCAGTAGCTTCTCATGGGTTGGTGGTTCTTTCCGGGGTTTTCCCAGGTTCTTCTTCCACCATTAATACTGGTTGCCATTTATAGCCTATCGTGTGCTGAAAAATGGCATTAAATCCTACAACAACAACAACTCCAGTCATGGTTCAGATTGACAGTCCTATCTACACCTTGGTGTATCAAGCAGATATTTATGTGCTTCAGATCTGTGACTTTCATTGGATTTGGTGGCATGCCACCACATCCAATCAAAATTAAGTTATTCAAATTTGAAGAGCATACAATCTAAATGGACTGATAAATAAGCAGTTTTTTACTGCCAGTCTGTGTTTGTACAAATACATTTCACTCAGATGCACATGTACTGGCTTCCCACTGGTATATAGTCATGCATTTGATGTTAAACTTACAAAGTATCCTTTTTAAATCAATAGCCTCTAGCATTTTAAGTCAGTGTACAATGCACCACTGTTACACACTATTGGTTACTTAGCATTACATACTAAGGGAGGCAACTCATGAAATCCAATAGATGTTGCTAGGACAAAGCACTAAAATATCTGTTCAATCCACCAAGGTGTGGATAGGGTTATCGCATTGGAACCATGGCTAGAGAAGATGCTGTGAAGAATTATTTTAAATTATGGGTATGTATTGAATCTTTACAGGAACACCCAATACTGGGACGTCCATTTTATCAGCTTCATCCCTGTCATACCTCAACCTTAATGTCCCAGATACCAGACACTCCAGGCAGGTGAGTCTATTTACCCCACCCATCCCACCCGTACTCCAAGTATTACATGACTGGATGGGGTGTAGCTATTGCTGTGACCATATTTAATAATTCACTTGTCTTGCAGTAAACATTTTCATGTCTGGAGAATAATTTGCAAACCATTCCTGGTAATTCAACCAAACTTGATACACATGTTCAGTAAATTATGTGACCATCTTCTGCATTCAGTATGTTTTTCTTGTTATCATGGAAGGAAAGTATAACAGAAGTAGTACATAAATTGAGGGTGCTTAGTCATAGGGTTACTAGCAAACATTTTCAGTAATGGAACATAACTCTTTGAACTGTTCAAGGTACTCAGCACAATTTGGTACACATGTCAGGTAAGTTGTGGAAAGATGGATTTTGATACTTAAAATTTTTGCATTCATTATCTTGTTTATTGCCATGGCAACAAAACGCAGTATACTTAGTCCATCCATCACACTTATGTTGCTGGATAAGGACTCCAGAACCATTCAAGATATCTCAAAAAAAACATGTTACATGTATTAGACGCATGTATTTTGCTATTCACAACTCTTAATTTAAACATTTTTAATGTTTTTTCTTGTTTATCCTGTCCATTATCCACACTTCTGTTTCCAGGGCATAGCTCTAAAGCAGTTGAAAATATATATGTGAAATGTTGATACATGGATTAGTGGCATTGATATATCTTTTGTTAATCACAGTTCTTCATTTTACTTTTTTAGTGTTTTTGCCCATTTGTCTGTTCATCTATTCTCCAATTACACACAATTTTGTTTAAATGGCTAAACTTACAGATTGTTTAAGACATGAACTTTCATACACATGTGAAATTTTGTACACATACTAGACTAATGGTGTGAAATTTTACACACATTCTAGACTAGTGGTGTGAAATTTAATTCACTTACTAGAATAGTGGTGTGAAATTTTGTACACATACTAGACTAGTGGTGTGAAATTTTACACACATACTAGACTAGTGGTGTGACATTTTATACACATGCTAGACTAGTGGTGTGAAATTTTGTACACAGACTAGTGGTGTGAAATTTTGCACACATACTAGACTAGTGGTGTGAAATTGTACACACTAGACTAGTGGTGTGAAATTTTATTCACATACTAGTCTAGAGGTGTGACATTTTATACACATGCTAGACTAGTGGTGTAAACTTTTATATTCATACTAGTGGTATATATGTGTCTTTTATTTGTCACAGTTCTTCAGTTCAGTATCGTTCAGTGGTTTTGTCAGTTTTTCAATCCAGCCATCATTTGCACTTATTTTGTCGAAGTAACACTCCAAATCATTTGAGATACACACACACACACACCGAGTTTTGAATGGCACATATTATGACGAGGTACATGTAAAATATTATATCAAATTGTGTCATCTTCACTTCCCAAGGTTCTGATATATTAACCTATATACACCTTGGTGGATCGATCACATATTTTAGTGCCTTGTCCTAGCGACAGCAATTGGATTTCACGAGTTTCCTCCCTACAAAGTAATGTCAGCTAACCAATAGCATGTAACAGCAGTGCATTGTACATCAGCCGAAAATGGTAGAGGCAATTAATTTCTGGTGGATAATTTGTAAGTTTACCGCTGAAATTATGACTACATACCAGAAAGAAGTCATTTCAGGTGTATTTGAAGGAAAGGATGTATTTGTGCAAACAGGGACCAGCAGTGGGAAAATGTTTATTTATGAGTCCATTCCAGTTGTGTGCTCCCCTTGTTTTGATCATGTAGGAACAGTGTTCAGATTTTGAAAACTTGACCTGACTTGGACTGGACATGGTGGCTTGTTGCTGCATCCGATGAAATTCACAGACCTGAAGCACTGAATTATCAGATTGAGCCTCAAAGGTGTAGATAGGTTAACATGTTGGAACCTTAGCTAGCAAAGATGAAATTGTCTTTGATTTGCTTATATATTAAACTTTAAAATAAACAAAGTCTCATTTACAGATTACGTCTTTGTTAGACATTCAATAAAAATGTTCCAGACTTAGCTTAATTCAAAGGTTACTATGTCTGGTTTGTAAATTGTTTTCTTGTCAGGCAATAGAAGTATCACTAAGTTTGGTTATTATGTTTTCCCATTTGTTTAACAGTCTATAGTCACAAGGCACAAGATAAAAGAACTGTGAAAGCTAAAAGAACTGTGAAAGATTACCTATTGCACTTGCATTTTAAAAAAAATTGTAATTGAATGATTTTTCATAGTACTGAAATTACATCAGTCACAAACACCACATTTTATTCTTTTTGAAGAAGCATGGACATTGGGAATCAATCAAAATGTCCTCTGCCTTAAAAAGAAACCTGAAATGTTAATAATGTTTTTTTTAATCACCCTCGGGCTCGTTTTTTATTATGATGTCATAACGTCCTGACAAATAGATGAAGGGGGGTTATGTTATCTTTAGATAGTTCTTGTTAAAGTATAGCCAGTGTTTCCAAGGATATTTCAGAGCTAACTCAAATAAAGCTTCACATTAAAAATTATCGTGGTTGAATGTTGTAACTAAATATTTATTTAAGTAAATTGTAAATTTCGTTTTATTAAGTTGCACCTAATATTCTTGACAGTTCATGCATATGCATGGTATAGTCTTTTAGGTGGAGGAAAGTGGATAACCATGAGGAAAGGACTTGACTAGTTTAAACATGTTAGTGCTGTGGATCACACATGTTGAGGGACCTATAAAAAAAAAAGCAAAAACCAATAAAGAGATCAATGTAACGGCAAAAGGGTGGGTGGGTCGGTTGGCAGGTTATAGTGCTGAATACTCAATTTATAATCGAGCTGAGATTAACTGTGAATAAATATCTCTTCATAACGGTGTACTTCGTTTATTTTTTCCTCATTGAGCAACATTAATTTCAGGATATATTACAGTATATTGAGGAGATCATCAAAAACATTATTCCACAGGTTTCCGTTCACTTAACACGTGTACCACTTCACACATTGTGTACAACATCACTAATTTGTGTGTTGAATTGGATACATTCTAGTTTTATTGTTTGATCCAACTTAGACAGGTTTTTATAATACAAAAGATTGACACTCTTTTCAAGAAACATTGTCAATTGAACAAGTGAATAATAGATAGATTTGATTGTGGTAGAAGTAAAATGGAAAAAAAAATCACAAGGGTTAATCATTACCAACATGAATTTAATGGGTCTACAAATTTAAAATGACATAAATTTGAACACGATAATACTTGCCGTTTGTGACATGATTGCCAAATATAACTACACATTTTGAAAAAATCTATGAATTTTTTTGTGTTACTCCTAGATTTCTCTGTCACTGAGCAATATCCCTCAACTGTATGATCTTTACATAGTCATCATTTTGGGTCTCCAGCCACCATATGGCAATATTAAAAGATTAGGTCTTCTCAGTTTTTTTCACAGATGATTTTTTCTCTGAGCTAGTTTGGATAATTACATGTGGCTTCCTGATTCGCTGAGCATATCTCCTGACAATGAATTTTCTTTAATTCCATGTTGGCACTGGAATCTCCAAAGCCATCCTTGGCTTGCCCTAAAATGAGATTCATTGTCCATAATTTTTGCCATTTTCTCTGCTTGGGCATTGAGAATTGTTCCAGAGATGGGAACACCTTGTTCACATTGCTGTGTGAACCATGTGTACACAGCATCATCCAATTTGGTATCTTGTGCAGTCTGTGCTCGTTTTTGTTTGATCCCATCATCTGAATCAACATCATGTAAGTAATCCCACAGTTTCTGCTCATCATTAAGCCAACCTCGAAGTGTCGACTCAGAAATTTTTAGTTCATTGCAAACTTTGGCTCTCGTTGCACCATTATGTACCCTATCTATGATGCACAGCTTTTCAGTCACCGAGTACGCCTTTTGCTTTATTCCTTTACTCTTCATGGTCACATTTACAAATGATTAAGACACATTACTGATTGGTAATATATACTTTAATGATGCTAAGTACATAAAAATATTAAACCATTTTCAGTGGGTCAAATAAAATGAATTTTGATAACGGTAGTGACCACAAGAACTTATGCTCAGATTTGCATGCCGTTGAATTTTTTCTTTGTACCTCCCTTGCTTGATTTGATACAAAAGACATATTCAAAGTGATAAAACAACACAGGTCTCTTTTAATTGATTTTTTAAAGCAACAAACACTTCCCCAAGTTGTTGATCAAGACAAAGCCAGCATGTAATTAGGTTCTCACAGAAGTACTCACAGGTTTTGATGTGATGGTCAATTGGCTCTTTTCATGTTTTCATAGAACAGAATATGTTGCGATTATAATGTTTACACTGAAACGGAATTAAAGGATTAGAACTTGACTTTCACATAGCAAGACATTTAATTGATGTTTATTTCATTCTCTCTTGCCACGTGTTAGCTGATCGATATTTTTCACCAGACTGTTTATTTACAGTGTATTGACAACTATTTATCATAAAAACATTACATAATATATGATATCTTATTTATAACTTGCAAATTTCACAATATGGCTTCTATCTTTACGGGCATTAATCACCATTTTCAGTGATGAAATGAGCGATGTATCAAGGTTTAATTTACCAATTCTTATCGTAATTTTTCACGTTCAGCATCCAGACACCACATTATAAGCAGGATCACGAGTTATCCAGGCACGAGTTATCGAGTGAGTGGTGTATGTCAATTTTGTACCTTGGAATCCATTGCTTAGAGTATAGGTATGCAAATGGCATTTCATTGATCAAGGTCGAAGTTGTGCATTTACATCATTCAAGAATCATCAAAGCCTGGCAAGAGACAACACATTGACAATAATGAATGTAAAATTTAAAACAAACAAAAGAAATCAAATTTATTTTGTAAAGTTCAATACAGTGAATATTATTTTCCTTTCATAATGGGTGTCTCATTTGCAAGAAAATTTTGCAAGGGAGGTAAATCTTTCTAGAATAAATTTATAATTTAATTCCTTATAAATAAGCAAGATTGAGATTGGGGTTTAACAGACTTGTTCCCTGTGTGAACAAGCTATATATTTTGGACATCTTAATTGATTTTATCACAGGTATATTTAATATATAAACTTTTCTACATATATGGAGATAGCTTCTAAAACTAAGCAGACTTTTGTCCAGAACCATTGCAAGTTTGTACTGGATGAAACAGCACCCCGGGTGAGCATCACCTTCGGCACCTTCCACTCAACAAAAAAAATTGCAAACACATTGAAAAGGCACCTCAACCAGCCCTTAATACAGCCTGATTGTTTCATCATTTTTTCCAAAATATCTTGTTCTGGTAAACCTACATAACATTCTTAAATATAAAGCTTATGAAGGGACAGATTAATTTGGGAGATCAGTCAGCTATGTGAATCAATCATAATTATCATATTCTTGCATCCTATTTCTGTTATTTTAGTAACTGCTTGATTTCCTGGATGAGTGCCGTAGGCCCTGTATTGAGACTGGAGATGTCAATGAGATATGGAGAAATTATGACCGACACAACCTAATATAGGTAAAATAGGATAATAATGAACATTCCATTTTTATATCGTCTGCGTGAGAATATGGCTTAATGCTGCATCCCATTTCTTTTGAAAGGCACAGTGCTGTTTTTGTAAACTACTGTATATACTGACATAAGAGTCCAAGTGCATGAAGGGCCAGCATATCAGGGGTTTTGTTGTTTGTTCTATTGATTACTCTTAACAAACTGCATACACATTATGTGATTGTAGCTCTGGGTTTGTGCAGATTACAGACGAATTAAGAAAATATATTTGGTGTAATTTGTAAGGCTATATATCAAAATACTGTTTGTGTACATTCCTTGTTATTGATTTGCCTTCATATGCGACCATATTTTGGAAGCCATAAAGTGCTACTTTTGAGAGTTTAGTGTAGACTGAACATTCGTAGTTTTCCCCACACTTTAGATGGGGATATTTTAATATCCTCTGTCTGTGCATCTGTCTGTTCATTATCACATTTCCTTCTAAACTGTTAGGTGCTAGTTCATTCTTTTTCCCACCCCAGAGGTCCCTGTGATGGGGTCAAAGGTCATATGTACACAGATTTCACTTTAATGAATATAAAATATTTTCTTACCAGACGTTTTATATACACCTCATCCTAGATAACTTGAATTTATACAATAGGGTCCAAAAACTTGGACTGCAGCATAAGCAAAGTAGTGAGTTACTAAGGAACCTCTGCAAAATTAAGAAAGGGATGGACATCAATTATACAATATTCAGATTGGGTTGGGTGGGGTTGAGTGGTTAAGGAGTTGAATACTCATTTAATTATCACATTGGGAATAATTGTCAATAGTAGTTTTTCTAAAGTTCTTTGCTTTTCCATAGAAATTACCTTTATCTGTGAAAACTCTTTTAAACATTAGTCCGAGTGGTTTCAACACATATCACATATGTACCAGCAAAAACATTGTGTATTATCTCAGTGGATTTTACATATGAGGTGGATATATTATGTTTTAAAATAGATTCAGAATAAACAATTTTATTTAAAAGAGTGACAGTTATTTAGGGAAACAACAACAAAACTCAATTATTTTTATTATTAGTAAAATACTGTTGCTGTGATTTTATTGCAAGTTTTACAGTGAGACTTCTGTTCATCCTTGAGCAAGACTGAGTTTTAATTCAGAAATTTTAAGTTCACTAAAAACTTTGGAATTTGCTTCACCATAGCGAATCGTATCCGTAAAACTAAGTTTGTCTAGCACCTAGTATACCATTTATCATAGTGTCATTTCATTTAAAACCTTTTTGTTTATAAATTGATAACATTAAATATGTAGCAAAATATTTAGTTTGATGACATTTTACTTTTCCTACAATATCAGATACTGTCGTGAATATGGTAGATATTGTACAGAAATTACTTGGGGACTGGGTTTTCATGTGATACTTCGCAGTGATGTCAAGGGAAGTAATTCACCATGACCCTTCATTAGGTCTGTCAAGTTTATTTGCCCCTTTGTCCTTAGGATCAGAGCCACAGTCACAGAAAATTTTACTTCAGAATTTGGTTCAGGTATTTTTAAATTTAATTATATTTCCTAAACTCTATGATGGATTTTCATCTTACTTTGGATTACCATTATGGAAATGCCATTACTTTGGATTACCATTATGGAAATACCATTACTTTGGATTACCATTATGGAAATGCCATTACTTTGGATTACCACTATGGAAATACCATTACTTTGGATTACCATTATAGAAATACCATTACTTTGGATTACCATTATAGAAATACCATTACTTTGGATTACCATTATAGAAATACCATTACTTTGGATTACCATTGTAGAAATACCATTACTTTGGATTACCATTATGGAAATACCATTACTTTGGATTACCATTATAGAAATACCATTACTTTGGATTACCATTATAGAAATACCATTACTTTGTAATACCATTATAGAAATACCATTACTTTGTATTACCATTATGGAGGTAAGACAGTTCTTGCTTGCTCAACCATTTGACCTTGGAGTACAGTCACACATTTTACAGCAGCACTTTGATCATTTGCTGGACATAAAAGCTGTAGTTTTATGTCCTAAGACTTTATGGGTGACCTACACTTGAACAGGGACATTCTCTAGTGGTTCTTGGACCCAGAGCTAAAATTGTCATTTTGAGATCTACCTGATAAGTACACTTTCCTCATGTTTCCCCAAATTTCATTAACTTCATGGTTGCATTACACTAAAGGAAAAGCAGCTCCCTAACAAGTCTATGATTGGTAGGTCAAAGTTGAAGGTTACTGTATGTAAATTGCATAAATGGCATTAATTTTACATTTGTGATTTGCTAAAGTCAGATGGGAAAAAATCAGACATTCTTCTAAAAGTTATTTGTTTGGTTTGCAGAATTGTATATTTTCATTGGTACTTGAATTCATGGACAGGAAAAAGGGTTCCTGTTTTAACAGAAATGTCACTGTATGTTGGGTCTTTAAATCTGATTTGTTGCAAGTGCAAAATCTGTGAAAACTGGCATTCAAGGAAAAATGGTATATTCACAAATACTTAAAAGGGACTTTTCTTCTGTGTGTGCGTGTGTGTGTGTGTGTGAAAATATTTTCTTTGCTGTTTAAAGGCATTTGTATTTGAGAATCATGAATTTATAATTGCAGGATCATGCACACCATTTTCATTGTTGTCGTATCAACAAGTCGAAGGTGGACAAGAATGCAACCTTTGAAAGTTAGATTTTCACCTCGTCAATTGATCATGACAAGGCTTGACTTCAGATGTTATGATTTTATTGTGACATTTAAAAATTTTATTTACATTCAGAGCAGCAAAATAGATGAATATTTAAAAAATGTTTGTTCAAGTTTTGTATGACATCATAAGAGTTCCAGCATGTTATAATGTATCTGGAGAGGAAAAATACACGTATGGTGTATGCTGACATTAGTTTTTTGTTTTAGTTTCCCAAAACTATTAAATGATAAGTCTGTACTTTTCTATATTGTAATAATGTTGTTGATATTGTTATGCTTGAAATCATATGTGAACTTCTTATTTTAAAGGGGAAAACATTGATGGAATGCACTTTGTTATCTGTTTTGTTTTTTCCATAACTGTATTTGTTATTTATATCAGTATTTGTTGTTAAACTGCTCACCAGGAAATAATGTTTTGTACATATGCTCCTTTTTTGTCATTCTTAGTGGAGGACTACTTGGCCACCCAGGGTCCTCATGTTCACATGAGTAAATTGATCCTCATTCCTCTAATTTTAATAGCATGGTTTAGGAACCCCAATGTTGAGAGTAGCAGTATATTACACAGGTGCAGAAGAATTGATAAAGCATCAAGTACATGTAGTTTCAAAAATTACATCACATGAAAAATGGGGATTTTCCAACACAAAAGTATACATAAATTTTTTATTTATTTACCGTGAGTAATAGGTTTGGTCCTGATATTTAGAAATTTAAATATATTTTCAATATTTAAGGTTTATTGTAGGAATTGAAGTAGTAATATGTGCCCATCATACCAGGTATGGGGATGAAGCCCTTGGCTATAAAGGGAGGTAACTGATCAATGCATATGAAAGTACTGAAACAATATTTCAATAAATCTTTAACTTCTAATTATAGTTATGTTACCAGTGTGCAGCTTGCACCCAGCTTGCAACAGCACAGATGCTAATGAACCAGCAGTTCAGGGTCTACATTGGTGTACTGGAATTCCTCATTAGAGTGTAGATCCAGATCTGCTGGCACAGTAAATGATTATAGATCCAGAATTAAGTGTAAGTTATAGATGAGACAATATGGCACTCATAAAACTGGAAACCATTAATTTCATTATAAACAAACTGTAATCATAAAGCTTTAATCCATTCACTTCATTTCAGACAAACTGGAACCATACGACGGGAAACGAATTACTCTGTTACATACAGTATAGTAACCATAAGACTGGAAACCAGTTACTGTATTACATACAGTATAGTAACTGTATGACTTGAAACCAGTTACCCCATTTCAGTAAAGTAGAACATACAATACAGTAATTGTAAAACTTAAAAACATTTGCTCCTTTACATTCAAGTAAATGATGTAATATTTTTCTTAAATGCAATTGAAAACATTACATATGTCAAAATATGTTATTGCAGTAAAATCCATTTTGAGTGACCTCTGCTATGAGTGACCATCTATTATTTTTTAATACAGTCATCTGCAGATTGATTTTATTACATAAATGCATTAGTGTGAATGACCACCTGTGACCAGTAACCACACTTTTTAGTCAAAACAATTGATTCAACACTGCTATAGATAAGTGCACAGAGATGAACATCACTGACCTTTATTTACTCCTTTGTGATGATGACTGTTTAGGAGGGTCTGCTGGTGAGTGCAAATTGTTCTAACACAGCCATGAATGACTGTATGCCACAAATGGAGTTAAACACACTTACCTTTTGAAACATTTGTAAACATGACTGCTTAGGAGGTTTTGCTTTTAATTTAAAAAAAACAAGTTGAGATACTGGTTTTCTGAAACCTGTAAGTCATTCAGATAGCATCGCATGTTACAGATCGTAACCCAGACTTAAGTCATTAACCACAATCATGGTGCCAAAAGTCGTGTGAATCGCCATTTCGATTAACCATTCCTTCTTCAAAGGGAACAAAGATGTACATAATGAATTCAATGGTCTTTATTGTTTCTTTATCTGAAACCTCATAACCTCAATAATGTCGCAATTAGAAACCTTAAATTGCTTCACTGCAGTGGTCAATTACAATGTCATTGGAGTTGATCTATAATGCCTCGGTGAATGTTGTCTTTGTCTTTGTCTTTAATAAGTGAGAATCATTTTCCAGATTTGATTTTCATTATAAAAGGTTTGTGTTATTTGTTGTGTTATTGATGTTAGAATTATTAAAATTCGCAAATCAAGCCGTCACCTGTTTGACATAGTGTAGCCTGTTACAACCTTTGTTTATCAAGTTAATCTCTTTACATTGTTAATAAATTATGTCTTTTCCTTTTGTCTCTCAATAAATTTTAATTTTTTTCAGGATTAGTTAATTTGATTTTTTAAAATTGTATTCATTGGTATATATATATTCCATATACACCTAAGACCGATCAAAGCTACTAATTCATAAACACAGGATGAGTGTTATCATAGCTAACTGTGCAGTTCTTATGCTACATTCCAAGTAACTCTGAAATTTTTGACAACTGAAGTTTGTTTTTGGACAGGATAAATAAATATTGCCTTATTAATTGTGCAATTAATATTGTAGTACACCTAATTTTTTAGACCTTAATTGCAATAAAAAATTAATTTGTAATGAATGCAGTAATTTAACAAGTTTTATGAATAAAGAATAAAATGCTTGAAGAGTAATTGTGAATATTTTTCCTTTGTAAGTGCTGTTGAATTTTGACCTTTAAACTGATAACCTTGTGTGAACCTGTTATGAGAGACCATCTTTTTGAGAGGCCACCTTTTGTTGGCAGAATAGATGGTCTCATGTGAGAGGTTTTACTGTACATGTGAATACAATTTAAATTTTAACTTTTCCACAATAACATTGTTAGCTTATAATACTTAACATTCCTATCTACTCTCTGTAAAGAAAATATATAAAAATAAAGCATTGAAGTAATATATTATGTAGTGATTGTGCAGACACTTTAAGGTGATTGTTAAGATTGTAAATTATGTGAGAAAATTGTGCTCTCTGCACTATTTGTTTGCTAATGTTTTCAACTTATGCTGATATGGTGATCAAAAGCATTAAATAAAATAAAAAATCAATGAATATTTGACATGTTTTATCTTGTCTTAATGTCCCATATAGTTGCCTTTAAAATTAGATCAAAAACAGCTGAGGCAGGTTATCTCCCTTGAAATGAGTGTGCCATGGTTTGTTGCTCATTCTCTCTTTCATTCCATCAGTTTGGACAGAGCTATATTTTACTTACTTAAATATTGAAAGGAACCATTATCTCTTGTCTGCTTAGGCTCATCATTAGCAGAATTTATACACCAGTATTTGATCACTGTAACATAATTTTCCGACTTTATTCAGTATTTTTATAAAAATATAATCATGTCTGGGCTGTAGTTCCAAAACATATTTACATTTTTCACTAGGTTTGCTGTTTGTGTGCATCTTGAGGTAATATTGCAGATACAAATGAACTAGGTCACATAAACCTTTTTTTTGGGGTGTACAAAAAATGCCTTAAAAATTGTGTCTTTTTGACTCATGACACAAGTAATTTATTCAAGGAGCTGTTCATCATGGACAGTGGCAGATACAGCTGCTATAAAACTTAAAAGTAAGACTACACTGATAAGTTCAAGTATTTTTATTATATTCATATCAAATCTGTATGAAATGCATTCATATTTTTTGTATCAAATTCGTATGAAATATCTTCGCATATCATTTTCATAAGATATTTGTTTGAAATTAGAGAAATGATTAACATTCACCAATACTCTTGTATTGTTAAGGCCTTGCAGTGAGATGCATAAACTTAGCAAACATATCTTCCACCAGACAGTCAGTCAATTCATGCTTGTAACGACCAAAACTCTGTAACCCTTGCACATAATCAGACATCGTGGGCAGGTTAAATGCCTTTTTCACATAGATGTGCCTAAAGGTTGTGTCTTTTCAGGTCAAATTCTGACAGAGTTATTGTCCCTTTTCCACCAATTTGTAATCTTCACTTTAGTAGATCCTTGTACCAGCATAGCTTAGGAACCATTCAGCATTTTAAATGTACATTGTCTCATAAACCTAGATGCACCTTTTAAATGCTTTGCATTTTCAACTTATTTTTTTTGTTTAGTTATGGCACTTGACAATTAACGTCTTACCTTCACATGGTATGTTGGTTGCCACCAGCACAGCTTTACAACCATTAAACATATATTAATACAATTGATGTAACAAGTGTGCCTTTTATGGGTTTCATTGATAATTTTGGTCCCTGACAATGAACTAAATACCTTCACATGGGATGTTGCTTGTAAATAGCTGATTCAGCATAGTCCAATGCAGATGGAGAGTGTTAACCATGTTGCTTGTACTGGAATAGGGATTGTAATTAGGAATACCATTATTGATAGTTTGTACAATAATTTTTATTTTAACAAAAATAATTTGGTCTTGAATAGGTATATATAAAATTTATCAGCTAAGTTATCAATGTTTTCTTATTTATATCTCCAATATTAGCCATCACTACCAAGCAGTATACAAATTTTCAAAACAAATAAAGAATTATTCAAAATAAATTTCTAATACTGTGGAACATCTCTCTGGAAAATTATACATGTTGATATTGAAAATGCCAAATGGTTCTTCCTTTCACAATCAAATTTATAGTGGCTTTTGATGTGTAGTTAAATCAAAAACAACATAAATGATATTTTTTAAATAAATATGCACGTATGTTTGAACATTGTTGTACATATGTGCCACTGATTTTACATACATACATACACACACACACACACATACATATACATACATACATACATACAAATGTACATGCAGTACTCCCCCATTAAAATGTTGTCCATGGGTGCCATAGAATATATTACACTGTAGTGAAACAGCACATTGTAATTAAATACATGATAAAGAGCTCCACTTGATGAACATACCATGTAAATTAAACCAATATGACATGAACATACCATGTAAATTAAACCAATATGACATGAACATACCATGTAAATTAAACCAATATGACATGAACATACCATGTAAATTAAACCATTATGACATGAACATACCATGTAAATTAAACCAATATGACATGAACATACCATGTAAATTAAACCAATATGACATGAACATACCATGTAAATTAAACCAATATGACATGAAGGATGCAAGATAAGCTCTCATTGTTTGTATTATTGATGCAGAAAATGAACCAAGGTAAATATGTCTTAGGAAGGATTTCAAGTCTTAGCTTCACCGATTTTTCATATGGACTTCTCTTTACTTCCTGTGTTTAATTGCTATTATTCCTCTATGTAAGTATTAAACAAACTTGTGTTCGTGATCTTTTAAGCTACTCCACTCTGTGACTGTCAGCCAATTGTCAGTATCCCTGTTGGCAAGTATTGCACAAACACCATACAAGAGATATTTTTAGCAACACTGCTCCACTGTCACTCATTTGTTATATCCCCCACTGGCTGAAGATTGGAGAAAGCCCCACATTTGATTTTTTTATTGGTATAATCAGCTCATGCTGTATAAGCTGGTGCATTACATAATAAAAATACTAATAATAATAATAATAATAATAACAATAATAATAATAATAAGGAGGACTTTGTATAGCGCCTAATCTTTAGAAGCTCTAAGCACTTTACAACATTAGACAACACATATAAGATAAAAAACATATATAATGATATGATTACAAACACAAACACCATGAAATTAGAAAACATTAAAAGAAAAAACATGCTGAGAATATTTAAGGTAGGAAACATTATTAGGTCTTTAAGTTTGTTCTTGCAGTCGAAACAAGTGAGTTTTGAGAGCACTCTTGAATGGGGTCACTGTGTCTTTGTGTCTAAGTTCAGTGGGCAATTGATTCCATGTTGCTGGGCCCTGGTATGCAAAAGAACGCTGTCCATATGACTTTGTTTTCATAGTGGGAATAATGAGTATACGATTGTCAGAAGAGGAGAGTAAGTATCTTGCTGGTGTGTACACATGGGTGAGGTCAGATAGGTATGTTGGACTAGAGTCTGTCAGTGAAATGTAGCACAGAGAACAAATTTTGTGTTTGATTCTGGATCAAATGGATAGCCAGTTTAGGGTACAGAGCAGCGGGGAGGTGTGCTCTGATTATGGTAATCTAAGTATGATCCGAGTAGCTGTGTTTTGAACTTTTTGAAGTTTCTGGAGTAGATATTGAGATGAACCAGACAGAACTGAGTTACAATAGTCCAATCTTGAAAGTACTAATGAACACACAAGTGTTTTAGTGGCATCAACTTAAAGATATTTGCGAATTGAGCTGATGTGTCTCAGCTCAAGATATGCAGCCTTGCATATGTTCATGACACGTTGGTGCAGTGTGAGAGTACTGTCCAGAGTAACACCTAGGTTTCATACTGATTGTGTGAATTTAATGTTGATGTTCTGATATTTATTGTTTGAGGTAAAGGATGTAAATGAGAAAATCTTTGTGTTGTAATCAGAATGTCCTCAGTTTTATCATCATTCATCTGCAGCTTGTTACATGTCATCCATGATTTCACATCAGAAATGCACTTCTCTACACCTTGGATGGTAGCATCAACTTCAGTAGGGTGGCTAGATTTGTATATTTGGGTGTCATCAGCGTACAGTTGGTGAGACACTGGATGATGATCTATGACACTTGAGAGCGGCTGAGTGTATAGAATGAACAGAACAGATCCAAGAACAGACCCCTGTGGAACACCACAACATAGATCAACTGGGCTTGAGTGTATTCCATTTGCAGACACAATATGTGTCCTGTTGACCAAGTAGGATTTGAACCACAGTAAGGCTGTATCATGAATGCCAAATACATGCTGGAGAAGGTGAAGTAATATATCATGGTCTATTGTGTCAAATGCTGCATGCAAATCAAGGAGGGTGAGGACTGTAATCTTTCCTCTATCCAAAGCAGAGAGAATGTCATTAACTACTTTTAGAAGAGTAGTTTCAGTACTATGGCAAGGGTGATATGCAGATTGTACATTGCTAAAAAGACTTCGAATTCAGATGAGATACAAGCTGGGATAGAACAACCTTTTCTAAGATTTTTATATGAATGGGAGATTAGAAACTGAGTGGTAGTTCTTTAAATCATTATGGTCTAGTGTTGGTTTCTTCAGCAGAGGCTTTACAATGGCAGTTTTGAAAAATAATGGGAATTCCTCTGATGAGAGAGAGGTATTAATAACATCAGTTAGTGAAGGCAATACTGGATCTAAGCACTCCAGCATTAGTGATGTTGGAATTGGATCAAGTTCACATGACTTTGGTGCAGTCTTCATCAGGATTGTACATACGAAATCCATAGAGACAGGTTTAAATGCTGCTAATGGTTGCCACTCAAATTCTGTATCCCAACTGTATGGTGACGAGTCAGATGAAATTGTGGTGTCAAGCTTATCTCTAATGGTTTGTACTTTGTCACGTAAGAAATTTGCAAACATGTCCGGAAAGTCAACTGGAGGTAAGGTAGTTGGAAGTGGTGTAGATTTGTTCCTTGACATTAGCTTGTTAGTAATCTCGAAGAACTCTTTGCAGCTGGAACTTTCCATGATCTTAGTGTAGTGGGCTGATTTTGCTGCATGGACTATATTTGTGACATTCTTCTTGGTGGCTTCATATATTTGCTTATGAATAGTGAGTCTGGTGGAAAGCCAAAGCCTTTCAGCTCTACGGCTTTCAGCTTTACTCTTTTAGCAGTGCGAAGCTGGTCCCTAACACTGCTATACCATGGAGAACACTTTTGAATTGATAATCTGCACTTGGTAGCTGGGGCATGTTTGTCGAGCAATGAATACAGGCAGTTATCGAGTTGTTCTGCTGTAGGAGGTGAGCAAGTTGTTAGGATTGCTTGGATGTCATGCATTAGTTTGGTTCTGTTTGTCATACAGAGGTCACTCTTAGTAGCAGATAAAGGTGGAGGGTTAGGGACTGATATATCAAGATGGAATATAATGCAGAGGTGATCTGATGCAAATTCATGGGATACCAGGGAGGACCGTAGAATGTTATCATCAGGTCTATGAAGAATCCATTCAAAAATGTGACCATGTTTATGGGTGGGTTGGTTAGCTGACTGTTTGAGGTTTGAAAACATTAATGGAATCTAGGAGTTTTAATGTGTTTGGGTCTCCAGGACAGTCAAAGTGAAAGTTGAAATCTCCAAGAATAATCAGGTTGCCAACTATTGAATTTCCATACTCCAGGAGATTCAGAAACTGCTCCAAAAAGAGAGATTCAGTCAGCTTGTTTTTTCTACTAGGAGGAGGGCGATATAGGCAGAAAAAATGGACTGACCTTTGCTCCATTGTGAGTGTGGTTTGGACTGGTTCAAACAATGTGTGGTCGAAATTGAATGTTGTGGTGTAGTTAAGATGTTTGATCATGGAGTTCTTTGTGATGACAGCAATTCCACCTCTGCAAGAGTTACAGGGAATGACTTGATAGAGTAACCAGTGGGCTCATATGATTGCAGATCAAGATCTGTCCTGTATTTCATTTTGTTGATTTGATGTAAACCAAATAGACCAGTATCAGCACAGTATTCATTGACAGATCTGAGTAATGTTGACAGTCATGTGTACTATTACAGTATGCATTGACAGATCTGAGTCTATATTGTTAGCAGTCAAGTGTATTTTACTACAGTATGTACCAACATATCTGAGTCTATTTTGTTGGCAGTCATGTGTATTTTACTACCCTAGGAAATAAAGTACAGTATTATTCAAACACAGTGTCAACCATCAGCACTCAAGATCTGACCGTGACCCATTGTTCTGACAACTTCAGGGTAAGGTGACTACTAATATGGTGAGGGCTGTGATATGTGTAATTTACAACCACATAATGAAATGGATCAATTTTTGTTCGTACATGGAATCTTGGAATGTTGCTTGCAGTGAGCATAGCTCATGAACCATTCAACATATTTTGATGAAATGTGGTAAGAACATTATCACTTACATACAGATGGGCCTTGATGTATTTTGTCATGTCCACATATTTTGGGCAGAGTTATGGCCCTTGTGAATTGGATGCAGGAGGTCTGGGTTTGAACCCCAGCTGAGTCATACCAAAAACTTATGAAAATAGTTCTAAAGCTGCCTCACTTGGCACTCAGCATTAAGAGGTTAGTGTTAGGGCTGGTCAACTTGGTTTCAGGATAATGTGACCAAGTGGGACATGATGCTACATGTCTGCATGATTCCCCAGTGCTAGACATCCCTATAAACTGCCAAACTGCAGACATCATAGCAGTATGACTGGAAAATTGTTGAAGCTACATTAAAAATCCAAATCACAAACATACATCTTTGCCTTGGATATTGTTTGTATTAATGAAAATCTGAAAGTTGAGTTTCAAGCATTTTACATCATCATTTTGAGGAATCATGTCCCCTGAATGCCCATTTTCTCCTAATTTTGGTTTCCTCACTTTAAGGCCCAACAGAGCCAGTTGTAGCAAGCAGGACCTTTTTGGATGAACCCATTATTAATAGTGCTCGTTTTCCCAGAATCATCAGATAGCAAGAGGTAATTGGTTGACTGTGAAGCTGATGAATCCACAAACTCCACCTATCTACCAGGTAACACATTCTTTTAATCATTTGCAGTTTACTTGAAATTCTAATTAGTTACTAGCCAATCTTATTCAGGGCAATGTGTGAACCATTACACAATTACACCTGATGTAGATTTTGCTTGGCTGAGAGAACATT
This sequence comes from Sinohyriopsis cumingii, assembly GCA_028554795.2. Classification (NCBI taxonomy): domain Eukaryota; kingdom Metazoa; phylum Mollusca; class Bivalvia; order Unionida; family Unionidae; genus Sinohyriopsis; species Sinohyriopsis cumingii. Next base: position 109,112,323 of record CM068824.1, on the reverse strand, counting down.
TGCTGGCCCAAATGGTTGGACACCAGTACATTCTATGCTCAGTTTGTTATTACTTCACTGTATTTCATCCAATTTGAGTGTAGATTTCAATAAATATTTCTTTTATGTTCCCCATTTTTATGGCACTCAAACATAAGTAGGTTATTTTGTGCCATTTATGTTGGAGCAAAATGCCTTGCCCAAGGACACCATGGTAGCTGACTTATTAGGCTGATCCATGGACCTGAGCCCTTTCGGTTGCAAGTCTGGCAGATTAACCACTGAGACAATGTTTCTTATACTGTATGAACTTAAAATATGTCTCTTACTAGGTAGCAAAATTTTCAAAAGATCAACTCCCAATTTAAAGAAAATGTAGCGCTAATGTGTGGTTATCTCAATTCTGGCAATTAATTCATTCCTGCTAGGATTATGTGTGTTTTGAAATTCCAATACAGTAATCCAGAGGGAGGACCATAGTGGGGTTTGCAAGTGAGTTGTTGTTGGTTTTAACAGCACTTTTAATGCATTATTGGCTCTATCATGAAAGCTAAGTCACCTTTCCCAGGTAGGTCTGTAGGAGGGTAGCGAACCACATGATCCTTGTATGACAAATCTGATGCCCTGCCAACTGAGCTATCACTATTCCCCATGCAGGTGAGACACAATAATTCATCGAATCTTGTTACTATTTTATAAAGAAGTATGGCTAAACTGAAGGAGGAAAAAAGGCTTTTGTAATTTGTGAACTCTTCTATTTCATGGAAATGAAAGTCACAAAATGTATTCACTGATATTTTTTGATGGCGCAGTAGCTGAACAAAAAAAATCCACAACTTTATTGCTTTGGTTTGCATATGATGGATGAGGCTTACATTTGCATTGGTTTGCATATGATAGATGAGGCTTACATTTGCTTTGGTTTGCATATGATAGATGAGGCTTACATTTGCATTGGTTTGCATATGATGGATGAGGCTTACATTTGCATTGGTTTGCATATGATAGATGAGGCTTACATTTGCATTGGTTTGCATATGATGGATGAGGCTTACATTTGCATTGGTTTGCATATGCTAGATGAGGCTTACATTTGCATTGGTTTGCATATGATGGATGAGGCTTACATTTGCATTGGTTTGCATATGATGGATGAGGCTTACATTTGCATTGGTTTGCATATGATAGATGAGGCTTACATTTGCATTGGTTTGCATATGATGGATGAGGCTTACATTTGCATTGGTTTGCATATGATAGATGAGGCTTACATTTGCATTGGTTTGCATATGATAGATGAGGCTTACATTTGCATTGGTTTGCATATGATAGATGAGGCTTACATTTGCATTGGTTTGCATATGATGGATGAGGCTTACATTTGCATTGGTTTGCATATGATGGATGAGGCTTACATTTGCATTGGTTTGCATATGATGGATGAGGCTTACATTTGCATTGGTTTGCATATGATAGATGAGGCTTACATTTGCATTGGTTTGCATATGATGGATGAGGCTTACATTTGCATTGGTTTGCATATGATGGATGAGGCTTACATTTGCATTGGTTTGCATATGATGGATGAGGCTTACATTTGCATTGGTTTGCATATGATGGATGAGGCTTACATTTGCATTGGTTTGCATATGATGGATGAGGCTTACATTTGCATTGGTTTGCATATGATGGATGAGGCTTGCATTTGCATTGGTTTGCATATGATAGATGAGGCTTACATTTGCATTGGTTTGCATATGATAGATGAGGCTTACATTTGCATTGGTTTGCATATGATGGATGAGGATTACATTTGCTTTGGTTTGCATATGATAGATGAGGCTTACATTTGCATTGGTTTGCATATGATAGATGAGGCTTACATTTGCACTGGTTTGCATATGATGGATGAGGCTTACATTTGCACTGGTTTGCATATGATGGATGAGGCTTACATTTGGATTGGTTTGCATATGATAGATGAGGCTTACATTTGCGTAACTAAAATTTGTATTGTATGTTCATGTCTTAGTACTTTGATTATTATTATTAATTCATTAGTCCTATTAGAAACACCCTTTACCCATTTTTGAAGGAAATAGTCTGGGCTCGAATTTAATGTTGAATAGTTACAAAATTTGAGTTAACTGTTGTGGAAAATGTGAGTTGAGATTTCAAGCTCTTATATGATTTTGCAAGTGCTTCAATTTTCCCATTATTTACAGCAAATCATTTATAACATTCCTCAAAGTCCATAAATTCAGCAAAATATGTATAGATCATTCTGAAATTGCAAATTGAGGCTTACTTTGGCATTGATTCCTCAATCATTAGTCATGAGAGAGGCTGTTTAGCAATGTGTAGCCTGATACTTGGCCATACATGTACATAATACACAGTAGACATGACCACAACCATTATATTTTCAAGGGGAAGCAGGCTATCTCTATCACACACAGTCATTTTACAAGTATTTTTTATGTAGGATTGCTAATATTTAGTGTCCCATATTATAATAATTCTTCCCTAAACATGAAATGTCCCTAATATGTTCTTGCTTGGTTTGCCTTCTCTCATGATTGTGGCAAATATTATTTCCAAGCATTGGTGGTTCTTGAGGGGAAAATGAAACTTGTTACTCTCTGTTAGAGAAATGGGTATGCTGTAAGTATATTTATGCTGATTTCTATCAGGTCTTTTTAATTGTTAACATTTTAGCAGGGAATTGTTGCCTTGTTTTTTTTTAAACATTTATAAAAGTTAATAATCTGTTTTCCAGTCTGTGTTGATTTTAATACTTGCTAAACAACTTGTTCAATATTGAGGCCTTACACCTAGTTATATAGTCATAATTGGAAATAATAAATTTGACTGCTCACTTTTGTGCTTTTTCAAGTTTGTATTGTAAAAAAACTTGGAAATGGGGGTCACAGTTTTTGCAAGCCCGAAAGGCCAATTTATCTGTACAACAGCAAGAAGAAGAATATCAAAATGCTTTCTTATTTTCAGTGATTCTCTTTCAGTGTTGGTTTCTTAATACAAAGAAACAATCAACTGTTAGTTTGAAGTTGAATAGAGTATTATTGTACAGTAATCTATGGGTGCTCCTGACTCCATTTAGAAACTATTCCTGATTTAGCCACCTTTGAATATGAATCTGATCCTGTACTTAACTGAGATTGGAAATGTTGTACCCAACTGAGATTGTAAATGCTATACCCAGCTGAGATTGTAAATGCTATACCCAGCTGAGAGTGTACCCAGCTGAGATTGTAAATGCTATACCCAGCTGAGATTGGAACTGTTGTATCTGCCTCAGATCAGAAATGCTGCACCCAACTGAAAATGAAAATAAAAAGCAAAATGAGAAGAAAAATAAAAAGAATGCAAAACTAACCAAATCCCATAAAAGCAAGAATACATGCAATCGATAACAGAGAATAAAATGTCACTGGGACTTAATTGCTTATACTTTTGCCATTTTTGGTAAAAAAAAATTGTTTAAAAAAAATAAAATTACTTCAGTTATACAAGAAAGCAGTTGAAAATAATTAATTTTTATTGTTTCTTATCACTTTGTTGCTTTGCAGACATGTTTATTCCTCATTGATACAAATTCATGGTCTTTAGACCTTTCGTTTTGACTTTTCCGCATCTAAGTAGTGGTCTTGCACTTTTATCACAAATCTCGTACGTTGACGCGATTTTGCGATATCTTATGTTCAAAGCGGAAGTCCGCCAATTTCAAATAAAATTTTGTTGTTAAAATGTGGAATTTGGTGATTACATGGTAAAATGGCCGGATTTCAAAAGAAATTCACAGCCTATGATATATTCACAACGTGTTTATCAACGCTTTCCTATGTAGCGGATGTTATAACAGGTACGAAAGAGCTGGAATGAAGCCATCTGGATAATTGTGTAGTTCAAAGTTGTGCATGTGAAAACAGAAGCCCCGAAGCTATATTTACTGTAGATTAACATTATGACAATCTCTCTCTCTCTCTCTCTCTCTCTCTCTCTCTCCCCCGTGGTGTGTTTGTGCCGACAAAATTAATATTACGTGTGTGTGTGATTTGGAATTTTAACGTAGCTTTTAAAAAAATTCAGTCATATCGCAACGATATCTGCAATGTGGCAATTTAAAGTGATGTCTAACACTGGGGCATCATGCCGCGGACATGTAGCATGATGTCCCACCCAGTCACATTATCCTGACACCAGGCTGACCAGTCCTAACACTAACCTCTTAATGCTGAGCTCCAAGAGAGGCAGCTGTTAGTACCATTTTTGTAAGTCCTTGGTATGACTCGGCCGGGGATCGACCCCACGACCTCCCGGATCCGAGGCGGATGCTCTAACCACTAGGCTACTGGAGCGGTTAATATTACGTAAAAGAATTTAAATGAATGTATTCATTCCCAAGTTTTTAGGATGATAGTACATATTTCTTCGGTGACTGGAGATCTTGTCCCATTCCATAGTCAGTCCATAACAAAGTTAGCATATTACAGATTTGATCCATGCAAATGTAATTAAGAAATCATTACGGCCAGGGTTGGCCTGTACCATCAAATTGTTTAATGTGCTTTTATGGTGTTTTTTTGGTTTTGTTTATTTCATTTTTGGTCCTTACCATTGATTTTGTCTGGCTTCGTAACTCTTTTTGTTATTTAACAATATATATTTAATGTAAACATGATATTTATTAACTAATTAATCATTACTTAGTATGCAAACTTTACAGGTTTTATTAATCATAATAAGTAAGCAAACAGTACTGGAACAGTTGTACAGTGCATGTTTTGCTTATTTAAGGATAGACTAAAGGTTGTTCTAAATTCTCAAAGTGAGGAAAGTAGTGGCCATATTTTGTGAAAGGGCAATTTGAGTATTAAAAAAAATTGAAAATAATGAATTAGTCTCTGATCTTTGAATCAACTGATATACATGTGTAAACCCCTCCCCCAGAAAATGATAACATCAATGCAACATTCAGTAATAACCAAGTGTTCAAAACTTAGAATTGCAAAGCAGCTTATGGTGACAGTTTGTAAAACCTGTATGTTACAATAATATTTTGGTAAACAAATTTTGTTCTTATGTTTTTTGACAATTACAATATCATTTGCACAATGATTTTTTTTAAAAACTGAATATGACAAAAGTGTTTTAAAACTTTCTTGAATTTTATCCTTTCAAATAGAATTCAAACCTTTGGTCTTTAATTTATAAATTGAATGAGAACTAGTTTCACTAGGTATCAATTGGTCTTATAAATTTAATGATCTTACAAGGAATATGGATGTTTGAAGATGAGAATAAAGTAAATAGTTGTCATTTATTGGTATGTGTGATCAAATTCTAGAAAATTATACCCATTATGAAATAGTCTCTACTGGACATTACCTCCACATTAGTATTATATAAGCATTAGAACTTCATGGGCCTGATTTGGGTAGATTGATTTCATTATGGGCTGACAATGTTAGTGGAATGATGCTGTTTTGAGCTGAGTAGTATATCATTAATGTCAGGTTAATTAAAATATTCCAAAATTCTTATGGTGTGAATAAACTGTATGAAAACTTTTTAGAAGGTGGTTAAAGGTCAATTTAATGGTTGTTGGATGATTAACACAGAACTTCATATTCCTCTAACAAACCAAATAAGTCACATATTCTTGGTACTATTCTTCTAAATATGGTATACAATAAAGTAAAATGTATCAAACATCATATTAGAATTGATAATTTAATAGATTAAACCGTGCTGAATAATGTTTATCAAAGAGAGGTGTCAAATCATCTGCATGTGCAATTAGTCGTTGGCAACAATGATCAGTAATAACCAACAATTGATTAATGGGTGTCTTAACCTCCATGTCTTCTAAGATTTTAGCTTGTGCAGCTTAAAATTCCATTGCTCTCACTTAAACTTTATTGGATAGTATGCACATAACATCGTTGATACTTGTTTTGTAGAAATAGATAAAATAAATGAAAATTTTATAGACAAAAAAATATGTGCATTTTTACTCTGATTTCAGCATCCCAGAGAACACTGATATTTTATGATGATGCTTTTCCTATTATACAGTTCTAATGCATATGGCATAGTGCCACTGTCATAAAACACAGTTGCTGTCATTGTGTAGATAATGAAGAGAATTTTAAACTTTGATGTTTAAAAGTTATTTTTTCTTGCACACATTTCTTGTAAGCTTGTGAGTGTATGTTCAAAGATACTGTTATTATATGAAACAAAAACATATCCTTATAAATTTTCTCATATGAAGATTTAAGAATAGGAATTGTAAAATCCTTAAGAAATCACTGCACTGGTGTTTTAATGGGAACAGGTAATTTCACATCAGTTCTGCCTGGCCATTGTATCCTTTATCATTCCATCCTCTAATTATGTAAACATAGAAGTTAAGTGTTTTTTCAGGGAGTATTAGTCTTGGTTCCATGTTTTTTTATTTACTGAGTGACTTTTGTTTACAGATAATTATATAGCACCTTTTTGATTAGGTTTCTGGAAACTGGGGGGAACATCTTAGAATTTAATTTCAAGCATAGCTGTATGTCTTTGATTGAATGGAAAATACAGTAGATATGTATTCGTTCATTTAATTTCTTTCATGTGTAAAATTTTAGCACAATGAACCAACTAGTCTGAGTTTCCTCTGGCCATTGCCACCCCATTTTTGATATTTGGACATTTATGTTTGGGTGTAGGGTCAGAGTATATTCCCTATCGAAAAGTTGGAATCTCTGATACCATTTGGTGTCAGCATGGGGTAGCCGCTTACTAGCCAGCCCAGTAAACTTGAACAACCATTCATCAAGATATACATGCATGAAATCAATAGGAATATGATTTATTTTCTCAGAAATTGCAATCATAGCATTCGTTCTGTCTTTAATCCGCTGACAGTTGAGACAAGAGTACATCATTGCTGAAATTTGACCTAAGTTCTGGCCATTTGTGTTCCAAGTCACATGACTATACAACTTTTGCAACCTACATGTCAATGACATCAGAGGTCATATAGCCATGTGATATCAACAGTAAACCATTTCTAGTGTTGCTGTTTGAAAACAAATCAAACATATAAATGAAAAGCACGTAATTTTTATAGAAAAATGAAGAAAAAAACTTCTCAAAATATTTATTGTGAAAACAATGACCAAAAATCTGTAAATATTGCAGCAATTTGAAAAAAATTAGATTCACTATGAAGAGAGCATGTGTCAGTGTGGTAGTTATGTGACACCAACAAAAACATCACTGACACGTGCTCAATACTTCTTGGAAATGGTTTTCTCCACTCTGCTGCGATACCAACATGTTTCTGGTTGTTGTTCTCAGAATAAATATGTTGAGAATTAAGTGTGAATTATATTTATAATTTACAAACATTATATAATATGTCCAAATTATATGTACACCAACTTTGGAAATTGTTTATTGTCCATATCACGCAGCTATATGACCTCTGATGTCATTGACATGTAGGTTACAAAAGTTGTAGTCATGTGACTCTGAATGCAAATGGCCAGATCCATGTTAAATTTTAGCAACGACTTACTTTCGTCTCATCTGTCAGCAGATTAAAGACATAATGAATGCTATGATCACGATTTTTGAGAAAAAAAGTCATATTTTTATCGCTTTCATGCAGGTTTATAGTGAATTTGGTTCTCTTAAAATTGCTGCAATATTTACAGATTTTTGGTCAATTTCACAATAAATATTTTGAGAAGTTTATGCTTTTTCATTTTTCGATGAAAGGTCATTAAAGTTTGCTGGGCTAATTTTTTTCACCTGTCAAGGGATGGCCTGTGTTTTGTCCCTGCAGAATGATATAAATATTTTCACTAGAACGGCTGAATGAGATGACTTCTTTGTCTTCTTGTCTCTATCTCTCTCTCTCTGAAAAGTAGCAGATTTAGTTCCTGTGAAGGCTTCCTATTTAACTGATCCCGTTCTTACTTATAGCAAACTCTATGCCTAGTAATGGATTGTCTGTCCACACATATCTCCTTAGCATCTATTTGCATTTTAATTGGGACAAGTTTCAGTTTTGAAATGTTGTTTTATTTCTTTTTTCAGATATCCTATTAATTGTCGTTTTCTTCTTGAACGGTGACCAGATATGGGGTTCACTGACTCTTGGATTTGTTACTGCCTCCAACCTGATGATGCTGATATTCAGTTTTCACTGGCATGTGGCAGACAAGACTCTCACGCCTATGAACTTTATTGCACACATCTTGTTTCTTTCTCCAGTGCACAGGTTTGTAATTGACATGTTGAGGAAAAATAGGAAATTCTTCTCAAACTATGCATTCATAAAGTCAAATCAACTGTACATTCAAGGTAAAATTAATGTTGTGTAAATGTGAAGTGAGACTTCAGTTATGGAAAATGAGATAAAGAATGAACATCTAACCAGATTATGGTTACAGTGTGATATTGTTTTATTAACAGAATATGTAGTTTTTGGGCAGTAGATTTTGATACATTTTATTAAGTCATCAGTTTTCTTTGTGCTAATATACCAACACTTTCTGTGATGTATGCCATGAATAAAAAGTAGAAAAACCCAAATTCTTTTCAAATCCACCTAACTAAAATTTGATTAAATTTGAATAGATCCTGGCATGAAGATCTTCCAAAATCATTTCAGATGGTGCTGATATTCTATCAAATATGGCCTCTGTTACTAAATATAGAAAATAAGGACTGATCAGCAAAATTTTATCAAAAGTCATACTAGCTTAAGTTCCTTTCAGATTATTACTAATTATGCCATTTCACCTTCAAATATGTCTGACATTGTTAAAAATAGATAAACTTTTAAATTCCCAAATCTTCACAATTGAATTTGATCAAATTAATAAAAAGCATCATGGCATGAAGGGCTTTCAGGTTATTTTTCTTGCAGGTTAATTCTGATCAGCCATCAAATATGGCTGTCTACAGTATGAACAGAAGAAATATTTAAGCAATTTTTCGAAAATTGCTTGATAAAATTTGACTAAATAAATGATGTTGATGTGCCATCAGTGTTGGATGAAAATACCTGATATATGCAGTCAACAGCATCATGCTTACCGCAATTTCTTGGCCAGTTGTTCTTGAATTTTGCTGTTAGGCAGGTGTCAGCCATTTGAGTGATTTCAGGCCCATTTAGGCCTTAGGCAGGTGTCAGCCATTTGAGCGATTTCAGGTCCATTTAGGCCTTAAGCAGGTGTCAGCCATTTGAGTGATTTCAGGCCCATTTAGGCCTCTTATGTTATCAGATAGAATCTGCTCTTTTTGTTTCAGTTTACATCATACTGCATAGCTAAACTGTTTGAAACAGTCACTTTTTCTTGATAATAATAAAAAAGTGGTTATTAGTAGGTTGTGAATTTTGTTGTTTTGTATTTATTATTAGTTTGCAGATATGCTTCTTATATCTTTTTTTTCAAGAAAAAATAAATTCTTAACTATTTATTTCATGGATAGATTTCTGTTGCAAATTCTGCTAAAATAAATACTTTGTGAATAAAAGTGTGTTTGCATTATTACATTAAGGTCATTCCATTGTAAACAGTAAAAGTACTGTGAATTTTGTTCGCCTCCGTTAGTTTCTGTACATTGACTGAAGAATTTAAAGTACATTTCATAACAGGGGATATATCTGTTTTGAACATAGTTCTCTGACCTAATGTGGAGAGAGGTTGTATTGTTTGACAGCACACTCTCCTATTGTTTCATAGATAGACCATGATTTTTACCTTCTGACATGTTTCTGATTGGTTTGGTTTGGACACAGCAACACATGTAGGTTATTTGGTGCCCAGGCAATAAGAGTAAAGTGCCTTGTTCTAGGACACACTACTGTAGCTAACCCAGGCTGATCCAATGGTAGAATTTTAATCCGCAGCCTTTTAGCACTAGTCCAGCGTGCTAACCACTGTGACTGCTGTTGCAACAGGAAGATGCAAATGACCTATTCTACATCTCTGAACCCATAGTAAAATTTTGTTGCTACTGTATTTTTAATTACTAGTGATAAAATTTTAATCCAATATTATATTTTGCAGAATTCAGTAATTTCATCATATAGTAATGATGCTATGCCAAGTTTCATACAGGTTCTTGAAAACCTTGAATTTTAGGATGGCATCAAGGACTTGAGAGTGCTTAAAAGTCGATGTCTTTGATTGTTTGCATTGATGGAATCAGAAACAACCCATATTCTGAACAAAATATGTTTTACATATAGAATAGTAGAGGAAAACAAGTAAGTAACTGATCATGTTTTCGAACTATATGGAAAATGAGAAAAAATTTCAATTTCATTGCTGTCACAGAAATTGTTACAAATGAAGACCTTGTAAATTATTACATGTGTCATGGAAAGTCCTTAAAAAACTCTTTGAATTTTCCAAAACTATATTAAACCATGAATTCTTTTTTGTGCAAATATATGCATAATCATTTTCATTTATTGTGCATTTATAAAATGCATATGGAAAACTATTTACTGGTTGTTAGATGTTTTACTAAGCATAATATTAAACAAAACCATGAAAAAGCACATTTATCTTTAACAGACCTAGAATTCTACCTGAATAATTGCCTAGCTGCTTTGCACCCCTTCCACAGAATATCATGTACCTCTTCCTTTAACTCAGTCAGTTTGGACTGGTGAAAGATGGGGGACTGTGATAGGTGAAGATTTTGATGACAATGAATCCAGTTACCTTCCTTTAAGGTGGAAAGGACCCACATCTCGTCCCCGATCTCAAACAAAACCTCGGAAAAAGCGCTAAACAAGCAAATACTGGAATGTTGGGAAGGCGGGGGATGTGTAAAGGAATAAGACTGAGAATAAACTCGATAACTGATGACAAAACCAGTGGCCAAAGAAAAGAAGAGGGGAAAGCTCACTCCTTCTTCTACCTGGTGAACTCTTGGCCACAAAACACTTGTGTAAGATTTCAGACCATCGCAGAGTGTAGGAACAACAAAAGATCTGGACAAGACAAGACCCTAGACAGCACCTCAGAATGAAAAATGTTTTGCAGTTATTGCAAACAATATCCCAAACTGGCACAGGTTGTAAAATTAATCATTGTATTTGACAATGGAAAGGACGAATTCAGGATTGAACCAATCAAGTCTCATGACAATTTTGGACCTTACAAGGCCTGTGCAGCACAATATAACCATGAGACTAGCTAGCATGTCCAGAAAATCCACAAAGAGTTGCTAACCTTAGACTAAAAAAGACCATTTCAGAACTAACTGAGTCTGAAATAAACAAAATGAGAGCTCTTTAACATGGCCTACAGTCTAACTATTTATGGAAAACTATTTTCTAAAATGGAAATACTGTTAAACTTGGTGCTAATTATAAGAACAGATTTAGAGCAAGAGACTTTATTCTCTCAGCCAGTCAAGTCCTGAGAGAAGAAGTTAGGGAAAGACTGAATTCCAGTAAATTACTTTCCTTTCATGCTTGCTGAAGTACTGATGCTGCAATACTGGAGGAAGAAATAGTGTATATGACAATGGAAAACTGAAAGCCTCTGATGTAACAAATTTATATCAACCTGTTTTTGAAAAATGAGATTTTTTAAAACAAAAATAAATATGTTGTACATTATTTCTTTTGTGTTTTCCGTGAATAGATCTCATTAAATCTTGACAAGTAATTTAAATTTTGGGATGAGTGAAAATGGAGGTGGGACAGGTGATATTTATGATGAAAAAAATTGCTTAGTCAAGTTATAAAAGACACCAAGGTAACTTTAGTTTGAATTTATTTTCTGCATGATAATGTTTATATTAGCTACTAGAGGGTAGTAAAAGTAGAAGTGGGTGTTGTAATCATTGAGATTCAGCTAATGTGGGTATGTGAGAAAGCTTGCCAGTAGCTTCTCTTGGGTCGGTGGTTCTTTCCGAAATTTTCCAGGGTTCTTCCTCCACCATTAATACTGGCTGCCATGTATAGCCTATCATGTGCTGAAAAATGGCATTAAACCCTACAACAACAACAACACTCAGGTTTGGCCAGCTACTCTTGCATTTGGCGGTTAGGCACATGCCACCCAGATGAGCAGTCTGAGGCCAACTTGGCCTCATGTTTGTAAAACATTTATTTATTTAGTATTTTCTACACACCTAAGCTGTACCTATGCCTTAGTATTAATTTAAAGTTTTGTTTCAGGTATATCCGTTTGCTTCGCCTTGGTATAAAGGCAAGACATTCCAGTGATGAGTCCCTCAGTGAAGCTGCTTTCAGAGAACTGAATGATATTTGTATCCTGAGACTTTTTGAAACTTTCTTGGAGTCAACTCCACAACTAGTACTGCAGCTGTACATAATTCTGAAGTTCCAGCAGTTTGGGGTTGTTATTGGTAAGAAATACATTGTACATTACTTTCTGCTTCTCCCAAGTTAAATTCAGTCTTGTTTGCTCTTCAGAGATATTTGTCAGCTGGCTGGGGGGTGGGGGGCTGAGTGGTCTAAAGCACTCACCATTATGGATCACTGCCATCTCACCTCTGTCTGCGTGGGTTCAAGTCTCGGGTTCAGCCAATGTGAGAAAGCTTGCCAGTAGCTTCTCATGGGTCGGTGATTCTTTCCGGGGTTTACCCAGGTTCGTCCTCCACCATTTATACTGGCCGCATGTACAGCCTATCTTGTGCTGAAAAATGGTGTTAAACCCTACAACAACAACAACAACTGGCAGGGCTTTACAAATTTTATAAAACTAAGCTTGATTGGTAAACTGAACTTGCTATTAGTGGATTTGGACTTGCCAAAAAATATAGCAAAATTCAATTAGTAAAGTAAAACCATATGGTAAAATAAAGTACAAATAAATAGGTAGATAAGCATTATGGAAATGGCATGCACTTTAAGAGATATGTTCAGGTGGAAAGACCACACCTGTCCATCAAGTAAGAAAACAAATTAAAGCTGAGTCCCTCACTGAATTATTCCAGTATCAAATAATTCTCTTTTTTTTTTTTCTTCTGGGGAATGTTACGACTCCACTCGAATGTCTGCTTTCAGATCGACATCATCAGTTTCACCTTGAAATCAACCAATATATCTTGACAGTCTTTGACAAGCCGACTTTTGAGAATGATTTGGGAACACTTTTTTTATCCATTTAATTATTTGCCAAACAGTCTTGTTCAATGATTGTATAAACAATGGATAATAAACACTGCTTGTGGGTGCTAGATTTCCAGGTTGCAAATCATTAGAGGCAAGTGCCTTTTATTTTTTTTAAAAACACCTATCAAAGAAATCTCCCAGATTATATTAACAATTTTCTCTTAGCCACCTTGATACTGGCAACACATCTAAACAGTCTTTGACAAATGGACTTGTTAGTAACATCAATTTAAGTAAAGCCAGAGCTCACAAACAAAGTTAGGACCTGAAAATTGGTAAATCGGTATACATACAATTGTTAAGACTGAAATATTGCTGATTAATTAAAATATCAACATTTATTTCCTATTTGTCAAAACTTGCTTTAAATAGTAGGAATTTACATTATCATGTCTGCACAAAAAAATGTAAGATTGACTTTGACTACAAAATGGAAATGACATACTTGGACAGTATATCTTTTGAAGTACAGGAGCAACAGATGAAAGGAACAGCTATGTAAATTGAAGAATGCAGTACATATATAAATGTGATTTAAAGATGCTGATTTGTATTCTTTGGCAAATGAATTACTAACACGTCCTTTCTGTCTCTCAACTTTTTGGACTTGCCTCTGGGCAAATACCTTGCATAATTGCTTGCCTGAGCCAAATTTGAGCTTGTCCTGTGTGTTGGGCTAGTGGATATTTAAAGTCCTGTTTGGACAGGTAATATCACAATAAATGAATAAACAATGAGGTTTTACCCTTAAACGATTTTATTTCAACATACTGATTTAATCTTATATTTCTGATATGACGTTTGATTTAGATACCTTACAGGGCTGAGCAAATCCCATAGCCCGACGTCCCGAACTAGTAATTTTTGAAGTTGAACAAGTAAAATTATCCAAGTCGCTAGTCTGAGACAAGTACTTTTTAAAAAAGTCCTGCTTGTCCTTATTTTCATTCTTTAATCACTATATTTGCCTTTATTTGGCCAATCATGCACTCTGGGTGTACTGAATACTTGATTATACCCCTCTTCATGTATACATTTTTACATCCTGTTACCGCTTGACTGCATATTGGGCTAAGCGACCAAATTATCTGCAAATCAAAACATGTCAAACAAAAGAAAGCCAGTGTGATCAATTAGCAGTGTTGTAAGCGGTTTTGTTGCAATGAGTTTACTCAGTCTAGATCATAACAAGTGGCTCACTATGATTTTAATCCAGCGAGTCAGTGGAATTAAATTAATGAAAGGTACTTTACTGACATCAGTGTTGGTTTCCTTTATGAACTGATTAAATGACAGTAATGATTCTTTAATTTATAATTGAATATAGAGATGATTAACTTCCACGTGCGATGTTGTGTTTGAAACTAAACAATTACGCTAATTAATGAGCTGTTTCAGTTCGTATTTAAAAGAGAAAATTGATCTTATGATCACTTTAGAAAGTAGTTGTCAAGCAAGCTGATAGTTACTCTGTGGATAAAATGAGTTTGCTAAATTATTTTTGCAAGGAAGGTAATAACGGCGAGTCGGCAAAGGTAAATTTGTTTGACAATGGAGGGACAAAATGTAACACGGATACTGAGTGTGCGGTAGCTATTTCTGAGTGTGAACGAGGATTTAGTTCAATGAACTTAAGACGTCTTTAAGGAATTTTGCAAACCAAAAGAGTTTACAAATGCTAATGAACATTTCTGCAAATGGACCAGAGCTTGATGACTTTAACCCAGACACAGCTATCAACTGCTGGCTTAGTGCTGGTGAAGGTGGCAGAAATATACATGGACATATTTTCAAATCCATCAGCTAAAACATATATACATGAACCTGAAGAAGCCAAATGTATAACAACCAATGTTTTTGAAAAATTAAATTCTTTTAAGAAATAATTATGTTGTATATTATTTTGGTGCTTTTTTTCTATCAAATCTCGGCAAGTGATTACCATTTTGGGACCAGGGAAAAGTAAGGTGGGACTAGTGAAGAGTAAGGATGGGACTAGTGAAGAGAAAGGTGGGACTAGTGAATTTTCTGAAACCACTTGTCCTGTACTAGTGGATAATAAAAAAATTTGCTCAGCCCTGCCTTATTACAAATTCAGTACTTCCTTATCACTCACCATGGCTAAAATTATTTACCAAATTAAAAATATAGTAAAACCTGATTTGAGTGACCTATGCTAGTAGTGACTGACTGTCAAAATCATTGTACATGCATCAATTTTATTTTATTAATACATTGTTGATAACAACCACCTTCTGAACACAACCAGCAGCCATGATATTTAGGCAAAATATGTTTCAACAATGCTATGCATGACTGTATCACAGAACCAGATCACTAACAATTATTTAACCCTTTGTAACCAAGATCGCAGAAAAGGGTCTGCAGGTAATATGCAGAATATTCTGAATTCGGTTTCAAAAGAACTTAATTTATAGAATAATGCAATGTAGTCTTGCAACTGGTTTTTCTAAATCTACCTGTTTTAGTTGAATTGGTGTAGATGTAATGTTGTATGTTACAGACCGTAAGCCAGACTAAAGTTCATATTGCTATCTTACTGCCATTGTGGCAAATTAAATGTAAATTCCCATTAAGTTTAAGTGCTTCAGCCTTTAAGGAAGCAGACATAATCATTTCAAAGGTTCATATTGTTTCTTTACCTGTAGTGAAAACCCATAAAATGCAGATGCCAGAATGAGAGATCTTCTCACCCTATTTCTCCATAGCATGCCAAATACATAAACACACAATATCTTGGCTGGATTTGGTCTTTGTCTCATAGTTAGTTTTTTGCATTTTTGTGATAGATGAGTTCATTCTAGTTATTGCAAAGATTCCTAGTTTGGTTGTTTGATTGATGTTACATTTATTAAAACCCACACAACAGGCTGAAAGTGGTGGAGTCAGCGATCCTTTTTTTGTTGAGCTAGGCTAATCAATGTATTTCATGAATCATTCAAACCTTTGACTTTTGTTTTTAATTATATTGATTCTATTTCAGGCTGTATTAATTTTGTACATGTATTTTTATAAGTGAATTGTAAGCAATAATGAGCCCCTGTGATTTACCCAATGTTTTTTCAGCACTGCTAGTGTCATAACAGCTGATTACAGATGTTAACATCATCATAAATATAGATTTTTGATATTTTATGATACATGTATCTGTTGCTATTTACAATTTTTGGGAGATTAACACATGTAATATTTTAGCAAGATGTAATAAAGAATAAAATGCATGTACAGTAATTGTGGCTATTGCAAACTTAAATTTTACCTTGAATAGTGGCCATCCTTCATTGATCTATTATGAAAAATCACCTGTTTTGAAGGACTGCCTTTTGTTGGCAGAATAGGTGGCCTTCAGTACAGGTTTTAGTGTGATCTAAAACTAAAATTTCAAATTACAAATTGGTGACACATGTACTTTAAGGACTAAACTTTGCTGCATTGCCTTAATGTTGTTTTGTGTCATTAGGATATTTAATTAAAAAATGATTTTTAATAGAATTGTGTCCCACCTATAAATCAAAAACAAAAATTTGCTCAGTTGATGCTGTCACTTAGTGAATAAAAAACTTGTTTGGTCAATTTTGTATTAAACAAATTATTTTTAAAAGTTTTGCTTTTCTTCATAATTTTAGGCATTTCAGCAGCTTGCTCTCTTCTGTCTATCGGCTGGTCAGTGACTGCATACAATGATGCTCTGCGACTGGCCTGTAGAAAATATTACAAACGAAACTGGCTTGGAATGATCAGTCAGACCCTTTGCCAGATAGGGATGGTGGCATCAAGGGTCCTGGCACTGGTTCTCTTCTCTGCTGTTTTCCAGACCTGGATATTTCTACCAATAGGTAATCATTGGCTGTTTTTGAGTTAATTGAATTCCCTCCACAACCACTACTGCTTTTTCTTAAAAAGCTTCTACATTCTTCATTTAAATGAGGACCTGGACCTTGTCATTATTTATGATGGACAACATGTATGTATCATGTACATATATCTACAGCAGGGATCGTCCTGGGCTTCGCCAATGTCGCTAATTGCGATTTTTTTTCCTTATTGGCGATGAAAATATCCCATCTGGCGAGTTTTTTGGCGACAGACTTTTTGGTTATTTAATTTGTACATACAATCATGGATTTGGACTGGATACATTAAAAGGGAGAAAGGAAGCCACAAACTTGACTAAGCAATGCATTGAAATCAATCTGTTACACAAACGATCCTTTGACAACCCCATCTTTACAGTGTATTGTTACATCATAATCTGCTATGCTGACATCTGGGCTGAGTACTGTATGCTGTGATACTGTTAGTCATGCTACCGAACTATACCTACAACTGACTGACTTCTGAAGATGCGAATAGAACAGATACAATTAATTGAATGGCTAATCCTTCTGTTGTTTTTATTTTTTTTACATATACCAATATAATAGTTTTGCTGAACCTTCATAGAAAACTGATAACCTTTGAAGTACCGACTACTGCGTATAAATACAAAGCAAATGGAAAAAAATCTCAGTCACAATTATATCTGTCGCCAGTGCAGCATTTTACTCATTGATCTTTTCCTTTTGCCATCAATCCATGTTACGGCTGCAGAGACTTAAACTCCGCAACAAGAAATAGCACCAAAAAAAAACAGTTTTGCATAATTAATAACAATTATTTATTTCTCAAAATACAGGAGTGAAAGAATCCCTAAATTGGGTGTGAATTTATGCTTATATATACGGTCTAATATTGCCAGGTGTTGACTCATGTAAGTTTCATTCGTGGGAATGGAGATCATATTTTGCTTGTCGAGAAAATTTATACAGCATTCAGTGATCATTCTTGGGAATTAGGAAGCAATTCACTACAAGCTTTGTGAAGCTAGCCATAAGGGGAGGGGGGCTGCTGAGAGACTACTGGTGTCACCTGTCAGCACTGTAGACTGTGAACGTGGATTCAGTAAGATGAACCTCATAAAAACTGACATCAGAAATAAACTCTGCATCTCATCTCTTGAGAATTTAATGAGAATCAGCATGTACAGGTGTGAAAAATTAGACTTTGAAACTGCATTCAACAAGTGGGCAGCCCTAAAATCGCAACGGATCTTCATGTAACACTGTGTAACATTTTGTTAATGCTTGTTGTAATTAGAGTATTAACTACCCATCTTTTGTAATTTTCATTGCCTGTTACATTAATAGACTAAATTAACACTTGAAAAAATGTACACTACTTGATCTGGCGACACTTTTTGAAAATTGGCGACCAAATATTGAGGTTGGCGATTTTTTTGGCGACAGCTTTTTAAAAGCCAGGACCATCCCTGCTACAGGCAAACAATAAAGCACAGATCTGCCTATATAAAATATTAACAAAAAGAAGGTGACCTTCTCCTCTTCTTTGGCTTCTACTGGATTTTTCAAAGACTAACACATCTTGCCTTATTTGAGTCTCTAATCTTCACTGAAGCATATTTCATATCTCCCATCAACAATTTCCTTGTGAATATTTGTATCAGGGTAAATCCACTCTGAGGTAGATTCATTATTTTCTTGTTGACATGAATGCATAAGTGACCTATGAACAGTACTTCTTGCTGTGTTAACAATCACTGTCACTGTCATTTTAAATTAGCGTCATTGACAATCTCATGAAAAAGACAGAATGAGTATGTGTATGTACTAGTAATGAAAATGATACTAAATGAGTATGTGTATGTACTAGTAATGAAAATGCTAATTAATGAGTATGTGTATGTACTAGTAATGAAAATGCTAATTAATGAGCAAGCTGCATTTTCATTTGAAAAATATTGGAAAAATAACAAAAATGTAAATGGATAAAGAATGAACAACATGCATACACAGCTTTCATTTGTTGTCATTTATAAAGTTTATAATGAAAATCAAAGTTTTGTGTATAAAGACATTAACCAAGGTAAAATACACATTTTATCCTTGTATCAAATGTGTCATTGGGGGCGTGCAATGGAATTCAGCATCATAGGTCTTACTTCTACTTGCACTACTGAAAAAAAAGAACATTTATGCATGACCCTAACATAAAATAATACTTGTATATTTATCAGTTTTGTAATTTATTTTGATATCAAGTGAAAAGTTAGTAATATTATATTTTATTTTTAACACTAACCTCTTAATGTTGAGCACCTAGCAAGGCAGCTGTTGGTACCATTTTTTTAAGTCTTTGTTATGACTCAGCTGGGGTTCCAACCCATGACCTCCTGCTTCTGGAGACATGGTGGGAGTCTTTAATAGGGAACAATCCAGATACACTATTTCCTCATAATCAGGAATCTATTGTATATCTTTAGTTTGAAGTTCAAGACTTTATAGAAGTTTTCTTTTAATTGAAACAGGCATTCACTGGCTGGCTATGGTACTATGGATTCGCCATCAGAAACCTGACTTTGGGTCCACCTCCTGTGAACGCAGTTTGTTTACGATTGTTGCAGCAACTGTCTACATTTTTTGTTTCATCAATCTTAAGGATGGTCGTTCCAGATGGCGCTTACTTATATATTATTTGCTGGTGCTGTTGGAGAGTTCACTATTGGTGGCTCTGTGGATGATTTATAAGGACGTCTCCACTCCACTGTGGTACAGTATTACAGCATTTACAGTCATCTATGGTGGATTCTTCCTAGGTTAGTCATATTCTTATTAATCATGGATGGAGTGTCTTTTATCTTCTTCTTCATCAGTCAGTCCATCCATCATTCCTTTTATCTGGTATTACTCTTTAATAGAAAGAGATCTATAACAAATTTACTTGGGAGAAAGAATAAAAATGGCTTCTGCACATTTACTGTTTATATTTTCCTTTTATTTAAATTAAATGAACTGAGTCATTTTTACTTTAGTTGAGTATCATTGTTAAAAAAGGAAACTAAAAACCTACCATTTGATAAGGTTTTATTGTGTATTCTCATACTGAAATTTCATGTTCAAGTATTTTCTTATTTTAGTAACAGAAAATCAGTAAAGATCATCCACTGACTATTGCCAGTTCATTTATTTTCATGTTTTGCAAAACAATATTTTTGTGCTACGTTATATAAATTTGTGGATTCAGGTAGGGGCATACATACCATAATATGTTGTATCACAGTAAAAACACACAATTTTGTACCTCCGACATGATCGTATTTAGAAAAATACGATTTTCAGTAATCTTTAGGAAAAGAATTATTAATATAAAAATCCCACAACTTCAATATATGCTTGTAACATCTAGTATGTACAAAGGAGTAAACAGTATTTCTTAGAGCTCACATAAAACTATCCTTGTGGTTGATTGAATAGCAAATTGTCACAGAGGCAATTGAAAAGAAAGAGGCCATGTATCAACGACCACCATGTCATGCATTAATTAATTGGCTGACAATAGCTATGGTGAGGTGTTAAGTCCTCTGAAGACTGCTGTGGTAGAGCCCATTATGCTAATTTGCATAGGTAAAGTTTACAAAATGGAACAACCCAATTTGTTTCAAGTTATAGGTAAATCACACAGATGCTAGATGTGTGTTTAAGAACAAGCTATTACACAACGTTCACTTTGCCCTGAATGAAAATGTTAAAGCCATCTGTATTGAAGGCTATTGGCAAGTTTGTGACCTGCAGCAACGTTTTTTTGAAGTCAGATTTTACTCCATATATAAAATGCAAAGTGATCAAAGCCCAGCAAAAATATATTAAACTCCTGTTTGACAGTTTTACTTCATGAAAAACAGTAGCAAGAGGGAGCATTTAGTTCTTTGCACATACTACAAACAACATATAAGTCATTATGGAGTGTACGATGTCTGTCAAAATAGGAGCAAGACCTGTATGTAACATGATTGTTCAGATTAGTTCTCTTTATTATCATTTGTTATTTTGTTAAATTACTAACTGTTAATTGACCTATGCTTTTCAGGATGGGTTTTACCATGAAATGGATTTATTGAAAGATAATATTTAGGACACATTTGTGTTTGCACTGTTGATTTTTGTTGATAAAGAGTTAACACCTGTACTGGTCAGGGACATTTATTACTGCTGTATTACCTTTAGAAAAAACACATAAAACTTGAAAACATTATGTCCCTTCATCCCCCAATCCTTTCTAATGAAATGGTCTGTCCAAAAGGTGAGTATTCATTTTTCTTTAGAGGCAAGCATATCTCGTGGTAAGACAGAATCAGATAAGTTCTGACATTGCTAATGTTATGGTGGTCAAGAACAATTTGGTTCATTCAAAGAATCCTGCAGGGAAGATTGAACAGTATTACCATTCTGTCTCCATAACTAGTGAGTGCAAAGTGGCGTGCAGGGATCTACACACACAGAGAAACACAGCAGGGGGATTAATGTTATTATTAATATTATGAACGTATGTGTCTTTCAAGCTTCAAACGGAAAATGCCATATTTTATTACAGAACTGAAGGTATTGTCAGACAAATTATGTAACTGTCTCTTGACAAGCCTGTCTGGCAACTCCTTTATAATATGTGAAGGGTCTTAGAGTGGCCCTTAGTGTCAGGCTGTCAAATTTTGTGAGCTGAATTTTTCTGCATAAAATACACTGCTTATCTGGAGCTCAGAAAAAGTATATAAAGTATATTCCCATCTGTGGGAAGTATATTTTAAAATTGTGATTGCCATAGTCCTTATCTTTGAGTGCACGAAGCAAGTGATAAACAAGGAGCTATGTATTGTGATTGTTGAAAAGAAATTGATTTTGAATCGGTGGTTGGAAGTACTCTGAAGCCCCATGGCAGGGGTGATAAGCAGTAAAAGAATGAAATATTGAATTCATTTAGAATATATTGTTAATGAACATGAAGAACTCAAGGAATCAGAAACTTGGGCAAATAAGAAAGCTGATGCAGGGATGGTCCTGGCTTTTAAAAAGCTGTCGCCAAAAAAATCGCCAACCTCAATATTTTGTCGCCAATTTTCAAAAAGTGTTGCCAAAAAAAGTAGTGTACATTTTTCCAAGTGTTAATTTAGTCTATTAATGTAACAGGCAATGAAAATTACAAAAGATGGATTAGCTAATACTTTAATTACAAGAAGCATTAACAAAATGTTACAAAGTGTTACATGAAGATCCGTCGCGATTTTAGGGCTGCCCACTTGTTGAATGCAGTTTCAAAGTCTAATTTTTCACATCTGTACATGCTGATTCTCATTAAATTCTCTCGAGATGAGATGCAGAGCTTATTTCTGATGTCAGTTTTTATGAAGTTCATCTTACTGAATCCACGTTCACAGTGTACAGTGCTGACAGGTGACACCAGTAGTCTCTCAGCAGGCCCCCCCCCCCCCCCTTTATGGCTAGCTTCACAAAGCTTGTAGCGAATTGCTTCCTAAATCCCAAGAATGATCACTGAATGCTGTATAAATTTTCTCGACAAGAAAAATAGGATCTCCATTCCCACGAATGAAACTTACACGAGTCAACACCTGGCAATATTGGACCGTATATATAAGCATAAATTCACACCCAACTTAGGGATTCTTTCACTCCTGTATTTTGTGAAATAAATAATTATTATTAATTATGCAAAACTGTTTTTTTTTTTTTTTTTGCTATTTCTTGTTGCGGAGTTTAAGTCTCTGCAGCCGTAACACAGGACTGATGGCAAAAGGAAAAGATCAATGAGTAAAATGCTGCACTGGCGACAGATGTAATTGTGATTTAGATTGTTTCCATTTGCTTTGTATTTATACACAGTTGTCAGTACTTCAAAGCTTATCAGTTTTCTATGAAGGTTCAGCAAAACTATTGTATTGGTATATGTATAAAAAAAACAGAAGGATTAGCCATTCAATTAATTGTATCTGTTCTATTCGTGTCTTCAGAAGTCGGTCAGTTGTAGGTATAGTGCGGTAGCATGATTGACTGTATCGCAGCATACAGTACTCAGCCCAGATGTCAGCATAAGCAGATTATGATGTAACAATGCACTGTAAAGATGGGGTTGTCAATAAGAACAAAGGATTGTTTGTGTAACAGATTGATACCAATGCATTGCTTAGTCAAGTTTGTGGCTTCCTTTCGTTCTGCCTTTTAATTTATCCAGTCCAAATCCATGATTGTATGTACAAATTAAATAACCAAAAAGTATGTCGCCAAAAAAATCGCCAGATGGGATATTTTTGTCGCCAATAAGGAAAAAAAATTGCAATTTGCGACATTGGCGAAGCCCAGGACGATCCCTGTGATGTCTATAAATAATTGCAACCCCAAACCTCCCATGCAACCCTCCAAGCCACACCCCAGCATCCCATCTTCTCTTTCATCTAGTGTTTTTTTGTAAACTTAACTTAGCAAAACAATGTTTCTTATCTAAGGATGAAATATATAAATCAAAATTGTGTGTATTCTACACAACATAATCAACATTCATCCAATTTTGTTTGTTATATTGCTTGAATTTTCATCTGAAATTTCTGTGTTAACCAGGTTGTTGATAGCTAAATTTCAGTGAGATATTTAAGGTCAGTTTTAGTCTTCTGGTTTATGAATTTTATGCATACATACATGTGACAAAACCAGGACTAGAAATCAGTTGATTAAAACATTTTGATTAAGAGAATGTAGTCAAAATCAGTATATTTTTATCTAAATAAATTTTGAAACTTTTTAAGTGGATTGAAAACAAAACTATTTCAGTTTTTGGCCATAATATGTATCTTCGATCATGATTCCTTGACATAATTTCAACCTTTTTGTACCAGTTGGGAGCTAGGATCTGAGTGACAACATTTGTTGTCTTTGCACACTGGTATGAAAATTTTGGTGCAATCTCAGCATCTGGAAAAATAACTTTAACCATTTTAGTAAAATTATCTGTAGTGGGGAATGACAAATTGTGCCATGCCACAAGATGCATAGACAAAGTCTATGCAAGTGCCAATTTATGCACTTTTTATCCGGTCTCAAACTAAGCCCTCAAAGAGGCATGTTTGTGACAGAAAAATCATTGCCCCTATTTCTTCCTTTGCATACTATGTTAAATTCTACTTTGTGTGTAATGCACAATGCAAACTCAGGACCTTTGCTACTCACCTGCACATGCTTTAACTCTGATTTCCAGGCATTGCTGATCTTTTAGAATATTTTCAGGCTGTCGTTTAGCATTGGGAGGAGCACACATTTCAGCATTTTGACAGGAATTGACCAAACTAACGTAACAGCTGGTTGAGTGATGACCCTGTAATTAACTCTCATCTAACCCCTACATGGTTGATAAATATTTTTTCTCCTAATATAATTTCACTTCCTTTTATCCTTGTTTTGAGATTTCATTGTCATCAAGAATAACAGTACTTACCAACTGGTAGCCTTTCAGCAGTTATAAAGAGCCTGCTAGTCAAATCATTTAAAATAGCTGGCAGGATTAGGAGTGAGCAGAGTCGTCTCAATTGTTATAGGCTGCCAGTTTAGATGAAGACTGGTTTCCTACATTTGATTTGAATTTTTGAGTAGTTTGAGGTGAGATCCAACCTGTCAGAGTGGAGAGAACTAGTCGACAGATGATGAGAATAATGGCAGCTGTAGTAATAGAATTGTTTTCTTTATGTGCTGGCCATAATACAACAGTACTTGTTTCATATAAAAATAATTTAAGATTAAGTTCACTGATATTTGCAGGTGCAGTATGTATGTTGATATACTATGGTTGCTTCCACCCAAGTGGTCCTGTCCCTATCTCACCAAAAGCTTGCCAGACTGTCTGTATCATACAAGATAAGATACAAGTAAGTAATGCATTTCCTGTATCAGCTGTTAAAGGGTAAGAATTGATGAAAGGGATTATACATGGTTGTGAAGTTCAAGTCATTTTGGGAACATTGGGGGGGGGGATATTTTGGTTAAGATTCATTTCCTGATATTTCTGTAAATGTTTGAATATGGCAATCCAAGTTTAATTTTAACTCTAGCGTAATGAATTACTAAATGTGTAAATTTAACATGAAAACCTTCTGAAAAATATATTTTAATATCAGTAATAGGTTATCTATCACTTTTGCACAGCTTACTGGATAGGAATTATCCTCCTCCATATGGTAAGAATTCGTCCTCCCATAAGATGAACTTTCCAGAAAATTCTAGAATTAGAGACTACTATAATAGGTCCCACTCTGCCCCTTAAGTCACAGGCCCATATGCATCATCTTTTTTGGGATGACACCATTTGTATTGGTTAAGTTAAAAAGCCTTGGACAAAATTGTCATTGCTATTTGCGTACTTTGTGAATTTGGGCAGATAAATTATTTTTTAATAGAAGCAATTACTTTTCCTGCCACTATTGCTAACCTGTTTTCATGCCTAAAACTAACCGTCTGAATACATCCTCCACCAGAGTGGAGACAAAGTGTGAATGACTTTTTGTACTCCATACTCTTATTTTTCACACCACTCTATATTCATACATGCCAACCATTATGCTTTTGGAGTAATCATTAAGCTTTTTTTCACTAAATTTCGCCTTACACATAAATGTATTTGGATTACACATTTTCGGGACATCCCCCTAAAAAAAAATTAATAATTTATTTTCTGATTTTTATTGACATCCCATTAATCCCACAGACTGTATTCTAGAAAAGGCAGCTTCTGTGTAACTACAGTGTATGACATAAGAGTACGCTTGTCCATAGACTTGCATGCACTTTCCTAACAGTATTATGTTCTATTTATAGCAGCTGCCCTATTTCCAAGAAACATGCTGGTTTCTAATTACAAACTTTTGACCTTGGATTCAATTTATAGCAGCTGTATGGCTTAGTTAGGAGAGAACAGACTGGTTCTAACTTTTAATCTTTGCTCTCAGATTCTTTGTTTTAATTCATATCTGGTACAGAACCAGTCTGTAGGTATTTGGTACTAAAAGTCAAGTCAGATTTATTCTATTCAATGCATGTGTTAGAGCAAAAATCGTTTTCAAATAATTTCACAGATGGATTACAAAAAGACGAAAAACCGATTCAGAGATGAATACATGAATTAAACAATAGTGTTCCATTCAAGGGCAGCTTCACGCCTCTTGCAGGCTGTGTGGAAAGAATTTTAATATTGGTCATGGTGGTAAAACAAAGAAACCTTGAATTAGCTCATTTTACTAACTCCAGTACTAAGGTAACTTCTTTTTTACAGCAGAATTAAGTTGTGGACAGAAATTTTATAAATGTAGAGGCATTATGTACCAAGTATTTAATAGAACATGGACTACCCCTAGCTGTAGAAGACTACATTGGTCCTTTGTTCAAATAAATGTTTCCTGATTCCAAAATTGCAGAAAATATGCATGTGCAAAAACAAAATCATCTAATATTGTTAGGTGTTCATTAGAACATACTTCACTTAAAATTGCAGATGCCTTGAAAATTGGGCCGCTTAGTATTGCAACAGACAGGAGTAGTGATTGTGATGACAAAACATTGTACCCAGTCTGTGTAAGACACTGACAGCGAAAAGTCAGAGCGCTCTTCTTTCATTACCAGAATTAACAATAGATTCCACTGGAGAAAACATCTTTATTTGCTTGATAATGCTTTGAATAAATATAAGTTGGCAGAACTGTATGGGGTTTTCAGCTGATACTGCATTAGTGATGACTGGAATTCATAAAGGAATTGCATTCTATATTTTGAAAAATGTCTCCATCATTGTACATATCAGGTTGTCTCTGTCATATGATGCACCATTCTGCAGGAAAAGCTGTTGATAAATAGAAGGAGAACTCCTGAAGTATCAAATTGGCACTCTACTTGACAATGTACTTCATCGGACAGAGTTGACTTTTTTCATCTTATTTCCCAGCTAAAAGACCCAATAACTGGAAGATATAAATTTCCTCTCTTTGTCAGGTTATGAAAGGAATATTGGTTCTTTACCATTCTAATGCTGACTGTGAGAGATTGTTCAGTATTGTTAACAAAAACAAAACTGAATTCAGGTCCAGGCTCTGTAACCCAGCACTTAGTGCTCTACTGGTGTGCAAACATTCATAGTCTCAGCTTGTACAAAGTGTCTTGAAATGCAATATGAGAGTCTGTTGCTTTTTAAAGCTCAAAGTGTTATATAAGAAAACTTGAAGCAATAATTGATGTTAAAAGTCTATAGGGATAAACAAATCATTTTGTACATATGCTGATTGAATTTTTATCATGTTATATGTGGATTACTCTTTTTCTACTCAGATTACTCTTTTTGTCCACTTGGATTACACTTTTTCCTTGCCAGGGGTTGGCCTGTATGTATATGTCACATGGTTATATGCAGAAGGTAGATATCACCAGTCATTGTTTTCACCGACACTTTACTGTGTAGATGTCTGCCAAAACTGTCATCAGAGAAATTCCATCTATTGCAACATAGCACAAACAGTGATCTTCTTCTGCAGTTTTTTAATTAGTCTCGGTGCTACAACTATAAGCCTGGGCATGCCTTCCTTCAAAATAATTGATGCCATGGAGCAGGAAAGTGGTTCCTTGTAACGATAGTTTTGCAAACCAACCTATTTCTTAGCTACTTCATTAGTATGCTGAGAGAGGCCTCTTGAATCCAGCCGCATTACTACATGTGCAGGATGCTGTGGCCAGGCATCTCGGCATATGCTCTGTTGCCATGGCATTATTGGTGGACTTATGCTCATATGCGCATTGCATTGGACTCCTTGAAGGTCTTGCTTAAGTACAGACCTTTTAAGGGCTGCTCCTATAGAAGCAGAGACCCTCTTAGGGGCATGATTACTACACTGACTTCTCTAGCCTTGCTAGATCACCAAACTTGATTTTTCTCTCCACTCCTGGTCCTGCCAGACCAGACCTATTACTGCTACCCCACTTAGCTGTGGCAGGGAGATTTCTTTAAGGTCTATGAAGTGTAAGAGGAGGTCAGTCCCCATGTTGAGACATTTGGTCTCTCCAGCTAACTACAGGGTTCACACACCTGCCTGGCTCCTTAAACTTCCCAACTTGGATGCCTGTGTGTCACAAGTGGACTCTTCTTCAAGGACTTGGGTCCACCTGCCATTTAAGACACTGGAGGCTGTAGAGCTTAAGACTAGGTCACTAGATACCATAGCCTCAGTTTACATAGACTTACAGGGATGCATAAACACAATATGAAGTTGCTGCATGATGGTCTGTACCAACAACATCTATAGTATCATACCTCATGCAACAAAGCAGCAAACATGACTCTTCTCTTTGTGTGCATGTTTGGAACCAATTTTGTTGGGCAACCACAGAGAAGATTACTCTCTAGGTTTGTCACATTTTTGGCACGAAGAATATTCTGGCAGACAGTGTGTCCAGGAAAGGTAAGGTAGTGGTCTCAGCAGCAATCTGTTGCAGACCGCCTGTTTAGACCCTTGTTGGACTGTTTGCAACATGACTTAACTACACGTTCCAAATCAAAGGGCAGGCAATGCAGACAAGCATGAAATTGAATAGCTTGTCCTCTTACGCCTTCCCACCCTTCATGACTCCACAAGCTCTAGGAATTCTCGACCTTCAATGCTCAGCTCACCCTGATCGACCTTTTATGGCCCCCAATTATCCTGGTTCATCAATCTCTTTCCAGAATACCAGAATTCTTTATGAATATTTAAAGTTTTCAGGGTAAAGCTTGTCAAATAATATAAAGCTACGCAGTACTGACAGGTAAGTATTACATCCTTAAATTTAGTCCCCACCCCCAACTACTTTTTTTTAATAAAATGTGGTTTAGATGTAACCTTTATTGTAATGAAAAGTTGAACATGTATATATAAAAAGTGGGATCACTTATATTGGAGATGTGTGTATAAAGATATATATATATATGTGTGTGTGTGTGTAATTTGCCTCTCTATTGAATACAGCACTCCTCCGGTTGCCTAGTGGTTAGAGCATCTGCCTCAGATATGGGAGGTCATGGGTTCAATCCCCACCCTCAGTCTTACCAAAGACTTATAAAAATGGTACTAACAGCTATCTCACTAGGCACTCAGCATTAAGAGGTTAGTGTTAAGACTGGTTGTCCTGGAGTCAGGATAATGTGAGTGGGTGGGACATGATGCTACCTGTCTGTGGCATGATGTCCCAGTGCTAGACATCACTTTAAATTGCCACACTGCAGACATCATAGCGATATGACTGAAAAATTGTTATAGCTACATTAAAAATCCAAAACACACTCTCTTGAATACAAGTAATATATATGCAGTTTGATCTGACTTATAAGCATAACAGCTGATGTTTTAAAACACCAGTTGTATGCAGTGGCAAATTATTGGTATTATTACATAATCAGTGCATAGCAAAACCTCAAAAGCTATCTTAAACAAACCCACTGTTTTTATTGTCTTGGATGTTGGCAAGGATACTATCATTAATATTGAAATCTAGTGTACATGTTTTTAAAAGTCATGCGAAGGAAGGATACACAGAGCACCATCTGTATATCACTGTTCATTGGTGCCACAAAAGTGACCAGTGTTCAAAGTGAGGTAAACTTAACCAGAGGGATGCTCAATTGACTAGAGGCTGTGTCCTGATCACAGTGTATACTGTTCAGTTCAATCCTGCGAGATCATTTGCACCTAGCCACTATGATTCCATTAGTTACATAGCAAAGACCACACAAATAAACTCTGTGATGCTGGTTTTTGTTGGTAATACAGTAGAACTGGTCTTAAAAGACACCCCTTTTGCACACAAAAATCATGGTCTCTCAAGACAGGTCCTAACACTAAATGATAGATAAATATGAGCATTGAAACATATTTTTACTGTATCCCTAATTGGTTGATCTATGTAATATTTCCTTAGCAATATTTTTTATGCCTTGCTGCAAATTTGAAATAGTTTTATAGTTCTAACTTATCTCTTTATCCATTACAGCTGGTTATATTTTGCATTTAGGTCAGGAATTTACATGTTATACAATAGTGTGTAGTATGACATTTAACTTCTGTGAACACATTTTTCATTATTATTCAAACCAAAGCTGTTTTCATTAAGTGGGATTTGTGATGTAGAATCAAGCTCCATACGACCATTGATTATTCCAATATTGACCAGTATTTTCTTTCATTGAAGGACCCTCTGAAGACAAGAGCATGTGATGGCTCTGCAACACTGGACCATCCAAATCTATGGTTGAATGCCTCACATGATCTCAGTGCTGCAACCAGTCACAGTGTGGAAGCTGTTCAGTTCCATCCTGAAGGAAAATTTTCACCTAGCCAACAGTGCATTGATGACAGAAGTGAGCTTTTTTTGAGCCCAGGGTATTACATGAATAAAAACATTACTATGTACAGTGAGGTGTCATCTCAACCAGAAACTTGCTGCAGCTTAAAAATGGCACAATTTTCTGAGAATTCTTCTCATGGTCAGAGTAAATCAAAAGAAAAGCTTCCAAATTCCATCACATATTCCACAGAAGATACGGTAGATCTTGCATCAAAGGAAGGTTCTCCCCAACATTACTGTGAACAGGGGAATCCAAATGTAGAATATGTCACTGCAAAAAGTGAAGCTTTAACAACCAGATCTCAGAAACAAAACTTTTCCAAAAACAAACTTTATTACAATAAGACATTTGGAGTGGACTTGTCACTTCAGAATGTTTCACACTCAGAATTTACCAATGATATGTTATCTCGAAGGAACCATTGTAACTCATCTTCAAGTTTGTCAAATACAGTATTGGATAGAACAAATATATCGAACCAGAATAATTCATTGTTCTCACCCACATCAGAGGTACCCTTGCCAGGCCTTGAGACCTCGGAATATAGTTCTGCAAGTCATTTTTCTGTGAACAGTTTGTCCCCCCTAGACCCTCATAAACTATGGGAAGAAATGCAAGGTAGAGTTAACTCAATATTTTACACATCACCAAGCTTATCAAGCCTTCCTATGACGGGAGAAGAGACTAACAAAGGCATGGGCACATCTTTTAAGAATAATAAGTGTCAAACTGTCATTGTGCAAGAAACAGATCTTGATGCTTATTCCTCAAAATATGTTATTATGAATAGGGTAAATAATATGGATAATGAACGTAGCAGCAAAAACAACTTGAAGGTGACACTAATGATGGATAAACCTGACCTAATTCAGTGCACATCAGGAAACTGCAACAGTTCTGCATCCTCAATACAAAGCACACATGCGTATTCAGATATACTAACTCAAGGAAACAATAACTTCATTTCATCACCAAGTGAATTATCAACATCACAGTATTCACTTTCAAGGACTGGCAACAGGAAGAGGAGCTCACCAAAAGATAGAGTTGATAGGAGTAGATCGGTTCCATATACGGAGTCACTATATCAGATGCAGAGTGGCAATGATGGAAATCTTTCTACTGGTTCACAGTCTTCTTACTACCATTCTGAGGACCACAGTCAACATGCTCATAGTGAAAATCAGTCCTCAACAGATAGTGGCATGTTGCCATGTTCCAGCCATTCCACATCTCCACAAGGCATTGCTGATATTTTTTATGACAGTGGGGAAATGGATGTTATCTACAAAGACAGAAGACTGAACAGCATTGCTAATAACACAACACAGAGCAGATCAGAGATGTCTAGTCATGGACAGTCATCTGACAGTGGAATGTCAATACAGTCACCAGGGGAAGAAGAAATCCAAATGAGACATATAGGAGACAATTTGTGCACTTTGAGCACCGCACCAGAATCTTACTGTGGTCCAGGTTTCTCTGAATCATATCTCAACATCAGTCCTCCATACTCTTTGCCAGAGATAGGTTCCAGAACTGTCAGCCGTCTTTGTTCCGATAGAAGTGGAAGTTGGCTTAACAAAACTTCACAGAATTTTCGTTTCTTTAAAGACCCTCGTTCACCAGTTCCAGTAGACACCAATGCCAGACCTGGGAAAGATTCAGATGTATCTCTTTCCATGGACAAGTCTGATGTGACCAATTGTTCTAATGGTGAGAGGAGGGACAGCTCTGGATTTTACCAGGACAAGTCTAGCCTCTCTGCCTACATATCAGGCCTGTCCAGTGACATTGGCATGGAGGATACCTCATCCTCAGATGAATTATTTGCAGAACAGAACAGTACAAATGCAAAACTATATTTAAGAGAAAAATCAAAAAGTTTAGCAAATATTGAACAAGAACCCATTTCATGTCAGTACACAGTACGGGAGAAATCTAAGTCAGGTTCTGATTTGCGTGCAGAGACTGAGAACTTCAAGTATAAAACAGAGTCGTCAAACATGACCTATAAGCCACGGTCCTCTGATGCCTCAGAGTTTTGTACAGACACAAGTCGAAACTTTATACAGGATCCTTTGTCAGATACACCATGGAGAGTGGATTATATGAATTCCTCATTACCAAAGCAGACATTGTCAGAGATGTACACACAGCTGTCAGAGACAAGCTGCATGAGATTGGGTGATTCTAGGTATTTTCATGAAGCAGAGATGATTCAGCAAACAAGTGAACAAAAACAGGTTGCAGGAAAAGAAACCCGCAAAAGTTTATTCACTGCTGGCTCCTTGGAAATGACTCCTACAAAGATGGAACGTTATGACCTTTCTCCACATAGGCTTGGAAGAAGTGTTGATCTGTTTAACAGGTCTGCCTGGCGTGCCAGTCTTGACAAAGAGCAACAAATGAGGTTGGAGAACAGCTTTGTGGGTAAATCCTCGCAGTCCAAAATATTATATGATGTCAGGGGACAAAGAACTAGATCACCACTTGACCAACCAATTTCAGGCCTTGTGGAATCACCATATAGATTTAGATACTCTAATGAAAAAGAGGACAGTAAGTTATCCCAGTTATCAGGAAATAAGAAGAGCTGTGATGTTGACCTGTTACAGAATGGTAGGAGAGGCCAAAATGAAAATCAAGCTCAAAGTGATACATCTTCAAGTGAAGTAGATGTGAGGAAGGATAGCCTAAGCTCTGTGGGTGAGAGCTATCAAGGAGACACTGAGAGAGGTCTGTACAGCAGTTTTGGTTTCACATCAGATCAATCAGACAAGCATAGTTCTGCAAGTAATTCAATAACACCTTCACTGCTAGATGGTTCGAGAAAATCACCCATTAATACATCAGGAAAAAATAGTGCCTTTAGACCAGTTAAACCCCGCAAGAGTCTTACGCCCGAGTCATCCCATAGCATAACCTTTTCAGTACAAAAACTAGATGAAGGTCAAAGGAAGGATCACACTTATATGAACATCCCAACACCTTTGAGGCCTCTAGATTCAAGTGACAAGGAAAACTTGGCACCTGATGCTAAGACCTTAAGTTCATATGAAGAAAGTAGCAGCTCATTCAGATGGTCAAAGCTTAGCTCAGAGAGCGATATAACTGGTTCATCACTGCAAGATAATAGTTCTGTTAATTATCTCAGGATGGCTGGACATACCTCTTTAAGCTTTTCACATGCTTGTTTCCCACAAATGGGAAATCCCAGTTTCTTCTCCAACCATTCACAGTCTAACTCCATCCCTTGGGAGGACTCAGCAAATATATCAAACTCAATACATCAGTATAATTTGCATGAACATAGCCATGGGAATACATTACCTGTGGGCACTTCAAAGAGACAGCCATTAAAATCGCTGGAGAATACCCCAGGAGTCTCCCCAATCGGGGATAAAAGCCTACACACCAGTCTGGAGTTGTCAGGTCGGAAACATTTCATGAGTACACCAAAATTCAGTACAGAATCAGAAGTTAGTTCTCATAGAAATTTGAAGAGTTTGTCATCTGTTCTGGAACTCCATCAATCAAGACGAAGCTCTGGAATTGGTGCCAACACGCCCAACCAAGAGTCAAGTTCCTGGAGTTCACAAGATTTTGAGAAATTAAATTTCACTGAGTTAGACAAAAATAATATTTCCTCTTTGTCTACATATGTGTAGTTGTTCTTATCAAAACAGACATTTTTAATACTTGGTTTCCATGGTGTTGTCCCTAGATCCCTATAGCAATATTCATGGTAGGGTATTTGTCTGTATTGTTATAGGTAATATTTTTACATGAGAGGGTATTGTTAAGCATTCCACTTTAGCATAATAGACAATGTTTGAACTGCAAGTAAAATTAGAGGTTAATGATATCAGATTGATGCCTAAAATACACCTGTTGAATATAACCACATGCCATGTATTAAACCAATGGAAGTTTAAGACAGGGCAGACCCCAAGGAGAGTGTTGAGAAGCAACCCACTAAAACAGGCTTGGGACAACACTGGTTTGATCTTATTCACACAGTTAATCATTACAGTCTAATTTCATGAGATCATTAAAGCCAATCAATCACAATTGGAGCAATTAATTGCAGGTGGTTGTTTATATTATGTCACAATTGGGACAGTTAATTGCAGATTGTTTTCTTACCATGGAATGACAAGAAATAGGTATCATTATTTCAGTGGCAATTGTCATCATCAGCTTTGTTATAGAGCACTTACAAAGTTGGTAAAGAGACGTATTTTAGGAATCGGTTGCTGTATTCAGCTGAAACTATAATAATGGCAAAATGATGCATTTTATGGGACATTTGTTAACATGCTTGCAAAAAATGCAAACTTGTGTATGTTATATCTTTGGTGCAATACTTGTCAGCATTGTCATTAGCAAATGTATAACTTTTTTTGTTTGGGTCCTGAGTCATTCTTTGCCACCATATCAAAAATAGGTCACACTCCAGTGATCATGTACACTCTTTCCATTTAGGTTAGTTTTTAGGACAATGATGCCTGTGTAGTCATGACATTGTCAGACCAACCTGTGAATGCATCCTGAGGAGTACTATATCACTGTACTAAAAGCAGTTCACTATGACCTGATTCTAATACTAATGGTTATGTTCAGTTTTTAAAAGATTTTTCAGTTAGGTCACTTTCTGGAATAACGTTGTACAGAGATGAAATAAATATGTGCATGAATCTTAAAGAGACCACCATATATATCAAAAGTAGGTGACTGTGGCCTACTTTACACACTCCATCAATCATGTATACTTTTCATGTTTAGTTGGAGCTCTCAGACACTTTTACTTGCAAACTTACACTTAATGTATACATGCATTTTGAGGAGTACTACACTGCACTATGAAAACTAGGTCACAGTGGAATACTTTTTGCACTTGAGTGTTTATGTACACCTGTGATATTTAAGTGACTTATAACATAATCCTTGTACAGCCTTATAACTAGAGAGAAGCATACATCCTTAGAAATAGAGCTTCACCATACTAAAGAAAGAAGTAACTGTTGCCATTTGGTTTGACATCATTTTGACTCAGTATTGAATATCTCGACTATTGACTACACAAAAAATTAATAATATGTGCATTGAAATTTTGCTGTCTTCTGTCAGCATCATTACAATACTATCTTTTTATTCAACTCTTTTGTAATTGTCTGTGTCACAACAGTGCAACTTGACTGTACATAGATGTGTGATTAGGACTTTGTTGAGTGAGACACTCTACATCCACTTGCATTTAACATTGAAAGCAATCAAAGGAAAGTAGATTTAGTGGACAACAAGCAATCTGATTAAATTCTGATCTCCATTGTCCTACATGAAGATCTGACAGTGACCACTTAGGGATCATGTTCTAATGACCTATATTATTAACATAGTTGCTAATTTTAACAGTCAATCAGATAAAGTCTTTTATCTTTGCATTTGGGAGATTGGTCCATGTGGCTGAAGAGCATCAATGTGTGCCAAATGATTTGTTTTGCTTTCATATTTGTGAAAGTTGCATTTCCATTTGTTAATTCAAAGGTCACCATAACATGACCCCTAAGCGGTCGCTGTGATATCTTCACCTAGGACAACGGAGATCTGATATTAATCAGAGTGGGATAACAATCTGATCCAAATATTCATAATATTAAGACCAGACAACTTTTTCCCTCCATATTAATTCAGAGTTTTACACAAATCTATATTTGAGAATATTGACTTAAGTACATAACTTTTATTCTTAATTATGTATCTATTTATCATATTGTAATTTGTGGATCACAATACATATTGATGCATTACATAGCAGATCTGCCAGCTCTTATGATTTTGCCATAAGTCTTATGAAAATTACCCTTAAATTACAGACTTAAAGCATACTAGCAAAAACTATGGAAAAATGATTGTTGCCAAAAAATCTGGATAATTGGTTGATCCATGTTTTATTTGGATCCGGGTTTCATCTTAGACTCTGTAAAATTAGTCAGGGAACCAGACTAACTTTACAGCAAAACCCCAGATGCTTTAAACTGCACCAGTTTATTTATGCAAAGCATCTGCATGATCAAACTGTTTATAGAATTTTTTAAAATGGCATCCAGAAAGCGATGCATGTTTAAGACGAAAGGGAAAATAAGCTTCTTGAAAAATGTTAATAATCAACACAGAAGAATAAAAAGGAGTATTCAGATTCTTGTGAGTAAAAGCTGGAAAGGACACAATTACATTTATTGGACATCATGTGTCAATTTGAGTATGTCTCCTGGCAGGAGATATGATTGCCATCATCATGAGAAATGGAAAAGAATTTCCAAGAATTATGTCAAGTTGAGAGATAGCAACAAGCCATTGAGCTGCATAGGGTTTGGAACTAGAGTTTGTGCAACTGTACTAGTAGTAAATAAAGTATACGCGTACTTTACAAGCTTTTCAGTTGAAAATAATGGTTATCATTGATGCATCGAACTTTTAATTACATTTTCCAGCTTTACAGTAGCAGTTATTGATATTTTGTTACACCTTACTAAAAACTGGTCAATCTTACGGGACAAAATCAACTGCCTTACTGAGATGGACTCGTCAGGGTTGGCAGGTCTGACATAGGTATATTATTTAACCCTTCAATTTGGTAACAGTAACTTGAAAGTAGATAAGTAAAAGCGAGTTTGAACAAAAGATGTCATAAAATAATTTAGTAATATGTATATTAACACATTGTATGAGTGAAAGCTTTCATATACCAGTCAAATTAAGAAACATTGCTTGAAAATTTAATTAATACCTCCAGATTGGAACTGGATTTGTAGTGTTTATCTTGATGAAGCAAAGAGGTATCACACAAATGAAATGTTTTTATTCTTCATTACAAATAACGTGCATCAAATTTAACTGTGTAACAAATAAAATGTATCAAATTTAATTATTTGTGAAAATGGTATAGTAAAAACATCTATGAAGTATGTGTGCATATTATATGTGATCATGAGTCCAATCTCAAACAGTGTAGACCCTGACCTAGTGTTGCATAATGTGCTGGAAAATCAGGCCTATATTCTTTAATCTACTGATTGCTTCAAAAATCTTCATAGACCAGTTCTACTGGTGCATTATGTGACTGAAAACATAGGTCAGTGCAGTTTAATGACTTATAATTGAGGACCTATGTATGGTATGTATTATAATATTGTTTTCTCTAATGTCAAGTTGGATTTGTGGAACAATAACATTCTTTAATGATATTGTTATGTCCTTGGTTTTCAGTATTATATGTATGTAAAATGTAAATGTAAAATGGCCAAACAAGTCAAATTCAGATTGAAGAAAATTGATGTACAGGAGAAATTCCAGAGCTTAAACATGTTTGTTTATGACTGGTTTAGGTAATCTGAAATTTTGAATACTCTTTTAAGTTGAAGTCACTGGGCCAGTTGATTTATGGGTATCAAACCTTTTGTTAATTAGATGAATAAAATCCTTTTTAAAACTGGCAAAATTAACTGTATTATAAAAAAGGTTGAATCAATTTGCAATGAGATTTTGAGTATAACTTTCTTGCAAAATAAGTTTTAAAACGTTTTAATGCATAGATCTGAATTTGCCAGGGCATTATGTCCAAATTTAATTATTTTAAAATCTAATGAAAAAGGATGTATATATTTTGAACCCTGAATATTACTTTAATGCACAAACCAAACATGTTTTACCACTTGAAATGGTTTGAATCTCTTGTAAGGGAATTTCATTACTTAGACAAAAGGATGGTAATTGCAGTGTGTACATGCCTGACATAGATTCAACCATTCTTTGCTAAAGACACAACCAGTCTTGTTATTTTTCTTATCCCTGCGCTTTGAAAGAAGCATAGGGGTATTGTGATACAGTCCAAATGTACATGTTATTGTACATGAGTAATGTGCTTAAACTCCTTCATTTTTAAAGCAAGACACATAAAACTTGTGTCAACAATTCTGGAATTAAGATGGGATGGAACTAGTGGATAACTGGTAGGGGTCATTTAACATATTTAAAATAATTACCCCAAGTTGTATGTTGCACATGTTTTAAGAATTCATGTATGTGATCAGTGACTCGATCAGACTGAGAGCTTGGGTGATGCACAAGGGTCTATATTCCCAAGAACTTGGCCCCTAAGTCATAACACTATAGGAATCCCTTGAAAGGGTTCATGCTCTACTGGCAAAAAATAATTTCCAGGAATTCAACTATCTTCTTTTTTAACATCTGATTGTTTAAACCATCTGTTATTCTTGAGATACGGGATTTTAAAATTACCTGCTGTGGCAGCCATATTGAATGTAAGATTGGCACCATCTAGGTATCATAAAATGTCAGACAAATTATTCATTTCTGGAGGAGAAAGTAATAACATTTAAAGATTTCAATTTTGGAGGAGTAGCATTAACAAAATTTTCAAGATTTCATATTGGATGTCAGATGGGCACATTTTTATTTGAAAAAAACTGACACATTAAGAAGTCTTCTGGTGAAAATCCCTTGTCAGTTTTGCTTTCCATTTAGGTAGGAGTGACAAGAAGATTTAAAGATGACTGCCATACAGTCATATTTTAGGTTAGTACCTTTTACAGTCAGTATCACCTTGATATCATAATTACTATTCTGATGAAAACTCCAGGTTGATATGACTTTATATATAGGAGGAATTGCAGTACTCCGTTTTTGCAGATCAGCACCATTTTCATCTTGTGCCAACTGGACATGTCTTTTGGTGGAATTTTTTTTATGTGCAGTTAACCCCAGTGTCCAGCCCTTTCATCCAGGGATTTAGCCCTTAAGTTATAGCATGGAAACTATTGAGAATCCCACCTTATAACCATATGTTCATATCCTGGGGATGAAAAGACAAATGTATACATGCAGCTAACATTGCTTGAGGTGTCCATCCATATTCAACAAATAAACTAGTCCTGGGTTTTAGTGTAAAACTGGAGAGATCCCTACTAAGTAACAATGTACATAGATACTGGGCATGATGAGACAAATACCTGACAGTTGCTCCATAGGTAGTTCTTACCAGCATGGACCTACCCATAAGGCTGGTCTTTGGAGTGGAGGTCACAACAGGGAAGTGCAGAGATACATTGTACAACTACAGAAGGCCAGTTCATCTTTATTTTGCTAATGCATAGACTGTGATGTATAAATAGTGATATTATTTTGTACATTTTCTTTTTCTGTCACTTTTTTATCCTTTATCTTCGTATTCGTATTTTATATTCACTTAATTACACATTGGCCAATCATTATGCTTCATTACAACTGTACCTTATGTAATTTTGGAAGGTTTTTATGCTCTGAGAATGAATGTTGCAAAGGTATTGTAGTTGACTCCTGTCCAGGTAAAGCAGTCAGCCAAAAATCTTTCTTGGTTTCCAGATGATAATTTCTAGCGAATATATTTCAGTGTAACATACTACATGTATTTTCCTTAGCCCAGTGAAGAACTATCTTGATTTGTGTTCAGTAGTAGTTCTGTGGTCAAGGTCACTGTTGCTAAATATAGATTTTAACTATGCATTGACTTCTTCGTGATAGGCTATATGTAACACATTTCAACAGAATTTAGCATATTTGTTGCTGTTAGCCCTAGAAAGAACTCATTTGGTTAAATGGTCAGTAGTCAGTAGTTTGGCTTACTAAGAAGTAAAAGCTTGTTTTTGATGAATATTTACTATTAGTGATTGTGGCATTAATGCTGGTCATCTGTAGTTTTATTTTCAAGTAGTATTTATAATGAGAAATTTTGTACTTTAGTGTGGTATTTAGATTGATCCCACCCTTGGGGTCTGAATTTGTAGACAGGAACTTGACTTGGCCTCATTCCCATCCACAGATTCTAACCCAGTGTAGAATGTCCCTAACCCATACACCAGCATGTTTACTTCACTTTATTAATCTTACGATTGGAGAATGGGGATAGTGGAATATGTACTTTTAAAAAAAAAATTGGTCAAGTTTTGATGAAGTTATGAACCCATTTTCTGACTGGGCCCTGTTTAATGCACTGCTCACTGTTAGCACTAGTTTATTACGGCAGTTTCTACAATCTATCCATATATTTTATATAAATCCCAATAAAATCCAATTTTTCTTGCAAGTTTGATTCTTTAAAGAGGATACAAATGTCATTTATTACGGATGTACTCTGTGTTTATTCTGATCATATATGTTTACATTATTATTTCAATGTATTGTGTTATTGATATTGGGTAATTAGTTTGTTAAAGTATTTCAAATGTGGTATTCAGTTTGTAATAGTAGCACATTATTATGCGTATATTTTTTTAGACCTAGTGCCCTCAAGATCCCAATAAATTTGAAAACTGGCTGGGAAGCCTGGTTGATCAGAATTCTTGGTTGTAGTCTGTTAGAGCAAAATGCTGTACTTGAATTATCATGTCATGATAGTCAAGTATCCTTCAAGCATTTAAAACTGTATATGGGTCAGTATGTATAATGATTACATTGTTGCAGTTCTTTGACAAATACATACTAAAATGAAAACATTTGTTCCTTCTTTTCTTTATTCCACAAATACCCCAGAAATAAGGCTTGATGTTTGCAATTTTTGATGAGTTTAGTTGAGTGACACACACACACGCACAAGGAAAATTGTTTATTACATTGTTGGATACAATGTTTTCTGTTAGGACATTTAATTTCTCCAGCCAGATTCCTAATTACTATGTATTCCAAAGGCTTTGTCACAACATTTAATTTCCCCAGCCAGATTCCTAATTACTATGTATTCCAAAGGCTTTGTCACAACATTTAATTGGTTATAGCATTTGATTTGTGTGGTCCACCTAAGAAAATTGTGACATTTTCATCACCTAACACTGAAGCCAGATAAACAATGGCAGTCATTTAAATAAAAAAGTGAAACAACAAAGGTACCGGGTAACAAATAAGTGAAGGTAACACACCATTCATTATCAATAAGTAACAATGGTCTAACAAAGACAACTAATAACAAAAGATGTGACAGTCAAACCTCATTCACAATTGGTACTTTAGAATCATACTTGCTGGTTCAGTGAAAAGAAATGTTTCTATTTTGTACTTTTTTTCCACTAAATAACTCTCTTTACCTACTGTTTTATACCTGTATAGTGACTAACTAAGGATAGCTTGAAGTTGATAGTTTTTTAAATGGTTTAAAATTCGCTGGTCCAAAAAAGTAACCATCTTTTTAGACAAAAAAACTAGATATAGAACATGAACAGAAGTCAAAGCATCAACATACTCAAATCCAAAGATACTGCAATATGATTCAGCATGAAATAAATATACTCTTCGCAATCAATATGATTTATACTTTACAGCATGGTGTTTCCATGAGGATGTTGATTTCTTGAACTATGTTAATTCTGATAGTGACACTGTCACAGTCATAATACCAATAATTGAAATTGAAATTTGCTGCACCATGACGATATTGTTTGTGAAATTAGTGATTGCCAAGAAGCAAATGAGGTATTGAACAGACATTTTATGTAAATGTGACTTTTATTATTCACTGGCTGGTACATTTACAGTTGAAACATTCTAACATCCGATGCCTGGTGTGATCATAATATGGAAAACAAACTACTGGGTAGTGCAAGGCAAAATACTTTGAATGTCAGATGTCTGGTTTAATCATAACATGAAAACCAAC
Organism: Sinohyriopsis cumingii; assembly: GCA_028554795.2. Lineage (NCBI taxonomy): Eukaryota > Metazoa > Mollusca > Bivalvia > Unionida > Unionidae > Sinohyriopsis > Sinohyriopsis cumingii. Next base: position 109,070,174 of record CM068824.1, on the reverse strand, counting down.
CTATAGTGGAAGGCAAAATGCTTTGAACATCAGGTGTTTGGTGTAATCATAACATGAAAACCATCCTATAGTGGAAGGCAAAATGCTTTGAACATCAGATGTCTGGTGTAATCATGTGTGCAAGTTAAATGACATTGATAAGTGTGTGCATTAAAGAGAATTATGAGAATACCCTACCCAGCACATAATGTAAAAAGCTGCTGCAAAAGCATAATCAAAAGTAGGTCACTTTAGTCTTTTTTTAAGCAATGAATAGCAGTCAGAATTCCCAGTTTACAATTTACTACGACTTAAAATAATTGTATTTTTCCTTGATCATAATTCTGATAAGAAATCTATCCAAAAGGTGTTAAAAGCAAAGATGTGTACAAGTACAAAGAACATTTGCAAACCTAATTTTGTGAAAGGCTAATAGTTCTAATGTTTCTGGTTTCTATTTTGGGCATAGAATTTTAAGGGTAAAACATTGGTGGTCATTTTATTTTGTGGAAAAATTCACCTCATAAATTCAATGGAGAAAAGAACAAAACATGCAAAATAAGCAGCATGTGAATAAATAGGATTTTTTAAAAAAATTCAATTAAGTTCATTGGAGAATACTTATTCAATCCTGCTAAAACTAAATTCAGGAAGATAAACCCTTCCCATTAAATGTACACGTAGTCCTACAATATTAAAAATAAAAATTAACATGTTCAACTTCATTAATGGATATATAAATTAAAGGTCAAATATTGGGTCCAATTCTGTTACATAAACTGGATTCTTTTAGAGATATTTCCTTAATCAATCAATTGGTACTATATGGCCAGTGTATTGTTGACGTATTGTGAAACTACCTACCATCCACCCACCCACCTACTTACCCTTTGTGATAGGGTATAAAAGACAAAGCAATACAAAAATAATATTTTTTCTATTATTTGATAATAGAGGTACTGCAATATTGCTTTGTACTCTTTTAAAAAACCTTGTTCTTAAAATCTGCTTGAAAAGCTATAATCACCGTCACGTTTGCTCAGCCCCAGTTTGTAAGTCATGTATAAACTAAGGTATTATTACAAACCATGGTTTGATGTCTAAACATTGCCGCAGGCTAGAGTTAATCTCTTACACAAGGTTACCATAACCAGAGAGAAGACCCGGCATCTTGGATCAGCACAGGCGTTAGATTGAGCAACTTCCCACTTATGTGTTACAGCTTAGTCCTAAGATCAGAGGAACCGTAAGGGGGAAACAGAGTGTGTTCTAAATCCATCACCACGTGGACAGACAGCGATAAGGACATTGTCAGCTAAGTTTGATTAGATCGGGTCAAAACAACATCCAATCAGAATTGTGATAGCAATTTCGATCTGAATTAAAACTTCTAACTAGCAAGCAAAATTTTAGTCTCGCCTAGGAAGATTGCTGAGCAATATAGGGTTACTCAGAAGAAGCCACTCGTAATTTGGTGGTAAAACGTGTGTTTACATAACGTAACAAATAATATGCATGATCAGAACAATTTTATATATATGACAGGATTGAAAAGATATACGAGTCTTTGATGATAACTGAATCAGTAAAATAATAAAATGGAGACAAACAGTCATACATACAGTTCTATTTGTATAAAGTATATACAACATATCATTTTTTTATTAATTTTAAAAAATTTATACAATGTTAATTAAAAAATCGATATGTTGCGTATCCTTATTGTGTATGTGTGTGTGATTAGGATTTTTAACTTAGCTTTAACAATTTTTCAGTCATATTGCTAAGATATCTGAAATTTATAGTGATGTCTAGCACTGGAGCATCATGCTGCAGACATGTAGCATGATGTCCCACCTAGTCACATTATCCTGACACCAGGCTGACCAGTCCCAACACTAACCTCTTAAAGCTGAGCGCCAAGTGAGGCAGCTGTTAGTACCATTTTTGTAAGTCTATGGTATGACTTGGACAAGGTTCAAACCCATGACCTCCTGTGGATGCTCTAACCACTAGGCCACCGAAGCGGTCTAAAACTTAGGAGATTCTAAGGAAAGACAAAGCTTCATAAAGGTTAGTAAGTTATTTTCTCAATTTTTGCTGAATATTACAGATTTGTAATTATGTGTAGCATATATACTTAAATAATATGATTGTTTAGTACGTAGATTTACCTTTGTAGTGTTTAATTTACATGCATATTTGAGAAATGAGCTTGAGTATTATGTATAGAATTATGTTGATTGTTAGCTTGTGGTCAGAATTAATTTTGCAATTCCCTAATACAATATTTACCGTATATGTTGGGACACCGTATTTGTTAGGACACCATAAACTAATTTTAAGTAATTTTTTGTGCACTGTATGTTCTGGGACACATCGTTTTTTTCGAGTCGTAAGTTGTGGGACACTTTTTAAGTCATTCATAAATTACATGTTGGAAATTGCACTCCAGCTGAAATTTTATTTAAAAAAATATAAAACTGTACTTGAGATAAAACTCTTTAATCCACTGCAGCAGCATCTCATCAACACAACCCTTTCTCCTGCACTCGTACGATCTATTATTTTGGTACATGAATACTATTTTAGCTTTCTCATACTGTGAAATTTCTTTAGAGGCAACACACCACCTGCAGCAAAAACTGCAAAAACAAAAGTAAGATTTTTTTTCTTCAAATCTGCACTAGTCTTGCTAATTCTCACACATTTGACAACCATCTTATCGTCAGTCCATCCAGGAATGTGATTAAAGTACACTATAGTTTCATCCATGTTAATGATCATATTATCGGCGAAATGATCTGTTTCTCTTCTGGCCTTCACGTATTCATCATGTGATTTAATTTTCTCCAAATCTTCTGGATGATGCTGGGTCATCGATGTTCATGCACGAATGACTATATTGTGTAACTTTAAAAACTATTCCATTGTTTCACTTTATTTTTTAAATTTTCGTGAATACTGGTGAAAAGGAACCAAATTTAGCTTTCATATCTCGGCCATCTTTGTATATTCAAAGCTAAAAAATAAAAAATTGGAACACTTAAAAGAATCCATAGTCGGCTTCCGAGGTAAGCCTGCTTGCAATAAAATAACCTTTGTATTGATATCCTTTTTAAAAAAATCGGTTTCCAAAGTCGGCTTGCTTTGTAATAAAAATAACCTTTCTCTTTGATGTCCTGTCGGTAAGTTCAAAGAAGTAGTTTACTGCTGGCTGCCAGTTGTGTTTTTTTACCACCAGGGCTTATATGTGCTTGGTATCTGTAGTAATAATACAAAGGTGCACTGACATCTGCGGGTAAATATTAATGATACTTTTGTAACCCACGCTGGAGAAAAGATTGTCACTTGCATTTAGGTGAATGTGTTTCCAAATAATGATTTTTATTTGCGAGATACTGTCACACAGTAGACCTGGATATAAATTAATCTTGGCTATTTTGCACCTAGCACCATGCCATGCATGAATGGCAGTTGTCTTCAATATCACGGTTGATTATTTCCCTGTCGTTAGCTTCTCTTCTGGCCTTCACAAATTCATCACATGATTTTATTTTCTCCAAATATTATGGGTGACGCTGGATCATCGACATCTGTGCACAAAGCACTATATTGTTACATTTTAAAATTTGTTCCATTGTTTCAATTTATTTTTAAAATTCCCGTGAATACAGTTGAAAAGGAACCCAAGTTTGCTTCCATGTCTCAGCCGTCTTTGTATATTCAATTATTTTTTTAATCTGCTCACTTCACATAATCTTAGTCAGCTTCCGCTGTCGGCTTGCTTTGCAATAAAATAACCTTTGTATTGATATCCTTTACAAAAAAAAAAAAAAGTCGGGTTCTGAGATCGGCCTGCTTTGTAATAAAAATAACCTTTTGTCTTTGATGTCCTGTTGGTAGGTTCAAAGAAGGAGTTAACTGCTTGCTGCCAGTCGTGTTTATTCACCACCAGGGCTTCTGTGTTTAAAATTAATACAAAGGAGCAGTGATGTCTGCGGGTAAATAGTAAGGATAATTATGTAACCCGAGCTGGTGAAAAGATTGTCACTTGCACTCAAGTGAATGTGTTTTCAAATGATTTTTATTTGCGATATACTGTCATACAGTAGACCTGGATATAATTCAATTTTGATTATTTTGCACCCAACACCGTGTCATGCGTGAATGGCATCTTCAAGATATCGATTGACTATTTCCCTCTTGTTTGCGATTTTGTTGGCTCCAGTTTTCAGTCGGATAACATGTTCAAACCTTTGAGCACAACCACACACAATTATTTTCAATGTTCATGTCAATGAACAACGTGGTATGTGGTATCGGACATATTTGATACATGCTACAGTATGGAATCCTACGCTACTTGTACGGATTTCGTGGAAATATTGTATTCTTTAATGCTCATGTTGAAAAAAGGAATAAATGATAACACAAGGTTAGTTTCTTTCTTTTTATTATCAGTTAAGCGTTTTATTTATCTATTTATTGCAACGTGCAGGGGGGGATCACAAATGCAATACAAATTTATTTCGTTTCTTAAGTCTTGGGACATATGACCAAAGTGAAAAAATGTTTCACCATAAGTTCTGGGACAGGAATTTTTTTTTATTTTATCGTGTCCCAACATGTGCGGTAAATACGGTAGGTTACTTTGTAGTAAACTAGTGCATTTATTCATGTGATATGTTAGATTTTACACATGCTTGAATTGTGAATTTGGAAAATGGTTGAAGTGTGTTAAGATTAGTTAATAGGATGTATAGATATATCAGAGCATGGATATTTGAATATTTGTGTACTTTGTATTGTAATGTAAATAAATGTGTCTGATTGCTGTGATCTTGTTTAGTATAATGGGATTAGGAACATGTACTGATGTGATGCAATTTATTGATGTATGTATGAGAAGTAATTGATACCGTGTTCTTTTATTTTGACGTTTTACCATACAAGAACGTATGAACATTTCAATGTGAAAGAATGCGTGACTGAAGAAATTTAATAGCTGTTTTCTGATGATAGGCTGGTTGTAGTGCGAGATGAAAGGGCTAAGGAAATAATTGTACTGTCCTTGTGTTTTCACAGGAAGCTCTTTGGGGGACAGAACATCCGGTTCAGTCGAGTCCTGAGTCTCTAAGAGGGGAGATGGAAGTGAGACTAGCAGAACAGTTGGAGTTGACAAGTCTAGTCAGTGGAGAGTCATGGAGGAGGAGGAAAAGGGGTTGAGGATGAGAAAGTGGAGAAGGAGGAGGAGTATAGAGAAGTCGAGGAAAAGGAATTTGGAGAAAGTCAGGAGGAAGAGGAAAAGGTATAGGAGAGAAAAATACACATGAGTTGAATACAAGGACAGGTGGAAAGCTATCTCACACTACTAATCAAATGATGCAATAGGCTATCACAGGGTCAAGCAGAGAGTACTTGGAAAATTGTAATCGTTTGACTATTGAATTGTCATTAAATTGTCATTCGTTGAATTTCACTTTTTTGATATATTCAATCATTTAACCATTGGCATTGCTGACTGGGGGTTCAGAGCTTTACATCTATCTTTCACTAATTTAACTTCCAACCAAAATCGAGCCTGGGTGGGACTTCTATAATGATTTTAATAAAATATTGGGAGCACCCCACCCCAACCATAACACACCTACCACAGTGACAGCATAACAACCCGTCGTACCACAATCACTGTACACTGTAAGAAACCAGATTTGACTGGAACTGAATAACCTTGGAGGGGAAACATTGCACAGTTCATGCATCAATAGTTACCAGGATTAACCACTACAAATGCAGCTTGCAGTTAACTCATTTAATTCCTATATTCCTTCACATGTACATTACATGTTGACCAATTACACTAGTCAGAAAGTGTTTTTTAAGTACATGTAGTCTCAGGTGTATATAGGTCATGCATGGATGAATGTGATCATAAATATATAAAAACTTGTGTTAGTAAAGCATATAATGTAGGTCACAATGACCATCTTAAGTTTTTAGGGTGTAGTAGAAAAAAAATGCACCCAATCCTCAAGTTTCGTAAATGGAACACTCAATAAATTAACTGAACAAAATTTTCTACAAATTCAGTGAAGCAAGAAATATAGGTTACAGAGACCTTTTTACACATAAAGGATCTGGAACTTGTCAATATGTGTCCACTCATCAAGTTTCATGAATCTAGATAGGATTATGCATATAACACTAATGTGATCATAAGCTAAATGCAAAAACAAAACCCAAGCCAGTTAATGATGAGCCTTTTATTATATGGGTAACAGAAATGCATAGCATATACAATTTCACAATTTTTGCATGAATAGTGCCTAAGAAAATAAACATCAAGCACAAAATGTAACTCAAAGTACAATGAATGCATGCACAAAATCTTTGTAACCATGAGCTAAATACAAAACTTAACGTAAGCTAGTAAAATGTGAAATATAGGTTTATTGGAATGGGTGTAGTATTGAGACAGATGTACATAATCAAGATGATTATGTACATCTGTCTCAATACTACACCCATTCCAATAAACCTATATTTCACATTTTACTAGCTTACGTTAAGTTTTGTATTTATTTATTAAAGCATGAACAGTAAAAACATCGAACTGAACCTAATTCTGTGAAATGTGAAATATAAGTCACAGTGACCTATGCATATGATGAGTGTGTAGTACTCATCAGGATGCATCCTCTCCCCAAGTTTCACAATTCCATGTATAATAGTACATGTACTATACATGAGACAAAATATCCAATGTGGTCATGAGCTAAATTCAAAATCTCATCATAAGCAAGCAAAATATGCAATGCAGGTGATAATGAACTACTTTTGTTGTAAGGGTGGGGTACTAAAAGAGATGCAAACATCTAGTTTCAATTGACAATTATGGCTTGAACACTGCTTGAGACTGAACCTAAGTCAGTTACATGAAAAACATGTTACAAGATAAAGAATCTAAGTAGTACTTGTCAAGATACATTCCCTTGCCAATTTTCATTAATTCTGGCATAACATATATATATATATATATATATATATATATATATATATAGCATGAAAAAACCCAATTTAATTATGAGCTAAAATATAAAAAATACTTAAGTTTGTGACCTTTTTTGTTATAAGGGCGTGATACTAACATAATGTCATACAATCATCTTGTTTAATGATTCTATCATGAACACAGCTTGAGAAATAAGATGAAGCAAAATGTAACCAAAATCAATTAAGAATAAATAATAAAATATGGGTCACACTGACCTACTTTTATGAGGATTTAGTACTAATCAAGATGCATCCCCTCTACAAAGTTGAAGAACCATGACATAATAGATGTATACAGGATGCTAAAAACCAATTTGTTTACGAGCTAAATGCAAAAGCTTAACCTAAGCCAGTAAAATGTGAAATACAGGTCACCATGGCCATCTTTTTTTGTGTAAAGGTGTGGTACTAATAGAGATGCATATAATCACACAGTTTAATGATTCTAGCATGAAAAAAGCTTTATACTTAAACCACAAAATAGAGCCAAAAGTCAGTGAAGCATGAGATATAGGTCAATAACCTACTTTTGTGATGGTTTTGAATCAAATATATCCCTTCACCAAGTTTTTTGATTCCAGGTATAGCATTATACAGTGAGCAAAAGATCTAAGCTACTGGGTAAGCTGATAAATGAAGAATGTAACTGCACAAAATCATGAGAGTACATGTTATAAAAACCCACTCCTAACTATTGTCTGGAAGAATGAATGGTTGACATTTAGCGATGATGTATACGTATATCTCTTTATTTGTGTGGACAATGATGCTGTAGGGAGTACAATAGCTTACCTATGCTTCATAGAAGTGAGCTAAACTGCTTCTTAACCAAGTCCTCATAAATAACTTTTGAAATTCGAACAATAAACTCAACAAGAACAAGGTGTCCCTGAAGAAGATCTGTGGCAGCAATGAAAAATCAGAGGAGCTGTAAAAACTCTTTGTGGAAACTCAGCTTCAACAAACTGCACAATGTACTTGATGGAAACAAAAAGTTGTGATGAGTGAGAAAATCCATGTCTGAATGGACTAAATGTTTGCAGGGATACAGGTCCGACTTCTCTCTGTGCACAAGAAATCCCTGCCAAGAAAGAAGAGAAGGCATCCAGTTCAAATCTTGTACCAGAATTTGACGTATATGTTTCTGCATTGATGATGTCCAAGTACATGTATGTACCTAAAGCTGTGGTCAAGACTGACCTAAGCGAAAAACGATGATGGTCATGGTGAACACCCATCAACTGATTTTGAGCCTGAAAGGAAACACACTAAACAGATAAATGGTTCCCTGGAAAGTGAACCTGAGGATCTCACATGGCAAAAGATGAATATGGATATGAAGTAGCCATTATTGTTAAATAAAAAAACAATTTTCTTCTTTTGTTAGCCATAGACCTTTAAACTTCTGACCCCAAATGAATATGTTTCTTTCTTATCTAACATGTAAGTCATCCACCAACTTTGGTGAGGGTACAAGGTTGAGAACTGAAATTTTTGTGTTGACACCATTTTTTTCTTCTTTCTGTTACAGTAATCTCAACAAATGACCTTTTACCCCCCAAATCAATAAGTTTTTTCCTTATCTCAAATACAAGCCATCCACAGAGTTTTGTCCAGGACTGTGATGTAGAACTAATGTTATTGTGCAGAAACCATTTTTTTTTCTCACCAGTAGGCTCATGGGTGTAGAATGGTCCAATACATTCTCCTGCATTTGTCACTAATAGAGGCTGAGCAGTGGTGCTCACCGACCAGTGCACATGAAGTGGGACAGAAAGGTTGCAAGTTAAAATTTTACCATTTGATTAGCCTATGTGCCATAAAAGACCAAACCAATAATAGTGACCATAACCTTTGAACTTTTAACACCAATATGATAGGATTTTTCCTTACCCCCATGTGCAAGCCATTTACAAGTTTGATCCTGGTCAGTGATGTGGAACTAATGTTATTGTACAAAAACAATTTTTTTTATTTTAGTCACAGTAAGCTGGACCTCAAAATCGGTATAAAATAGAATTTGCCTGTAAACTTTGATGTGTTGAGTGCTGTAGAACTGAAGTTATCAAACAGAATAGGAAAATGTTAATGGACTGATGGAGACCGACAGACTGGGTCACATTCTGCCAAATGGCAAGCATATAAACTACTCGACTAGCTTACATGTTTTTACAGGAAGCATTCCAGCATCAAGCCTTTCAGATTTGTTCAACTGATGCCAATCTGTCATCCAATTTGACTGCCACTACTAAAAAAAAAATACCTTTCAATAGCTGGTATTGAAAAGCTGCTCAGCAAAATTTGACAAATATGACATCCTGGCATAAGGATCTTTTAAATTTGTGCCAATCCACCATTAAATACTTCCACTATCTAAAACACCCCAAAGAAAAGTGCCTTTAAATAATTTATTCTCAAAACTGGCTTAAAATAAATTGCTCAAAGTTAATAGAAAGCATCCAATCTGAAGGATTCTCAAATTTGAGGAAATAATCAAATTCTCAAAAACCACTCAAAAGAATTTGATCAAATTTTATAAAAAGCATCCTGGTATGAGAGTCTTTCAAATTTGTATACAAGATGCCAACCTGTCATCAAATATGGCCCTCATTACTAAAAATAGAACAACTGTAAAACAACTCAAAACTGCTCAACAGAAGTTGAACAAAATGGACATACAAAACTTCAGAAGACTTTTCAAAAGCCACTAAACAGAACTGGACCAAATTTGACAAAAACCATTCTGGCATAAAGAGCATTTTAAAGTTTGTACAAATGATCTGCCATTTATTTCAGTTGCTATAAATAAACATTGAAACAACTTTTCAAAAACCACAAGAATTTGACCAAATTTGGCAAAAGCAGCCTGGTACAAAGGGCCTCCAAATTTGTATACGCGATGCCGATCTTCCATTGAAAATGGCCAATATAACCAAAATGAGAAAGCATCCTGGCATAAAGGCTTTTCATGTTGTACAAAAAAATGTAATGTGGCATACCATCATATATTAATGAAGATATAAAAAAACAGTTGTTTCTATAACATATGCAATCAACAGCACTGGAAGAACCTTCTACATCTGGAAGAACCTTCTACATAAAGCATCCTACATGCTCAGCCAGAATTCCTGGCCAATGGTTTCTGCATCTATTAGAAATCAGCCTGGTAAGCGATTGCAGACTCACTTGGGCTCCTTGCTGAGAATGGCAGCCATGTTAAAGATCAGACTGGTACCATTTTTATTGAAGACCAATTATATATCTTATGAGGTCTTTTTTTTTTAGTGAAAACCTCAAGTTGATATGCAGGAATTGCAAGAAGTTGATTTTTTTAGATAGCCCCAATGCAATGATGGATAAAAGACAGGCACCATTTTCAATTTTGAATCATCTTCATACCAAACAAAATCTTTTAGTAAAAGTCTCAAGTGAATCCATTCAGAAGCAGATAGCGATAACGATTTTCAAGATGGCCACTAGGCCAGCTATGTTCGACTTCAGAGCAGAGATATTTTTGTTTAGGACCTAGTAGATATCAAAAGACGTCTTTTAATAAAAACTGATGTCGATATAACAATCTATTCTGGAGAAGTGGCAATAAAAAGATTATCAAGACAACTATGCTGAACATCAGACTGGCACCCTTTTCACTGATGATGTATGTGATAGCAAGATTTTCAAGATGGCCACCACTGCGAATATAAGGGAAGTCTGAGGACTCCATTTTCATTTAGGGTCAACTAAACCTCTGGAAAATGCTCCAGTTTTCATGGCATTACCCTTTAATTTTGGAGCAGCAGCAATAACAAACTTGTACTAATTGATAAATACCATATGGATGGACACCAGAGAACAGGCTACAGGTCACCCAAAAGCTCTCCTGGTCTTTGACCGATTAAGATAACTAAGATTTTGTGTCAGTTTTTAAATATAAAAAAATTAATCTGGGATTTAAACATTTATCATGAAATAATCAAAATTCTCAAAAGCAATCCAAAAATATTCTAATAGTCTGCAAGGAAAGCTGCCAAAGGCAAGTTTATACAAAAGCATTATTGTTTGTCCACTTAAATGAGGAAGAACTTGTTTCCATGCAAAGCACATTTCCATTCTCATAATTTTGACAAAGGTTATTTATTCATATAAATCAGCATTTCAAAGAGAAATAATGGAACCCAAATGAACAATGATATGTGTCTAATATGGCAAAAGATTAAAATATATTTAATTGCAAATTGACATTAATAAAATTTATTATGGTGCACAATAAGATCTGATAAGATATAGTTGTTAGGGAAGTTACTGTTTTCAATATATAATTATGGTTGTCAAAATTAAAGAAAATATAAAATCTACACCCTGAAATTTACCCACTTGTCTGATATTTATATGGAAAAAGAAACCCAAGTCAGTAGGTCATTATAAATATGTTATTTGATAAAAGAAAAAAAAATGCCAACTCAATATTTATTTATTTTATCATGGTCAAAAGAATAAAAAGAATAATGAAGTTCATAGTTTCTTAAGGAAAACTGGTTCAACTGTGGACAAAAAGTATTTAACCCAGTTTAAGAATAAGCTCATTATCCAGTGAGAAAAGAACCTACAAAGTCCCAAGAGCATGAAAACAGGGATTACCTTGGGCAGTGGCATCCTTATCAGTGTTTGTTTCATTAATTGAATTGCATGCATAATTTGCATATGGCAGAAATTAAATCGTCTCATATTAATATGTGTAGGATAAAGGTCTTTTTTACAAACCCATTTACATACCTGATATGGCATCAATACAGCTGCTCAATGTATTTCCATAGCATACACCAAGATTTGAACTACTTAGGTACCTTCTTTGACGTAAATGCATAGATATTTGTAGTCGCTATGAATAAAAGTCTTATAAATCCCAGTGTTTTGACTTGCATTCATACAGTAAAGCTAAAAATATTTAGGGGATATGTGATAAATGCAAACTGCATTTGTGTTTTTGATGAGTCAGCAGAAAGAACTTGTTTTATATGGCTTAGATATACATCAAGACGGTCTGGCTAAAATGCATCCCTATGCGATATCAACTCGTTCTTTCTGCCAACTACTAGCAAAACGTGTGCAGTTTTGTGTATATATTAATAATACTCATCATGCAGCTGCAGCACCCAGTAAACATACAAACTGCACCATGTAATCACAGCACACTAAAGGTAAATTACAAGTTACAATGGTAGCAACGAGTTAACAATTAGAAAACCAGCTATGTTACATGCTGCAGGATAAGTCATTAAACCAACAGTCCCTCAAAGGTACTGATGTTTAACTGGCTGACAAGAATTTCCAGGAATTTGAGATAGGACCCTTTCGTCCTTTTCACTGCTAAATGTTGAAACCATCTCTGATATAACTGTGATAAGATTTTCAAATCAATCCAATGTGGCAATCATATTGGATGTCATATTGGGAACATTTTCATTTAAGGTCAACAAGACATGATAAAAAGTCTTATGTCATGCCCCCATGTTCATATGACGCTTCATTTAGGAGGAGTCATGATAACAAGATTTTCAAGATGAATGCATTGGTGGCCATATTGGATGTCCAAGTATAATCATTTATGACCAACTAGACCAAGATATCAATGTGTGTTCAAAATCTCATTGCAATCCATCAAGCAGTTTAAGAGGAGTAGTTGTGCTGTGGGACAGATGGATATTAAGTCCATCAAATGACAGATGGAGAAAAAGTCCATCAAAAGTCAGATGGATAATAAGTCCATAAAAAGTCAGATGAATAACAAGTCCATCAAAAGTCAGATGGAGAAAAAGTCCATCAAAAGTCAGATGGATAATAAGTCCATCAAAAGTCAGATGGATAACAAGTCCATCAAAAGTCAGATGGATAATAAGTCCATCAAAAGTCAGAAGACAGATGATACAGAACAGGCCATGCCATAAGTTCTCCTGGTCAATGACCACTAGAGCTAAAAAGCAATTTTGCAATGTCTCTTAAGCTTACCATTTACCACAAAGACACTTAACTGAGTTAAAGTACACTGTCCATTTATTAACAGAAAAATAATGTTCCTTGAAATATTTTTCCCGTCGGCACACAGGAAAAGAACATATCATCACATGACAAGTACATCCCAATAATCATTATTTAACACAAAAACTTAATAACATTAAATATTTAGTAAGAAGGTAAAAGTTATATTTGTTAAACTGCATCACAATCTGAACATTGGAAAACCTCACTTTAGAGCTTTCATGTAATGAACAAATGATTAGAAAATCGTTGCCAAAAGTAATTAAACCTTTCAGTATATATTATAAAGAAATAAAAAAACTAGATGTTAACTGCAGTAAAATAATGACATACTTCAGTATATATTTTAAAGATATGAGAAAACTTTATATATGTTGTCATAAAATAACAATATCTTTAAGAATATATATAATGACATGAGAAACTAGATGCTTATTGTTGTACAAAAGAAGATTTTTCAATTCAAAGAAAAAAACAAGGATTTTTCATGTAATGGAAAAAAACATTGCATTTGAACAAGGTTTTTCTCTTTTATTAGATTAAAAAAACTTCTGTTCAAACATGTAGAGAAATATTTCCTTTGAAAGTTTTCTTCCTCAGAACTGTTTCAAGGTATGTAGTGACAGGATAATGACAAATCAGAGGTTCACAGAAATAAACTGTCATAGTTAGTCATCATTCCCAACTCTCCCAATCTTCTTCCTGAAAACACAGAATGTATTTGTGTATGAATAATGAGGCTTATTACGTACTAATTCTTTACATAATAGTAAACAACAAATATTTTTGTTACCAGAAAATATATATGTTAAAGGAATATAAACCCAGATAAATCTGTGGTTGTAAAAGATGTATACCCACAATTATGACAAAGAAGCCAGAGAATACAAAATCAAAACCATGTAAAAAAAACGTCAAGCCCCCAAAACTTAAAAACTTGTAGAAAATTTAAAAACTTCTGTATTGATCTGAAAAATTAACCAGTTCATCTACACACGAACTCAAATGTGCCTGCAATTTTTATGTGTAAATCTACAAAAAAAACCAGATTAGTCCTGGGGACACCTGCAGTAAAAAAAAGGGAAGTGCTGGATCTTAAAATATTTAATAAAATTTAAATGGATTGGTCAAATTTTTTTATTAAAACACAAGAGATGGAACGTGGACCCCATGCCAGACTAAGATCTTATTAATGCACAAAAAAAAAAAAAAAAACTTGATGAAGTTTCTCGCTTTAATGATCCTGTTTTAAAGAAAAATAACTTTATGATGCTACGAAATGTGCAAGAAATCATCGTGGATTAATTTGCATCCCTGCTAGAATACTCTCTCTGTCTCTCTCATACTCTCTATATCCATCCCTCCCTTAAAAATCTAGCAATTATAAACCCTGTTCTACCCATCCATTTATCTGTTGTATCTGTTGATATACATGTCCGTTTTCCCTTCTTCTAACTCTATCTGCATTCGAAGCCTTTATCATCTACATGTCTATCTACAAGTCTTATTTACATATATATTTTTGACAATTTTAATTATTGGCATATGATGTTTAGGTACCAACAAAAAGAAAAGAAAACAATACTTAAAATAAATTAATGTGATTTCCTGAAAATATCCCATATTTTAATTTTTTTAACTCAGGCTGGGATGTAATGTTATTTTCCAGTCAGTTTAACCTGGGCAAGCTGACTTGTATAAAAATTTTAAATTCCTACCCAAATATAAATTCTTGACCCTATGGTCCCATGCAAGTGCAGTATAGAGGGGCAGGAGTGGCATTTAGGGACATGTAGCATTATTATGCTCTAAATATGAAGCAGAAGTTACATAAAAAATAAGTGATAAAAAACTATATCCAAAAACAATAACCAAAAAGCATCTACAAAGTAATTGTTGACCCGATTACCCAACCAGGGACAGAAGTGGTACTACGAGAAGGGAAGCATGTGATGATGTTATACTGAAATGTGAAGTGTACTGAATCAAGGGTTATTATATGGTGAAACACAAAAAATTACAGGGTCTGCATGTTGAGCATTTATATAAAACATGTGACCTTGACCCCCATGCTAAAATTGGTGAGCAAACATGTTAGAGAATGAATTTATAAGCTTAATAATGATTAGTACTAAATGTCAATAAAATTCAATATGTAAATGAATCTTTTAATCTAAAATCTTAATGCAGATATTCTATGACTATGACCTTGACCTCACAAACACTGGAGTGAGTGAATTGTAGAATGATTTGAATTAGCTTTATAATAATTCATCCCAAGCATAAAGAAATCTATAAATAATATTAGAAAGTATGAACACTTGAAAAACTGTCAACCTAAACCCTAATAAAAATATTCTATGTCTGTGATCTTGACCTCAAGGTCAATGGTTCAAACAATGCATATCACAGAATGAATTCTTAGTGTCATAATGATTCATTCCCAGTAGAAGAAAATCCATCGAGAAGTTTAGGAAATATATTAAGTAAAGAGACAAAATTAATTAGAACCATAACACTATTTTTTCTGTGACCTTGACATGAAGGTCACTGAGGTGAGTGTCTCAAAAAATGAGTTGTCTGAGCTTCCTAAAGATTTATTCCAAGTATAAAAAGAATATATCAGGTAGTTTAGGAAATACAAGCAGATGGAAAGAAAAAAAATTCAATTCAAATCTTAAACACATTTTGACTAAAACTTTCACCCCAAGGTTGTTATTGTTGTTATTGTAGGGTTTAACACCATTTTTCAGCACAAGATAGGCTATACATGGTGGCCAGTATTAATGGTGGAGGAAGAACCCAGGAAAACCCTGGAAAGAACCACCGACCCACGAGAACCTACCCGCAAGCTTTCTCAGATACTCACAATGGCCAAACCCAAGACTCGAACCAACACAGACAGATGTGAGATGGCAATGATCCGTAATGGTGAGCGCTTTAGATCACTTGGCCACTCAGGACCCCTTCACCCCAAGGTAAAAGAGGGCAAGTGATCATATTGCAAAATGAGTCGTTTTAACTTCATAATGGTTGATGCCAAACATAAGAATTTATCAAGAGTTTTAGAAAATATAAGCAGAATAAAAACTTTAACCAAACCATAACCAAATATTTTTGATGGTGCTGGAAAAGTGATTGCCATGTCTAATTTTCCTACTAACATGGTGTCAACAAAAACCTTTTACCAAAAGATTTTTAAAAAATCTTTCCATTATTTTTCATGAACCAACGCCCCATCTAAGGGCAGAACCAAGGGGGAGAGAGTGAGAAGCAGAGTATGTGATGATATTATATTCCTAATATGAAGTGAACTGGGTAAGGAGTTATATGTACTCTAACAAATTTCAAAGAAAAACTTTAACCGAATTGTGGCAAAGAGAAATGTTTGACCCCATTGGCCCTTCCAGGTGCGAGAGTGATACTGAGAGAAGAAGAATAGGTTATGATATTATATTCAAAATGTAAATGAAATTGGGTAATGGGTTACAGTAAGCCAAATGTGCGGTAAAAAATCTTTAATTACATTAACTACAAAGCATCCCTCATAATTCTTGGCCCATGGCTCAACCATAAGAATATCTGAGTTATTGAGGAGTAAGCAATATTATATTCCAAATAAGAAGTGAACTGAATAAGAAGGCATGAAAATATGTGATGGAAATGTGCTTTAATCCAGCTGTGTCACCAATATATTTGACCCCATAGCCTCAAACCAGGGCAGGATTGATCCTGATAGAAGAGGAGTATGTGATGATATTAAATTCTAAATATGAAGTGAACTGTGTAAGGTATTACTCAGATACAAGTGCTGTTAGAAACTTGACCAAAGCTGACCACAGACACACAAATGAACAACCCAAATACTACATGTTCCCATCTTGGGGGCATAAAACAACATTACAACACTCAGGGCAATTTATTTGTTACCTCTCCTGCTATTTTCGTGTAGTCAGCTGCTGATATATTCAATTTCAAGGCAATTTCTTCTGCAGCCTTCATATCTTCTTCTGTAAGATCAACATCAAAATCTTTCTCCCATTCAAATTCTGTAAGATAGCCAGAAGCATATATAATGATTATCTTGAATGGAAAACTTATCTTACATGAGTCATATATTTAAAAGTACATTTCAAATAATAACAAACGAGAAGTGTATGTGTGATTTGTATTTTTAATGTAGCTTTAACAATTTTTCAGTCATATCGCTACGATGCTGGCAGTGTGGCAGTCTAAAGTGATGCCTAGCACAGGGCCATCATGCCAATGACATGTAGAACGATGTCCCACCCAGTCACATTATCCTGACACCAGGCCAACCAGTCCTAACAATAACCTGTAAATGCTGAGCACAAAGGCAGCTGTTAGTACAATTTCTATAAGTCTTTGGTATGACTCGCCTGGGGGTTTGAACCCGCGACCTCCCGCATCCGAGAAGCATGCTCTAACCACTTAGATCACAGGAATGGTTAACAAAAGAGAAAATTCTCTACTTCAATGACTTTCCAACTTATAAATACCACCAGACTTGCAATGTATAAATTGTATTGAATCTTGTCATGACACTGTGTGTATGTGGTCAAAACCACTTTCGCCTTTGATGATCCGACATTAGAAGGTATATTAGTTCTTCAGCTAACCGTGTTACCCTCTTTAGATAAAGTTATTATTAAACCAATCTACTGTGTATACTTGCAAATAGGTCAAGTCCAACTGTATACAACACAGACCCTGATCTGCCATGACATAATGCACCAGCAGATAAGGGTCTATGCTGTTTGTTGTGTTGATTGGTCCTCACAAACTGCAAAGATCCAGATCTGTCAAGGCATTATACAACAGTAGATCTGGGTCTGTGCAGTTTGCAGTTGGACTATACTTATAAGTGAGTATATACGGTGTATGTTTGCTACCAGCTGTCAGGCAGTCAATGTGTATTCTCAATTCAAAATAAATATTTAAAATTCTCATTAAAAACAATATTTGCAGAGTAATTGCATATGCATCTGAAGTGCGAAAATTTCTCCAACTTACAGCCTGAATCTACACACTTAGAATGGTTTCACTGCATGACTGCAATAGTAACCATATATTCTTGCCTACTGGTTCCGTTCAACTGCAACTGCAGAGACTCAGACCTAGCAGAACATAATGCATCCAAAGATCTTGGTCTATGCAGTTTATTAGGAATAATCAGTAGAACAAAAACAAAGATCTGCCTGTGCATTATGCAACTGCAGATCAGGATCTATGCTGTTCGCAGTTCGACTTAACTTACAAGCAAGTATATGTGGTATCCAACAACATTTGGTTTTGACTTAATATATTTTTACAATCAGTGTAAACTACTTCATAGTGACACATCTCAGTCCTTAAAAACCAACATTTTCAATAAATCTCTTTTCAAAACATGTTTTTTTTAAAAATGCACCTTGATTTTACAATGTAATAATTCAAAATTCAAATAATAATGGCTGAAGGTGGATAAAAAAATACATTTTTTTTACATGTATGCTGAGATCTTTCATGAATTATTTTGCAAGTATCAAGCCATAAACATATCAACATAATTTTATTGACAAACTTATTATCAACTATAGCTTCAATGCTCTTGACCTCCAAATGGACCAGCTATCTCATGCTACACCCTGAATGAAAACCACACAATTTACAACTATTTATATTCTTAATTTCTTAATTCTCTTTAAATTGCAAATTATGCAAAGGTTATTTGAGTGGAAGCTATTGATAATTCTGCCATACATCCTTATTATGAAAAAGACATACTCGCTTATAAGTCGAACCAAACTGCAAACAACAAAGATACTAATGTGCCACAGCATTATGCTCCCACAGATCAGGGTCTATGTTGTTTGTTCAACTGATTACTCCTATTAAACAGCACAGACCAAAATCAACCAGTGTGATTATGCAGTTGTCTGTGCCTATGCAGCTTGCAGATGGACTTGACTTATAAGTGAGTATTAATGGTAAGTACCTGGAGTAATTATAAAAGATCTAAAGTTAAAAACATGTTATGCAACTACATGTATTGCCAGTACTGACTTCTCAATGAATTTATTAATATGCATATTTTAAAAAATAAAGTCACAAATTTCAAGTATAGAAATATAATATATTGCAGAAAATACCCTTTTGTCCACTTGATTCGGATGAAGGGGAAGTCCTGTCTGAACCGACAACCACAATATCACCCTTAACTTTTGTCTTGAGTTCTTTCTCTAACACTGAATAATTCTCTCCCTGGTTGACTGATTCACTTTCATTGGTTTTGTCATTCCCCATAGGGGCCTCAAGTTTTGATGCTACTTGCACTTGGTCCGCAACTGTAATGCTTTTATCCAACTGGTCAGCTGCAGATGACGGATACTGTGATTTGTCTGATGACATGTTGGTCTCTAATCCTCTACTAGATGAATTATTGCTATTTTCAATTGTCTCATCTTTTGCTGAAATTTTTTCTGCATCCACCAAATATTCACTAGAATTTTCAACTGGCACTATATTATCAACTGATGTATCCTTTTCAACTGGCACTATATTTTTATCAACTGGTGTATCTTTTTCAACTGGAGCGGTGATTTTCTGTTCACTATCTCTACCACTGGGCTGTGTTTTATGTTCATCTGAAACTTTCACATTAGAAGTGTCCTTGACTGGAGACTGTTTCAAAGATGATGGTTGGTCAGAAAAATCCTTCCTGGGTGACTGTTGCAAAGATTCTGACTGATTTAAAATATTTGAGTTTGAAGGACTTGGTTGTGGCTCTGGCTCTGCAACTTCTGGGATCACAGCCTGATTACTTTGATTACATTCTTCTTGTATGATCCTTAATCTTGAGTCACTTGAATCTTGGGAAGACTCTGTCTGCTTCACTTGTAACATGTCTGGCAGTTCACAAATAGCCCCCACATCTAAAATATAAGCAAACCATGATCATGATTGAAATATAAATGAATCCTCACCTAGCTGACAAGACAATGTAGCTGAATTACATGTCTGTAAACATTTCATAACTGAACCTCTACATACTGGACACCTCTACAAAACAAGCCCATTTATTTTCTTGCAATAGGACATGATTCTACTATTAAGTAAACTCCTAAATACTTGTCAATTCAACAAAAGAGCAAAAGTATTTTGTCTCAATATTGCATGATTCTAATACTAACTGAACTTCTACATACTGGACACTTCAACAAAACACCAAATTATTTTGTCCCAATATGGCTTGATTCCAATACTAGCTGAAACTCTACATACTGGTCATCTCTACTAAATATCTAATTACTTTGTCTCAATATGTCTGTAAACATTTCGTAACCGAACCTCTACATACTGGCCACCTCTACAAAACAAGCCAATTTAATTTCTTGCAATAGGACATGATTTTACTATTAAGTAAACTCCTAAATACTGGTCAATTCAACAAAAGAGCAAAAGTATTTTGTCTCAATATTGCATGATTCTAATACTAACTGAACTTCTACATACTGGACACTTCAACAAAACACCAAATTATTTTGTCCCAATATGGCTTGATTCCAATACTAGCTGAAACTCTACATACAGGTCAAAAGTGCCCTGAGTGGTCTAAAGCGCTCTCCATTACAGATCACTGCCATCTCACCTCTGTCTGCGTGGGTTCGAGTCTCAGATTCGGCCAATGTGGGTATGTGAGAAAGCTTGCCAGTAGTTTCTCAAGGGTCGATGGTTCTTTCCGAGGATTTCCCAGGTTCTTCCTCCACCATTAATACTGGCGGCCATGTATAGCCTATCGTGTCCTGAAAAATGGCGTTAAACACTACAACAACAACATACTGGTCACCTCAAATAAACATCTAATTACTTTGTCTGAATATGGCATGATTCTAATACTAGCTGAACCTCTACATACTGGTCACCTCTACTAAACATCTAATTACTTTGTCTCAATATAGCATGATTCTACTATATACTAGACCCTCTACAAAGAAGCTCAAATGTTTTGTTCCAACACTGTCTAGTTTTGGAATGTATATTTATATAAGTTGTCAGTACTTCAACAACTGACATATTGAATTATTGGTAACAAATTTCACATACAGAGATATAAAAAAATATCTAAGAATATAAATTTTTATTCTCTTACCAAGTTTATAATGAGGTTCTAAAACTATGTACAACATAAATGTGTTTCAAAGGTGAACACATTGTTTACTGGAATTTCATCAGAAAAATCTTAAGAAATCTGTCTGTTCTGTAAAAGAGACAGCAAAGACTTAGCACATGGATATCCATATTTCTGATACAGAACTCGAAAAAACCTGCTTGAAACTGGTTTTGTGAAGATAAATAGGAATAAACAAATTATAAATCATATGCCTCAGCAAGGTTACAACACAAACTATGTCAATCAGGGATGACAATTCCCATATGGATCAAGTCCAGACATGAAAAATCATTGCTGGACAAGTTAAAGTTCAAGTATTTAGCCCAGTCCTTACATGGTTAAAGTAAAACAAAACAAGAATTTAAAAATTATGCCTGTTTTATCCCATCTTTGGCTAGTAGACCAGACTTGCAGTTGTTCTCCCCACCCCACTACTCACTCCTCCATCTTAACAATGACATAAACTTAAAAATAGAAATGAGTTCACAAAACACAAATGCCCCAGCACAGTGGTAGAAAATTGACCTAAGTGAAAACCTGACTGGACAAATGGATGAACAAGGGTACCACTATATACCCTCCACTACATATGTGGTGGGGTAGAAAATAGTTTTATTATTCAGTGCAACACCAGAGGTAAGATGTCAAGTTTAACACTTATATGTTGAAAATTATAGTACTGACTAAGTAAATATTATACAACATAATTAAATTAACTCATCACAATACATCAAATTTAGTTACACAACTGTAAAAAAGAAAAATGAAACAGAACACACACAAAGCCAAGCTTTACTCATCTCCTTCCAGCCATCAATCCATCACACAAGATTGGAATTCTAATAGATCACTGAAGAATTGTATTATGGCTACATGTATATCATTTCATCATTACACCTAAAGACTTAATTTATACCACTGGACATGGACATTTATGCTTCATTTAACAGTAATAGCTCTGAATGAAAAACTTAGATTTCTTGCAAAATGATGTCAGTTGGTACATATTATCTGAGCTGTGTCCACTGGTCATTTGTAGTTACAAATACAGTATTGGTCCAAATAAAATCAAAGTATAGTCTAGCCTGGTATTTGAAAGATCATGGCTTTTATATGACAGTACCCTCCTCCTCATCGTCATCCCAGCCTATAGAGTCCTCTTTCTTGTGGACATTTTCTGCTCTTTTCATCAGTGCCTGTTTTCTGGCCTCATCCAATTCAAGCTGGTGGACCCTGTAGAAATAGTGTCGCCAGAAGTCTGCATGAGACACCTCTGATGGCACCTATAAATAAAATAAGTGTGAAAATAGTTTTTCCAACCAAATTACAGGAGCACTGAATTGCTACATCCATGGCATACATTTAATACAAGAATGGGTAGGATGGGTGGTGGCAGGTTTCAGTCTTAATCAGTGATACAATGTAAACACGATACAAGTTTACATCTCAGTTTTACACATACATCTGTTTTCTTTGTAACAAAAAGGAAACAACACTTATACTTCATTCAATGAAACCTCCCTTGGGTACCTTTGAGACATCACTTTTGGCCATTTTATAGAAATTGTTCAACAAAATAATACATGGAAATGACACCTATAGCTGAAACAGCTGACGGTACATACATGTGACCTCTATCATATATCTATCCCAAGTACTTCAGTTGAACTTACTTAAACACAATTGTGCTACTTAGTGATCTTTCATGTACTCTTACAAACCATCCTGTCCAAGGAAATATCTATACAATATCAGTAATAAAAAAAACCTGTTCATCTTGTACTGATTTGATTCAGTTAGTTTTTGTTTTAC
Source organism: Sinohyriopsis cumingii (assembly GCA_028554795.2). NCBI lineage: Eukaryota > Metazoa > Mollusca > Bivalvia > Unionida > Unionidae > Sinohyriopsis > Sinohyriopsis cumingii. The sequence goes on along the minus strand of CM068824.1, from coordinate 109,047,118 downwards.
TTTCATTTTCAATTCTTATGTATGAACAGGGAGCAGATTTGAAAATCAAATGGTAGTACAAAGAAGGTGGATTGCTATGAAACTTAACTTAAGGATATCCCCTATGGTAATAACTATTCTTTTTTGACATAATTTTACAATTGTATTTTGAAAAATAGATACAAAATTGGGGTTATATGAAGCATTCAACATACAGTTGCCAGGACAAAAACTATCACAGCCTAATCTCATTTATCTGACATAAATCATTTCTCATAATCATGTCAAATAAAGGTAGTTGTCAGATAAAGGGATTAAAAATATGAATGACTCAAGAAATAATTCCTGGACACAAGATAAATGACCCTACATACTGTACTCCAGGAAAAATATTTAAAAGACCTTAATAAATCATGCATAATAATTACAAGGAAAAGAAATCAATTCCTGGACAATTTGTTTTATATCATTGAAAATAGCCATGCATACTGAGATGTTAAAAGAAATATCAAGTACATGAATACAAGAGCATAAAATACACTCTAGTTTTACATACCAGTATCTACCAATCCATTTTCCCACATATATCTGATATGTGTACATGTGTAATCCAAGTAAAGCAGAAGCAATCAGGCAAAAACTACAGACTTCCATGCATAAAAGAGATCGTATCTTCCTTATATAATTTTTGGGGTGGACGTATTCTGCATTTAGACCAATACCTTCTGTACTTTTTCTTTCAGTTTGACGAAGAAGACAACACAGTTGATGAAAGAAACCATACAAGAGAACCAGATCATGGATGTTGATGATATAGTTTTGTGAAAAATATTTTAATTCCTCAGAGGTAATTTTAGGCAATCACAACAACAGAAATGTCAGTATTGATGTAGGAGTATACAGAACAAGTGGAATTTTGAGCAGAATTCTCAAACAAATGTAAACAAACTGATTCAGGTACAATAGCTGATCCATACACACAGATAAAAGTGTCAACTGTCATTAGCAGCCCAAATAAAACAAAGTCTTCAAGGCACAACAGCTGATTCATACACACAGATAGAAGTGTCTATAGTGTCTTTATCACCCCAAACAGACTTTGTACATAGAACAAGATCCTGTAATTAAAGACATGAAGAGATTAGGTGTTGCAATGCAGTGTGTCCCAAAGATAATCTGCATGCTACTGCAGAAATTCCTTTAACTGGTTAAACCATCAGATTCACAGGTCTCTTGATCCACTTCCTGACATTCAAGATGCCAAAAAAGAATGTTGCTTCCAGATGTAAAGGGACCATCGTGTAAGGGGGACATAATCAGCACAGAAATGTAACGATTTTATCAAACAGATATTCTTCAGATATGCAAAGCTCTTTGAGGGATGGTTTTGTGGGGTTTAATACCATTTTTCATCACAAGATAGGCTGTACATGATGACCAGTATATTTGGTGGGCAAATAACTTGAGAAAGACATTTAAAAAATCTCTTTTTAAAGATGAAGAAATTTTGAGAGTGGTGACACAGCAGTAAAACATTTTGCTCTTTATCTGTGAATTACAAAGCTCAATTCCTGAGTTCAAAGTTTATTCAGTTATTAATCCAATACAAAGAATTATAACCAAGAAACAATAACACAAACAAATTAACTATTGACAAATAAGAAAATTATGTTTATTTATGTAGAAAGTTTGATGCTTTGAAAGTCTTAGAAGGGTTATTGATGTTCCATCTACAGTTTTTGCTCTCCTCTTCCATTCACTTTCCTTCCTGGTAAAGACTATAAAATGCCACTGACTGAATCTAGATTACCAGAAGGAGAAACCTATTGAATTTACAATCTTTACTTTTCAGGTCCTAGATTAGTTGTCTCTAGTCATTTTCCAAAAAAGTTCAATATCACAATATGGTAAAATGCACTTTATTGATACTATGAAGTTCAATGGAGCCCACTGCACATCATTAACAGCTATCAATCTTGGTGGAGTAGAGATTTTCAAGATGGCCACCATGATGGACATACTGAGGGTAAATCTGCATCATTTTCATTAGGATCAAAAACTATTTGAACTCTTCAAATGAAAACCCCATCTCCAAATGACTTTCCATTTAACAGGTGTAGCAATAACAAGATTTTCATACTGGATATCAGATTAGCCCTATATTGATTTAGAGCTAGCAAGATATTGGATTTCATTTGAACCAACAAGACATTACAAGACGTTTTCCAGTGAAAACATGTCGATATGACTTTCTGTTTTGGAGGAGTAACAATAACATATTATTAACATGGCTTCCATGATGACCAAATTTGATATTAGATGTGCACCATTTTTATTTAGGACCAACTGGATATTACAATAAGGTTTTTGGTGGTTTTATAATCATTCATTTAAGAGAAATCATGATCGTGATAATTCAAAACCACCACTGTCATGCCCATATTGGATGTCTGAGCAAAACCATTTTCATTTAGGACCAACTAGACATGATAATAAGTATTTGAGTAAAAAGAGACATGTTGGTACAACCTTTCATTCAGTATGAGTAGCAATAGCAAGATTCTCAAGATGACAGCCACATTGGATCAGTGTGCTGTACCATCTTCATTTAGGCCCAACTAGACATATTAAGTCTTCTAGTGAAAACCCCATGTCAATATGATTCTTTGTTCAAAAAATTAAGTGATAACATGATTTCTAAGATGACTGATGTGGTGGCCATCAACTAAGCATTTTTTTTAATTTAGGATCAATTAAACATCATAACAAGTCTTTCTTTGAAAACCCCAAATTGATAAGATTATCCATTCAGAAGAAGCAGCAATAACAAGAGTTTGTGTATAGCCACTCTGGTGGCCATATTGGACATCAGACTGGCACTATCTTCATTCGGGATCAACCAGTCATTATAAGAAATAGGAAACATGACTTTTCATTCAGAGGGAATAGTGATAACAAGATTTTCAAGATGACTACATTGGTAGCCATTTTGGTCATCAGATTGGCAACATTTTATAAAATGCCAATAGTTATCCCAAGTAGTCTTTTAGTGAAAACGCCGGGGCCCCAAGTGGTCTAAAGCGCTCTTCGTTACGGATCACTGCCATCTCACCTCTGTCTGCGGCAGTTCGAGTCTAAGATTCAGCCAATGTGGGCATGTGAGAAAGCTTGTCAGTAGCTTCTCGTGGGTCGGTGGTTCTTTCCTCCACCATTAATACTGGCCGCCATGTATAGCCTATCGTGCTGAAAAATGGCGTTAAACCCCACAATAACAACAACAACAAGTGAAAACGCCATGCTGATATGACCATCTATTTGGGAGTACTAAAAATAACAAGATGGCAACTGTGGCAGTCATACTGGATGTCTGAGCAGTACCATTTTCATTCATGACCAATTAGACCTTTGGATGATTGTATTTGTAAACTTTCAAGAAAATCCTCCATGTGGTTTAAACACTGCAATAACAAACTTGTGCTACAGACGGACGACTATTAAAAGATCATCACATAAACTATTCTATAACCTGGAGAGCTAAAAACACAAATTAACAACACAAAATATGAAAATTCAACAACACCTGTAATATCACAAAAATATTACAATCAACTGTGTTTGCAATAAAAATGATACAGCATGCATGTATGTGATGCTGTTGTTACACACCAGGTTTAAAATAATTAAATCCACAAAGTTTGGAAAATATGAAAATATATACACACAAAAAGACAAACAAAAGGTTACCAATCTTTGTGGACACTTGAACACATAAACATTCACCACAATTACTGATGGATGGTTCAATATCACAAAGGTTCTCAAAAGGATTTGAAGTGACACCACAAAACAATGATATTTATAGTAAGAAGGGACTAAGGGAGGTAATAGAGCTCCTACTCTTTTTCTATATGGTATATGGATATGAATTTTTCATTACTCTGGACTTGCTGGATTTGAGAGGTAGTGGAGGAGCTTATATTTCTAGCAGCAATGTGATCAGAGAATTTACTCAAGGAAGAAATGCACAGATGAACAACATCACAGATATTGATAAGTTCCCTATTACTCACCAACTTTGTGTAGAGAGATCTGACCTCCACCATAGTCACGAGAAGCTCAGAAATCTCTCCCTTTTTGTGTTCCAGATCAAAGGACTTCAACCACTCTGCATAATTCTCAGAAGGACCACTGGGCTCTTCAAGGTATGTGCCAGGGTCTACCTGCATGACCCGAAGCCGAGTCTGGAAAAGAAAGACATATTGCATTTTTACCCTTGCCACAACACAGAGTTCTCTGGAATTTTATTGTGTGCAAAAATAAATATTCCATACTCTAAAGGTTAATATGACTAGGAGTAACAAATTATGGCAATTATGTGAGGTACTTATTTTCTTAATTTGAAAATTACACATATATGTATCTTCTCTGCCAAAAGTTTCAAAACTGAAAATAATGCACGTTTTACTAAGAACTAATATCTACCTCATATTTGTAGACATGGTTGGGAAGTGACTATTCCTCGCTCCACCCCCAAAATAAGACTTGTGTCAAAGACTAGGTTAACGAATATTTTATCCATTTTAAGACATATTTTTCTTGGAATGATTCAACATGTCTTATATGTGCTAGAATCCTTCCATGTTGTCTGAAGTTTCACCTGCAGATCGATATAAATCAGAATATCTCATATTTCCTACCAATTTCATTTGCTCTCTGTCTTAAGATGCTAAAAAAGTCTTTTATATACATGTCAAAATACTTAGGAACAAAGAAAACAATTTACAACAAAACTGTCCTAAGATGTATGTCTAGGGTGTAGATGGATAAAGACCACTAACTTTGTTTTTAGAATCATCCCATTAGCAAATCTGCACTGAAGATACAATGAAATAAAATCTTTGCAGCTTTTATATCAATTGCTTTTGACATCTTTGATTCAAATGCTGTTTTTTTTTCTCCATGTAAGACAAGGCATATATCAAAATGGCAATTCATTAAAGATAGTGAAGTTCGATTTGTTAGAAACAACCATGAATGACCATCTTACTAGGTATCTGCAAATATCTGAACTTATTTGGATGAATTAAATGAGACTTTTGAAACCTTCATTGACAAAATTCAAGAAATATGCTTCATTTATTTATATTTCCAAAGTCTGGTGTTATTCTGTGTCACCGTTTTCATACAGACTGAATGATTAGCCAGCCAGACAGTACTTGCAATGTAACAAATCAATGATAAAGTAGCATACAGGGTTAAAATGAGATGCATATCATGTGTTATTATTACGATTCAAACTTCATGCTCTGGTGTGAAATTGTTCATTGGGTTCAGCAGGGTGAGCTTTAATCATGTTTGAGCATCATGCTCGCTCGCTCTCTCTCTCTCTATCTCATTTAAATGTAAAAGAATCAACAGCGTTTGGGGACAAATATATAACTAAAATCACTTGGTACCTAAAGAAAGAAGCAATATATCAATTTGACCAATCAGAATGGGATTTTACATGTATAAAACGTTGGGTTACCTAACAGGCATTATGTTACACAAATACTCAACCAAACCATTTTTAATTGGATTACTTCGCAATATTAGATGCTGAGACAAATGCATTCAATTAGTAAGTCTATTACAGGCAGCAGAGGTTGTTATGATTTTAATTTTACAAATACTGGGTGCCATATAAAAATAACCTCTTTGTGTCTTAATGCAAAACTGTAACTATCATATTTAATTTTTCTGAAAATAAGGAGGAAAAAATCAAATTACTTCCCATGACTATCCCAATCATTGAGATGCATAACAAAATTGTACATAGGAAAAAAAAACAAGAATATTTGAATAGAGCATCCAAAGACCTGGGGCAAAGATGGCCAAAATAGTGATGGTAATCCACTGACGAATATAATAATAAAAAAATGGTGAGAAGAAAAATATCATAGAAGTTTCAATCCTGTAAAGACAAAAAGTTCAAAAGATTATGAAAAATGTTAATTTATCTATTAAATGATATAATCTCTCTGTTAAACATGATAAATGACAATCTCTCTATCTTGTTCTTTTTCTCACCTTGGCTCTGTCAAACAGTTCCTCCTGAGTTCTTTTGGTGATTGGCTCCTGACCACTGTCATCTGGTGGCACTGTCAGGGCTCTACTGATCCCACCCATAAAATTACTCAAGTGATGTCTAACTTTATTTGTGGCAGCTGCCGTGTTTTCAGCCTGAGAGAAAAGTTAACACTGGGTCAAAATAACTACAATAATGTCTCCCGTCTCACAGATAGTTAACACAGGGCAACATAACTAAAAAAGTTTCGTGAATTTACACGGGTAAAAAAGCTTGGGGATAAATTTTATGACTATTTTACTGCTTGATATCTGCTGAATATTTACTGAAAAATTCAGTTGTCCACCACAAAATAAGGATGATACTACAAAATCTCAATTTCAAATGTTTCATTAAACTGGGGTTCAGTTCCTCCTTTATTCATTACATATAAATTGCACTCTGACTTTCAGAATCAAGTCTTTTGATATTTTGCTGATACAGCTCTCCCCACTTACAATGTGCCTCATTTTACTGGATCAAATGCAGAACCATTATGGCCCCCATGAACAAAACCCCATGATTGCTGTTGCCAGTTTAACACCATTTTTCAGCACACCATAGGCAATACATAACAATCACTTAACTGGTGGAAACTTTGTCTTATATCTTCATTTCCTGTTAAATAAACCGCTATATAAGAAATTTTGATTCTGCTTGCGATACCAATGTTTGGTATATCATGCTATTCTCAATATATCGCTGTTCCATACATATCGTGATCCTCAATATAACTAGGTTCGGTAGTAAAGCTGTCTACTGGTTACCCATCAATTCTAATGATTGGTTACCTGGGTACCTGATCAAAGGGAAATTATATTAAATATGAACCTAAACTGCTTTTTGTAGGTTCATACATGCCAACCCACAATTATTACTAATATAAGTAGCAAAAATGCATAATCTGAGCATAAAAAGAGTAACCTATATATTAAATGCTATAATTACAGAAAACAGCATGAAAAACGTACATTTTTTAAAACTACTTATTTGGACAAATTTATTTTATTTGTTAAAATTCTTGTCAAAAATCAGCTAAATCCATGCAGATTACTACAAGAATACAGACACAAAACAATGATAAATTATTTATACAAAACATTCACTTTAACTAGTCTGCATGTCAAACTTTTGCTGAATGGGCGTAAAGTCAAATCCATAAACACTGAATTCTACATTACATCACTGTCAAACTCCTCTTTCAAAATTTGTAAACCACTATCGATCTCTCCTTTTCCTGATGCAACATGTTTTACTGTTTAACAAAATCCCTCTACTCTAACGTGTTACAGTTCTATAATATCCACGAGTCACATTGATAAAGCCTGCTTTGTTTAATATTTGGCACCATGTTTTTTTCAATATAGACTGGTCTGCTACCTTAGTGAGCATCAAAATAGAATGAATATGTGACTCGTGACTTCAAATTCCAGAAACCTGTCTGTTTTCTTGAAATGTGTTATTTACAGTTACCATAAATAGAAAAATAAAGAAACTATTCAATGTACATGGCAAATAGTCACACACATCAAAAGATAAGATCAGCAGATGGAGGTCTAAGATGGACAAATGCACTGCAGCCAATAGTCATACAACATGAGCCTCGAACTGTACTTGTTATTCTCTGTCTTGCTTGCTCATGACTTCGGCAGATATAATCTTTATTTAACATGAACTAAATGAGTACCCTATGGCACATTTTATTACCCAGGTAATTATGAATGGGCAGGTACACAAGTACATACAGACAGCTCTTTTTTGGTACATAATGCTGCTGGCAGTTATGGACCACACCCCAACTACAGCATTATAATAAGGTGAAAGCTATGTACAAAAAACAAACAGCATGAAGTTTATCCTGAAATATTTTTTGACTAATGGATAAGATACTAATAATGTTTCTAATCAGTGATCAGGTTGTTACTATTTAAAAAAAAGTTCAGCTATTTTCAGCTGAATGTTAATGGTAACTGTATCCACATTTACACAACTTCACACTTCACTGAGGCACTGTTATTTCATATTACGACTCTTTCACACTACCCTTACCTTTAAACTTTCCTTCAGTGTTTCACTGGTGTGGGCCACGGCTCTGGTCGCATCACTTCTAAGGGTACAGGTGAATTCAGCCAAATCCTTGCTTACCATCTCAAGGGCTGAGGCAGTCTACAAAAGAATATCCATTTTGTGATACAGAAAACAGACACTCTAAATCTACAGCAAAGAAGCATGCACCAGTACTATCCAAAATAATAAATTCTCCCTGAATCCTACTAAGCACATTCCTTGACAATGCCCTCATAAATGGATCTCATGTAATAATTCCACCTCCAAGCGTCTTACACCTACAATGAGGGTGAATGTGACTCTAGAGTCAGTATTAAGCCTAAGGTGGTCAAGATTTTAATCCAAGTTAATGCTGGCCATATAAACCACTTTCTCAGGTACAGAACTCCAGCATATGAGGAATTTCATATAAAAAAGAAATGTCTTTAACTCCTGAATATTTTGATTTCTTTTAAACTTATAAATTCCGGACTCTAAATGTTGATGTCTTTGCAATACTAATCCAGTGTTCTGTGGAACGAAACCAGTGTCTCACTTGCATACAAGCAATGATGTCTTCCTTATGTAGATGACTTTCAAAGATCTAACAAAAAATTTCTAATTTTCTGAAGTCAACACTAAATATATGATACCTAGGTAAACAATAATACACTGAGAAACATGAACTATGTCCATATGCCAGAGAGAAAACAAGAAATATGTTCATTTGCTTGCAAGACAACAAAAAAATATGTCCATATGCTGGTGAGACAACAAGTATGCCCATATGCCAGTGAGACAACAAGAAATATGTCCATATACTTGTGAGACAACAAACAATATGTCCATATGCCATGGATGCCCAAATGATATGACGCATATTTACATGGAAAAGTTCCAAATCAAATGGGCAATAGTTCCAAACAATGTACCACAAAAAGTTAGCAAAAATACAATGAAATCTGAACTTGATGTACTTAAATAAAGTATTACAAAATGTTACATTTGTGTGCAGTTTAAAAAGTCACAATATAACTCATTTATTTATGCCAGCCTTATGCAATGAGTACACTATCAACTACTATGTCACCTACTAATCATGGTAAATATCCAAAATCTTCTTATTACTTAGCTCCCATTTCTTTGGGAAGTGCTCACGGTGCAATTAAAAGAAAACAACAAACAACCAGCAGCAGCATCTGATTACACTTAAAGCATCTAGCTGATCAAGATGTGAATAAGATTAGAAAGAATAGTACATTCTATCATCCAACTGGGCTGAAAACTGATTTCCCATGAACTGCAAATAACTGGGCATTGCCTCACAAAGTAGGTCATATCCGCCTGGGGCATACCTTTTCTTTAGCTGCGCTGATCCAGCTGCCCCACCAGCTGTCTCCCCCTTCTCCACCACCCTTGTCACCACTGCTGAAAATACAAAAACAAAATTTAGTTTTGTATCTGCTTGCTCCCACATGTGTAATGCCCGAGTTTTAAAATCACAACAAAACTAATATCATGATTCTATGGACTTAAACAAAGTACATGTAACAGAAATGAAGCACAACCAACAACTCTATTAAAATCAACAAATAAAGTTATTTCTCTAAGTTTCTAAGTCAAGCTGAAATTTAAAAGGACCTTACAGTATTGTGAATTAAATCCCATATAATAATCATAAATGTTTTTTCACAAGTCCAAAATTATAGTGTGTTCCAAATTAATTCCAATATCAAATATAATGATGTACCAATAATTTTGATCTACATCAATGATATAATCCAGAAGGTCTTGAATACTATAATCCCAAAATAGCTTTAGTCATGATAATTCCAATGAATAATTTTTAAATAAATGATTCCTCTCAAATTATATATGAACATAACAAATAACTCCACAGACTGATCTTAAGAAAGGAATGAATAATTTTGTTTACCACAACCTTCAATAAGAACTCAAGACAAAATAAAATGACCAAGATGTGGGTCCTAAGTGCACTCCCAGAACATTCTAGTTCATAAAAACGGCTGAACACTGAACTCAAATATTGGTAAAGGATTTATTTTTAACTTACAAACATGACAAAGAACATGAGAATAGTTAGGTAGGCCAATCCAATACACTCAGCTATGAATAAAGATGAAGCACACAATTCAAATTAACTATAAATAACACAAATGCACCATAAGTCACACCACAAGTACTCATCTCTGCCAAGAAGAATAACAAAAGGCCTAAGTGGGTCTGATGTCCCTCATCCCATGATCACAAGACTTACATGACCTAACAGCTTACCATCTCACTAAGCAGTTTCCTCTATGCCTGGAAGAATACAAAAAATAATGTGATCAACAATCGCAAAGCTTTTAGTCATCCCCAGAAGTCAATGAAAACAATATCAGGCAGCCAATGAAAACAATATCAAGCAGCCAATGAAAACAATATCAAGCAGAAAATAAAATTCAGACTAAAGTAACATTGTAAATAAGTTATTGGTACTGGTGACAAGGCATATAAGAGATGAAATAATAAAAAAGAACAGTACTTTCTAAAACGCCAAAGCAGAGGTATTATCAGTGGCCAACATAAGAAAGCATAAAGTATAAATGTGCTAAAAAGACTACTGTTCAAACAATGAAACAAATCTCATACTAAATAATACAGTAATAATTTAAACATCTTGAGACAAGCCTTTTTACCAAGTCTGATTAAAAACAAATACCATTTCTTGTGTTGTAATAAGCTAATCCAATCCTAACCTCTTGGAAATTGGCTGGTAAAATGTTTCTGAGCAGCACCTACTTCTGAGAAAGTAGTTTTCTGCATTATAGCAAATTACAATCTGTATTATAGCAAATTACAATCTGTATTACTGCTTGAATGAAATGAGGATAAAACAGATAAATAAATCTTCATGTATCTTCTTCAGTAGTAATCTGAAGCAGTCTTAATGATACCATTTCCATGCCTATTTCAGTTATTTGATGTTCACACAAGACAGCATCCATGACCATTTAGTCCACATATTAAGTACTAGTCTCAGCTATACATCCAATCAGTCATTATCTTCCCTTCATGCAACTCTTACCATATATTCTTGGTTATAAGTTAATTCCAACTGCAAACAACAGACCCTGAGCTGCTGTTGCATAATGCACTGGTAGATCAGGGTCTATGTTGTTTGATTGTAACTTCTACTGATTACTCCTAACAATCTGTACATATGTAGATCTGCAGGTACTTTATACGACAGCAATCTTGGTCTTTTGCAGTTTGCAGTAGGATAAGTGCTGGTAAGTATATATTCTATGTGGTCAATTTAAAATTGTAATGGACAGTTTCAGAAACGTATAAATTGTGCAAAAATAAAATGTCAAAATATGAAGAAAAATAATTTGTGCTCATAAAAAATAATAGGTACACTGTTAGGCACAATGGTAATGGCTACTGATTGGCTAAGAGTATTATGGCCACATTTTGAAAAATTGTCATGACATTTATGAATAATAAAACAACAGTACATGTGATTGTAAAAGAGTAACTATCTGCTTAAAGAGGGTGGGAGTTTTTAGCTTTTTCCTTACATTTCAATGAGCAGCCATATTCATGATGTGCCAAAATTGGATGGAAAAGACACCTTCAATCTTCCAAAAGGTCTTCCTGAGTGGTTCAGTAGTGCTTTGATCATTACCTCTATAATGGACAGCTGTTCTTACTGATGTTTATTCCTCATTTGCCACCATTAATGAGATCTTTTATTTGACTTCATTACTATCGATACACATGTATGAACACACCACAAAGTGTGCTTGTGCTGGACTTCACAAAAATGTCACAGTTTCCCCTTTCAATTTCATGAAGTAACAGCCATGTCAATGCCCTGAATACAGTTTTTCATACATGTGTGATTTACTGACGGGAATCAAGCAAGCAAATTTAAATTTCTCATTTCATTATTTTTAATTATGTATAAAAATAGACAAATTTATATGTTTGGAAAACAAACCAAATAAAAGCCATTTTATTTCTCTTCATTTCAGCTTGCTGGTTGCATGTTTATATTTTCCTCTCGATTTCACATGCTCTACTCTAGCCGAGGTATAATGTGTGTGTGTGTGTATGTGTGCGATTTGGAATTTTAACGTAGCTTTAACAATTTTTCAGTCTTATTGCTATGATGTCTGTAGTGTGACAGTTTATAGTGATGTCTAGCACTGGGGCACCATACCGCAGACATGTAGCATGATGTCCCACCCAGTCGCATTATAGCGACACCAGTCTGACCAGTCTTAACACTAACCTCTTAATCCTGAGCGCCAAGCAAGGGAGCTGTTAGTACCATTTTTGTAAGTATTTGGTATGACTCGACCAGGGATTGAAATAATAATAATAATAATAATAATAATAAAAATAATAATAATAATAAAATGCCAATTTCAAGCCCTGGATGGATTGAATGCAACTTTTAACATTTTTTTAATTCTTTACTGTAATGGAATAAGGTCTTGATTGGTGCTGAGAGAAGATTCTATTTTCTTTCAAGTATAATTTATATGATGAGACCACTGCAAGTGATTATCTACGAACAAGAATTTTATGAAAACAACTCATTTTTATATCAAAGACATTACAGAGAAAATGTGGCATATAAGCTTACAGTCTTGCTCTTTTAGGTGCCAGCAAGACTTTCATACTGTCTGCATTCAGTATCATACCCTTTTCCCTGTACCACATACTGGAGTCAGCTGAGAGCAGCTGGAAGGTTTCAAGTTCAGCTTGATTACTTTGAGCACACCTACTGGTGAGTTGCTGTTATTGGTGGCTTTAATGTCATTTTTCAGCATATGATATAACTAAGAATGTCCTTGAATAACTTCACAATAATCTTAAAATTGTGATTTACATCAAAATGTCAATGAGCACTTTGTAAATTTTAAATGATTCCTCTCAAATTATATCTGAACACAACAGTAAATAAATCTATAGACTGAACTTAAGGAGGAATGAAATAATTCTATTTATCACGACCATATATAATAATCTATGACACAATACAATGACCTGGATCAGGTTCCAACATTTGCTTCCAGGACCATCTAAATTTCTTTAACAAAGTAGACTCTGAACTAAGACTTTGAACTAAAATATATGTAAACAACCTATTTATAACTTACATACAACAAAGAAAAAAAACAGGTACTTACCAAATTTATATCCTCAATCATGGACAAAGGTCAAACACACAAAACAGATTAAATATACAAAACAATTCATCTAACATTCTGGATTGAATTTAGCTTTCTGGCAACTGTTCCAGTCTTTGATGAGTCTTGGGAAGTGTAAATGTCTCTGAGTAACAAGGTTGCAGTGAAAGTATTTATTTTCTGGGTTCTGTGATCGGTGCATGTGTAATTTACATAATGTATTCATGGGCATGCACTGCTTTCAGACTCCATACCAAGGATGAGGGTATCCCATCCTAATGACTTTGTCTTGTTTGTCACTCATCTCCTCTAGTTGTAGCCATTGCACATGAATTTTGCTGCAGGACAATGAACAGTTTCCAGGTGGTTAATGCCATTCTAAGATAGGGTTCCCATATGGTGGAGCTATATTCCAGATCAGAGTGCACTTGTGATTTTTAAGCATTATCTTTGAGGTCAAGTGGGCAGGATTTTAAATATCTCCTGAGGAAACCTGGTGTGTTGCTGGCTTGTTTACAATCTATTCTATGTGGGTACTATAACATGTAATAATAATGCCAAGGTAGGGACTTTCTTCTGCCCTTTGCATTCATTTATCATATAAAGTATAATTAAATGACACTAGATATCTTTATCTTCTAAGTCTAAGGATATAACATATAGCTGTATTAAATTTCATCCCCCCAACATTCAGTCAATTTCACAAGTAAATTTAGATCATGCTGGAATTTAATGTGGCAGGGTTCATACAGAATTCTGAACAATAAATTCAAAGACTTTTCCGAAACTTTCAAAGACTACAAACACAGATTTCCAAAACCTATTTTTGCTAAAATTTTGTATACAAGTTATGTTATATGAGAAAACAATGAATGCAAAATACTACAAAAAATGCTTGTTATTGCGGCAGCAATGAAAACTGAATAGGTCATCAAAAGAAAGAAACCAGGAAAACTTGACTATATCCGAATCTAACAACCTTGGACAATTTTATTTTATTATGTAAAGAAATTAAAATGTTTGGGTTTATTTCAATTTTCAAAGATATTTAAAGATGTTAGAGTAATCTGCTTGATTTTCACAAACTTTTAAGGCCTTGAAAATGCTACCTCATTTTTTCCCAAACTGTCAATGACCTTCAAAGACTTAAGGAACCCTGATGTGGTTATGAAAAAAATTTATTGGTCTGTACAGAAGACAGTCATTGACAAATAATTCATGTTGTATTCAGTATCTGTTAAACCAGCACATTTTAAAGCATATTTTACAAACTTGTAAGTGTCCAAGGAAAAGATGAAAGTACAGTGCGGTCGACCAAGTCAAAAAAGGTTGAACTGTCACAGCAAATAAGCTTTTCTCAGTTTTTAGTATAACTAGTGCATTGTGTACCTAAATAGGGCACTGCATACCATATAAATGTTTCCTCTGTCCTATAAAAATCTTATGTGTTGCCATATTTTGAAGGATGGTATAGTCTGATAATACAAACCCGTTTGCTTGCATCCCCCATCGATTTAAATAATGGAAACCTTTAATGTGATAAAAAGTGCAAGGAACTTAGTTAATCATTCACTGATTTATAGCTTCTAACCTGACTCTGAGTAGAGTGGCCCTAACACCGTCATCTTATGTGTGTTTCATTGTTAACAGAAGTTTTCAGCGCAAATAGACAGATGCTCGGATCCATTTCCAGTTTCTGGACAAGTCCAATTTCAGCAAAGGGGTGTATCATGACTACAGATGCACATACATAAGTCGTCTGCTTCCGATATTTACAATATCAAATCAAGCAAAGGAAAATGACAACTACGCTTTTCATGTGGATTTAGCAAGCGGTTTAACTTCTATGTTCATGTATGCAGAGGGATATAATTCCAAACTCTCAATGTTATGTAATTTACGCAATTATTCAGCATTTGCCAAACAGGATGAACTACATCATTATGTTGTCTGATGGAAATAATCTAGCTTACAGTGTACGCAATATGGCACCGTGTCAGTATGGAAAGTCCGTTAAGCATGAAATGGTGCAGGGGATGCCAGCATTAGTGCCATTCTGGTCACAGTCAGGTTAGAAATTATAAATCAATGATTCAATTGACTTAGTTTTGTGCACTTTTTATCACATTAAACGTTCTCGTTTTTGAAATCGGTAGGGGAGTACAAACAAACGGTTTTGTGTTATCAGGCTATAGTCACAAACTGCAAGAAGTGGACCCTTATATGACATGGACAGGTCGACCCGTCCCTATCATATATATCAGGGTGTTCGTCTCACACTGTAGGACCACACGAAGTATTTTAAACGAATTATGTACTTTTAGCAACATTTAATAACGCTGACCTGAAAACTTACTTAGTTATTGATAGTGATACAAAAGATTTTGCGATGCTGTGTGAAACGAACTGTATTCTGACATTGTATCAATAAAAAAAAAGAACGAAAATTGTTGACAATACGAAAAAATCTTAATGTGTAACACAAACATATGCTAGTCCTATAGCGGGATATTTATTTTGTTTAGTTTGACCTAAACGACATAAATATTACTGTAGTGTCGGAAAGTCATCTTCCAATTTCGACAATAACACCTTGGGATCCAAAGTTTAACACCGTATGTATATGTGTTGCATTAGGTTTCATTTTTAGCAGATTAAATAATACGAACATGGGATCGATAGCTATTGATATTACTTGAAAGTTCGTATTTCAAACTGTTCACAACTTCCAGTAAAAGCCAGCCAAAGTATTAAATACATCTGATGACGTACCTTTGTGCTTCCGCCATAGTTGTTTATTTCACTTCGGAACCAGTTTCTCTTTGCGGCAAGTATTCGAGTATCCCGAATGACCAAAGGGACAAAAGTTTATCGTTATTGTCTGTAATCAGCTTTTCTAGAACAGATTTTAATCTTTAATCGTCGAACTCACTTCGACAAAGACACACAAAAAAAATTGAAACTGCCATATATAAGTACTCGTCACCTCGACAATGTTACAGAAAACGTGCAGTCCAATCTGAATTAGATTTATATTAAAAGCTAGGCCAACAATGTATGACGTGGAACACGATATACAGTGTTGTCGTATATGACGGACAACGCCTCTTGGGTTCAACATCTTACATTGTTGGACTAAGTTAAACCATTTTTTTTTCTTTGAAAAATCAGAAACATAGTGTTTCACATAAACCGGATATTCGGTAGCGGAGATATGGATGGTTTACATTTTGAAAGCACAGTGTCAGAGGAAACTCGGACTAGCACATACGCAGTATGCCAAGAAGTAGAAGTCAACAACAAAAAAAGCGGAGATCTACTTGTTGGTCTAATACTCATAGGAAGCAAAATGTATTCACATCCCACATTATTTTGAGCTGGAATTGCATTACATAACAAGAAATATTAGGTAGCTGGGGCGACATAAAAATTAATTTCAACAATTAGATATACTTACAATCATTCTTTTATTTCTATTTATAACATTATTCTTCTTTGCTAAAACTGCATACTCTTCCACATTTATAATTTATATTTTAATAATCACCACAGAAAAATAATTCTACATGAAAAGATTCTACTTTTTCTTCAATTACATGCAGTGTTAAAATACACATGTGTAATGGCTGATACACCCCTTTCCCAATGTATAATTTCTGTATAAAAATTAAATTAAATGCAGAGAAGTCAATTCACATAAATAAAATATACCATGCATTACATGCGGTGTTACAATACACTTGTTAAAGCAATGGATGGTCATTGACCAATACATCTGTAAGATACTATTTACATGCATACTTAAACAAACTTAAAGACCTAATAATGTTTCCTACTTGAAATATTCCCAGCATGTTTTTTATTTTTAAAAAATGTTTTTCTAATTTCATGGTGTTAGTTTTTGTAATAATATTATTATATATTTTTTTATCTCATAGGTGTTGTCTAATGTTGTGAAGCGCTTAGAGCTTCTAAAGATTAGGCGCTATACAAAGTCCTCATTATTATACTGAATTTAAATAGCACATAGCACCCGCCACCCCCATTTTTTTTTAAATGAGTTGTCTCTTGATTTAAATTATTTATATCACTGTCCATTACAAAATTGCACAAACAAGTATCAGAACGGAGGGAAATGATTAAATAATGGGCTACCTCCGTCTGATGGATTTTGCTAGAAAGGGTTTGTGACCGTAATGGTGAAAATAAAGGTTAATTCGCCGGATCGGGTTCATGCGATGGTCGTGCGAGAGTTATGCGTTAGTACGTTACTGTCTTTTGAATGGATATGTGTAGTTTTTCAGTCTTCTTGCGATTCTGAAGCAGTAAACGACGCGTGAGAAAAGCCGAATCGAGCGAAGGGTTGTGGTCACTCCTTGTGTTAAATTTTAGTACCGATAAGGTGATTTCATGTTATCAGAGATTTTTTCGTACTTGATTGATAAAACGTCAGACTCCTGTGGTTTATGTATGTAGTTTCTGCACTTGTATAAAGCGCGCCGCTGTTTAGCCTCCGCTCATACGTTTTGAGCCGCTGTGACCTTTAGAAAATCTTGTGGGTCTAAGATTTGGGGTTATAGCGACATTACGATTCCTCTATAGGCAGCGTGATTTTATTGCTATGAAGGGGCGGGTGTGCACCTTTAACCTATCAGCTTGGCTTACTGGCAAGAATGCAATGTTATAAAAGAAAATGTCAGTTTCCTTAATAACCCAACATCAGGAAATGACACGGTCTTCACCACGTCGATACCACACTCGCCGGGAGTTACAGGTACCATGCCATTTACCCGCACTTTCAGTGATTGTTTAGTTTTTCAGGCCGATTACTGTGATGTGGCAGATTTTTTTTTTTTTTCTGTTTGTGAAACGACTGAGAGAGGACGCTGGATACCACGAATGCTAGGTTAATGCCGAAAGCGTTTCGCCGAATACCAAATCAGCATTAAATTAGCAATCGAGCCTGTGATCACCCGACCTCGCATCTACGAGGGGAGTAATTTTGACTATTGTTCAGACAAAGAAATCGAAATTAACTCTAGTCGCTCGCATGTTGGCTTAGCATGCTCTAGGTAATGTCAGCGCTCGATGTCTATATGCTTTGCATCCTCGTTCTACCCCAAACTGAAGCGGTACGTGACAACCCCCAAGAAGTTTTCTTTTTTTTTCTTTTTGCGCTTTGTATAGTTAAATTTTTAACAATGAAAACCCAAGATTGTAAGAGTAGCTGAAATCCAGGCGCAAAGGCTGATGTTACGTCAATGTTTGCCGCTGAAAATCATCATCCGTTATGACGGTCTCAACATCAACGCACAAGCATAGGGATTTTCAGTTACCCTAACCATTTTCGGCTTTCGGAGTAAACAGGATCGGCAGACTGAACACTACTGTCATTATGTGCCTGTGCGAATCGAAAGCGCTGCCCACGTTTCGTCACCTCAATTTCCATGTCGGTTAATACAGTAAAAACCTGCGCACTGGATGGTGATAGTGCCGTTGCTTTGTTAAGAGCAAAAGCAACAAATGTTTTTAAAGTTTTGCTTTGATTTCAGCGATAGTAACCAGAAGCATTATTTTGCGGTAATCCCGCTAACATACGTGATGATGTCACAGTCTTACTGCGAGCATTTTCAGCATCTCAGTCTTCCGCTCTAATTGCCTTTTAACCCGTTCTTGTGCGCTCTCAGGACGCGGAAAGCGTTTTACCGCAGACCCTGTGATTGCGAGAGCAACTGAGCTAATAATAAACTCCAGCTTCGTGAAAGTCGAGGAGATGGTTATGCCCTGTTCGCGTAAGAGATTCGGCAAACGCTCAGCGAGTGTTGTGTACATAATGAGGATCTGGTTGATCGTCTCCCGAATCATGTAACTCCGAACGCAGAAGATATCTCGGTCAATGCTGGCAGCCTCTAGCGCTCTTATGTCACGTGTTTAGGCTCGAATAAACAGTAACACAAGAAAGAGTGAAAAGAACAAGCTTTGAAAAATACAATAATTTATTTCCCTGGAAAAATTCTGTAAAAATGAAAAATTATGAACTTACAGTTTTATAAAATCAAATCCAAAATAGTCCAAGAATAAAATTGTTGAAGTCCTGATAACAAAATGTTCTACTGATTTCAAGTTCGAATCCCGACGAAGAATCCAAGATGGAAGACAATGACGTATGGTGCAGTCTATAGTGTTGAAGTCTACAGTTCCTTGTAGAAACAAGAATTGTCACTCCGGTTTTGGAAATCAAAATAAATTTCTTAATAGAACTGTCTTTGATTAAGAATCTTACACCAGCACATGTATTTTCCAGAAAAATAACAGAATTAATCCTTTTGAATCCAAGTAATTTGAAATAACTCCAAACAGCACAACATACAACTTCCAGTTTAACAGCCCAGCTTCTACTGAGAATACTTCTCCGAAACAGAGGTTAAATCGTATTCTAAACGTAAAGATGGGGTCACGTGATCATATTCTCCAAGCTTATAGAAAATAAGTACTTGTTAAAGATCACGTCTACCCAGTGTGGCCCTGACGAAAACCAATAATTTTACTCTAAGAAATAAAAAATAATTTTTTTTTATATATCTTAATGACGAAGTCCCATCATGACCTCGACAACAGTCAATCATTTTAAAATAAAGATAAAACTTGTTGCCACAAATTTTGAAACAAGGTCAGGATTTTGATCAACACCTGGTATTTATCAACTAACAGTCAAGGTCAAATTATTTTCTGAAAAAAGCATCATCTCTAGAGAACAAATTTACATTACAATAGCCTGTAGTAAAAAAAATAAAAAATAAAAATAAAACTAACAAACAAGTAAATTAAAATAATTTTATATTAAATCAGATATAATTAAATAAAATATACATAACAGCGCTCGTCTGCTTCCTTTATTGCAATGCGATCTCGTATCTCCTGGTTCATATTCGGTTTTTCCTCTCTGGTTAGTCTGGTATCGTTTTCCACCCAGAACTGTTTTTTTTCCTAATGTAATGCGATTTTCTAACACTGCAAGCTTCGCGAGATTATCCAAAAGCGCGCCACGTTACGTCAGAATCTCCCACGTTGATGGCCAGAATTTCTCGCATCGGGATGCTGTCAGATTCCCATTTGTATTTGTAATGTGAATGGGGCTAATGCAGAAAATCGGTCGTTTCTATATGCTAACAAAATCCTGCTCAACCCCATTTACTGAGCGGTCACCGTCAAGCTTCGCCATAACCTTGAGATTGATGATGTATTTTCCAAAAAATGCCTAGTATTTTGCGGTACGTTGTAAAGGTATCCTTGCCATCGGTATGAGGTTAACCGCATCGAAAACATGATTGAAGGCATAACGCTGCGAATTAAAAATACAGCCCAGGCGTAAAGTGTACTAATGTGTCATCTACTAGCCAGCCATTTTGGTAAGCAGTCTTCGATAACCTGAATCCACATTGCGCCATTATCGTCAACTCGTGCTGTTTCAGCCAGAGTTTGTTGCCGGCGAACTGCTTGAATTTTCATTTAAGGGCAACCTTATTTTTTTCGTCATCATCTGCCGTATTATACGCCTGAACAAAGACTGAGGACAGACCACGGGCCCGCGGCCAAACTTAGATCAGTCAATATTTCTGGTCAGTTTACTTTGTTCTGGATGACCAGCTTTGCGCATTCGCTAAAATGTTCGAGGGAACCGCCAAACCTTTTCCAATCGACGTCAGAAATAAGGAAACGGCCATTTTAACCTCGCCTATGTCAGCCGACGTTAGCGTATGTGTTATAAACATAAAAGTACCAAGTCGGCGAAGATGAACACTTATTTAGAGATACGCTAAGAGACAACATAATATCTCAGAAAATTAGTGTCGACGAGAGTTTCTCAGAAAGGAGAGGTTTGGTAAACTGCTTCTGCGCACAGACCCACCAACGTCTTGCCAGTTTGTTGTTTCCGCTCCCCATTCTCTACTGAGGTCTCACTGGCCAGTTGTTTTGGTAAATTTTTATCCAACAATAACCTATTGCTGAAAATGAGAATAAATTTACATTAAATACACTAATTAAAACAAACTAATGAATTTTGTAGAAAGCATGATTATAAGATGTTTATTGAGGTATTCAGGTTATTTCCTTAAAAAAAATATTGGCTTTTATACTGAACCGACACTGCCACCAACCCCTCTGTTTTACATTAATTTTTGACAGCTAAGAGATATTTTGACTGATTTCCTGTGATAAGGCTGCTAAAACAGTTAGTACGCGCCTTATGCACGATTAAAGCTCACTAGTACTATAACAAATATGCATCGTTCTCATCACCCATCAACCATCTCGATTCTGAGATATTTACCTCTGTAGCAGACATACGTAAATGCGTAAGCCATGTTGGCTGTTCATTTGCAGCCCAAGTTACGCATTTGATCTCCAGTGCTAGTCTAACTCTGACAGGCAGTCACCAACAAGCCAACACATTTTTCAAGCCTAACTCATGGTAAATGTAAACCACATTATATACTTAGCTTACGTGTAAATGTATAAACGCACGGCTTATGATAATGAGGATCATGTCTTCTACCTTAAAAAATTGTGTGTGTGTGTGTGTCAAAATACGTAACTATCCAGTGAAACCTCAGCTGTTAGCTCGCAGAGCGCAGATAATCTGGTGGCTTTATATGTTCTACGACAATAGTCACGCGTTAACACTTGCGACCGTAACCTAACCTAATAAATCTATCTATATATCTGTGTGTGTGTGTACTTATGCTGTAGTTCCCCACCTGAAGAGTCATTGCTAGCTCATCAGTGTGAACGCTTATCCGAGTTGGTGGTTTCTTGTTGTGGAGCAGACTCATAATTTTGCGGGCTTTATGGCAATAAGCAATAAAGAAGCAGCAAAGACTTATATCATATATGAGGCCAAACTGGTGGCCAAATCACTGCCTCGCTGAGGTCGTCTCTGCTCGGACTACACACAGCAGTTGTACGCCACCTCTCGCCAATAGATAACCGTGAACATCTTGTGAGTGACTTAAAAACTAACCATTTATCTAGATCGATCTATCTCAGTCATCAACAGCCGCCTTTACTTTATGTTCAGTGCGATACCAGCACCCATTGCAGCTGGTATGATTACATATGAACTCGTCATTGTTGAATAGAAACAATAAGAAATTCAAAGCACAAACGACGGTGTCAGTACAACACCAAAAAAGGATGTGTCAGCAGAAACGAAGACGGTTGAGTCAACAAACAATCTCAGGAAGTTACACTGGTAGAGTTGCTGCTGGTAAAAGACTTAGGTGATGAAATAATAGTTGAAAAGAAGAAGAAGAAAAACGCCAACATGGATACCGCTCCGGTTGCGATAAGCAATACCACGGGTCAAGAAAAACAGAAAACGGCCCATCTTATGTTCTCTAGTGTACCCAAGCATTGGTGTCTAGCCTTCTTTTCATCCCCTTTCGCACGCCAGCACAGAGTTGCGGAACAAAGGTACAAGAGCCGGCGGAATGACATCGAAAAACAACGTCCAGAGATCCATCGGAACGATTAGCGCTGCCGAATTCCGCAGCATATATTAGACATACGATGGGTCCCGTTCATATGAAATAGAAGTGTCACATTTGTTAAAAGAAAATAACATACACGTTTTCATGGCGCAACGCAGGTGCAAGATGTCTACCTAACTGTACGCTAAGGACATCGGAAACTTCATCCATTCAGCAGTACTTCGCAACCTTGACGTCAATACTCGATGACTGATATGCGCTTATTAAAATTTAAACCGTTCTACCTTGGTCGCCCAGACTTCGAAGCTCAGCAAAGGCTGTAACCATCACAACCCGTAGACTTTGGACGCCAAAGCATGCTGATTAACCAAGGCATCATGCTTGATAATATCAGTAAGTCCGTATAATGGCCTCTGTTGTTCTCATGATAGGCAGGGCCACTGTCATCGCCCTCGCATTAACTGGCTCAAACATCTTCTCTATGCTAAACCCAAAAGATTCCGACGAAGGTCGCATCCGCCACGACAAGACACTGAAGATCTTCAAGCTGCGCAGAGTCAGTGCCTACGTAAGCGCAGTCTGGGGCTCGATTACTTCACCGGTTAGCTACGCGACGTACAAGGTGCCGAAAGGACTTAACGAGACGTCATCGAATCGGAAGACAAAGACTACCTGGCGACCGGCGAAAGATATAGACGATAGTCCACAGTGAGTCTATGCTTTCTAACATTTACACACCATCATTTGAGCTGTGAAATTGCGAAATGATGTTTGTCACAGAGGCTTCTCGCCACCGTCTGTTGTTCAGCCTCAACCTATTTCTAAACATGCTAGTACATGTATTCCTTGCGTTGTCCAGACGAAGCGCCAGCTGCACGTTTGCAGCTCAAGAGCTGTCGGAACGACAAAGCACGGCAAACAGCTAAACTTGGTAAAACCACTAAACACGATGGAAACTCTGTGTGTGTGTGTGTGTGTGTGATTTGGATTTTTAACGTAGCTTTAACAAGTTTTCAGTCATATCGCTACGATGTCTGCAGTATGACAATTTTATAGTGATGTCTAGCACTGGGGCATCATGCCGCAGATATGTAGCATGATGTCCCCCCCCCCCCCCCGGCACGTTATCCTGACACCAGGCCGACCAGTCCAAACACTAAGCTCTTAATGCTGAGCACCAAGCGAGGGAGCTGTAAGTACCATTTTTTTAAAGTCTTTGGTATGACTCGGCTGGGGATCGAACCCACGACCTTCCGCATCCGAGGCGGACGCTCTAATCACGATGGAAACTAAGGTTGTGGATATATATATATATATATATATATATATATATATATATATATATACACACATTACAAATAAGATGGCTCTTAAAGGGTTGGTATAAAGCAATTTGATATACTAGTACTATTGGTATATCAAATTGTGATCCGCCCATGGCGCAATAATACACATACATAAACATTCTTTGAACTGTGTACTGTTGGGTCTGTTCCTATAGATCAATGATGAATTTACACTCTTTAAGCATTAGTGACCTATGAAAATAACGATAAAAGGTAAAAATAATCCCCGTTTTCTAAATGAATTGAACATGGTACACAATTTAATCGCAATCTTTTCTTTTTTTCCGTTTCCCCCTCCCCTCTCATGCACAAGGGACAAAACATGCAGAAATCTGGAGTGAGAGAGAAAATGAAATTGGGCTGGATATTTAAAAAAAAAAAAAACATGAAACCGAAATTGTACAAAGTAACCGACAATATCATTCAAGTTGCAATTGAGGTCGACACAATAAGGCAACTATCTTGGTTACGGGGCACACATAAGAAATGTATTTAAGGCTCTGTTGATGTTGTTTATTAAACCTATAATAAGGTTCTAAAAATCGATTATTATTAATTATATATATATATATATATATATATATATATATATATATATATATATATATATATAGAGTGAAGTTGCGAGAAACGTTTGCAACAAATATTAGTTTTTTTTTATCTTTTTTATCTGAAATTTAATTGACAATAGAAGGGGAAACAAATGAAAGTAATATCAATCCTGTGCATCAGTCCGTTTGCCTCTGATATATATATATATATATATATATATATATATATATATATATATATATATATATATATATAAGTAAAACAATTAGGACGTTCGTTATCGAAGTTCTTGTAATTTAAGGACAGGGAATTGATAAGAACCCAGGGAACTACGTAGTAAAAAGTTTTAGCGTACAATGAACAATACACTTAAGAATTTAACGAAAGAAGGAAAACCCGCGTTTCATGAATCAAAAGAGAATCCTATCTCCAGGTTTATGTTTGTGAGAGACAAACTTTACATTAATGACATTCTGACCTCGACTGTAGATACAGATTGATGTGTTCGACACTCCCAGAACCATCTCCATACATCACAAGTGTTTGAAGACTACCTTATTGTCCCCCAAACTCATCCCAAGCAACTGACGTAAAGCAAAGTGATGAAGAAGAAAAAAACACACTGAAAGCTCGTGCTTATGTCTCGCCATCATCTGTATACACTTTCACTCACCAGTGTCAGCAGGTTTCCACTCTAGTAAATTAAGATCCGGCACTGAAATATGGATGATCTCAATACTGACGCATAGGGAGACCACTGGGACATCAGCAGCAAGAGCAACAACAACCAAACAATAAATAAATAAACAACAACAACAATAAAACATTTTCCAAGGACTAATACGACTGTCTCTGATAGAACAATACCACTCCTGCTGATAATGAAAAATCGAATGATATATCGTCAGTTTCAGGTGAAAACCACTAAGTGAAACATGTAAGCAGGATTTTGTATAACTATTTGAAGTTTGAAGGATAAGCCAATTTTCACAAAAGGTCATGACTTTATTAATCACTTTGATGTGTTAGGTGTAGCATAAACAAAACTGTTTTAGGTAACATCGAATTTCAAAGGCAAAACATTCTCACAGGTAGGATTTCATATTATACCAGGAAAAAGCCACAATGACGTATGTACACGATATTTAAAATAGCTGAGATGTTGTACACTGTTGTATTGTATTTTTTATTTAAAAGAGTGGTTCCAGTAGTTTGAATTTCACCTCTGTTCAATATATTGAAACGTCCAGGTCTGTGTTGAAAAATGATATGCTCAACTTGCTCCACTTTTCATTGGGTCTCTTCACAAGTCGCTAGGTTTGGCTGTAATTGTACAGAATCAAATTGTAGACTCTTTCAATGATTATCGTCTCTAAATATGTCTCAATGTCATTAAAAGATTCATACAAATCTTGTCACCACGATAAATTCTATACTTGTTTATTCATTTACGAAATGAATCTCAAAGTCTTTTCGTTAGATTTATCTTTGAATTTTGTTAACTTCTACCGAGTTTCGAACCACGGATAATTCTATCTATATTCATGTGCTTTGTTTTCTTTTTGATACTTCTTTCACTGTAAAATTTATTCACCAGTAAAATCAAATCACGCGACAGTATATTCTTTGTAATCCATTCTGATTAGTGTGGCCATTTTGTATTTGTGAAAATAAATACATTGAAGTCTGACTGGTCCATTAATGTTTACGTCAGTATACAGTTTGAAAGTAATGGAATGTATTATTTTATTCATTTAAATAAGACTGCAATAATGTCACAATTGTCTAGTTCTCCCTGAATACCTGCTGCTCGCTTTCTCACTGTACAAAGCTGCATGAAAATCCTTGTTGGAATTTAATTTATACTGATCCATTGCGAACACGATTCATCTCTTGTAACTGCAATCAATGATTAAGTTACCAACCGTTTAATCTCTGACGACAGTGGAGGGTGGTGCTGGGGGTGAGGAAAACTGGGATTTTTAAAACCAGGATTTGTTTCTTTCATAACAAAAAAAAAAGTTTTCTCCTTAATTTTTAACTATTCTACAAATCAGAGCAGGTGTATTTCTGAACCTATTTCGGGGCCGGAGATTTGTGGGGATCGATTCCAAAGTAATCTCTGAAAAGTTAAGTTGAAGAAGACGTCCTTTATTGTAGCAGATTGAAGTGCCTAAATTATTTATTTACACGAAGATTTGGCAGTGAAGTTAAGACAACGTAAGCTGTCATAATATAAACTATTCCACCTTCCCTGTCTCGAAGCTGACCAGAAATGAAAAGAAGAATTTTAATTCATCGAATTTTCGTCTCTGCCTGCAGTGGTAGTGTCAGTAATTCGAATAATGATAAACAATGTATTGATTTTTGGAACATTAATCTTGACACACTTTATAGGTGATGGTTATGCAATATGTAACTTGGAGAATGAAAATAATGTGCACTTTCCCCACCTCCTGATGAGGTACACGCTTGTTTACTCTTTTATTTCATCTTACTCTAACTTCATGGAAGCCACAACAGTAACGCAGGAACTCAATAATGAGGCAAACAAATGTCACTTTCCCTGTTACCCCTTCACTGTACTTCTTTGCCTACTAGCGTATGTGACTTATCAGCCCAAGAAGGTTTGTGGTTTAGAAGGTCGCGGCATTTTTAGCACATGATAACATATACATGCCGGCAAGTATATTTGGTGGAGGAAGAAACACAGCAAGAACTAACTATCCGTGGACAGCTACTGGCAAACTTTCTCACACACCGATGTTGGCCGAGCTGAGATCCGAATCCACGCAGGCGAAGGTGAGATATCAGTTATTTGTAAAGGCGAACGCCTTTAGACCACTCAGCCACCCGGATCACCTAATTAAAACAACAAGAGGAAACATTTGGATTTGGTTTGGGGCTTTGAGGCAGAGCAACACAGGTTATTTAGTGCCGAGGCGATCGCTGTAAAGTTCCTTGTCCAAGAATATACACCGCGGTGGCGACTCGGCTGATCTTAAGGTGGAATTCGAACTCGTTCCTTTACGGAAGCGAGTCCGGCACCATAACATCTGCGCTATCGCTGCTCCTCCTCCAGAGTGGAACGAGGACAGTACAGTATTCTCGCACCATTCCGTTTTTTTGTAAAACAGAGGGCATCAAGGATATAAAAACAATGTACAATTCATTCATTTCTTTATAAATTCTAACCTGACTGTTGTCAGGAGGATCAAAACACTGTCCGATGGTTGACGTTTCGAAATCAAACTGGCGTTTCTGTAGCAACACGGTCGCCATATTTGCTTGGGTCAGTCTGTATTCAAGTGACAGATGTAACCATCTTTTAACATCTCAGTAATTTCGTAAAGTTAGGATTACATCTCTTTGAACGCATGTATAACAGAGTTCCTCCTGCTTCTTTATTCAAATCGTTTTAAAAATATAAAATTTATATATTGCAAATACTGGATGCAGACGACACAGTTTTTGGAAACCAGAAATGGACAGCGAGCAGTCAGTAAACTTGTTTTACATCAGCAACTTCTGTTTGTGTTGAAACGCCTATAATTCGGCCATGTTAGGGACCACTTGGCGCCAATCCGGTTTCAAGCTATAAATCAATAAATGAAATGACAAAAGTTTGTTCATTTTTATATCCTAGGTGCTTTTCGTTTATAAAATCGGTAGGGAGTTACAAATAAACGTCATATATATATATATATATATATATATATATATATATATATATATATATATATATATATATACCAACATGTCGGCCAATTCTGCGCCATTTCTGTAAACATTGGGTCACGTGCTATTCTGGGTCAAAATCCATTTTGTATCAAGAAAGAACGATCGGACTTTAATCAAAAAAAGAGATATTCGTGCAGTGTAGAATAATATCCCACATTCTGACTCGAAAGGCATATGAAAATGTGATTTCTAAATGTCGACATGAAGACCCACTCCATGATCTTCTTAAACCTGTAAACAAAAAAATCCTATTTACTATGTATCTTTTAGAATCATACAAATAAATACATTATATAAAAGATGAAAAAGTATACCTTAAAATTTTTTGCATCTTAATCCAAGTTCCCAATTTTGCAAGAAGTTGTCCCAAATGTACAATGTCGTCTGCTACCCAACGTGTCAACTTGCCGCTAGAACGGCATTCTTAAGAAATTCTCCGACGTATAGTCTGTTTCTAAATTCCTTAATAATTCTTCCCAATAAACAAGATGTTGTAAACACATTACATCTTATTCATTGTTTTTTCTCTTCCACATAATAGCTTTTTCTTATTTTTTATAAAATGTTGAACTTTGCTAAAAAAATTTTACAAGATCGGTTTAGTTTGCTTAATATCTCTTGCCATTTATTGGCATTGTTACGTCGAATTTTGTAAAACTAGCTATAAACCTGATCTTACTTGACTGAAAGGCTGACAGAAACCGTCCAAAGTAATGTATTTGATTTATATAGCCCGATGGATAAACATTACATCTTTTCAAAGATGTGCGCAGAATAGGCCGACACTTCGCGTAAGTAATGTAAGTCATAGCACATGTTGTTTTTTTTTTTATAGTGCTATGTCTTGCCCTCTGAATAATGGCCTTGTATAGCCTGTTCCGATGTCGGTTGACATCGGAATGAGTAGTCAAACTTTCAGGAATATCTCACACACTTGGCCGTCTAAATCGAAACTCTTCCACTAATTTATGTGTAATTAATATACTTACTGTGTTGTCTTTATCCTTGCGTAAGGAAACTACGACACTAGCAAATGGACGCATTTTCATGTTCTGTTGACATACATTTGATTTTGTTGCAATGCGACGGTAGTCGAGGCATGCCGAAGTATGTTCATGTAGATTCATGTAAGGGATATGTTTCTTGAACGAAACGAAACGTTGCTTACAATTCCAATAGGCATAATATATTTTTATTCGTTTCGTTAAAAAATAATATTTCAACTTAACCCTTTTCGGCATACTCTGCTTTCATCGCTTTCCAGCCAACTGAAAATGAAGGCCAACGAAACTTGAAAACAAGTCCATTTCTTTGGCGAGAATTTGAATTTATTAGAGAAAAGACATCAGGGTAAGTAAAGTCTCACAAAAACATTATAACTTTTCTTTGTTGAAAAACGTCGTTATTGGTTGCCAGTTGTGTGTGATATTTCTGAAAATTTTACTTTCATTACACTGTTAGTCGACATCAAAACACGCTAAACAGCGCCGTTAGTTAGATGTTAAGACCCATCACCCTCAGAACAAAAAATATCTGGTGATGTGTCTTACGTTGCAGGACTAGGTACAAGGCTTAGTGAAAGCATTGATATTTTTATACGGAGGTAACTGCTAGATTTCTGTGTCTGTTTTTTGTTACAACTGACCAGCAATGTAACTCTTTTCCAATTGATTGAGCTTATGGTGAAGGCAGTATTGAGGAATAAGGTAGTCCTACAACGTAAGACACATGCGTCCATTTGCTAGTGTCATATTTTCATATTTTCATTCCGCCAGGATAATTAAGACAGCACAATAAGTATATTAATTACACATATATTAGTGGAAGAGTGTCGATATAGGCGGCCAAGTGTGTGAGATATTCCTGAAACTTTGTCTACTCATTCCGATGTCAGCCGAGATCAGAACAGGCTATACAAGGTTATTTGGACAGTAAAACATAGCAATAAAATAAAAACATGTGCTAAGTCTTACATTGTAGGACTAAGGTATGAGGGTGGCTGTATTTGGAGGTGGCACTCTTCCTCTATTAAAGGACTTCTGGTAACGATGATCACCAACCTATAAGTCAAAAGATAGGGCACTATTTGTAGTATTGTATGCACTCTTTAGTCGTGATATATATACATGCAAGGAGTTTCAGACCAATATCATATCACAAACAAGCTAAAGGTAATCAGGGTGAACAGAAGTAGTGAAATATATTAATAACTTACCTTGATTGTAAAGGTACGACCGCTATGGCGTACGTATCACATCCTATATTTACATGTTATAAGTTTATCTCTGAGGGTTTTGGAGTTACAAAACAGAAAGGAAAACTAACAACGAACGGTAATGGGCCCGATCGGGTGAAAAAAATTGTTGTGGGGGGAGGTCCTCCAAAACTTCAAAAGGACCCTGATTTTCCTCGAAAGGGCACCATAGCAGATGTCTATTTACTCAAAGTGTACATAATACCCAATAAACGTATGCAAGGACAAAACGATGGCAAGTTTTCAAGCGACAAGTGATTGTATGTTAGTGTGTGTGTGTGTACCCTGAACCCTCCTGCTTCCACTCCCCGCATCCGGCTCTGATGGTATGCATCATACGGTTAAGAGTAGTCATTTATGTAAGTAGCGATCTTAATCCATTAAGTCAAAAAGTTGTACACAGACAGGCCAGGCCCTAGGGATGTACGGAGCCTAAGGCAGCAAGCGATGAGCGGGGCCCCAAGCAACAACAACAAAAAAAAATTGCACTGCGGAGTTGATTTTCTGAAAGCGCAGGGCCCAAGTCTTATGTCATGTGTTTAGTCTCGAATAAACAGTAACACAAACAAGAGTGAAAACAGCAAGCTTAAAAAATATATAATAATTTATTTCCCGTGAAAATTCTGTAAAAATGAAAAAAAAAAATATGAACTTACGATTTTAAGAATCAAATCCAAAAATAATTCAAGAATAATCCACGAATAAAATTTTTGAAGTCCTAATAACAAAATGTTCGAATGATTTCAAGTTCGAGTCCCGACGAAGAATCCAAGATGGAAGACGATGACGTATGCTGTAATCTGTAGTGTTGAAGTCTACAGTTCCTTGTAGAAACAAGAATGATCACTCCGGTTTTAGATAGCTGAATACATTTTTATTAAAAAAACTGCCCTTGTTCAATTTCACATGGGCACAGATATTTTCCAGAAAAAAGAATTAATCCTTTTGAATCCAAGTAATTTGAAATAACTCCGATCCAACTAATTTGAAATAACTCCAAACAGCACAACATACAACTTCCAGTGTAAAAGAAAGCCCAGCTGCAACTGAGAATCTCTCTTGAAAAAAAGATTATATCGTACTCTAAAACGCAAAAGGGGTCACATGATCATGTTCTTGAAGAACGTAGAAATTAGGTACTTGTTAAAGATCACGACCATCCAGCTAGGCCCTGACGAAAACCAATTATTTTACTCTAAGAAATAAAAAAAAATTAAACACTTGGTTCCATCATGACCTCGACAACAACCAATCAGTTTTTAAAAAAAATAGAACTTGTTTACGTGGTTGCTACTAATTTTGAAACAATGTCAGGATCTAGATCAACACCTGATATATATAAAACGAACAGTCAAGGTCAAACTATTTTCTGAAAAAGTATCATCTCTAGTGAATCAATTTACATTACAATAGCATGTAATATTTTTTTTTTAACTGTCGACCAATTAAATTGAAATAAATATATATTAAATCAGATGTAATTAAATCAAATATACATAACACAAGGCAGATGCCTCGTTCGCCTTGCCCTAGGGCCGGGCATGTACAAAGAGTTACGAGGACGAGACAGAAGCAGGTAATATCGATTGTGACCTTTACAATGAGTATATGACCTTATTTGGAGTACGAGACACGCTCTTTGGCAGTATTATACAAGTTACTTTAAAATTTCCTTAAATCAAATTACCTTTAGGGACCTCGAGTGGCCAATTGAACTAAAGCGCTCGCCTTTAACGATCACGGCCATCTCACCTCTGTCCGCGTGGGTTCGAGTCTCAAGCTCGGTCAATGTGGGTGTCTGAGAAAGCTTGTCAGTGGCTTACTGTAGGTTAGTGGTTTCCAGGTTCTTCTTCTACAAGCTATACTCGCTGCCATGTTTGCTATGTAAAATGGCGTTAAATACCAGAAAACAACAATTTACCATCCAATTAGGGACCGACCATTTCCTTTTTATTGTGGGTGGGTGGGGATCGAGCTGGCATATTTTTTTCTTTGATCCGAAGATTAAAAAAAATTCAACATTTGCAATGGATGTATAAAGTTCTTTTTTTTCTTCTCGTAAATCTGAGCAAGAATATACCATTCCATCCAAACCGAAAACTCAGTATTTGTTTCCTTATATAACAAGAACGAACATTTGGAAATGCTGAATTTCCTTTGTGACCCAGAACTCAAAGATCGGGCGCCTAATTTGGTTTACAATATACTCGCTATTTCTGCGAGACAACGTTATGGCTTGTATGCATGCTGGCGCAGTCATTTACATAACAATCATCCATTCTGTTAGCCGCCCCTCTCCCCCCATATATTCGAATTACTTCGGCTATTTCTAGGATTTAGTTGATCATAGGATTGACGGACAGGCTACGAATGAAAAACATCTGGATCATTTGTAACATCTCTTTCAATCCTTATTTCGTAAATAGTCGAAGTGGTCGGAATTGCAGCTATCAACATACATTCGAGGTATGATCGGTAGGGTTCATCTCGAAGTTGCAGATGTGTTAATGATTAACACTTGTACCAAATTTAATTACTGTATCCATAATGGCTCGGAGTTGTTTATAAAAAGTAGATAAATAGAATGATGATGTTCACCATTACCTGAAAAAAAGTCCGTAACGTGATGCATTCTCTGCAAGTGATACATACGTGTACCATGTTTAATGTATCTGTTTCAAGGGTTTTAGAGTCCTTGATCATACAGAAGAAAACAAATTAAGATTTTTTTTGTAAACTTGACCTTGAAGATACGGCATCGATTGTGCTGTTTGACACTTTCTCGCAGAAATTCATAGATACACGAGCTTTCATCTTTCCTGGTTTAAAACGGTTTTGGAGTTGCAGAGAGGACAAGAAAGACCGAAAAATGTTGATGTATATTTTGATCTTGGAGAATGTATCTAGATTTTATGCGTGACACGGACACTAAGTTGTATATATTTATTTCAAGTCGCTTTAGAGTTAGAGGGCGAAAATGAATTTGTGCAGGATGGATAGAAAAGTAAATTTCATGTTGCCAGCTTGTTCTAAAGAAAAGGCGCTGAGATACAAAATAAGTTCAGCTCTCACACAGTTTCATTTTGTGTTGATTTATAACTATTAAACATGTAAACTTAACAGTGGAACGTATGTATGCTGATGAGGAAATCATGCCGGATCTGCTTCTCGTACTATCATCGACGTAATAAAGCTGTCCGAAATTTACTTTCTGACCCGTCTGATCCAATTTGCAAAAGAAAGTCTTTTCTAATGCATCAAAATGATGAAATTTGACAGGCTGATTTCTTCAACTGAAAGTAGAATAACTCTCAAATTTGAGAAAAATATAGGACTGTACTTCTGAGTTCTTCCTGCTCAAAGTTATTATATATTTCTATAAACTCTGGTTGCCGCCTGACTAGACACCAGTCAGAACTGTAAAGGCTTGGTGGAATGACAGTAGTTATCTGTTTGAGCCCGAGAGAAACTTGACCTGGTGGGCGTGTTAATTTGATCACCTGTATAAGAGCATTGATTCACTGTGGATATGTTTTTAATTTGATTAGGTAAGTTTCTAGATTTAATTAAAGTTTAAATTTTACAGAACCTTAGCTTAAAAACGACTTGCTTCGCCTTCTCCAAAATAACACGTAGACAATGTATAATATCTTCAGTACGTTCTCACGAACCCTGTACTTCATTCAAATATACCTGCATCTATCGTGAATGTACCTGCCCCTTCCAGTTTTAAAGAACATGCCCATGTCGGATATAAGACTGAAGAGCGATAACTGTGATTATGTTTTTTCTTTCAATTGAACTTTTTCATTTTTTTCTCACTTTGCTCGTTCATTCTTTTCTTTCTCCCATCATGTGCCAGGGGTTAGCTCACATTTGTGCCAGGGGTTAGCTCATGTGCCAGGAGTTAGCTGCCTCGGTGTGTCATTGCGAAAGGAACTTAGCCCGAGTTTCTTCAGCATGATATACCCTAAAATGTGTTAAAAGTGCCTATTAAACCATTGACTAATTCCTCATATCCGTTTTTCCTTTCACCATCCACCAGTTTGTCCTCGTTCCTTCCTTCCTTTCTCATTTCATTCTCTCATTTTTCTTGCCTTCTGATTTTTTAAATTTATTTCTTTGATTCGGAGCCGGCCGTTTAAAGAGTGGAATTTTTTTTTTGTTTTTTTTGAAGCAATTCATTTCGACTCCTTATTGTTGTCTATCTTTCACACAGTACAGTTTACAGACGTTACTGTTTGCATTGATAATAAATCTGTTTATTCACTTTTTTTTGGCACGCGATCTAATCTTCTTTTTTAATGACTCCAACTGGTAGTTCTCGGTGCTATATGTACTTAAATTTTGATCCACAAACCAGAGAGAAAGAGAGAGAGAGAGAGAGAAAACTATTAATGCTCATAAAAGAGGAAGTGTATTGCAAGTACCTACGTTGTGATATAACTATTCAGTATCAACTTTGACTAATATTAATACAGTCTCTGGAATTCGGTGAGCCTATCATAAATGTGAATTTTCGAATACATCATTTAGAAGACGTGAAAAGATTCAGAATATGTATATATATATATATATATATATATATATATATATATATATATATATATATATATATATATATATATATATGGATGCATGCATGTGTGGATGCATGTATGTATGTATGTATGTATGTTTACTCATTTATATGTTTCTCGTCAATGAATTCATTCTGCTCTCTACCTTACGGATGTGATAGGCTACATCACTTAACGTCTTTCTTTTGAACCTATGCATTTGCAGTGTAAATTATGTACCATGCCGTGGATAAAAATATATCATGGTGTGTTGTTGTCCGGAACAGGTTTGTTCAGTTATCATCTATAGCAACGAGCAGTCGTTATCTACACAATACTGTCATCTTGTGTTATCAGTACGTTCCGTACCACTTAAATAAATACTTCTTAATGACTCACTAGTCTGCTTTTTTCCCTGTCAAGTGTGAGGGTTGTTATAGTTGGGGTTGGGTGCTTCCAAGATTTTATCTAAACTATTATGAAAGACCCACCCAGGCTTGATTTTGGTTGGAAGTTAAATTAGTGAAAGGCATATGTACAGCTCCGAGCCCCCAGTCAGCCATGCCGACGGTTAAATAATTGAATATACAAAAAAGTGAAATTCAACGAATAACAATTCAGTAGTCAAATGATTCAAATTTCCCAAGTACTCTCCTTCCGCTCGACCCTGTAATAGCCTATTGCATCACTTGATTAGTAGTGTGGGATAGATTTACACCTGTCCTTGTATTCTACTTATCTGTGTATTCTTCTCTCATATTCCTCCAAATTTCTTCTCCTCCTCGACTTTTCTATACTCCTTCTCCACTTTCTTTTCCTTGACTCCTTTTCCTCCTCCTCCACCTTCTATACACCTTCTCTCCACCGACTAGACTTTGTTCGACTCCGACTGCTCTTCTAGTCTCACTTTCGTCTCCACCTCTTAGAGACTCGGGGCTCAACTGAACCGGAAGTTCTGTCCCCTAAAAAGCTTCCTGTTAAAACACAAGGACGGTACAATATGTTTCCTTAGCCCTCTCATCTCACACTACACGCAGCCTATCATCATATAACGGCTATTAAATTTCTTCGGTCACGCATTCATTCACATCGAAATGCCAGATTCTTGTATGGTAAAACAACGTCGCAATAAAAGCACGGTATCAATTACTTCTCAGATTTCCACCTGTCCTTGTATTATACTCATTTGTGTATTCTTCTCTCCTATTACTCCCAATTCTTTCTCCTCTTCCTCCCGACTTCCTCCAAATTCCTTCTCCTCATCGACTTCTCTATACTCCTTCTCCACTGTCTCCTCCTCGACTCCTTTTCCTCCTCCTCGACTCTCTCCAACGACTAGACTTTGGTCGACTCCGACTGCTCTGCTAGTCTCATTTCCGTCTCCACCTCTTGAAGACTCGGGACTCAAATGAACCGGAAGTTCTGTCCCCTAAAAAGCTTCCTGTTAAAATACAAGGACGGTGCAATATTTTTCCTTAGCCCTCTCATCTCACACTACACCCAGCCTATCATCAGATAACGGCTATTAAATTTATTCGGTCATACGTTCTTGTATGGTAAAACAACTTCGTAATAAAAGCACAGTATCAATTGCTTCTCATACATACATCAATAAATTGCCTCACATCAGTACACATTCCTAATCCCATTATACTAAACAATATCACAACAATCAGACGTATTTCTTTAAATTACAACTCATACAAAGTACACAAATATTCAAATATCCATGCTCTGATATATCCATACGTCCATAGTAACTAACCTTACATATTGCAACCATTTTCCAAACTCACAATTCAAGCATGAGTAAATTTTAACATAATGCATTAATAAATGTATTGGTTTACTACGATATAACCTATTATCGTCATACGAAATTAATTCTGACCACAAGCTAACAATCTACATAACTCTCTACGTAAGGCTCAAGCCCATTTCTCAAATACACATGTAAATAATACGATAATTACAATTACGATGTCGTGGTATTCTGCAAAAATCGAGCAAATAATTCACTGACCTTTTCGAAGCTTTGCCTTTCCTTAGAATTTGTTTTGAAGTTGTAAGCGACCCACGGTCCACTTTGTAGAAACCTTACACAAAGTCCCCTCTTCTTGCAAGAGGTTTGTGGGTTGGCGGATTGTACCTTCTTTCAAGGTGTCCGCTTAATTTGGTTCTCGTTATCTAGAGGTTGACCACCCTCGATGTTATTGCCCGGTTCGAGTAAATATAAATATAAGTGGTGAAACTTATAGCTGGAATAGATAGAAATCTGAGCAGATATATAGATCAGACCACACGAACCCCGGTACATGTTAACAACAATTTAATCAATTATATAAAACAACTGTGAAAATTCATTAAATCAGGAATATACTCCGCTTCTAGAAATAAAACTTTCACCGAGTTACCAAAACACAAATATTTTTTTTAAAAAGTAGCCGGTCTGTTTTGCTGATAGATTTAGTTCATCATGGGATCGAGTGAATAATCTAAGTCAAAGCCTTGTACAATTTCTCATCCTGCTTCTCCGGTTCACTCCACTTCTACTGTATCTGTTCCTTCGACTTCCCTCTGTCTTGTCTCTTTCGGTCATCAACTCTGTGCGTAGCACGTAGTTTCACAAATACCTGGATCTCAGAATAATACGTCTCACTATACGTCTCAGGAGACGTCTCAGAATACGTCTCAGAGATAATACATCACAGGATACGTCTCGGAGTTAAATATGTCACAGGATACGTCTCATAGATAACCTGTCACATGATACGTCTCAGAGACAATACGTCACAGGATACGTCGCAGAGATAATACGTCACAGGAGCTATTTCCTCCCTTTAAAAATATAGAGACAACCTAAATTTTCTGTTGTTTATGATAACAAGGGCTTGCATTATCCCTCTCTCGTTATCAGATCTTACTATCGGAGCTAAACAGATGCTAAGGTTATCAGTCGGCTCCACATGTCCTATAACGACCCTAGTTAGTATAAAGGCTAATTCATCACGCATTAACACCACATGAGACATAACGGTTCCGAGCCAGCCTCAATTTACACAAGTGAATGAATGAAATATATTACATGCCTTACTACGTCATGTTCGGTGAATACACACTCAACATTAATCATACCTGAAATCGTCTAAATTCTGTGAATTCACACGGATTCTCGTAACTCATTAACTAATGTAATGCATGAAATTCTTAGAACCTAATTCGTATGCAAACAAGACGACAAATTCAAACAATTCGTCAAACTTATCTAAAGATGAATGTACGACTTCCTATGCATAAACTCAACACAGCCATATTTCATAAAGCAAACTGATATGCGAATGTAGCGAATAGATTCATGCAAATATAAGTAAATAAATTCAGCAAAGCATTATATATGTCATCAACAAATTACATGGAATTGTCATAAATACTTTTGAGCTTTCAGCGTTCCTCGCTTCAATCGACAAATTTGTTCGTAGATTTTCCTCGACAACAGTCCTCTTGGGCAAAAGTTTTACGAGAGAATTTCTCCCAAATAATTTACTCTCGGTGTTTTCTTACAGTTATTTTCTCTTGCAGAAAAGCTTAGACTAATTAAATTTTCGATGTGGCGATATTAAAACTAGGAAATTTAGCGTGGGAAACACGCGCCTTATTTAGCGTAACCAATCAGGATGAAAAAAAATTGCCGTCTTTTTCCAGAGGCGCCAAAGTCGTGGTCAACTTGACCTTATAGTTTGAGTAACAGAGCTCTGTAATCTTTCAGTCCTGACATTTACACTAAGGAATCGAAGTTAGCTTTGTTTCCACCAGTCTTCTGTTGGCTAAATAGAAGAATGCTTAATTACGAATAAAATTTTCCCCTCGAAAAGACATTACCGAACATGGCAGTATGACGATTTGATACGCGCCTGTCCCCATAAATCTAATTAATTGTTATCTGTTCCCAAACTAATGTGTTCTTCACAGATCGCCAGAAATGTACTTCTTCACATAAGTTTTCCCGCCAAATTACGAGTGGCTTTCTAGGAGTAATCCTATTTGCTCAGCAATCTTCCCAGGAGAACTACTGGCCTTTTTATTTGCGAGTTATGAAGTTATAATTCGGATCTAAATTGTAATCACACCCTCTATCTCAATTCCGATTGGATATCGCTGCGAACCGATCCAATCAAACTTAGCGAACAATGTCCTTCTGAACAAACTTGTTAGAGATATTGGTTCCTATGATATACCATCATAAACCTTGGGTGTCCTGGATATTGGATATGCTGAGCAGGCACTCTCGCCTTCCATCGCATATACATCAGATGTGGACATGATCGCCTGGTCGACAAGCTGAGACGCATATAACTTAAAGCCCGTTGACAATGCAGAAAGTTCCTTAGTGAGCTTAAGGCCAAGACCTGTCTCACGTGCAAGGCAACCTACGGTCGTTTCAGAACCACGCTAGGGCATGAGGATATGTCCGCTTGACCTAACCGGACGCCTCTATAGAGAAAACAAGTCATAGTAAAATACAAAGTCACAAAGTCACACCCATGCATTTGCCCTCAGCGGCAGCTAAATGACACCAGCAGCGATTTGTCATTTCGAGACTGGCAGTACATAATAGGATACCATAATTCACTATAGCCATGCCTCGCATGGAACGAATGAAAGCCCTGAATAGGGAGTGGCAGATAACCGAAAGCGAATACGATATGTTGTAGGTTGCATTGGAGGTTGTATTGGATCAAACACCTTTCCAGGATGGTGTAGAGCAGTAACAAGCACAACAATTAAAAACATGTCTACTGTTGATGGATCCATGTCCTCTCCCGACCTGAACTTTTCGAGAGCCACGTGAAGGATTGTCGGAGTATAGGTTTGACGCGGCAGCGGACCTTCCTCCCAGGGCAAGGAAAGAACAAATTGTACTTTAGGAACCACTTTCATTAGAAGGTGTACACTACGTTTTTTATTCTGACATCGAGGCCTCTGACGTGCAGGTGATAAAGGAAGAGGTTGACCGCACCTACACCTAGAATTTTACATCCAGCTACGACAAAACCCAAATAAAATGAAAGTCCCCATTATCTTCCACAACATGAGGAAATAACAAAGACAACCATTTGCTGATGGCAGCTTTGGGGATGGCCTCATCGGCAGATATCAATGATATTCCCAACAGCATGGAAAATTACATGTCCAGTTTCAAGGGTCCGCTAAAGTTCCTAGACACGGAGGCCCATCTGCTGTTACCCAGAGCAGACCGCTCCGCGGACAAGCCAGATGTTCTCGCAAAATCGAAGTAACCGACACTTGATGTAGTCTTTCAGACACCTGCTTGAGACCCCTGCATCTGCTATCGACCTAGATAGAGATCGTGCTGGTGTCAATGTGGGTCAACTACAGATGACCATAGGTTCATGCAAGGTCCTTTGATGGCCCCCGGCACACAACCGCCTAGTATTTTCTTCCGACAGAAGTGTGACCTAGATGTCCGTCTGGCTGCCGTCGGGTGCCTATGAGATAGATACCATCAACAAAGAGCTCTAGTGGCATATCAGACTTGAAGGAGGCATCGGAAACAATGTGTGCTTCTGCGTGATCGATCCGACTTTTTCTGCAGCCACAGCGCCAGGCTTCGTGAATATCGCGTCGAGCAACGCGGTGTACCTGAACTTTCACACCGTGTGAGACTGTTAGGTAGACTTCTGCACCTTCCACTGGGCCACCCCATGCTATGTGCTATATAGCTTTATCCCGATAGCTAGCCCAGGCAAACGCCTGTCTATCTGCCCTGTAGAAATCTCCACGTGAACAGCCTGTTTTGCGCTGGCTGATTAGGGCGTCCATTTTTTAAACCTCCGATCTGAGACGCTCACCATTAGCGTCTACAACCACTAATGCCACACGCTTAGATAATGTCTTGGGAGTAATTAAGCGCGTACAATAATAATAAACTCACTCAGGCACGCGTTTCATATATAGGTAGGTGGCTCCCGACGACTGACATACCGAGTGCATTGCGAACTTGGTGACAGCTAACGAGAAGTCATCAGCGCAGTCCTCACGATGGTGGCTGATCTAGCCAGGACAGGTGGCGCTCTACAGTTTCGTATTGTGCAAAGGGTTAGAATTTTAAAGAAAAATAATTTCCCCTGGTGTCCTCACTGGCTATATTGGCTATTTTAAAATACTTGTATATATTAGGTAATGTTCAAAGAATCTTTAATTCCCTTTAGTTTGGTGTATGATTGATGGGTGTAATTTGGGTTACAGAGTATACAGCTTGACCTTATTCCAGATGTGCACGTTTCAAAACACTGCTAGTTCCACTTGGTCATTTTCACTCCCTGGACTTCAGAGGTAAGTTGTAAAAAAAGAGCCGATAACGTTTGGGTTTTTTTTGCATTTTGTATATTTGGTAATTTATCCATTGCACTTTCATAAGCTGTTATTGTCTAGTTGGGCAAAATTATTTTTCCCCAAGTTTAATAGGTGCGAAAGATAGTTTACTTTAGATTAATTCAGGTTGATATTTTTGGCATAAGGGAGCAATCATTTTAGTTAGCAGTGTGCTTAGATCATGTACAATTTCTTAAGTACAACATCCAAAGAAATGTCATCCACATTACATCAAAGTGGCATACAAGTATGCCAACATTCTCTCCAATGTGCATGTTTCAAATGCAAACAACTTCACCTTACATAGATCACTCTCTCAAAAGTACATAATAACTGGTGGGCACCCCCACAGGTGTCGTGATAATGAATGTCGTGGCATTGCGCGCCTTTATCACCGTCAAGATGTGCACTCTTAAGAAAGGGCTTCCGGCTCTGACCGCCGAAAACAGTTAAAAGGCCATGGAAAAGGTCTTAGCGACAGCACGTTAGTGGCTCTGTAAGCTCAATCTACTGGCGATTAAAATGGTTTTGCCTGATGTGGATGTGTTGTACCTCTTTAATTAGTCGAGTCGACAAAAGATCGCAGATGGTGCAGTTGCGGATGCGCGTGACACCTTTGTCACTTACTTAGCCATGGGATCGAACATGCACCACTCTGCTTCATGATCTTCAGTACTACTCCTATGATACAGAGCATATCCCGCTATTTCCTTGCTGCTATAACTTACCTCGAGATTGTAGGTTGGATCTTAAAAGCGGTTTATGACAGCGACTACCCCGTGGCGGACGAGATTGCGCTCGTCAGCAATGGTGTTATGAGACTGCTTGATATCACCTGTTACATCGTTGAAAACCACGAGGTGGAGGCATCCCGTGATCACGTTGGCGACACCATGACCATCCTCGGCACGCAACGCAGTGACGACGATGATATTTGTAATGGACACCACAGACAGTGCCGACGATATTCTGTATATCATAGTACAAGTTAAAGGCCACTTGGAAGAAGTAGCCCTAACTTAAATCTAGTCTTTGCGATACAAAGGGCAGCTGGACGAGTTCGATAACTCTAATGGGCCATCCCGCTGACTCACATCTTTGGCTTCAACCGAGATGTGCACAATGTCATTTTAGCGCCAATCTATCCGTTTCGCTGAACCGAATACACCGATGACGACGCAATATTCATCACCAGTGGATGAATGCAAGGTCACGTCCTCGAGCTTGCCCTGTGGATGCAGGCTGTGACTCTGCAGGTAAAAACAAACATACTTAATATCATGCAAGGAGTGCAGAGTACATGTCCTTCCAGTCCATGACAACGTATACCCTGCACAGAGCTGTCTCCAGCCAGTTCTCTCGGCAAGTCAGCGTCCGGTTGTGTATCTCCGCATCCAGGCAAGTGTTCGTAGTCCTCCAGCTCTCGGTGCGTCATAACCAAGAGCGCGTAACGATGGTATTCGACAAAGTTGACATTATGTGAGTCTACATCTCGACGACCAACAAGAACAGACAGAGGAAAATCCTTCTGACTACGGATAAACAAGATTGTCCGCGTTTACCTGACACATCTTGAGCTTTAATAATTACGACCACAACGTGCAAAGTTAGCCTAAAGAACTTCATCATATCCTACTCTATGAACTAATAAAGCCTAAATCACCTTGACCTGGTCAAACAGTCATTCGTTGACAGATATCTTAAGGTCGGCGTGTAACGCGATAACGCTAGTGCCGTGTACCGAGACTTTACCATTATCTTCTCTGACAAAACAATGTTGTTCGAATGTGCAGGAGCGCGAAATCGGGTAGGCAAACCTCCGTCCGATCATATAAATTAAATCGCATGGTGATATACACACATACACGCGATGCGATGAAAAACTGCGTAGATGCTGTAGTCGACGCCATAAAAGAGCGTTTAAGTGGCAGTAAGGTCTCCAAGACTTGCGACTTTACGTCTGATCGCTCGGATATGGATAAACATAAAAATACATCCATAGCAGACCCTAAAGTCCTTTAAGTAACAGGGATCATATCATACATTGACCATTCCACTAACAATAAGGATGGATGTGTGAGTGATTTGGATTTATAACGTAGCTTTAACAATGTTTCAGTCATATCGCTATGATGTATGACTGTTTATAGTGATTTCTAGCACTGGAGTATCATGCCTCAGACATGTAGCATCATGTCCCACCCAGTAACATTATCCTGACACCAGGCCGACCACTCTTAACACTAAGCTCTTAATGCTGAGTGCCTAGCGAGGAAGCTGTCAGTAACGTGTTTTAAAGTCTTTGGTATGACTCGGCTGTGGTTCCAACCCGCGACTTTCCGCATCCGAAGTGAACGCTCTAACTACTATGCCACCGAGAGGGTCTAACAAAAAGGGGAATACACTAATTTAACTGCACACAGGTAGAGGTCCTGAAAGGTGAACGCAAGCCTACCGATTCCCATGATGCAGGAACAAAATCATATGTTGATAGTAAAAGCCGTGAGAGGGGGAGCTCAGGAAGGGATATAACTGGCGATGTGTTTACCTTTTCGAACAACTTGCTCTTTCAAGGGTGGCCAAGCTGGAGACACCATGTGGGATCCCTTAAACACGAAAGAGAACAGAATCGTAGTTGTGGGGTAGTATGTCTGTTTACAATACGC
This sequence comes from Sinohyriopsis cumingii, assembly GCA_028554795.2. Lineage (NCBI taxonomy): Eukaryota > Metazoa > Mollusca > Bivalvia > Unionida > Unionidae > Sinohyriopsis > Sinohyriopsis cumingii. The sequence goes on along the minus strand of CM068824.1, from coordinate 109,002,781 downwards.
CACGAAAGAGAATAGAATCGTGGGTATGGGAGAGTCCTTCTGTCTACAAGACGCTGCTGTCAAAGCATACATGAATAGTGTTGTTACCTCAGATTTGCTACTACAATAAGTATGAGCGCAAATAAAGCAGTGGGTGTGGGAAAGTGTATCGGTTCTCTAGGCGTGGCCATATGCTCATGTGGCGTTGGATCCCCACTAACTTTGCTATCTTTTTATCGATCTTGGCTAGTTTCTCCTTGACTTCAGAAGGCACTTCAGAGGCATCCCCATAATACCCGCTACAAATGGTCCTTACATTACATTGCGCATGAAAGTGAGGGGGCTGAACCGTCACTATACCGTTTTACGGAAGCGCCATGGGCATACCGGATGGTAGAGAGTCAGACATTTACTTTTCAGAGCGCAAAGATGACCTCACCTCAGATGCACCTATTTTAACGTTGTCATCTATTAATGTACGCTTGTAGGTAAACAATTTTTTATATATATCATCCCTCGATACTCTACGCTCTGATTACGGCTGTGATATTGAAATGGTGCAAATAGTAGTAAGGGACAACTTTCTCCGTAATGTTTCTTTGCTTACTGAACAGATCACATTGATGGTATAAAGATGTCAATCCTTGTATCAAAATGTATTCCTCGTCTGACTCCCGAAGAGAACCCGCGATGCAAGGCGCTCTTAGGTCAGTCTGAGAGTTGAGCCAATCTTCTCGAAAGTTAGCCGAGGGTGCAGCCTAAGCTGCATCATATATTCCTCAAATCTGCGCGACCTCCCATGGGTAATTCTCAACTAGAGGCAAGTTGATGGAGATGGCACCTAAGAGCAAAACCTCACCAACTTGACAATCATCGACTTACCACACACTCCTCTCCACTCCCTTGGGGATGCTACCAATGGGTCAATAACCCCCCAAAATCATTAAATATATTATATGCCGTTCTGTTAAGCCTTTATATAGAAAGTTTGTCAAAAATACACGTATACCTAAAAGTATTACTGTTGAATGCATCTAAATATAGCATTGCAACAAATTCTCAAAATCTGCACATCCTTTACCTTAAATTTGCTGTAAAATTTCAAAGGTTGAAATTGACCGCGTGCTTTGTTGATACCATATTTGTTACCACCTGAACAGTATATTACATGATCCCTGTGTCAAACAATGAGATGTTTCACGATATGGTTTGAGTTGTTTAAGGGCTGTACCAAAAGGAATGTAAGATTTAAAAAAAAAAAGAACAACCACATACATTATTTATGCCGTTATAATCCTACTGGAGTTGTGGTAGGGAGCAAAGGAAGGTTGGAATTGCACTGCAGTTTGGAAATTTTACTGCCAGCTTATATCCCACAGTAAAGTCAACACAGTTTGAAAGATATATCGTGCACAATATCAATTGCTTACGTTTACAACATCTCAAAAATTGCATTCAATTTAACATCTACAATGACATGACTTATACTGACATACTGCTTTTGCACCTTTTGACCCCTGACCTTCCATAATCAACAGAGAAGAAACAGCATTCTCTCCATGTCTTTAAACCTGCCATGGATCGCATTGGGGTCCCAAATAAATGTGGATGCTTGCTACAAATTTTTACCCTAGGGAAATAACCCGCCAAATTGACAGCTGTATTGCCAGCGGTAAAATAAATTACAAGGAATGTAAAACTAAACGGACAGACTGAAGGGCGCACATGAATGGGAGGTATAGTGCCTATCTGTATTAATCGTGCATATTGTATCATGTTTTTGTTGTTTAATCTGTGTAAGAACGCATGCTCGATGTGTTTGTTCGTGTTGTGCGAGTTGAGAATATTAGTTGGACCGCAGAGGTATCGAAGCGAATGTCTTTTCGTTACTTTTCCATCCAAGCTCTAATGGTTTCACTTGCAAAACTGTTATGTTCTCTATGCCTTTCACCTTTTCCGACCAACAGATATACTGTCCAAAGTGAAGCAACCACAGAATGACCAGTGAGGCTAACGACATAGCGTCTGGGGTGGACGTATCTATCTCGGATACACAGACGTGGGAGAAAGAGAAGAAATTTGTGGTATGTGTTCGAATTCTTTTTAAGATCTGAAAAAAAATATTTTTTATTCTAAAAAAGGATCCTTATATTGCTTCTTGTATTATCTGTGTAAGATTTTCATTCTACCATTAAAACTACCTTTGTTTATGCAAATAATATCAAGATAAGTAAATGACTTATGATAGCACGAGGGCATCAGTTAAATTTAACACAGCGTATATATATATATATATATATATATATATATATATATATATATATATATATATATATATATATATATATATATATATATATATATATATATATATGGATCATTTGCAAAATTTAGATAACACTTTGTGCCGTAGCTACTCACCACAAATGTGAAATGGTGCTACGAATGAAATCAATACATCAATACATCCTGGAGGTTACAATAACTAGGCACGTCCCATTAAGTTTATATACATATATCAAATCAGTTCACAAATGTTAAGGACCAATGGTTTATAGAGGCACTGATTGCATGCAGGTATTTGATCACTAACTAGGTAGAATAGCGAGACTATTTTACACTGAACAGGCAAATTCAAAACCTATGGTATTCGCAGATGAAGACGAGAAACATTATAACTAACGTGTACATATCAGATCTATGAGCAAAATATTAAAAGACAAAGCGATGGGTCTTAAGACATGCAATTACGGCCCATAGAAACTTCAGTTTGAATTTATGTCCAATTATTCCTTTATACTTTTCCTTGTTGTGGAAGTGATCTGTTAGTTAATATACTCCTGATAATGAGGTAAAAATCATACCAATAATGAAGAAATATTTAGTTAATACAAGCAAAGCCTTCATGAAGGAATGCAAGGAAATAGGTCCAAGAAACATTAGATGCATACATAGCATTACGTTAATGCGCCAGTTCCTAGAACGGCAAGTTGGTGTCATCCAACCATTTAAAACGAAAACAAATACCCAAACGAATACGTTGGTAGTATCGGTAGGTTCAATTAAACATCTATACATCCCAAAGAAATGTTTTATGGCAGTCTGAATTATTCTAATATATCAGCGAGTATGTTTATGATGTGATGTCATGTTTTAATTGGAACACACTTAGCGATTGTCGCAATGCTGCGTTGAAAAACACACACTAATGCTATGTGTCATTTCTAAGAAGCACTTGCATCTGATGCCGGTTTAATGATGTCAGGTTTAGAGACTGAACTTCTGACAGACGATAACATCTCTTTTGGTCATGGAGTGTGGAAACAGACGTGGTAATATCATGATCCCAATTAGATACGCTAAGGCAAATCACGAATACTCTGTTGATGACGAAAGGAAGATAAAATGTGAAGGTGACTTTAAATTGTCATGGCCACAAGATATGGAAAAAGTCCTCTCTGGACACCAACAACCTCCAGTATTAGGTAGTGATTTTCACTGTTAGTTTCAACCGTGCTTTTAAGTGCCTTTTGCAAAATTAAAAAGAGCCAGCCGACCCGGGGTGACTCGGGTGGATATGGAACCCGCGACTCATCGATTAAGGGTCTGACACTCACGTACTGAGCCACTGTGGGCTCCCGGTTGGGTAATGAACCAGTACAGTAATTGACGGTTAAACGTTTCCGATTGGGAAATGCTGAGCAAATTATGTCGATAGACAAATGCCTAATAAATATAACCGGTGTTAGTGACATAGGGTGGATTAGAGCTCAATACAAGTTTGAGACAAAATGCTACTAATAATTTCGAAAAAGACTGATTGAAAATGATGAGTAATTATGTGTTAAGTAAACATAAGGATGTTGGAAAGAGGACAACACGTAGGTTATGTCCACATGCAAATAAATTTACAAGTGCGAACAACATATACAATTAGCCAGTAGGGCGATAATAGCTGTTGGCGTGGTACTATTCTGCATTTTAAAAAACGATCAAACTTATCAAACCTATATACAGTGATGGAACTATCCAAATGGTGGATACACGAATTTTACGACTACCATTCTGAGAACTAATATGTCATGTGATAATTCTACTCATGGCTAACACAGATTCAGCGTGCATTCATGTCGAGACAGAAAACTGTTATGGTGACAAGAAGGATCGCATAAACTTCGCTGTCACTAGTGAATATTCAAAGGACGACGCGTTTTACATGCCATAAATAAATTTTAAAAAGTGCCCGGTTTATTCAAGGATGGGTTGACTGGAATACCAATCAAAGAGTTCCGTCGGGTTAAAGCCAAAACTGTACTTGTACAGGATTTGAGATGTTCAAAGATGATTTACTCAGTAATTAGTTGTTTTTTTTTTAAAAAAAGATAACGACATTACTCATATCATATAATCGCAGATCTGCTCCAGGTGCTTTGCCATTTGAGATGAGGTCAATTGCTTTCGCAGTTTCAGTCAGCGTTGGAGGATTTGCAATTGTTTTGTTGATTTTAATTTGGAACAGTTGATCAGTTGCATCCTGGTTGATAGATGACTGATAATTGAAGATGTTGTTGAAGTGTGCTATCCGTCTTTAAGGTCTCTTTCCCTTGCCAGTGATCAGCGTGACGCTGTCAGCACTCAGTATTGGAGACCGTTGCCCGTCTTCAAAGCATCATAGAAGTTCTTCGTCGCATTCCTATTCTGGGTGGGACTGAATCTCACCTGCCTTATTGCTTATTCGTGCGTCTTGCAACATCCGAGTTTTGCATTGGTCTGTCCTCTTTATGCTGTTGAAGGCTGTCTCTTTATATCATGAAGTGCTGTCTTCCATGCAAGCCTTCCGTATTCGATATTTCTTATTCAGAAGTCTCTCTATGGCTGCATTGTTCTCGTCAAATATGTCTTCATGTTTGTATGTACTGTGACCAAGCTGTGTGTTTGACTTGGGTATATGATTCACAGAGGTATGTTTTCTTGCTTGTCAGAAGTTTTGTATTTACCGTACGTGACATCTTTTCTATTCATTGTTCTAAAACATTCCTACAAAAAGCTCGCAAGCAATACACAAAAACATGCATTTAATATATTTAGGTTATTAATTGAATAATTGACCCGAGGTTATAAACCAGAGAATACTCCAGATTGCTAAGTCATTCTAGGCCACGTGAATATTTATTAATTCTCATTCCGTAACTTTGTTATATACGAAAAAACAATCGTATAACTTATTTTGCTATATGTTTTAGGTATTGAAAACAAAAGTCAATGTTGTACTGAACACGTCTTTCATTATATGCATGAAATCTGAGCACCGCGCAGTAATACACGCTATTTTACTGCTAGGGCATGATTTTCACTGTACAGAGAACGAAACTAAATGTCTTCAAGCTTATGGAATGTCATGTAGCCAAAGAACCACTGCAAAATATTGATATAAAGAAATATAATGTAATACATCAATGAAAATTGAAGATATATAAGTCTGAAAAGATGTTTTATATATGTTATATTCAGTCTTAAGTGGCTCTTATGATTGAAACGTGTGCATTACGATTATTGCCCAGATAGTGTGGCTCATTGGTTTAGGATCGTACCTGTAACTAACGATATTCAATTTAGGGTACCTTCTGTTTTATTATTTTCTAGCACAGGATAAAATAATATAGTACAGGATAAAATAATATAATACAGGATATAATAATATAATACAGGATAATATTGCTATTGAGAGTGGATAAATGTGCACTGCTTACGTGAAAGATAATTTTTTTTCTACTGATGCACTTTTATCGTACGTCACTTCGACTCTCTTCGTACTAATATCAACATCTAGTGATCAGTAGCAGGTAAAATAACATGTCCTTTGAAGTGTTGTTAAAAAAAGCAATTTGATACCCCTACCCGTAGTATAGATAGTGTACTAAGCCAAAGGAGTCTCTTGACCGAGCGAATTCAACCCTGGCGTGAATCCTGGCTGAAGTCATTGTTTTCCCTTTCCAAGGACTTTTTGACAACAATCTTTGTCTACTGAAAATATAAACGCGTCCAGACTATAAATAATTTTCCTCTAATCAATGCATGACCACAAATATCACAATTAGACATTTACATCACAACTTTACAACTGCATGCCAACCTCACAACTACATGCTTTCTCATTATTATATTTCCATAACGTAGCGCCAGTATTTCACGCCTTGAAAATATACAACTCAAACAACAAATATTTTGCCTACTATACCCAAGGTCAGTCAAATCATGATTTAAAGCCTCATTTCGCACGTAACTCTACACCATATTCACCATCATAGCAACAATAAAAAGCGTCTACAGATAATGGAACAGTCCCTTCTCAATTATTCTATTGTACAATGTATTAGTCCCTGTCACAAATACTTGACATGGAGACACAATCAAACTACACAATTAGATTTTAAAAGGGACTACTTGGCTCCATGGAAACGTACACGGCTCTGACCTGAACTCACCACGAAACTGAAACATGCCATCATGAAAGACCGACTTCGCATAATCAAACAAGTAATCACGAAAATTTAAAAAGAAATCCTTTAAGAGAGAGGTATATAAAAATGGCGCATACCCAAAATGTATTACAGTATATTCTGATTTGCCCATGGCAAATTAATACGCATAATGGTAATGTTTTCATAGTTGATATATGCTCTGAACCTGGTCATAGACTTCTTGGAACTTTACATTAAAATGGATAAAATAACAGTAAAAGAAGAGGTTTAAAATATATTTATAAACTAATATTTTTAAACAAATGAAACCGAGCATAATGAATCCAGGAAATAAACAGTATTGGGCTGCGCTTTGTCGTCTGCTGTCCTCTCTGTCAACATCGCTCTTTCCAGCCTCTCCCTCTTGCAATAAATCTGAGAACTTTCTGCTTGACTCTGTGGGGGAAAATAAGAGAACAATTATATGACGAAGCAACCTTCAATCTGCTAAACTGTGAGTTAATTGAAGAGTTTGACAGATATGACGGATAAATTTGTCAGTGAAAATGATCGAAGTGAGAGACAGTCAGTGAAGACAGATTTATACACCACGAGCCTGACTACATACTGAAATTTATAGAAAGCATGTAGAATGCAAATATTTTAGAGTAAGAATTGTGACCGAATTCTTGCAGTCTAAACAAAACTGAATTCATAAACTTACACGATTTGGAGCCCAACAGCAAAGGAGGCATCATCAACTACGTTGATTGTCGCCTAAAAATAACGAAATAACAGTATGCAAGAACAATCATAACATTTCATGTGAAATCTTGCATTAACAAAAGAAGCTCATCAGGCAAAGCAAAGAGATTAAAAATTATAAGGGAACGTAAATAAACCCAGTCGCTGTGAGCCAATCACAGTTAAATAAATAAATGCTTGGTATATAAAAATATATATTGGGGATGGAAACACCTGAAGCCATTGTTAACATTAGTGTTGTTTCTTTTTTTAGAACTGAATCTGTGCATTTTGGTTTGAGGGGGGGATGGCTGAATATTACAATATGAAAATAGGGGATGTTATACTATACAAACATGTTAATTGCCACGAATACCTTGAACTCAATGAAAGGCAGACAAGAACAAGAACAGGAGTTGTGTGAAAAAACATCGGTGTCTTAATCCTCGGATGTATTTAAAAATCACGTGAGCGATTCAAAGCTAAGACCAGCAGAATTTTGTCAACCAGGGGATACCATCAATATTGCGCCCACTACTATGCCGATGACAGCTACAAACCCAAAATGTTTAGAAAAGAAGTTGTCCGAATGAACAAACTGGGATGCACGATGAAGAGAATGAAAGAAAAAAGTAAATATTACAGAAGGAAAGAAGTTGAGAAACACCAGTAGCAGGAAGTAAGTTAAGGTACAAAAACATTCCCCCCACAACTGATGTGCATATTTCAGGCTTTAAAAATGTACAGTCTATACAAAGCTACTCAAACATCAATGTAAAACAGCAACATACATATTCCAATTAGATTACCTGAGCAACACCGACCACCCGAGCAGTGATGATGTCAACCCCAAAGCCCCGCAACGGATTTCAAACTCAACCGCATGAAACGGCAACATCTTTCTCAAGTTCCCAGACATGTAATATACATCATAATCATATTATCGACAATCCAGTTTATGGATCAAACATCACACTATAGAATATGTTTGTTATCACACCCCCCCCCCCCCGCAAAACAACATAAATGTGATTCCTAACTGGATCAACTTTTTTCAACAGTCGACGTCTCATACGGGTAAGGAATCCTGTCAGTGCCACACTGAAATCATTTTTTTTTATATCTTGTAATTAGGACCTAGTATCTCGTAATTACGAGTTAGCTATCTCGTAAACAAGATAGCTAACTCGTTAATAGAAGATAGTAGGTCGTAATTATGAGATAGCTAACTCATAAATACGATAGCTAACACGTAATTTCGAGATTGTAAGTCGTCATTACGTGATATAAAAAAAAAAACATTTCAACGTGGCACTAACAGGCTTTACAGGGTCTCCACAACCAAAACGTAGGAGAATAACTGAAAGTGACACCAACCGTCAGTAGGAAGATCGAAATTTGGACAGTCACGACATGTAAAATAATCAACCTCTAATTAGGGCTAAATTTCTTTAATTTCATCTTGTCCCTTCATTATTTTGAGATTTCTGTCTTGAACCAATATGTAAGCTTGTTTTATTTTTGTTTTATTTTAGCTTATATCAAATCTCTCTACATTGTATGTAATGGTTTATTATTTTCTGATAGTTTCCTTTCATTTTTTTTTAACCGCTCCGGTGGCCTAGTGGCTAGAGCGTCCGCCTCGGATGCAGGAGGTAGCAGGTTCCAGCGTGGGCTGAGTCATACCAAAGACTTTTAAAAATAGTACTAACAGCTGCCTCGCTCAGTTTTAAGAGGTTAGTGTTAGGACTGGTCGGACTTGTGTCAGGATAATGTGACGGGGGGGGGGGTACATCATGCTACATATCTAAGGCATGACGCCCCAGTGCTAGACATCACTATAAACTGCCACACTGCAGACATCGTAGCGATATGACTGAAAAATTGTTAAAGCTACGTTAAAAATCCAAATCAGACACACTCATACCTTTCATTTAATTCTTGCTGTAAAAGATAACCAAAACTGTTCTCCTTAAAATCCTTTATAACACATTTGTAGCTTTTTGCCACATCTCGGCAGCAAGATTCATTAGGTTAGTTGCATTATTTCTTTAATAATAATAATAATAATAATAATAATAATAATAATAATAATAATAATAATGCCAGACTTATTCATTAGAAACAAACTGTTTGTATTGTTATCTAGCTGGATGCAAATGTCCACATTGTCACTGTTCATGTCACGGAACGCTACAATTTTGATGTTTGTATTTTAACATTATTAAAACACTTTGAATGTCAAATGTCAGCTCTGTCCTCAATGCATTTAATAAATACAAAAGGAAACCTGTATTAGTTAATATGAATGAAATTTAAACGAAATTAAGAGTCGCTGAAGGGGATGGAAGGGGCTTGTAATATTTTAGAGAGGTTTTGAAGAGTTCGCTCCCTTCATATTACTTTTATATCCCTTTTGAAATGTTGTTGTTGTTGTTGTAGGGTTTAACGCCATTTTTCAGCACAAGATAGGCTATACATGGCGGCCAGTATAATTGCTTTTGAAATGTAAAATACATCTAAATTGTATGCAGCATATATACAATATTTATATAGCATGTACGCTGTATGTTTTATATACCACTGGTATAAATTTTAATTAAAAGTAAACTCGGCAAGCCTCGTTTCCATATAAGTGAATGAAAGATACAGCGTACATACTGTCAGGACAGGATCCGCCATAATGGCAACCTAAGCGGTCGACTAGGGCGCCAGGCTTTGAGGGGAGCCAAATTAGACAGAAGTAAACACATTTCATGGGGGTGGGGTTGCGCCAAAGTCATAGTTCGCTTAAGGCGCCAAAAACCCTTGGGCCGGCCCTAAATACTATACATACGTAAAAAGCAATAGTTCATTGAATACGGACACTTGTTTTGCCGTATAAGGAAGCGGTGGAGATTTTTTACTTAACTACGGTCAGGCCACTGAATATTAACCGATACGATAGCAGCAGCAATAAATGAACTAATGGGGCTGTTTATAAAGTGTAGAATACTTACTGGTGTTGGACTTGCTGTTCCTAAGGTGGGTACGAATCGATCATTTTAGGTTATCTTTGTTTTTCATGTGTGTGGACTTATCTTTTAAACCTTGTAATCATCATCACTATGAAACGTGGCATTCAGAGAAAACAAACATCATCCGTGTTGTTTAAGTTCTGAGTGACCAAACTTTGCTCTCAGTCTTTCAGTCAAGCGTGTTGACCCTGTTTTCACCGAAGTCTTCAATTAGTATGAAAACATCTGAATAGATCGTTGCTTTCTGTAAATGATAAATTATTAACTATTGCTCCTACAAGACCATAACCTCAGTGGTTACAGCATCCGCCTCGGAGGCGGGAGGTTACGGCTTCGAACCCCGGCCGAATCAAACCAAAGACTTATTTTTAAAAAATGATACTTGCATCTTCCTCGATTAGCGCGCAGCATTAAAAAGTTAATGTTAGGACTGGTCGACCTGGTGTCGGGATATTGTGACTGGGCGATACATGATGTTACATATCTGCGGCATGTTGCCACACTGTAGACAACGCTTTAAACTACCACACTGCAAGTATGTGTATTTGCATGAGATATAAATAAAATATTTGTATAGTATGTGCACTGTATCTTTGATATACCACTCGTTGTATAAATGTTTAATTAAAAGGAAACTCCACAAGCCTCGTTTCCGTTTAATGAAAAATGTATACATGTCGTTGTATATCATTGATACAGCGTACACACACACACACACATATAATGGGGGTCAGACTGAGGAAAAAGAAACATTGGTATCAAAACTGGGGGTCAAATAAAAAAGGTAAAGGGAAACATATATATATATATATATATATATATATATATATATATATATATATATATATATATATATATATATATATATATATATATATATATATATATATATATATATATATATATAATTTTTGGATCTGTTTATTTTCTATGTACAATAGAACAATAAACATTTACTCCTGTAACGGCAACTAGTGTAACGAGTGGATTAAAGGGAAAATTGTTTCAATAACAAAGCAACCAATGCACATTTTATAGGTCAATTTAAAAAATAATATTTTCCTTATCTATATCCGCTGCTTTCTTCAACACGCACACGTACACACACACACACACACACACACACACACACACACAGAGGGATTTACAGATTGTTTAAAACTGAGCTTGCCCTTCATACTGCTTACTTTTCCTGCTTATTTTTCAATTAAACGGATTCGGTAGAGCTAGAAACGTCCACAAGTTTCCTTTCTTTGCCAAAATAAGATAGCAGACTCGTTTCTTAATCTACGTCAATAATAGTGAACGCTAGCCTATTTTATTGATTATTTTTTACTCGTAACTAAATGATTTGTGAGCACTGATTTTATCAATATTCTTCACAGTTACCACCTTGAAATCACCGACATGCATTAAAATATTTGACAAGCTGACTTTTTAGATTGAGAACAGTTATTTGTATCAATTTGATTTTTTGCCAAGCAGTTTTTACTTATCGGTCTCCTGTTAATTGCCACATAAACATAAACAAGAGATCATAAACACGTCGTGTGGATGTTACATTTTCGATTCATCGATCATGCTTTGAATTTACTCCTGATGTGGTTAATCGTTTGTGACGTGTGACTTTTATTTCCACAAGTTTTATTATTCTCTATTAACACCTTACTCACCTACATGCATTGTATTCGTCCGGCTAACAAACTGCCCGAGGCTAGGATAGGGGCCTGAACATCGGCTAATCCCGGATACGTAAAAATATTACGATTAAAATGTAACAGGCAAGTTAGAATAGCATACCAATGTGTATTCCTTATTTGTCAAAACGGGCTTCAGTTAGTGACGAAAAGCAAACAAACCACAACAAAATGTATTGGGCTTGCCAGAGCAGAATTTTAGCTTCTCCCGGAGTCGAGAGTAGTGAAAGGGGTCACCCTACGGACAATGGGAATTAGCATTACAGGGACCCCTGGGTCACTCTACGGACAATGGAAATTTAACATGGCGAAAAATCGTGGGTCACTCTACGGACAAGGGGAATTAACATGGAGAAAATCGTGGGTCACTCTACGGACAAGGGGAATTTAACATGGCAATAAATCGTGGGTCACTCTACGGACAAGGGGAATTTAACATGGGATTTTTTTTTAAAAAATTTTTTTAAAAAAAGGGGTAGGCAATTCAAAGACTATCTCTTTTCGAGAAATATGGCTGGCCCTGAAAAGGGCCTTTGGGTTTTCTTCTTCTTCTAATTTCTTCTTTTCCTCCACCAACTTCTTATTTTATCTCCAACACTCTTTCTCTTCTTTTTTTTCTCCTTCTCTTCTTTCTTCTCTTCCTCCTCTTCTTTCTTCCTCTTCTCATTTTCCTCTTCTTTTTCAATTTTTTCGTTCCATGTTCTTATTCTTATCTTTTCCTCTTCATCCTCCTTCTCCTCCTTGATCTCTTTCATAACACCACTAATCTTGTCCTTTGCTTTCCTTAAATTGTTAATTTCCATCTTTACACGATGGGGACTATAGGAATAATGGTCTTCAACGAGTCTTATTAGCATCTGTTCCATTATTCCTAAGTTGTCTAAAACGTCTTGCAAGGTTTGTAATTTGTCCATTTGGTTTGACGCCATCTTCTTTGTATTCTTTGCAGAATGGTTTGAACGACGAATACTGTGGGTTCTTATACGAAAAGCGCGAACGTGAAGGAAAACATCCCCCTAAAACATAAAATGGATCTTACCTAGATCATGACCCAACATCGCGCGGACGTGAAGGAAAACATCCCCCTACTTTCTCATTTCATATAATAAAACCCTAACTATACTCTTCACATACTCTAATAAACCCATAATTTACTATTCACACAAACTTACTTCACCATTTACAAGCACAAACACACAAACACACACTTCCACTATTAATAAAGAGTTAGTGTTTATATTCACACATTGGCAAATTAATAGTTATTTCTTTTCTAGAGTATTGGGTAGCCCTGAAAAGGGCTGTTTTGTTTGGAACTTCATGGACACCTGGTTAATGGTGGCACCTTCCAGGCCTGGCGCCACATACACATCTTATCCCCCAGTTACTTTTTACCTTTTGGGGGGAGAGAGCAGAGGCAGGATATGTCGCTTCAGAATCCCAATTTTCACTCTCTGGGATTCTAAAATTTTTTCTTCTCTCCTTTTCCTCCTCTTCTTCTTTATATCTTCTCTCCTCCTCTTCTTTTTTTCTTCTTTCTTCCTCTCTTATCCTTCCCTCCTCGACAATGGCTTCAGCGGCCAGTTCATTTAATATGCGCCTGGCATATTCCAGATGCACATGAAGCTCCAACAGTTTCTCGAGTCTCGTGTTCATTTTTGGTGTTGATCAATCAACAAGGGTAGCTGGACTGAAGAACGAGTTTCAATTTATACTGAAAGCGCGGACGTGAAGGAAAACATCCCCCTAAAAACATAAAATTCATCTTACCTTGATCATGACCAAAAAAAAAAAAAACAACAACAATGCGCGGACCTAAAAGAAACACTCACTCACTTTTTTTATGCTACCCATCACTTCAATAGACTATCCACATACGCAAAGCAATCCAATCTAACCCCAAATATACACCTCAAACAGCCCAAAAAACTAACATCATTTTAATCTACTATTCACACCAACCTACTTTATCACTTACAAACACAATCACACAAACACATACCCTCATATTTTAAGAAAGAGTTAGTGTTTATTTTCACACTACTCTACCTACACATTGGCAAATTAATAGTTATTTCTTTTCTAGAGTATTGGGTAGCCCTGAAAAGGGCTGTTTTTTGTTTTGCTATGGCATTCTTTTTTCAGTTTCTAAGAATGCGATGTCCTCTGAGGATAGACTTTCTGGCGATAGGTCTGCTTCTTCGGAAAGAGAAGAAGAATTCTTTGGTGTCGATACGACAATCGACAAAGCCTCTGTCAGCTTCAGGTTGCTGCTGTTGCTGCTGTTGCTGCTGTCTCTGAAGTCTGTACTTCTCTGTCCATTCTTCTTTCTCCCTGTTCATTTCTTCTCTGAAGAGCTCTTCTATCAGGTCTTCAGTGATTTTTAACATTCTCACATTCTCTATTTCTTCTGGTTTCGGTATCAGACTGTGTCTGACCCTATGCAGATTCACGTAGGCTTCGTTGAGCTTAGCTAGTTTGGAGCACATCTTCTTAGGAGGATGAGTCGACAATGGATGGCTAGACTGGGAACAACCCGGTTCTTAAAGTGAAAGCGCGGACGTGAAGGAAAACATCCCCCACACGGTTTTCGAGCCGCAACGTTCATGAGAGGGATAGTAAGAAATGAAAGAGCATCAATTCAACATTCTTATAGCTAAACAAACCACAAAGGCATTTTTTTTTAACACAACATTTTTTATTCAAAAAATCACTTAACACTAAACATCAACATTTTTAACAATAATCCAACATAATAACATCAAACAATTTTTTTCAAATTACAAACACTTTTTTTCTCAATGGACGATCTACTTTAAACAGGGCTGACAACGTTGTGAATGAAATTGTGATTTCCACTGTTGGAAATCATTAGGCCATTGATGGACACTACGTTTCCTAGCTTGAGACAAAAGATAAGCATAATGGTCACAAAACCATCGATCTACTTTCACATCGTTTCTAGCAGAAGAACGAGGATCAAAATGAGTCACTAAATGTTCTAAGGAATAGCCCAGGCTGCGATGATGCAGAAAATACACACAGTACTGTCCACACACCAAGGAATCTGTGCCTTGTAATTTCACGTTATTGAATCGGGTGGTTTGAGCATTTCTTCTCATAAAGTCGATGATATCGTCTTCCAAAGGGGGCAATCCGTACGAATCAAAATATTCCACACATCCTTCTTGAGGAAAGTAGACGGCTACCCAGTGGGTTCCTGGGAGATGACTGTCGTCCGTGTTGATCACGTAAGCTTGATGGTCTTTAGGTTTGCGATGAGGGAGTTCATCTTTAGCACAGACGACAGGATTCCAAGAAGCCGTATACGAACTATGGTTCAAAAGGTAATAAAGTTCCCAGGTATCCATTGATTTGTGTGTTTTTTTTCTTCTTCACAGGTAATAATAAGTGGTCAATTCGATTCTGACTTTTTGCTTGAAAATGTCTGACGAATAAACGGTTATTCGTTCTGTTTCCTCACTCTGATTCAGGAGAGCTTCGATACGATGGATCTCTTGAGTGGTTAATGGTGGACAAGAATGTTCACGCAAGTCTTTATACCACTGGTGCAACACGTCTTTGTTCGAGATGAGACTCCAAGCTTCGTCCAGATACTCGTCCAATTTTTCTTCTTGACTTAACATCAGGCATTTATCGTGTTGAATTTGACTGGGATGATCGTTTTGACATCCATAGCAATTTTTCTTGATCAATTCCGTCATTTTGTCGACCAAGTGTTTGGCAAAACAGGAGACTAAATGGGCTTCTTGTTCTGGCCATCTCGATTTCATCATGATCACTTCTTCTTTTTCCACGGTCTCCTTACATTCCATCTCCAAAGTTTCTCCACTAGGTAAAGAGGGATAACAGTCTTCCATGGTTTCTAGTAATCTAGGATGACTTCTCTCAAACTGTTGATTTCTATGGTATTGTCGAATTCTGCATACAGGATGACGTTCACTGTGTTATCTGCGGGTAGTGGACTCGCCAACTGAATTTCCACACGAATCTGGCCAGATTTTATAGGGTGGAAATGTCCCTCGTCGCTGCCTTGGTCTGGAGTGAAATCGAAAGCCCACAAAGCATAGCCTCCGTCATAATCGTCGTACGTAATGCCGTGACTGGTGTTGGTTCCTAACTGTCCGGTAGCTTCGTACAGGGACAAGTACGATCTTAAATAATTCTTCTGGGCAAAGTTAGGCTCGAAAGGTCGGGTACACAAGGTCTTGCCATCGCGACTGACTTCAATCTTGGACACATTGTAATGTTGAAACTCAAAAGGATTTTCGTGGTAGGCTCCGTTGAAGGCTGAATTCTTGACGATACCAACAATCAAACGTTTGGGTAACTGTCCTTGGAACAGATGATCTTGGATCATGGATCGTTGTCCAGCAGGAATGGTGAAGGTTTTCACTTCCACACGTCGGATCGGATACTTGGCGGTCGTTCTGCTCAACGTCTGACTGATGTCGTTACCTACTTTAGGCAACACTTCTACGCGACGCACGTAGAGTCTGGCTTCTTGGATGATGGTTTTGTAAGTGGCATCACGAGCAGCCATCAAATGGAAAGCAGCACTACTGCGATTCAGTCTCAGGCGGACATCCACCCCGTTCAGCAAATACTTTTCTTGTAACCACATGTCCAAATGCAAACGATCCATCAGTTCTAAACTACGACTTCCAGCAATTTTCTTTTGTCGTTCTACAAATCCCGTTGGATTCGAAGCATCCCCAGCAAGTACAATGCCGTTGAACTTAGTCGTTTTGTCAGGTTTCCATACCACGCAAGCATCCAGATGAGTATCCTTGGCATTTTTTCCATACGTCAAGAGATTTTCCAGGTACGCTCGGTAAGGGTAAGTATCCATGCTGCTGCTGACCAGTTTGTTATTCAAGTACAAGTCCACTTCGCTAAACAAGGAATGCATGAAATTATTGACGGGAGCTACTGCTTCATCAGCGTCTATGTTAGCGTTGGGTGGTTCGATCACTTTCACTTTCAAGTATAGGTAACTACTATTCAGATCGATGTAATCTTCGGGCTGTCCTTTGATTTCAAACTCGATGGGAGCGGAATCGGTCAATGAGGAGACAGGATGAAATTCCACCCACTGGGATTCTTGCATCGTCATCATGGTGGGGGGCATGGCAAACAGATCCAGTTCCGTCTTGGAACAAGCGCAAGACTCTCGGTGCATCATTTTTTGTTGCTGTGTCTCAATAATCGAAAACGTCTAAGTCTCGAACGGTTCTTCTTTTCTTGGCCTTTCTAGCTTGAAGTCTGGTGAAAGGGTGTTTTCTTCGTCGTCTCTTTCTGCCTTGTCCTTGCTGAATGCTTGACTCGGTAGCGTGCAGGGCATTTATAGGTGTGTCTCGTCGGCCCAAAATGTCTTTGCCCGTTTGCAGCAAGACATTTTTGCCAGCCCTCATGAAGGCTTCTTTAGGGTTTTGTTTGTCGATGATGACATTTTGGAGAAATTCTTTGCCTTGCGTCAGTGCCGCATCTTTCAAGGCATGCAATCCGCGTGTCACCATCGGTTTCAACACCGGGGCCACCGAACGAAAGGCCGATTTTAACATGTCTCCTAAACCGTGTCCTCGCTGTCGAGCCACCCCTCGGTACACTGGATACATGACTTACTTACTTACGAGTCGTGAGAGAACCGTTTTCGAAAATGGAGTTTCACCGTGACTTTTCCTTTGGTGAATGGAATATCTTGTCCCAAATCTCCTTTTATAGTAATGTTGACCGTGTCCAAATACGACTTGCTGACGGGCAAATAGTGAGGATGGACAAATTCGCGGTGAACGTGGTAAGTGTTTCCACCTTCCTCGTCAGCGTTTGTGGCAGAATCCACTTTGAAAGGAATGACACGCAGTAACGGCACAGAGGTGTGTCCCACCACGTTATACTCCACCACATCGGAGTACACGAACATCAAATTCAGTCCTTGGTTCAGTTCTACCGGGGTACGAAAATACTTGACAAAAGACTCGTTGTCGTAAATGATGGTTCTTTGGGGTAGTGTTTGTTCTACTTTCTTCCTCATCTTTATGTCACCACCCAACATGTCAAACAATTCATCATTAAAATAGAAACCCATGATTTTTTCCCCCTCAGGAAATTTCATCAGGAAGCGACGAGCTGTTTTGTGGTATTCCAGGGTGACAGTTTTGTTCTTGACATTCTTAAAAGCTTCCCCAAACACGCCATTAAACTTGGTGGCTATGGTGCTGACCAAATGTTGACCACTAAAATAATAGCCTGGGGGAATGAACAACTGATAGTCAGTCCACTTTGGATTTTCTTTGTTACGGTTTTTCTTGTCATATCTGCTATGGGTATCCATCCACTGTTGTATTTGTTCGTCATAAACTTCCACATCAAATTTATTTTGATTGGGAAGGACATTGAGGACTTGGGTCGGGTGAATCATTTCTACTAAAGCCACTTCCCAATGGGCTTCGTGATCTAAGGGGATGGCTTGAGGTAATTTGGCCGTGTAACAGCACAACTTGTTGTTGGGAAACACCTCCATGGAACTGTCACTGGGTAAGGTTAAGTAAAATTGGTTTTGGTGACTCATAATTCCAGAGTTCTGTGGCTGTCCGAGGGGATATTACTGGATGTCAGAGGCGTGTCTCCGCCCAAAATGGGGTTCTGGTTGTGATTGTTGTTGGAGTGGTGACTGGCACTGACACTGGCACTGGACACAACGTTCCCGTTCGAGGAGAATTTCAGGGAGGGATTGGGAAGCAGGTAACCGATGCAACTGCTCAATAAAATGGTCCACAATTGTTTGTCTCCTTGTTGCAAACTCAAATTGGCGATGGCTGCCCCGATGACACAATACACCACGAAGATTTGGCAGAAAAAGACGATTTGCGTTTTAGGCACACGTTCTCCACACCACACCCACAAGGGTTGTTTTTGTAAATCTTGCACAGAAGAACTAGGGGAAGAAGGAGTGGTCGACGTAGCTGCGTCTGCTGCTGTGTGAAAGGGCATGATGGTCACTTCTTCTTTTTATAGTCGATGACTTGCGAAGCGTCGATCCAAGAATCGAAACTGGGTGGATATCCTTTCCAACGTACTTTGACTTCTTTGACACGTCGTTTGCCCACTTTACGGGTTCTGCGTTCGAGAATGCTTTCGATGTCGTACACGTCGTCTTCTTTTTTGGTGACACGTTGTAACTCGGGCAAATAAAACGTTCCTTTGAGTACTTCTCCGTTCATGTCTTCCAATTTATAGACGGCAGGATGACGGCCATGCACTCGTCCAGTGACGCGAAACAATTCGGTCGTCCAGTTAGGTAAGTAACCTTTGTCGAAAGTGCGTTTGGTTTTGCCAATGCGCACCCAATCTCCTACGGTCAACTCTCCACTTTTCTTGGGGACAGCCCTCGTCGGGGACGTACCGAACAGGCGCTCGAACACCAGCACTTCGTTGTCGGGAGTCACGTCTTGCGGGGCACGTCCGATGCTTCGATGGTAAGATTGGTTGTACGCTTGTACCAGGTGCGGTAAGATGTCGATGTACTTCAGAGTGTGGTGATGCGTAAAATATTTCCACATGCGTTCTTTCAAAGTGCGTTGAAAACGTTCCACGATGCTGGCTTTGGTTTCGGGATTCTCGGTGGTAAAAAAATGAATGTCACGTTTCTTTAATTCTTTTTGGAAAGCTTGGTTCAGAAATTCGGTGCCTTTGTCCGTTTGCCATCGAAGAGGGCGACGACCGCTTTGTTTCAACACCCGTTGCAGGGCTCGCACTAACTCGCTGCTGGATTTGGAAGTCAAGGGCACGACCCAGGCAAATTTGGAAAAGACGTCGATGACACAAAACAAATATTTGTAACCACGATTGTAGCTGGCCAAATGAGAGACATCGGCTAAATCGGCTTGCCATTGATGATCGATGCCTTCCACTCGGGTGCGACTTCTGGCAAACTTGCGTCGAATGGGTTTGTGCAAAGTGTAGGTAGCTTGTTCTTGTAACCATCGTTGCACTTGAGGTAAACGGAGACTTTTCAGTCGCGTTTTGGCAGCACGATACAATTTTTGAACTCCTGCGTAACCTGCAGGATGCGAGGGATCGTAGTAAATGCTGGCTAAGACTTTTTCCATTTTTTTATTTTGTATTGGTGTGTTAATAAGTCACCCACTCTTCGGTGATGCTACTTTGGGTGGGTCGAAAGGGTGGTTTGGAAACGGATTTACGTGTCCGATGGGCTACGGGAGTAGAAGTCGAAGGTAGTGGTGGTGGTGGTGGAGGTGGCAATGGAATGGCTTTGGTTTTCTTTTCTTTTTTCACTTCTGGTTTCCCTTCTTTCTTTTTCACTTCTGTCGAAGAAGGCGTGGACATCATCTTTTTAACCCAAGCTTTCATTTCTTCTCGTTGGGGTGTGGGGGACGGGGTCAACAAGGATCCTGCAATCTTACTCGAAATGGGAGCTGCTGACGGTGTTTGAAACACTTCGCGCGTCTCTTCTTCCTCAGGTCTTTGTGGGGTAGCATCGCTGGTGACGGTTGGGGATGACAGTAGTGGTGGTGGTGGTGGTAATGATGGTGCTGGACTTTTCATCAAGGTCTTAAAATCTTTTAGAGTGGGTAGAGCTGTTTCGTCTAAAGCTTTCTGGTGAAAGAGTTGCAGTCTTTGCAAGAGTTGACCATACTTTTGCGATTTTTCTGTTTCGGACAAATCTTGACGATCCATCAAGGACTGCAATTCGTGTTGTAACTGGGACATTTCGCTCAAATTGGGATTGGGAGGTAAATGCGGGGTGCGTTGTTCTTGCCACCGATGGTATTCCATCCATCGTTTGTAAGGCACTAAAGCTAGTTTTCGTCCTTCCATGGGGTTGTCAGGGGTCGATTCTGAGATCTTGGGACTTCCGAAGGCCTTTTTATCTTGCTCCCATCAGTCCTCCCAACATGGTTCCCAAGACTCCTTTTAGTATGGGGCCTAACAAGAGAGGTAAAATGCCTCCACGTTGGACCAACATCTTCTTTTTTTGACGAATGGGAATTTTCTTTTGAACCATTTTCCGAAGAACGTGACGATGTTTGCCTAAGCATTGTTTCTGGTGTTTGGACAAAGGGATCGTGCCTTTCAAAACGTTCAAACAACATTCGCACACGGTATCGATGACCTCTTTGGAGGCCGTTTGAATGAGTTTTTTTCGTAGGGGTGGAGAAGCTTTGGACAGGACAGATAACATGTCCCCATGTTTGGCTAAACGTGGTGGCAGTCCTTTCCTTTTTTTTCCTTGGGGTTTTCTGGAGGGTGACATTTTTTGCTTGTGGGTTCCGGGACATTCACCGAACAGACACTAACGTCGATGACTTAACGCACACCCTTTTATCTTTTTTTTGGGACTATCGCTTTGTCATAAAGGTAACAATGTTTTTCCGAAAATCGCCAAGGAATCCTCCCCTTTGTTGGCGCCTCTTTTTCTTGGAACGACTGTGTCTTTTTTTAGGGTAACGTCGATGCTTGGCTAAGCGCTTTGTCGGATGACGCGTCTGCCTTTGTCTCTTTCTTTTGTGGCTTTTTGGAGGTGACATCTTTTTTACAAGTTCACTGATACCCCGACTTGGTCACAGGCTCTTTTTATACTGGAACGCGTCGCCACTGATTGTCTTTACGTTTTATCAGTTTGAGGACAGGCATGACACGTCGTGCAGGGGTACGTAACGGACTAAATCGAGCCAGTTCTTGTTTGGACAAATCCAGTAAACTTTGTAACATGCCCGATCTTTCTTGGACTTTGATTTTGGGAGAAGGTACTTTGTGAGCAGCAGCCACTGCCGCTAAATTGGAAGGTCCTGCCACTGGGGAAGTTCTTTTGGGGGTCATCAACGGAGAAGTTCTTGGTGTAATCAACGTCTCCAAGTACTCTTCAGTTCCTGGTGACATCAACGGAGAAGTGGACAAACGTGAGGCTGCCGGAGACGCTGTGGCAGGTCGTGGCTTGCGAGTGTAAGGTTGCGTCCTGGCCGAAGTGCCTCTCTTGCGACTAGTTTTCTTCTTCTTCTGTGGACTTTTCTTTTTCTGGGGACTTTTTCTCTGTTTCTTTTTCTGGGGGCTTCTTTTCTTTTTCCGGGGTGATGGTGGTGGTGTCTGGTAAGAGGAGGGTCCTGCCACTGGAGAAGTTCTTCTTGGGGACTTGGTCTTTTTCTTTTTCTTCTTGGGGCTTCGTTGGACTTTTGTCTTAGGGATAACTTTGGGGGCATTAGGATCCCATCTTAAGAGTGAGCGAATGATGACCCCTCCTAGAGTACCGCTCCCTCCAGGTTTCAAAATGATTTGTTTTTTGGTTTGAGTGTCGATGCGGGGATCGGCCAGTTGGACCAAAGCGACTTTGTTTCTATCGAAAAAGCGTTGGGTTTGATGAGGAATCTGAATGATTCCTTGGAGTAATTGACGTGCCGTCACCGTGAACCATCGTAAGACTTCTTTGAGACTAGCTTCTAAGACACGAGCTCGTGTTTGTGGATCTTTTTCTCGGCTGATGCCATACAAGGCACGAATCAATTTGACGGGAAGATGCGACTGAAGGGACGTCATGTTCACACTGTGTGAGACAGACGAAAAAGGGTCTGAGGTTTTTATAGATTTTTTTCATGGGAGGAGTGAAATGAAGTCGAGGACGGAGACGTGTACAGGACAGGCCCTCCGTCTTGGCACCAGTGGTGAAACAAGTGGGTACGAAATCGCAAATCCTCGGGGGTCGTAGGTTTCAAATCGACGAGTAAATAGGCGTGTGGCGTTTGAGTGGCATCGTCGTACGCCTGAGTCAGCCAAGGCGTTCCTAACTGTTTGGCTAAGACTTGCACTTGCGATTTATCTCGAGGGCTTTTAAACAAGACCACGTAATGCGCATTGAGACTGATGGTGCGATGGGCTTTACTTTGTTGAAACAAATTTTGGGTGATGTAAACGACACTGGCATTACGGTGATGCCCTTTGCGCGTGAACCACAGTTTAATTTCTTCTTCGTCTTCTCCTAACATGTCGTCGAAAATGACCAAATGGGTTAGACGGGAGTCAGAGACGATGCCATCGTCTTCTTTAGGAATGCCTTCCACAAACACGATGGAATCGCCTTGACTTTCTCGCAAGAGGTTGTACGCCGATTGCCACTCTTTGTAACACCACACGATCCGTTGAGGGGGCCGATCGATCAAATGATGTTTATGTTCGATCAAACGTTTGACGAATTCGGTTTTGCCAGAACCGCTAGGTCCAGCAATGAGCATGTTAAAGGGATGGCGAAGATACAAAGCCTCCCAACTGGCACGATCTAAGTGTTCGTCGATGACTTTGACAGTAGAGGAAGAGGGAGCAGAGACAGCAGAGGTAGCCATGGTGTGAGAAATGTCACTTGTGACACGAAAAACAAACAAGACAAGAGTTTATATACTTTTTCAGAACACGTTTATTGAATGTTTCAAATATGAACACGAAAGACAAAAATACATACAACCCAAATAGTGATGTACAGGAATATAAAACACAGCAAAGCGATCAAAGTGAAATATAAACAAGTGTCTGTACAACATGTTTTGGGTAACCAAGATGTCCTAGGGACAGTGTGTAATGTTCTTACAGTCTCTACATGAGGTATTGTCACACAAGTGTCCTCCCGGAATGACCTTTCAGGCATGTCCATGACAGTCCTGTCCTGAAGCGAGTGGTTGTTCTCGGTGACGGGTTCTTCTGGCACCGTCACTAACACAGGTTGAAAAGTAACTTTTTTCCTTGAACAACTCTTGTGCATACTGGGCCACTTCTTGGGTCCAAGCCTCAAAACCCCCCTTTTTCCAATCACGAACATCTGTCCAATGAGGGTGTAAGTCACAAGCTACACACACATCGTCATACACGTCTTGGGTCGCTAAAAGTTGACGAATCTTTTTTTCCTGTTGAGGTCGAGAAGTATCCAGATGAAAACGCAAGGCTTTGAACAAAAGGAGTTTTTCGTGACCATTTAAGGCCATGGAGGTGGTAAGTACTGATCGTAAAGAGTCCACAAAGAATCGGCTGGTAAACGAAATCCCAGAAAACAAGTCACTAAGACACACACCACTTGTCGTCCAAAATTGAATGGATACAGTTCTTGTAATAATTGATGGTAATGATCCACGGTTTGAATATGGTCATTGAGTTCCTTCCACGGAATCTGTTGGATGACATGTGACATAAACCGTGGCATGACAGCCTCTTTTTATATTCTCTTTTTTTCGGATGCAATACACGTACTTTCTAGCCAGAGATCTTCGTTCTCCAGTAGGGAATCTAAATCTTGCATACTGTAACCGAAACGTCAGAGTTCGTTTCGGTGTTTCCTCTTCCTCTAAGTAGATTCCACGTAAAATATGTTGGTAATCCTTTAACTTGTCTTCCTCAATGCGTTGCACTAGGTGAATCTCGAAGTAACCATAATCATGAACATGTCGATCATTAGCGACCTCAAAGTTTTGAACAATGTCTGACCATTGAAAGAATTTCTGACGAATCAGTTCTCTTATACCATTCAGGTACCAGTGGTTAAAGATCTGGTGACGTATCGGATGCAATTGTTCTTTACGTTTCACTTGTATTTTGACCAGCTCTCGGTAAATGCGTTCTCTCAACTCCACAGGCAAAGCACGAATGTTCTCTTGTAAAGTATCCATGAATAGGTCATACTAAATCCTCTTTGGTCTGACACAAGAAATGTACTCTTTGCACAAACATGGTTTCACTTCAGTGTCGAATTTAAATCGTTGAGTCACTAATCTACACATTACAATTCGTTCAGAAGTTTCCTCTTTCACCAAGTTGACATTGTGTGAAAGATGTTGGTAATTCGTTAACTCTTCCTCTGGAATTCGATGCAGTACGTTTACAATGTAGGAGATAGAATCGTCAATACCAAACCATTCCTTTTTATAACCAGGAGGTCGTTGATCAATGTCTGTCCAATGGAACACTTTCAATTGAATCAGTCCTTGTATAGCCTGAAGGTACCAGTGGTTCAAACACCGGTGACGTATCGGATGCAATTGTTCTTTACGTTTCACTTGTATTTTGACCAGTTCTCGATAAATGCGTTCTCTCAACTCCACAGGCAAAGCACGAATGTTCTCTTGTAAAGTATCCATGAACAGATGATTATGGTAAAAAGTTACTTCAATGTCTCGGTCCCACTAAGGGTAAGTAATGACAATTCGGTGACCATCGAGCATGTTCTACGTAGGCCGAATCTTGCGGTTCCCAGTGGTGAAGTGACACACCGCAACTGAAGCACTTGACTTTATCTCCTTCGCCCAAGTAGAAAAATCCGGCTCTGGCTAATTCTTCGGGGGTCGGTCCTCCCAGATACTTTGGCCATTTTCCTTTGAACGATTGAAGACGATTTTCAAAGTCGCAGTATTCCGACAAACGCACAGGGAACGAATATTCGTTTTTCACAGGTTCGTTTCGATGAGGGTTGGGTGACAGGAACAGGAGTTTGCTCAGGGCTGGATGACATCCGTAGGGGGGTAGACGTGAAGGTGAACATTCCCCTTTAAACCCGGTAAAATGTCTAAGAGGACGAGCGGCATCGCTTTCGCATCCCTCAGGTTTGACACGCACAGCATCACTTTCCATGACAGGGGCAGTGAGAACAAAGTTCCCATGATGCTTTACGGCATCGCTCAGGTCACAACGTACAGCATCGGTCCCATCGCAAGGCTCACAATCGCACTCGTCTGCAAACTCCGTTACGCAATTACAATGGTAACCACATGGACAATCGCAGTTTCCTTCCGGACATTTTCCGTCGCAATGCATGGGTCTTATCCATCCAGTATTAGTCACACTAGAGGAAGATACAACTTTTTTACAATCCCCAAACTGAAACGATGTCTTTTTCAAAGTATTCATCTTGTTCGCTCGGTCTTGGTAGTCACAATGAACTATCGATCTTGACCATAGCCCCTTTTTTATACTAGTCTCAATGCAGTCTCCAACTTGTACATCTTTCCTTTTTTACGTTTTTTATGTCCTGTTCTGGAAGGTACCGTCTCTAAGGTACCGTCAACATTGTACCGTAGTGTGATGGATGGAAAGGCCATAGAAAGGTAAGGGCAATTCGGAGACCATCGAGTATGCTCCAGAATAGCTGAATCTTTATAGATACATAGATCCATTCGTAACTTCAGTCCGCAAGCGAAACACTGTACCTCGTATCCCAATCCTGACTCAGGTCCCAAGTAGACAAATCCTGTTCTAGCTAAAACATGCGAAGAAGGTAATCCTTCCCTATCCGTAGGCCATTTCTGAAACGTGTCCAATCGACGGGCACAATCACAATAGTCAGGTAAGAAGACTGGAAAATGGTAGGGTTTGAACTTGGAGTTCTCATCGGGTTTCTCACTCGATTCTTGCTGTGGCGAAGTCATCTTTCTGGTGGGTGGCTATCCTCTTACAACCAATGTTTTATACCAACGTGTCCATACGGTAAGGTGAAATGATTGGGAAGTCGAACTCGCTTCTGGTATACAATTTGATAGACTTTTTCCAAGGGTCGACTGACGATGTGGTGAGTGGGTAAACGTACAATCTTGTTAGGTTGATAGGTGGTCACTTTAAAGTTTCCATCCTCTCCCGATTGCAAGGCTTCTTTCATTACCCCAAAGTTGACCACTCGACTGGTACGATAATTCAGAGTCAGTCCTTTCACTTTGCACGTCGTGTGCACTTCTCCTTGTTTGTCCCGGTATTGGTAACCGTAATTTTTGGGACCGCCACTGACAAAACTTAGAATCTTGTCGTCGGGATGCTCGTCTGTCCAGGCTCCTAAACGGTCTCCTTCGATGCTAGGGTGATGTTGAATCGGGTGATGGATGTAGATGCAACTGTCCGTGTCAAAGTACAGGACGCGTTCTTCTAACAGTTCTAAAGCTTCGTACAATTTTAAGCGAGCATGGGCTGTCACGTAAGCCGCAATGATGACATTTCCAAAAGGGTCGTCTTGTACAAAGTCCAGATCTTCTTCGTAATTGACCAAGATCAAATTCTCTCGAACGACGTCCACGTGTTTCATGTATTTGGTTTTGTCGTGAATCATCTGGAAGTAGCGGGAAGGTTCTGTCAAATATTCCGTCTTGGGTAAACACGGTCGTTGTGCCATTTTACCCCACAAGCAATTTAACATCACTTTGGCAAACGATCGCCTGCCTTCGTTTTTCTCGATGTGGTCTAAAGTGATACCTTCTTGTTCGTAATATTTCTCTTTGAATTGTATTTGGTCTTCGGGAGTGTGACACCAGGAAGGATAGCCGCTAGCTTCTTGCTTCAGTTTCAAAAAGGCATCCACGTAGTCAGCGAAAATGCCTTTCTGCGTGGGGTCACCCTTGCGATACTGTTGTGTCTTGGGAAAGTGGCAAATTTCGTACACTTCTAACAGTTGGTATCCCATGTCCAGAGCTTTGAACAATTCCACGCTGACCCAGGTTCCCGTCAAGGCCCGTTCTTCCTGGCTGTGCTGACAAGGCTGGTCTTGGTTGCACGTTTCGGCACAAGTACGGCACAAGGGAAACATCAGTTTGCCTTGACAATGGTGAGGTAAGACGGGATGGTATAGGTTCGTGGGAGGCAAAACTTTGCACTTGATCAAGCCTTCGTATTGTCGAATGTTGACCAGGTCGATGTGTTCCGTCAACAATTGCGGGTGCCCTACAGGAAAGCGAGAATATTTGCACACGTAGGGATACAGCGAACACACGTCCAAGTATTTGATTTCTTCTCCTTTCTCTTCGTCGGCTTGGTACAGCAAACAGGTGGCATTGGTCCTTCCTCCGTACAAACTATCCCTCGGGTTCAGCGGGTCCATCAGCTTGTAACTTTCCACGAGACGTTTAAACTCGGGATCGGTTTTCATACGGTGATCGTACTCGTGTTCCCACATTTCCACCACTTGGTATCCTTCCTGTTCTAACTTTAGGCGTCGCTGACAAGTGTCCTGGTACAAGTCTTCCATGGTTCGTTGCAAAAACTGATTTTTAGTACCACGGTCAGGGTAACAGACGGGACATCCGTGAAATAAGCAACCGTTAAACTCGTACACGATCTTGGGCTTTTCTAAGTCCCAGCCATCGACCGAATACGTTCCGATGGTCTTTTCGCCCCCTCCGTTGCGGGCATGCTGAATCCACTTGTCTTCCTTGTCGCACAAGTAATGTAACCAACGTAGGGCTTTGACCGAGTATTGACGTTTGACAAAGTGGGTCGTTTGAGGACTGATGACAGCCACGGTGTTTTCAGGCATGAATCGTTGTCGATACACTAAGGAACACGCTTTGGCAATGGTGCAAGCTTCTTTCAAAGGATCGACCCCTCCGTGTTCCATGAACAGTTCTCGAAATTTTCCACAGCAACGCCGTAAAATGTCCACGTCGGAACGACAATACTTTAGCATTTCTTCCTGAAAGTCGAAAGGGTCCGAGGCGTGAGCCTGGTACCAAGCGTAGAAAGCTTCTCGTTGTTCGGTACGCATGTTGTCGGGGTCGTAATAGTGAGCCTCAGGTAAATGGGGTAGAACGGCATGTTGATTGGCTTCCGTATTGAAAAAGTGTGGAAAGTACCCTTTAGCCATTTCTGTCATTCCAAACGTTTTAGGCATTCGACTCAAAGGCATGGCCAAATAGCTCATCGAATCTTTAAACTGTACTTGTCCCACTTGCATGAAAATGATTTTGGCCCCGTTCAAAGTCACTTTAGGACGCTCGGTGCCTTGTTCCGTATAGTACCTCAAAAGAAACTGTCCATCGTATCCGGAAAAATTGTGAGCCATCACCGTGGCATGACGATGACAATCTCCGTAACGTTCGATGTCCTCTTGGCTCCACGTCTTGTCGACGGGGTCTAAGACCCATTGGGCAAAATCGGCTAACGTATTTGGTCCCCGAAAGATTTTTTCACGCCCTCCAGGAATCTTGCTGCAGTGAGGGCAATGACTGAAGATAGGTTCTTGAATGCACTTCTCGCACGCTCGATGAGCCACGCAGAAATTAGGGATGTGAATGCCAGTCTCTTGCATGCATTCGAAATCGAAAAAGATGAAATTGCCTTTCTTCTTGTGACCGTCCTCTTTCTCTGGTGGGGGTTGGTATTTTTGCACGTAACATTGGTGTTCCAAGTCCACGATGTGGTGACAAATGTGACATTTTTTCTTTCCTGAACATACGTGTGCCTTGGTATTATTGGTACGTATGACTTGTTCACACGTAGAGCACAATCTCAGCAGTTGACAAGCACATTTCTTCTGTGAACCTTGCGTCTTCAAATGTTGTTGGTAACATTTAGGGCTGACAAACGTGCGCAGACAAGTGGAACAAGGCACTGGTTCTTCGCTCAGACAGGGTGGAGAGGCCAAACATCCTGAGCATTTCCATCCACAATGTTTGTGTTGCTCTCGATTATTATAACCATAGTCACATTTCTCACAATAATAAACATATCTCAGGAATCCAGTGATACTGGTAATGGTATCGAAATGGTCATCGTGATGATAAAGGTGAATGTATTTTCCGTCCTTAAAGTCTTGGCCTCGAAACAACAGAGGTCCGCGCACTTCTTGAGGGTGCACTTTCAAGGTGTATCGTGGAGCTAGGGCATCTTGCAATTTTTGCATCTCTGGAATGCCACAGGGTGTGTCTTTGGGCAATCCGGCTTGTTGTAACAGGAGTTCTGCTTCATTTCGTTGTTTGGCTCGGTCGGAACGTTGAATAGTGTCCCAGGTTCTTTTCCATTCTACCGTGTCGTTCTTGTTGGCATAGGTTCGTCCCACCACGATGGCACGGGCTAAACACATCTGGTCATGAGGGTTGTTAATTCGGACGAGACTCGTTTTGGTGTTGCGAAGGTCGTCCACCAATAACATCTTTTTGCGTCCTGTCCCTTGAGGAGGAGAGACGTGGGTCATGTCCAGTGTGGCTTTACCATCGGTGATGTCAAACTGATCATTAGATTGTTGTACGTGTTGAATCTTGTCCATGACTTTGGAAGCAGTCAATTCTGCAGGGGTGCTAAACTCGATCCAAACAGGGGATTTCAAACCGTCGTGTTGTATGGAAAGTCTCAAGCGATCGTCTTCTTTGGGTTGACATTGCTGCTTGAGTGAAGTGAGCAAAGAATCCCACACCTCGGTGATGAACACTTCTGCTTTCTCTAACGGCACTTCAGCCTTGAAATCTTTAAACTTCACCGTGTATTTGTAAGCCGTGGTTCTAAATTTTCTAGAGGAGCGCTTTTCCGTCTCTCGAATGGAATAGTAATTTTCAGGGTTAACTAAGGGTGATGAACTTGGTTTAGAGGTTTCAAATTCTGGTTCACTCATGTCCTCTTCAAAATCACTGGCATGAATTTGTGCCAAGATTTCAGCCCTGGTACGAGGCGATAGATCACGTTTCTGCCTCTTACTTTCTTCTTCTTTCTTCTCGAATGAATGGGATCGTTTCATCTTGAAAGCAAAAAGTCAAATGACTCAAGTTCAAACACCATAAACTACTTTATAGTCATAGCAGACCAGCGTATATAAAAGGGTGTGTGTCTTGTCCTTTCACTATTCATTTCACTCTCAAGCCGAGCACAACGATGGAAGAGACTGACCAGATGGAACGTTTCGTCAGAGCTTTGCGAGGGGTCATTAGAAAATTCTCTTCAGACCAGCCTACGGACTACTCTCCTTCCTTTAGAGATAAAAGTCAAGATACTTGCTATATCTGTCAGAAGAAAGGACATTGGTCTTCAGAGTGTCCAGACCGTCAAAAAAGAAAAAAAACAGGGGATAAAAAAGACAAAAGTCAAGATACCTGTTATTATTGTAAAGAAAAAGGACATTGGTCTCCAGATTGCCCAAAAAAGAAACAAGAGGAGTCAGAAGAAAAGAGGAATTCTTCAGAAGAAGAGAGGGATTCTTCAGAGGAAGAGAGGGATTCTTCTGAGGAAGAAAGAAGACAGGTGAAGAAAAAGAAACAGGAGAAAAAAAGAAGAAGGGAAGAAAGCGAGGAGGAAGAAGAGGAAAAGAGTGTGACGGTGAAGAAATTCAAAAAACAGAGAGACTAAACAAGGAGAAAAGAAGAAATTAATGAACTTTTCATTAAAGTGTTGTGTTATAAATTGTGAATTGGATTGTAAAAAATGGAGAAAAGAATAAATGAATGATATAAGGTAAGTGTCTTTGAGTTGTGATTTTAAAATAAGAAGCTACACTCACGCACTCATACACAGACACGTACTAAAAGGGTAACATGGGTGAGTTTTTTTTTTTGAGTTATTGGCAAATTGAAATTGTATTTCTTTTCGAGAAATGTGGGTGGCCCTGAAAAGGGCCTTTTTTCTTCATGGTGTAGGGGTGAGTTTAAGCAATCAATTTTAACTGCCTTAAGCCTTTGCCACGGCCAAGGCCTACTTCTGGACTGCGTAATGTTGATGATGATAATGATTGGGTTGAAATCACTAAGGGTGGTACGGTAGGCTTAGTCACAGGGTTGACATGTTTGGCTCGGGAAGGTCGTATTCTCTTCGGTCGTGATAAAGAAGTCTGATACATTTGTTTCAGACTTCTTAACTCCGCTAAAATGTCCAACAGTACCGTAGCCGTTTGATTTTCACCCTCTTGTTTCTTTGCTGCTACTTCTTCTTGCTGTTGTTGCTGTTGTTTTTTTCTTACCTCTTCTTCTTGTTGCTGTTGCTGTAGGAGAAAAGCCTGTTCCGCTTCCTTTTGTCGTTGTATAAATTTCTCCAATTCTTCTTTCTGTCTCTGTCTAAAATTCTCCACTTGCGGTAATGAAGAAGGTAACGAAGGTTCCGGAACAAATTCTTGCGAGGAGAGAAAATCCACAAAATCCCAATTCACCTCTTCTGAAAGTAAGTCCGAGTTCCCTTGGGCAGTCTCCCCTGCTGGTGCACCCCAATGGATCGTTTTCTGAGTTTCCGTCATGTTGAATCACTGTCGCATAGATTGACTGCACACAAGCGCTAGCGAATCTAAATAGACTACGTGACGTCACAGACTGGTCTCTTCGGATTGGATGCGAGCTGACTGAATTCTGTAACGCGTGTTCGGATTGGTAAATGAACTCAATCCGTTTCAATCCTTCCTCCGCCTATAAATAAGCGCCGTTCAATGCATTGATTCACCTGTTCTCGTCGCTTCAAGATGTGGACTACAGTTGAGTCATCCACCCTTGTGTCTTCCATGATGTTTCGGACAGACTTGCTCATGTATGTCCGATCGAAGTGGACCGTTGTCCACAGGACCAACACCAGCCTGTGGATACGTAGGATCTA
The DNA here is from genome assembly GCA_028554795.2 of Sinohyriopsis cumingii. Classification (NCBI taxonomy): domain Eukaryota; kingdom Metazoa; phylum Mollusca; class Bivalvia; order Unionida; family Unionidae; genus Sinohyriopsis; species Sinohyriopsis cumingii. The sequence goes on along the minus strand of CM068824.1, from coordinate 108,970,552 downwards.
CGTCGAAAGACAAGGATGCCTGAAAAGAGTGCTGATGTACGGACCAACAGTAAGACGCAGCCTAAGGACAAGAAGAAGACCAATGCGGTGCCATTTATGTTAATGAATACATTAACATAAAAATCAAAGGCCCTTTTCAGGGCCAGCCATATTTCTCGAAAAGAGATAGTCTTTGAATTGCCTACCCCTTTTTTTAAAAAAATTTTTTAAAAAAAAATCCCATGTTAAATTCCCCTTGTCCGTAGAGTGACCCACGATTTATTGCCATGTTAAATTCCCCTTGTCCGTAGAGTGACCCACGATTTTCTCCATGTTAATTCCCCTTGTCCGTAGAGTGACCCACGATTTTTCGCCATGTTAAATTTCCATTGTCCGTAGAGTGACCCAGGGGTCCCTGTAATGCTAATTCCCATTGTCCGTAGGGTGACCCCTTTCACTACTGTCGAGCAAGTGATTTCTAAACGTATGTGTGTGTGTGTCTATACATATATATATATATATATATATATATATATATATATATATATATATATATATATATATATATATATATATATATATATATATATATATATATATATATATATATATATATATATATGTGTGTGTGTGTGTGTGTGTGTGTGTAAACGTCAACACTGCAAGCAGAAAGAATCAAACCTAGCTTGAATCACAAAAAGAAAAACCCACAAAAAACATTGACTTCTCAAATTCCATTGACTGGCACGGAGTCATATTTCAGTCTATTTTGCAAATTGTTCAGAGGCATGTTTATTTTTCTTTCTGATCAGTATCATGTCACAGTGTTAAATATACGTGAAAATGAGTTGGAGCTCTTTGCAGCTCTGGCAGTTATCACTGTTTCTTATATCTTTTATGCTCGTTTATCCTCTGTTTTCTTTTAGTCAAGCTCTTAGCTGTTACCCCATTACATGATCCATTTGTTGTTGGCATATTCTATTACGGTGCCTAGTTATCAATTTCATGCACTGTTTTATGACAAATGGATCTTTTTTGACTTCCATGAATCGCTAAGTGTCGTTTAAGATGACTGTCAATTCGTTTCCATTGATGATGATTTTGAACTGAAAGAAGTTGATAATCCTGTGTGTAACGTCGCCCTCTTAGTAAGAGGGGTGGTTAATTGGATTTGGCTGGCGTTATCTAGAGGATGACTTCCCTCGATATTATAGCCCGGCGGGAGTGAAAGAAGAATGGAATTTCAACATAGAACTGAGCGAGAATACTGGGAATAAATAAAACAATATGAGCCCCCTTTTTGACAAGAAAATAAAAAATTAAATCAGAACAAATTAATAACGGTGATTCCAATTCAAGTTAGATTCTATCAATATAATTTAACAGGTGTGTTTAATTTGGATTTATTTAATCATCATAACGAGAGGTGAAAAGAGCGCAATGTCCACGACCAATTCGCATCACCTTCCTGTCGGACCGTATATCAACGTCTCCTAGTTCATCCTTCCTAAGCTCTATGCTTTGCCCCTTCATGGACTTCCTTGTCCTTTTTTTCTGACCTCGTTCTTCTTTCTTTCCCCGGACTTCTCTCTCCAGACTGTATAGTCTTTCTCTCAGAAAGTTATTCCTTAAAGGACAAAATTACCCCATAATTCTGTATACCCCACGCATGTTGCTATCCACACACTGCGTAAATTCTGAATTTGTACGGTAGGACATTGACCTCGCTTTCCAGCGGCAAGTCTTAAATTACCGCATTATTTTACATATGTTACTACATGATATCAGTATCGTCCCAACAAACAAAGGAAGTTATTTCATATAACCATATGAAATCCTACATATATGAACATTTGGATTGCATGCAATCAATTCTCTCAATGAAATAATAACTGTATAATTAAAAGTTAAATTGAATAACAATTCTAGCGTCAACACTTTCCATGAAATTGAATAAAATAAATTGCACAATAACTCTAGCATCAACACTTTCCACGAAATTGAATAAAATAAATTCGTAACAACTCTAGCATCAACACATTTCCATGAATTGAATAAACGATACATAATATGGAAACCTAGTCATAGCAAACACATTTGCATAAAACAAACAATCAAATAATATAATATTACGTGAAACTAAAATTGCGTACCTTAGCTGTTCTCTTTCAGAACTTGTGCGTCCTAGCACTAAACATGTCTTTCCTTTTACAAGACGACCACCTGGTCCCTTTCTTGTTTCACGAGGAAAGCACTAATCTCTTTATGCTTCCCACGGAGTAGAGACTAAGTTTCCTCTTCTAGGAAATTGTCAGACTAAAGAATTTCGACTAAGGTCGTCACTTTAAAGTCTGGTCGCTCTAAAGTGTACGCCCTAATTTGTTCTGCCCAGTCGTAGGCAGCGGTCCCTAATTTTTTCCAAAGAAATAATGCTTTTCGTCGGGTTTCGACAGCTCGGAATCTGTGAACAACAGTGCGTGCCAATTTCCCTTGGAAAAATTGATAAGCGGACATAGGTTCCTACCAAGCGGTTAGGGTTGGTAGCTCAAATGTTTACTTTCTAAGGACCGTGTTAAGATACCCCGGTCAATTTTACTGGGTCGGAATGCTGTCCCTTTGAAGTTTACACTGACACGGGGTGGGGGAGATGAACGAAGAAAGGTCGAAGTGACCCTTCAACAAAGACTTTTCTGGCTTAAATGCGATACGATTTTAATGCTTAATGTATTCAACTTTAAAGTTCGCTGCAATTCAAAATTCGACACTTCACAATGTGTGAAGATGCTGATGTCATGGTTACACAATAAATAATACTGCAAGCATGGAAGGCTTTTCCTTAACGTAAATGACGATCAGTATGAAACGGATTCACAATAATTTGAAAACAGATCTTAGAACGCTCCTTTGCGAAAACTAGATTTTAATCTAGTTCATATATCAATCATAGGAGCATTAACATTCGCTGTCTCCTTGAACAGTATCATATAACACTGAAAGTGTTCTTTGACCATCACACGTTAGGCAATGAAAGACAAGAAATGAGCGCTACCTATCAGAGGAGATCCGATTGAACCTACAGGTGTACACGGGCAACTATAGATTTAAGATTTGAACAGGACTTAAAACAAAATTAAATATTACACAACTGAAAACTGAAATACACGACCTGATTAATGGCTTTCCGAAGAGTACAACATATCCAAATAATATATAATTATTTAGTCGTAAATCTTCTTTCCAACAGTTTGTACTTGTACCTGCGGGCACACTGAATCAGCTTGCAGACTTGATTTTCGAATGTTAAAATATACAGCTCTAACATAACGAGTTATTTTCGCATTGCTATATCCACTTACAATGAAGCCATTATTATTTCGTACTTCCGTGTCCTTTGATAAAATTAACACATTAACGCCTTTAAGTTTTGGCAGTGCGAACGTTCATCAAATTATAATAACGCCTTCAAACAATACATCCATCATAACTGCATTTATCTTAGTTATCACTGCCTATACTCACTTGTATGTTGGACGCAGCTTCAAACAACACAGATCCTGATTTGTCGTCGTATATTGCTTCGACAAATCACGATTCAAGTTCTTTGTTCAATTTGTCAATCCTAACAATCTGCATATATCCAGATCTGGATCCGGACTTAGATCCGTTTTATACACGAGTAAATACGGTATACGGCTCCCTATCATTATATATATATATATATATATATATATATATATATATATATATATATATATATATATATATATATATATATATATATATATATATATATATATATATATATATATATATATATATATATATATATATAATTTCATTATGTATATATTTATTCATGTATGTGATATAGCCACTTTAAGTCGGTAGACAGATATCGATTATCAGAGTTCTTTGTAACAGAAGAGTCAGTCCAGCTTGGTTTGAATTCTGTGTGAGCACGTTTTCTTGTTGAAACTTTGAACACTTTTTAAAATTTCAGTACTGCGTCAGACGCAGCCGTACGTTGCCAGTTTCATTCAAATACTCTCGTCTTCCACTTTTTAACATGGTTTCTCATATCTTTCAAGTTGTCACAATGTAAACATTCGTTCTTTTAATCAGGCGATGGATTATATTCGGTTGCTGAATTCATTTTCTAATATTTATTGTTCATCGAGTAAGCATCTCTCAAATGAGTTGTTATAATGAGGGATGGGGAGAATGAGCTGTCACTAAACAACGTGCTCTTGCTGTCACCTATATGTCCGTGTTGTTTAGGTAATATCCAAAATATATGCCCATTAATTGTCACAACAAGAGATGGCTTTTGCCTATTATACATAATTCATATTTAATGTTGGCTCACGCTAGCTCCTTTATCATTCGGGAAAAAGAGAATGTTCGGTTATGATTAATTTGAGATCGACTCCGGACCGACCATTTAATATTTTTGGGTGGTGGTGGTGGTGGTGGTGGTTATGGTGTGGTAGTGGGTCTATAGATTTTTGGAAAAAAATTTCAAATCTACGAATACTTTTTTTTATAATGAAATATACTTCGTCTGATTTATAGAGAAAATACCATTTTATATCTAATATACAAGTTTAAAAAAAGATTAATTATAGTGAAGTAAATAATATAAAAAAATCCCGGTTGAAAATGTAAGCACAGCCTCTTGAAGCCCCGAAAATGACATGACCAGAATTATGGCGGAATTTCTGTTGTAATTAGAGTGAGATTTCAGTAGAATTTGACGCAGATCATGTGTTAGTACACCGTATTAGCGTGAGGTCTTGTGAGTTGGGGTCTAAGACAAACCAAAGATGGATATATATGTCTTACTGACTCACTGTGTTTCTTTATCTCAATTTTGGTAAGTTTCTCTGTGTTTCTTTATCTCAATTTTGGTAAGTTTCTCACTCTCTCTCTCTCCATTCTCCTTCGGCATTCTTTCTTTTTAAAGAGAGATATCAGAGTGGCTGTGTTTTGTATACCAGTAATTCTTAAAGGAAAAAATAATATAAAGGTGAAAGATAAATGCATCTTATGCACACAAGACTTCGACTAAGTGGTAGTGTATCAAACGACGATTTTTTTAATATAAAAAAAATACCGTAGGTGTTCAGGCCGTGAACCAGAAACCGCAAAGCATTTTGACTTAGACTGCACAAAATATGTTACATATCAATATGAATTTTTGCTCAATATTACAGGTATGACATCAGAATTAAAGGGTAATATTTTCAGTCGCTTGAGATCAGAGAGGTTTTTACGGCGGTCCAAAAGTACACGACCATCTGCATCTAAGAGATTTGTTTGAAAACTGTTCGTGTCGTTGTACTAAGCTGTTATATCTGATACTTATTTACTATAGCGATGTACCATGAACACGTTTGTACCGTGATATACCGCGGAATTTCTGAGCGCACCACGGTAGAACGCAGTTATATTTATTTATGTGGGTTTTGGGATTGGGGGTGCACCAGACAGTTGCCCCCCCCCCCCCCACTTGTCGAAAAAAAAAGAAAAGGTGTTTTATGTGTAAGTGTTTCCCATAAGGTGTTTTGTTTGTTCATTTTTATAGAAGAATTTTGATAAAAAATGCATTTTACGTTAAACTTTTGATGGGGTATTTATTAAATGTCCCTAGTGTTATCTATAGGGTTGATCGTCCGAGCAGGTTTCTTTCACCTTACTCGAATTCCTTTCCCTTAGTTTTTTTTTGTGACCTTTGCCAGAGGTCTCCTACGTCCCGTGTTTGCTATATGTATATATGCTATATGGTGTGTGTGCTATATAGTTTTTGTGTAGGGACAGCAAGACGTTGTCAAATATCCCATTTGTCTTAGTATATATTTCTATACGGATATCATAAATCCATTTGATAATCTTTTAATGATTTAGATATTTAAATTTGGTTATATAATTTTAATTTTGGCGAGTGAACGGTGTACTATAGGTGAGTTATACAAATAAACCTATTGTTTTCTATGCGTGGCTATATGTAGCGTTCCTCGCATTAATTAGATCCGAAAATGAGATAGGCTGTACTCGAGTGAGGGTCCATACTTTCTTTATTTAATTGTATTTCTCCCGGCTCGAGTAGGCCTCCTCTTTATTATTTAAACTAATAACTAAAAAGTTTCCAAAAGGGTTTGTAGAAAATTTTCGTAGGACTGGGGAAACAAATGGAGAGGGAAGGAACTATACAGTAAGGGAGCTGTATTGTTGATTGGAGGGGTATAGAAAGGTGCTAGATTCCTAATAACCTATTTCCCTGTCTTTGTGTATTTTCTGCTAATGTTCAACGTTGGGTGTTTTTCCAAGACTATTTTATGGGCCTGTCCACATCGCGTAGCGCCATGTGACATAGTCCCATGACGTCATTGCCTCGTACTTTCCCCCACATAGATTCCCTGTCCCATCCCTTTATTTCTATTTTTACTATTGATTAAAAATTTAATTTTCAATGCTATGGGGAGTTTCATTTAGGTCTGGGTTGAAGAATGAGGTGGGGGCTCCAGCCCGCGCACTGGCGGTGTCACACCCCTAATAGGTATTTGCTCACATGGAGTTTCTCTTAAATATTTATTAATGGTATTATCTTCAATATTTTGTGATGTATGTAGTTTAGCGTAGTAATCTCTAATTGTCCCCAATAGTTTTCCTTTCCTACTATTTCCTTCCCATTTTCAGTTACAGCATCAACTTGCTTCCCGCTCTTCTCATTTCTTCTCTCTAGTAGAGACCTTCTGCTTTCTTGTATATCACAGTAAACTTCCCAGCTCTGATTTCTCTCCCTCTTTTCTCTTCTTCTAAAATTTTATCTAACTTTTCTTTTAGAACCGACTTCATTTTGAATTCATTTTTTAAACTATCCCACTACTTGATAATATCATTATTCCCTAACGTTTTAAATTCTCTAATTATTGCTCTTATTTCGTTACTATATTCTTCTTCGTCTAACACTGTATTGTTCAACTTCCAGACCTCCTTTCCCAATTTTTTCATGTTTTTTTACGCTAATTTCTATATTGATTAATTTGTGGTCAGAAATTTCGAAGTCTATGATATCTGCGTTTTTGTATATTTTCTCTTCAAATTTTGTTGCACAGAATTTATATAAACTACTTGCACCTTCATTGTATTTATATGTGAAATTTCTTCTTAATAAGTTTGATCTTTTATAAACATCAAACATTTTATGTTGTTTATAAGTTTCTCCATAATTTCTTTTGCCCGTTTGTCACTAGATGATAATTCTCCAGCCCTGTCTGTATTTTCCCCATCCCAATTAAAATCGCCCCCCCCCCCCAATTAGGGTTTCGATTGCATAGTCATTTAGATATTTAGATAAATTTTGTGTAAATTCTGTTTTTGTATACCTGTTACAGGTAAATATACATTGATAATGTGAATTTTATTTATGATCATATGGATCATCCTACCTTTAAAATATCCTCCCTCGTCCTTTCTTTCCCAGTTAATTCCCCTTTTTATAATCGTTGCGACCCCACACCTTATATCTTCCTGTTTAAAATCATTTAAAATCAAAATTGCATCCAATTTCTCTTCCACTGAAGATATTAAATCGCTAGAGAAATTATTATGGGTTTCCTGGATTAGGATTACATCATATTCCATTAACTGTGTAAGTTTTTGAATTTTTCCTTTATTTAAACCGTTCGTATTAATTGAGGCAATTCGGAAGTTAGCTCCTTCCATTTTTTGATCACCACAAGTTGCCGCATTCTTGCAATTTGAAGTGTATTTCAAATAAGGTTTAATCTCTTTATTTAGTTGCAACTAAAATTCCAATAATTTATTTGTTTAATTGTTTTGCTGCATGGGCACTGGTCCCCCATCAGATCCAGATTCGTTTGATGTTTCAAGTTAAGTTTTTTTTCCGTTTTGTCATGTGTTTCTGTCATTTCCGTCTCGTGTTCCGTTTCCATCTCTGGGTGCGTTTCCGTTAAGTCAATCTTATATTTGTTAGCGTCCTCCTCGTCATCGTCATTGTCAGTTTCGTACTGATCAGTCTCAGTTTGGTTTTCCCGTCGTCATCCTTGTAATCGCTCGTTATCCTTTTTTTTTTTTTTTTTGAGGGGCCTCTATTTCTTTGTCTTTTGTCAGGGTACTTTCCTCTGTGTGTGTGTATAGTCGCTTTGCGGCGACACCGACAGGGATTTCCTCTTTATGTGTTCCTTGTAGGTGGGGCCGGGGTAGAGGTCAGTGGCTTAATACCGATCAAATCTTCCCGGCCCTTCTCTTGGCTTTCATGCTCATCCTCCAGTGGCATTTCTTTCTTCATTAGGATTTGAAATCTATTTTGTTTGAATGGGTTCTATTATGGAGGTTTCACTCCTCACGGTTCTATTTGGACTTGCGTACTTATCCCATGCGGGACTTGTTTGGGAGTCCTCCCCTATGGCCGTTATGTCTAAATCCGGCGGTGGTAATATGCTCCCTCTCTTTGTTGTTTCATTTTTATTTTTTTTTTGGTGTTCCTATGTCACCTACTTTCTTGGCTATGGATGTCATAGACCCCGATTGCTCTTCATTTCTGATTTGTTTTTATAAATTCCCTATTTCATCCTGCATTTGATTGTACATTTAGGTTGTTGTTGACATTATTTTTTCCGCATACGAGGCCGTTTTGGGGACTGTTGGCTGGTCTTTGCAGTCTATAGGACCATGAGATGTTTGCCTACATTTTGGTCATGTTCTTTCAGCCTCGCATCCCTTATACCAACTTCTAAGTTTAAATCCCATAATAAAGAAATATTTTGGGATTTGTATTTGCTTCTTATTTAGGTATCCCTATTATTCTAAGCCCCCGTCTTCACGTTTCTAAATCCATAGACAGTCGCCATTTTGCTGTTCTTGACTGGGACTTTGAATTTATCCTTAATTTTACTGATTAGCTCGGTATTGCTAACCTCCAGGGGAGGCCCGAAACAAAAACATCATTTTTGCCTCGATTTCTCTCGTTATGGGGTAACTTTCAGTGACATGTGCTTTCATCCCTTTGATCTCAAGGCTACTCATTTGAGGTAATGGAGTTTTGTTGTCTTTGGGATATAAATAAGATGAACTTATTAACCCCCCCTCCCATTTTGTAGTCCATCAATTGCCTCTATGTCAATTCCTATCACTTTGAGTGAAGTTAGGATTTCAGCTTGCCGATGGCAATTTTCCACATTCCCAAAATCCAGGGTCTGCCATCCTTCGGGGTGATATGACACTAGTATTTGACTCCCTTCTGCCCCGACTTAGTTAGAAAATATTTTTTTTTTTTAGCTTGGTGCCTATGCCAATTTGGCTTTGTGCCAAGGGTATCTCCTGTTCTATCTTGTGTAGGAGTAGTGCTCACTGATAAATTTGAGTGAGTAGAGCTCACACTACTAATGTATAGACTTAATAAGCAACAAAGCAAATATGACATCTACACTAATCTTTTTGCTTAATTACCCAAGTAAACCAGCAAGAATTTCTAAATTCAAAACAAAGTGGGGAAATTTGAAAATTTTAGGGAAAAAACATGAAAAAGGGAGTGAAAAATGAGAATGTGATCAAATTCCTCCAAAAGGGAGAAAACAAAACAAATAATAGAAGAAAAAAGAAGAAAATCAAGAAAATTTGCAAGTGCTAAGATGTGTAGTAACTTACTAACACAACTTCTACAGTGAATTTCCTGGTCGTCAGGTTTGCTTTGTATGTGCCATTGCCGAGACTTTACTTCTCAGTTATATTAGAACCAGCGATCTAATGTCCCTGACACGAGCGTGGCACTGTTTCAAAGAAAAATACAATCTGTCAAGAACTGGAAAAATATTTAGTTCTGATTTATAGGAAAATATGTTATATTATTTGGAGAATTTTGTTTATCTTGAGATAAAAATAAAATATCTCAGCTAAAAATATCGCAACGCCAACTACTGAAACTTAAATGGCCAGTACTTTATAGCTGATGTACATGTTAATTATTATGTAAGTTGTAATCTAAAAATCTAAAGTGAGTTGATTAAGCATACACTATAGTTGACATCATGTAAGAGAGATTGTGGATTAAATTTTTTTTAAATTGTTGATGCCGAAGCCAACGACTTAGTAGCTTTAATGTTGATGTAATAGGTAGCTCTAGTATTGATATAATAGGTAGCTCTAATATTGATATAATAGGTAGCTCTAGTATTTATATAATAAGTAGCTATAGTATTGATATAATAGGTAGTTCTAATATTGATATAATAGGTAGCTCTAATATTGATATAATAGGTAGCTCTAGTATTTATTTAATAGGTAGCTCTAATATTGATATAATAGGTAGCTCTAGTATTGATATAATAGGTAGCTCTAGTATTGATATAATAGGTAGCATTACTATTGATATAATAGGTAGCTCTAGTATTGATATAATATGTCTAGTATTGATATAATAGGTAGCTCTAGTATTTATATAATAAGTAGCTATAGTATTGATATAATAGGTAGTTCTAATATTGATATAATAGGTAGCTTTAATATTGATATAATAGGTAGCTCTAGTATTTATATAATAGGTAGCTCTAATATTGATATAATAGGTAGCTCTAGTATTGATATAATAGGTAGCTCTAGTATTGATATAATAGGTAGCATTACTATTGATATAATAGGTAGCTCTAGTATTGATATAATATGTCTAGTATTGATATAATAGGTAGCTCTAGTATTGATATAATAAGTAGCTCTAGTATTGATATAATAGGTAGCATTACTATTGATATAATAGGTAGCTCTAGTATTGATATAATATGTCTAGTATTGATATAATAGGTAGCTCTAGTATTGATATAATAGGTAGCTCTAGTATTGATATAATAGGTAGCTCTAGTATTGATATAATAAGTAGCTCTAGTATTGATATAAGAGGTAGCTCTAGTATTGATATAATAGGTAGCTCTAGTATTGATATAATAGGTAGCTCTAGTATTTATATAATAGGTAGCTCTAATATTGATATAATAGGTAGCTCTAATATTGATATAATAGGTAGCTCTAGTATTGATATAATATGTAGCTCTAATATTGATATAATAAGCAGCTCTAGTATTTATATAATAGGTAGCTCTGGTATTAATATAATAGGCAAGGAAACTTGGAGAAGGATGCCAAGCCCCGGGATTATATTTATCCGATAAAATAAAACACGATGACTCTGTCACTTTTGCTAAGCCCAGTTATTAAGACATGTATAATTGCCACGGCCATGTGTTTGATGTCCAAACATTGCCGCGGGCTAGAGTTAATCTCTTACGCAAGGTTACTGCGACCCACCAGAGAGCGCAATCTTGAATCGACACAGGCGATAGATCGTGTCAACTGGACAAAGGCTTGCCATATCACACCTACATGTTAAGGTTTGTTCAGAGATCAGAGGAAACCCGCGAGGTGAACGGGGCGTGTTCTCATCCGTCTCCACGTGGACAGACAGCGAGAAGGACATTGTCCGCTAAGTTTGATTGGATCGGTTCACAGCGATATATAATCGGAATTGAGATAGAGGGTGTGATTACAATTTAGATCCGAATTATAACTTCATAACTCGCAAGTAAAAGGTCAGTAGTTCTCCTGGGAATAATGCTGAACAAATAGGATTATTCCGAGAAAACCACTCGTAATTTGGCGGGAAAACTTGGAAACAAATTCTAAGAGAAGACAAAGGTTCGAAAAGGTCAGTGAGTTATTTGCTCGGTTTTTTTTGATCATATTACGACAGCGTAATTGTAAATATTTATATTATTTACATGTGTATTTGAGAAATGGGCTTGAACCCTACGTACAGAATTATGTAGATTGTTAGCTTGTGGTCAGAATTAATTTTTTAAGTCGCTAATAGGTTACTTCGGAGTAAACCAGTACATTTATTAATGCATTATGTTAGAATTTACGCATGCTTGAATTGTGAGTTTGGAAAATCGTTGAAGTATGTAAGATTAGTTACTATGGTCATATGGATATACCAGAGCATGGATATTTGAATATTTGTGTACTTTGTATGAGTTGTAATTTAAAGAAATGCGTCTGATTGTTGTGATACTGTTTAATATAATGGGATTAATATAATGGGATTAGGAATATGTACTGATGTGGAGCGATTTATTGATGTACGTATGAGAAGTAATTGATACCGTGCTTTTATTACGACGTTGTTTTACCATACAAAATCGTATAATCATTTTGATGTGAATGGATGCGTGACCGAAGAAGTTTAATAGCTGTTTTCTGATGATAGGCTGGGTGTAGTGTGAGATGACAGGACTAAGGAAAAATATTGTACCGTCCTTGTGTTTTAACAGGAAGCTTTTTAGGGGACAGAACTTTCGGTTCAGTTGAGTCCCGAGTCTCCAAGAGGTAGAGAGGGAAGTGAGACTAGCAGAGCAGTCGTAGTCGATCAAAGTCTAGTCGATGGAGAGAAGTTGTATAGAAGGTGGAGAAGGAGGAAATGGAGTCGAGGAGGAGAAAGAATTTGGAGATACTCGGAAGGAAGAGAAGGAATTGGGAGTAATATGAGAGAAGAATACACATATGAGTAGAATACAAGGACAGGTGGAAATCTGTCTCACACTACTAATCAAGTGATGCAATAGGTTATTACAGGGTCGAGCGGAAGGAGAGTACTTGGGAAATTGAATCATTTGACTATTGAATTGTTATTAAATTGTTATTCGTTGAATTTCACTTTCTTTTATATATTGAGTCATTTAACCGTCGGCATTGCTGATTGGGGGCTCAGAGCTTTAAATCTATCTTTCAGTAATTTAACTTCCAACCAAAATCGAGCCTGGGTGGGACTTCTCAAATAATTTAAATAATAGATTGGGAGCACCCCACCCCAACCATAACAACACTTACATACTCAATAAATGAGAAAATATTTCGCGGACTTGAGATATTTCGCAAAATTCGAAGAGAAAACAACTGCTCTTCTGAAAGTCTTAACATAATTTGCAGCCTTCCAAATGAATACACATTAACACATTAACGTTCGCTAGAAAAAAAGATAATAAAATGGCAATTATTTTTGTTTTCTAATCCGAAAGTTTTCCATTTTTTAAAATTTGAACTGAAGATCTTTCACAAAATCCCATTAAAGGATCATGAATATAATTATAGATGAAAGTTTCCTAATTAATTTGTAACAAATTACAACTGTTTTATAAAATATGTTTAAAAAAAAATGTTATTTGGTCATGAGATATAAAAATCTAATGTTAATAGCATTTAATTCATCAGAAGATTACAAGGGAATTTCCGTACATTCATTACTGACGGACGAAATACTGGTACAGTGAGAAAAGTACCGCAGTAAATACCGCGTTATTTTGTTTCTGTCGGCAAGTACCACAATAATTCTCACTGTAATGGTACTTATACAGTAAAGAATCTACGGAAACTCTCGAGTAATCCTGTTACGAATTTACTGAAATTGACAGTATGTTTTCATTTTTCATAAAACACATACATTTATTATTATCTTTTTTGAATTTTTTTATTTGTGTCACAAATTAGTTTTGAATATTGAAATGTTAACTGTATTTATTATCAATAAGTACATGTTCGACGTGTGTCATGTATGCCAACGTTGTGGCCGAATGGGATCATATGAACGATATGCGCCCCAAACCCAACTTTTGGAAAAATGTAGGATTTAATAAAATGTCATTTTCTTGTCTCGGACGCGGGAGGTTGCAAGTTCAAAACCGTGCCGAGTCATACCAAAGTCTTACAAAAATGCTACTAACAGCTGCCTCGCTAGGTGTTCAGCATTTAGAGGTTAGTGTTAGGACTGGTCAGCCAGGTCTCAAAATAATGTGACTGGGTGCGACATCGTGCTACATGTCTGCGGCATGATGCCCCAGTGCTAGACATCACTATAAACGGTCACACTGTAGACATCGTAGCGATATGACTGAAAAAGCTACATTAAATATCCAAATCACACACAATTATTTTAGTTATTTACTAGCATATATAAATGTGTTATGAAAAGTAAATGTTTTTTTGTAAAAGAAAGATTTGCAGAGGTTTTCTTGTTTGTAACTGAAAAACAGAGACAACGGTTTTTTGTGTGCAATTTCAGTCCTTTTACAGACTTGATCTTGGAACACTCGTGAATGAAATTACAACCTGAATCTCGGAGTAATGAACTCACATATTTCAAACATATATGGAGCGACAAAAACAAATATGCCGCGGCTCGTATGCATTTCTCCAATCAGATGAGTCTATACCGATAGATATTGGTGTGATCATAAACATATTTGCAAAAATTGAAGTTGTTGAATTTTTTACATACTGGTTTTCTGTTAAATCAAATATATAAACTTTCACAAATATACGAGACTATGGGAAATCATTCACGATTTACGGCATGTAATAATCGGCTGCGCATGCTTCTTGTCAATGTGTTCTCGATAAGTGTGCTATTATGAAAACGGCGACAAACAATTTGATTCTCTGGTGGTGGTAGTGGCGGCGATGGACTGGAATTTTAAATTCCGAGCTCGTACTTGAAGTATACTCTCCTGCCTTGATTTCTAGGAAACAAAGACCTTATAGTATTCATCGTTTTAGTTGAAACAGCAAAAAACTAAAACATATATTGTGATAAAAGATAATTAAAAAAAAATAACCTGTTACATCACCATTATATGTTAAGTTAATCAATGATTTTTATACTCGTGATTTTGATACCATTTGTACAGGTTTTAAACACGACACAACATGTGCTTAGCTCTTTTCCGTCTCCCATAACTGTTCAGGACCGTAATAAACTTTTCACGCTGTAAAGTAAGGCGTACAATGGGCTGACCTCAGTCTAGCTAAATTAGTGATCTCTCACCTAACTTATAAAAAGTAGATAACCAGACTGGCTGACCTATGACCATGAGTTGATCCTGGACTCCTACATCCAAGAGATGCCCGCTATTTAGACCAACAATGAGATCACACTTTTTGGTCTACAAGCTATTTGTCTGGCGCTGGGTTGCCCAAAGGCCAGCCTAGATGAACTTTGATCATATGAACCCTACTGTTGGGTATTTACTGTATCATAAGTAACCGTCTGTCTGTCTGTCTCTCTCTTGTTTCTTTGGTTTATTAATATAGTGAAACCTCATTAATCTGGAATTCAGTTATCCAATAATTCAAAAACTAACTTGTCTCTGAACTGATCTATATAGCGAAACTATTTTAAAATATTAATCCGGTAATTTGCAATCATGACAGGGTAACAATCCGGGGGTACAAAATCATTATATATATATATATATATATATATATATATATATATATATATATATATATATATATATATATATATATATATATATATATATATATAATTGTCTATGCAAATGGGTAAATAATGTTGAATATAATAAATAGAAGCCGTTATTCTCTTTGGGATTTGACTGTATGACCGATGACTTTATGTTCATTTACTTCTCACAAAACAGTTGTACTGATGATGTTTTAATTCCTCTGAAATGTTAGCTGTGACTCGTATTTCGATACATGCTATTGTAATCCTTCAGTATAAAAACTGTAATTTTTTATTTCTTTTTAATAGTATCAAAATTATTCCACTGCATTTTATCTAAAAATTTCGGTTAATTTGTTTATCAACTTTAAAGTCGCCATTTTCTAAAATTATGATTCTTGATGGATCTCGCATTTACCGTGTGGTTAGGTGTGTGGTAAATCAACCTAACAAATCCGTGTTGATACTGATGGACGAATCCTCCAGTCAGTATCATCACGAGTGTGGGACCAATACATCGGCCTAGGTGTGTGATTGTTTGAGAGTGGGATACTGAACGGAGCTAGCCACATCTATACACAAACCGCACGCAATTTATCACGTAATAACAAGCGAATAACACTTATCATTGATCGCAGTGCCGAATTACTCATTAAGCACGTGCTTAGGGTACCAGCCAAACAGGGGAACCATAACAAAATTAAAATTAATTGTTGATGATAAAACTGGATGAATTATGTATGCCCATTTCGATCTGCATGTACGAGTATTTTGGTTTGGAGTAATGGCAACACTGGTATTTTCCCACATTTTTTAATATTTTTTTTTTTTAGTTTCATATTTTGTAGAAGAGGGGTTGAGACCATACTATTTTCAGTTCTTTTGGGCCCTAGAAGGCCTTAATCCGGCACTGATTGATCGCGTGGTGTGTTCACGTGAGGGTGAATAGCACTAAATGTGCAATAAGGAATCAGTAAAAGTCAGAGAAGTAGTGGATGATTCTTGACTTATTCCACAGATAAAGATTTTTATGTTGAATTTATATGGTTTTGTGGGTTTAACACCATTTTTCAGCACATGATAGACTGTACATGGTGGCAATATAGTTGGTAAAGGCAAAACCCGGGAATAACTTCCGACCCACGTGAATCTTTTTCACATAACCACGTTAGCTCGAACTCAGGCGAACAGAGGTGAGATGTGAGTGATCTGCAATAATTCATGCCTTAGACCACTCGGCCACAGAGGCCTAGCTTTTGTTAAAGAATGATGTAAATACATGTACATAGTTATTGTTTTAATTTCTAGTATTACAAGAACTTTAAATACAGAAATAGTGTGTGTGTGTGTGTGTGTGTTTATTATGAAATGTATTTTAGGAGTAAAATGATAGCCTGTTTGCACTGGAATCACTTTATGTTACCAGGTTATATGTATTATTTAATATATTTTGTTCGTTTTCTTCTGGTCACTTCGTTTTGCGTGGATTACGTGCAAATTCGGCATGTGTTTGGTGTGTCTGTAGAATCAATTTAAACTGTCGTGATCGATTTGTCTATTTATACATAATGACGTATAAGCTGTGACAATAACTACATTACATTTCAATAGGTTATTGAGCGTGTAAACTTAAAGATCAACATTGCACGCGATTTTTCTCTGTTGCTCCTTAGGTCACCCAATTTTCCTTCTTTAATTAATTTATTACACAGCTCAATTCGCGTAGAACACATTTATTTCGGAAACTTTGCCAAATGCAAGTTGAACCATGGGATTTCGGGGATTGAGATAAAGGCATTAGCTGAATGGGAATCGTAATGTAAACTAATACATTCTGCATACAACGCAATTGATTGACGTAACTGAATACTGAATAAGGCTTGTAGTACATCCCCTGCTTATTATCACTGTGTAAGTTTTTCTTGCATATTATATTGGGACGAACAAGAGGATATTGCCTTTTTTATTAGTCTTCCTTAATTGCTTTAATTCTTATCCAATATAATCAAATCTCAAGCTTGCCAACTGACCAAATATGGAGGATGTTCATTTGATCAGTCTTACTACCCATTTAATTGTGGCAGAGTGTATCGCTACTGTCTTCTCTAGGCAATGTTCAACAAGATGATAATATTGAAGAGACTCTATGGGACTCTCTAACTCGTCGACACTACCGACATATGATGCTAAATTTCGTTAAAATTGTAAATAATAATGCACTGTCATATGGACACAGTTCTGAGCTATGTTAGAAAATTTACCAATAGAACATTACGCAACAGTAGTTGGTTGTATATCCCATTTTGCAGGACTAATCGTTATTATTCCTCATTCATATCAACAGCTGTCGGAGATTGGAATCCCCTTCAAGAACATTTAGAGTCATCTGGCATGTTCAAGCAGTATCTAAAGTTTGATTTGACTTAAATTCCTAAATATTTTGTATTCGGGTACCACAAAGCACATAGCCTGATAGGCAGATTAAGGATGAGGTGTGGCTCAATGAACTCGGATCCGTTTTCGTATTAACGAACTCTGATCAGCGCGCGGTCAGCCTGTTTTTCACTCTCTGCTGTACAGTTACAAATATTTAACAATGAGAAAGACCAACATCGACAAGGCAGATCATACTTGAAACGTTAAGCTTTTATTAAATGGTTGAGTCCATCTGTCTTTTGAGGAAACTTAAATATATAAGTTTTATAAAATCGCAAAGCAAAAGTTTTTAATTATAATAATGCCATAAGAATTCATTTCTAATATGAACTTGTACACTTCCTGTATTAATTCTGTGTTTAGTTGTTCACATTTCCTTTTGTAGTTCTTAAGGTTAATTTTTACTTTCCTACCATAACACTTTAATTGTACATGACACAAATTATACTTTTCTTTATTCATGAGAACTACATATCTACACTTTCAGAAGAGATAACATTAAATCTGCTTACCCAATAACAGTTATTCCCGCAAAATTCCCCAAATTTACCGCAAAAATAAATTAAGAGTTTGTCTGCAATCATGGACGTCCTCTAAGCATATTTTGGCCTACATCCGTAATAGCTGACCACTATATGTTTGGTCCCCACCCCAGTATTAATGCAAGCGCCACTGTCTGCAATTATCAACTGCGTTAGCTTTTTTGATTTAAGTTCATGTTGCTGTTATGTGACTCACGTTATTCCGGAATGATCCGAACAGCCATTACTGTCAAGAGCGGTTTTACATACGAGTGCGTTGGATTGATCCCTCGTAGTTTCATGAGGTAATGGTTTGGTGCCTATCCTTCATGCACTCATGAAGTTTAGAACCTTGTTTTGCAGTAAAAGACAAACCATAACTTGGTGACATGACATTGTTTTCATTAGCGTAGCCACTTTTGGTAATCTCGCTCATCGTCGTAGTCCATCTAGAATATATTGGAACAAGTGCAATCCCACACTTTTCAACCAATTCGCAGCGGCGGTTTTGATGCTATCATAGACTTGCATTGTAACTTGGTTAGCGATCAGTGCAGCGCGTGAAGCCAACACCGTGAGAGCATTCTGGGCCCTTGTGAATAATACACCGACATCGCCGAGTCTGTTTTCGCAATATGTCGCGTAAATGGGTCTTCTTGTATTGACAACACGCATGAGTCTCACGCGCTGCGTACGATAATCATTTTATTCAATATCATATATATAGCGGTATCGTCAAAGTATCCTCGCGCAGGTCCAACCCATGTCCATCCTAGTACACGAGGGAAAAAACAAACGTGCGCGACTCGTGGTTTGTTACATGAAAGACACATGGGCGTGGGAGTACAGCAGATCACCCGGGGCCGCATTCGAAAAA
The DNA here is from genome assembly GCA_028554795.2 of Sinohyriopsis cumingii. Lineage (NCBI taxonomy): Eukaryota > Metazoa > Mollusca > Bivalvia > Unionida > Unionidae > Sinohyriopsis > Sinohyriopsis cumingii. The sequence goes on along the minus strand of CM068824.1, from coordinate 108,951,432 downwards.
TCCAAACAGTATGTAATCATGTGACGCTCGCGTCTTCGAGGCCTATGCTCAGTAACTGCCGCTGATGGTGTCACATGTCTGATTAACCTGAATCATCGAGATGATCCTGGAAACGTCTGGCACGATTATATGGTATGCGGACCTTACGTGCCCTGCACACAGAGTTCGTTGGTTTGCGGAATCTCGTAAATATGTTCGGTCCAACTGAGAATTGTTCTCAGCGACGAGTATGCGATGACATCCGCGTACTTCTGAGATTCGACTGAGATGACAAAACTGAGTGTGGAAGCGAATGCTAATTTTGGAATTTGTGCTGGTCTCGAACGAAATCTCACTTGGATCTCATTATTGATCGAGTCAAATTCCATCAATATTTCAGATCATATTCGAGCCCGACAAAGGCACAAGCGAGTTATTCGCGTCGATGCGCCTGAGTGGCCGAGATCTGATATTAGGGCAACTGTATTACACGCGCAACGACGCCAGTGCAACCTCGATTGTGTGGGATAACCCTGCGGAAATTGGCGTCGAGAAAGAAAAAAAAAACGCTGAATTCCGGTTTCGTTGACAGTATTGTAAACATAATTGTGATGCTTCGTGTTGTATTTGAAACGGCACGCTGCATTGTGTAATTAATTTCGCGGAGCACACGATGCTTTTCTTCAGAACTCATAATCATAATTGGTGTTGTACATATCCTTGTTGTCGTCAGCGAGTTCATGATTAATACGCAATAACGTTACCGAGTCGATAATGTGGTCGGTGAGCAACCTCTGATAAGTCAGATGACCTAACATATGACTTCTGGTGCATTGTTGCCGGGGCGATTCGACCCTACGAGTGTTGCCAACCTGTCCACAAATTATTGCGGGTCATGCTTGCGGACAACTGGTCCACCATGGCTTTAGCAAGATAACCTCGTAAAATTATCATGTTTGATTTGCCATTCGTTATCTTATTGATACTTCTGACCCATATTCTCGGGTAGTATAAACGATTCTGTCGTTTCATATTTGTGTTATAGTTGCCTGGCTATTTATTGTCTGTTCTGCTCGATGTAAATTTGCGATAGTCTTGAATTTGTCCCATCTCAGATAATTGCATGTTACTGTCGTACGCTATGCTTAATAAGCTCACGGGCTACAGTGATATTTTTGTTTGCGTTCGTTGGCTTGTACATTTAAGGATGATTGGTAATTTGGGGCAGATACGAAAATTCAGCAGGATATGGCAAAGTATGTATATTTTATTTCAGCCCCTCTTCGAACAACTCATGAAATTCCCGCAGATGGTGAAATTTAAGTGGTCCTCTTGGGCCACGAGGGCTAAGACATACATGTTGTTCTTGTCGCCCGTGAATTGTACTGGGTTGTTTGGGTTTTGGTTTAGGTTAAAGTTCAGGTTCGGTTTCGATGGATTACACCGTTTCCTCGTTTCGTGCGTTTTCCAGTCTGTACTTGCATCACAAATTCAAGAAAGAGTTTTACTGCATGTTCAAAGTTTTCAGTTTCAGATTCATTAATTGCGTATACATGGGTTTTCCACTGTTTGCCAGAGGCATGTATTTCCCCATTAATTTCACAAAATACCCACATGTACCATTTTTGTTCATCTCAGAATTCATTTGACTTAGCTGGAACTTTCAGGACCAGATTTTTCCACCGGAACGATTTACAGTATTCGTAATGGTTTGTTCAGTTCACATATTACAAGGCATACGCCTTTGTATCGATTGCATCCGAATGACATTGTATATATGCACGGATTTTATTCAGTCTGATTTTTACAGCCACCTTGGTACTAAAAGAATACTGTATCATGCAGAGTATAGTTTGTGTATCATGCAGAGTATAGTTTGTGTATCATGCAGAGTATAGTTTGTGTATCATGCAGAGTATGGTTTGTGTATCATGCAGAGTATAGTTTGTGTATCATGCAGAGTATAGTTTGTAAGTTTCCGACGATTACATGTGCAGTACTTTTCATTTATGGTAATCTGAAATACTGTAAAATGTTTTCGTAAACAGACAGGCTTGCAATCTGAATAATAATCAACAAATAAATCTACAAATTATGTAAAATATGTCTTAACTCAATGTCGATTCAAATGAGCTGAAATGATCCATCACCGAGTACTGAGCCGACCCGGAAATTGCCGTCTGCAGCCTAAAATCCAATGGTTCTAAACGTTTTGTTTTCATTTATGGCGTTTGCTCCTCATGACTTGGAAAGAGTCTCGTAAAATCTCTCTCATTGGTTAGTGAATATTGATGCCTTTCGATATGTGATCGTGCTATTTTCTAATTGATTTGCCTTCAGCGATCTTTGCTGTTATCAATATCACTGCTGTCTGTGATATCTATACTGCCGTCAGTGAATATTTCATCATCTGTGTTTATCTTCGCTGGGTATGCTGAGTATTTTCATTATTTTTGTTATCTTCACCAGGTATACTAAGAGAACCAGTCAACATTAACTACTTCAATTTTTTTTATACAGTATCATCCAATGGCTTCTCACACTTCTTGTATTTCTTGCGATATTTTCGTCGTGCTCGCTCTAATGTGATTCCTAACCCAGTTAAGTTTTCAGTGAGGTTTCGACTTTGCGTGCATATATGCTCGATGCTATTATTGAATACAATATTCTCTATGGAAAGCCATCGGCGCCAAAAATATATCATTGAAATAACATAAGTAAATTTGAAATAACCCAAGAAAACCTGCAATAAAAAAAAAAACATTTTTGTAAAATTATAATAATAAATATCAGACAATAAGATCAATATTCAAATAAAATAAACGAGGCACAATCGAAACTATCTACAGAAACAAACAACATACCAGTGAAACAAGTAAACGCCAAACGAAATAAAACGGTATTTAAACAATAAGAATAGTACTGAAGTAAAATAAACGAGACACAAACAAAACTGACAAATATCAACAGAAACAAACAACATACCAATGAAACAAGCAAAGGTCAGACGAAGTAAATGGTATTTACACGAAATAAACAAACACAAGCTTGTTAAGCTAACGTAAAATTGTACAAAACAATAGCATAAATGTCAATAAAAAAAATCCACATACATATGCAACATCCATGCGCAAACACTACTGAGAATGGAAATAAAGTCAAACGATTAACATTGTCGTTTGTCGAAAGAACAGAGGGCGCCCCTGCATTGTAAGGGGAAATTACAGCCACTAGCGCAAAATATTTCAAAATGGCACTTCATGTAAGAGAACTGGAGTTAACTAACGCCTTAAGGCTTCTTATTGAAGCGGCATATTTGTTACCACGGGGGGGGGGCTGCCACCGACCACTGCGATGTCCCCAATACCACCATGACGATCGCCCCTGCAGATGACTGTAATATCCCCCGTGCCCCTATCAGGAGAAAATTATAAACAGGTACACACATTTCATCCTCATGTACGGAGGAATCTGGTTATAATACAAATGAAGACAAACGTTATTATTAGTAGAACCGTTTAACCTATTTGACAGGGTGACGATAACAGATATTTGGCCAAGCACATACTTATCATCTCTTGAAACTTTCTTTGTGCCACAGAGTAAAAATGTAGAATATATAAATCGAAGAAAATATACAGAAATGTAAGACTAAAACTTCACTGACTAAGAAGGTTATATTTTCACTCATTATTGTGAGGTTAGAATTTATTGTAAAATAATCATCGTTACGGCTAGTAAATGGAGCAAAAACCAGAATCCAGGGATAATCCATATAATGACTCATCGTTTTACGAATGGGATGTGTTTTATAATATTGGCGAGTAGGGTGTTACACAATGCTTGGTTGATCGTTGTGTTGAAATATTTTGTTATAATTTTTTAAAGTCACAGGTCTTCTACGTTTGATGCCGCATTCAATTCCGATTGTCCTATACGGCATGTATGACGTTTAAATGCAGATATGCACGTAGTTCCTGTCTTGCCTGTCTACTCTGCATATGCACAAAATATGTTTCATCGCTGTAAAAAGAAAGTTAAAGCTTGGTATTAAAATGTTTGAAAGTTGCACATCTTGTATATCAGTTCTTGTATTCAAATGAAAAGATAATATGATTGAACACTAATAAATCTGAAATGTACAGTACTAATTAAAACTAAAAAAATAAATAAAGAAGACAATGAAGCAGCGCTATTTCACATCGACGAAAAATACAGGACATGTACAAAGACAGCCAATGTATGTACGAAGGATGGTGGGTAGAGAAGGCAACTTGTGCCTAACTGACTTTGGTTACAAAGAAAATGCATTACTCATTATGAAGAATGGGTATGTTAATGCTCAAAATTCCTTAATTTAACGTTCGTAAAACGAGGAGTCAGTGTACACCACTTTCCCTCCCCCCTCTCTCGCTCTCTGATAAAGGGTTCATGATTTAATAAAACCACATCTAAAATAATGTCAAGCCCCTCTGTTTACTCCTTGGTAATTTTATCAGATTCTAATGAATTGAACTGAATTAATTAAACATGTAAAATAAACATTTCAACCAATTAAGCCTACTTACACTGGACACACTTCGAAATAAGTGTTTGGCTTTGCTCACTGATGATACTGTTTTTGTTTAAGTTAGCTAATGCCCTTGTCGATTGGAGTGACGATCCTGATAAGGGCACGTGGGATATTACACTCGTCGGCAGGGCAATCTTGAACGTGGCCCTGGGGACATTGCAATGGTCGGTGGCAGTCTCCTTCGTGATAACAAATCTAACGCTTTATTGAGAAGCCTTGTAGCGTTAGTTAAATCCTTTGTGCCACTTTGAAATATTTGGCATTCTTGGCTGTAACCCCCCTCCCCACACCAATGCAGGGGCGCCCTCTGTTCTTTCAACAACGTTGATCATTTGACTATCGTGTTTCGTTCATTTCTCGGCAGTGTTTGCGTATGGTTGTTGTTGTGTGTGCATATATATATATATATATATATATATATATATATATATATATATATATATATATATATGGGGATTTTTTTGGACATGTCTGTTATTACTTTGTATGATTTTCCGTTAGCTCAGCCTTCTTGTATTTCTTTCTTTCATGTTAATTCCATTAACTTCATTTGACGTTTGTTTCTGTAGACATTTGTTGTTTGTGCCTCGTTTTGTTTTACCTGAGAATTGGTCTTATTCTTTACAGTTTAGTTCATTACAAGTTTGCTTCTTGCATTCATATTTTCTTTGTTTCAGCTGAAATTTGTCTGTCGTTTGTGCGTACCTTGTTTTACTTGAATATTTTGATCTTATTACCTTACGTTTAATATTATTATTTTACAAGCAAGTTGGTTTCATTTTGGCTTTTCATGGTTTATTTTAAAGTTGCTTTTATTATTTCAAGGATATATTTTTGGCGGCGATCTCTTTCCATAATTCTTCTACAAAGGGAACCACACACTAGTCAGCAAAGTTGTCATGAATGCTACAAGAGCTGCTCTGGGGCGCTGATTTGGGCAGTTGCAAGGGCTGCAGTGCTGATTATTATTGTTAAAGTACAGTTTTTTGTCAGCACAAGAACATTTTCAACAAAACGGCATAGACCTGTGTGCGCGACAATCAAAATGTCCACGTTGTGGGTTTTCGTCGTGTGTTGGTTTAGTTGGTGTAAACATCCCATTCACGAGTGAACCCGTTTTAGTATGTGTGGGGCTGTACCTCACGTTGCACACGCGTGTTCAAAAATTATAAAATCTTTTTGTAATGAACGATCAGGATCAGTAACATCTGTCTCACATGAATAGTTTACAGGTAACACATGTACGATTTAATTACCTCCGAAAATAGAGAGCTTGACAACATTGCCATGTTTTGTTTACGTCAGGAGTGCTATAACGAGCTCGGCCTAGGGAAATTTTGTAAAATCAAAAGATAACACACTTTTATGAAGAATTTTGCTTGGATATAATTATAATCGAGACGTACATTGCACTGATCTTATCAAGTCATCACAAATTATAAGAAAAAATAAAATACGAGAAAAGAAAGTAAATGGTTCAACTTTTGTTTAATTGTTTTGATTCGCTCCTAACTCACATTCGTGTCTGCCCAGCTGGTCGGCATTGAGATAATTTCCAAAACTGAATCGCCAGTTTAGCTGAGGCGCATATTTAACCTCTAAACCTATTTTGGCCTACATCCATGAAACTTAAGAGTTGACCACTACATGTTTGCCCCTCCCCGAAAATTATTACCTGGGCGCGTCTGTTAGCGGAAAAAGTTTTGAGTGGACAGTGCGCAAACATTACGCACAATGGAAACACAAGCTTGGACAGGGAAGTGCTCAAACGACAATGCGGAATTATACGTTTTGGAAGAACACATCCGTACCAAGACTTTTTATGAAGAATTTAATTAGTTCAAATTACAATCAAAACCTATGTTCAACTGACTTTAACACATTGTCACAGCTAATTTAACCAGCATTTAGTATCTGTACGTGTCCGCCTAGGCCGATAAACCAGCACCATATCTATAATGATATTTGACTGGCAGTTTAGAGACTGTTATTGTATATTCGTTAAAACCTCCAAAAATCTGCAGACACTCTTGTCTGCACACATCGTTGTACATTTCATACACTTGCATGCATTTCTCACAGCTGTTGAGTTACCGTTGGCTGAAAGGTTCTTTTGGCGACATGTACGTACTATTTCCGGATAAAATACTTTGTTTGGTGACTTGTAAATCCACTTGAATAACACAACTCTCTGTCCAGTGCCGTTTTGAATTTCGCGCTAGATATGGCTACTTCCAAATTACCAAATTCAGGAAGGTGTCTAAACTGTATGCAGGTGTGTTCCGGAAAGGTTTACATGCAGAAATATTGCATAATTTAATAAATATGTGGCATTAGACCCACATATTGTCTATCAGTATCAACACAAATTTGGGGGTTTGATTCGTCGGACTAGCGTCTGTCAGGTTTATTGGATTATAGATAAGGTTTCAGTGAATATTTTAACAATTTTCTGAACTTAAGGCTATGATGTGGCTTTTTTTTTTAGCTATTATTCTTTAATACTTAAAGATATTGATATATTTGTGAATTAGGTATTTCAGGCTTGTGTTGTTCTTGAAACTAAAGTGAGGCATGTACACCTCCCATAGTCACTTCACAATATAAGCCAGTGAAATATCAGTAGTCGTCTAGGATGCAGAGCTAATCACCCATAGTAGTAGACAGGGATGTTCAAGGCAAGTAGAATCTCTCAAAAACTGATAACTATTTTTGAATTGCATCAAGCTGTAAAGTACACAACCTGTTTAAAAATTCTCACTCAGGGAAAGGGCTTGCGTTTGCACCGTTAGCATCAGGTGTTGTCAAGAATTGCATTCGGACGTGAAATATACATGTATAAATTTGGGCTTGGATTGAATACTTTCTGTTAAACGAATTTCCATTGACTTGTCAGGTCAAACAAATGATATTCGTTATGTTTTGCTTTATTACACCTATCCGAAATTAAGGACATTTTTGTTATAGCTCACTCGTGTATTTTATTTTGTATGAATTTTTACATTAGGCAGGTTTATGAGGCATTAAATATGTGCGTACAAGTTGTCCCTTGCACCCAAGTAATCGAAACTGTGTAGTAAATCGCTAGATAGTAGTTGTGCCCTATCTTGCTTAGCCGCGTTGGTGCAAAAAGTGTTTGTACATACGAGTGTTGTGGCTGAATGAGATTTAACACAACCCTGCGCTATCGACGCTAAGTATTGCCTAAGCACGGACAGGTATGATGCTAGTCAAGTTTTTTGAGGGGCTTAATTTTAAACTTAGTAATTAATACACCGTGCAATATAAATGGGTTTTAAGGTATTAAAGATTCATAAATAAGTTTAAGCAGAATCCTACAAATATGACTTGTAATTCCTACTGTGGGGACGGCATTCTAGTAAAAATCATACATGTCATATACGTTCGGTGCCTATTATTTTATTTACCTTCTTTTAAAAAAAATTGATTACACATACCTTTAAAACGGCGATTATTTTACTTTATTTGGATGCTCATGAATATTCTTGTGGAAAGTCATTAGTTACACTCCCTGACGAACACATAAGGCAAAACTCTTATGTTAAAGTACGTGGACATTTTAGAACAATGTCAACTTAAAATTGTGATCCATTACAAAATGTATTGAATGTTGTGTGTTTTGATGTCACAGTGAAAGCCATGCATGTTGAAAAAAAAAAAGGTACTTCCTATGTTGTGACGATTAGGCCCGATGTGCTTTTCTTGACCCAGTTTAGTGCCTGTATACCATTATAGAAGCTCACAGGCATGAACATTCTTCATTCGAAAGTTTCTTGATGACATTTAAGGTGCAGAACATTCAGCTATCAGGACTGAATCGACTTTATTTTGGGAGAATATTCCTGATAATATATTTGGTATAAACTAAAAGAACATATTTATGGTAACTGCTTCACTCAAAAATAATGACATGGTTTCTGAATAGATGACTACTGAACTATATAACTTAGTCGAAGTCTTGAATGTAAAATTTGTGCCAATCTCTCACTTTTGCTGTTGAAGACTGGAACTTTTTCTCGTTTCCTATTTAAGTATAAATGAAAAGAATATAATTAACATTTAATCCAGTACTAAACTTCGGTTGAAATGAATTTTTATATAAGTTAATTATGGCAAAAGGCATTTTCAGGTTAGACATATCATGAAGTTGTCTTTTACATAACTGCTGGCCACTTGGTATCCAGGATTCACTCAATGGTGCATTGTAAAAAAAAAAAAGTTCTATATTTGGAGGCTGGGGTTGAACTGAAATGTTGGAAAAATTAAGCTGATCATCATCTCACTGGGAAGTCGCTTAATTTAAAAGTATGTCACGATTGATTGCAGTGACAAAGATCCAGAAAGCCTTCAGTTTTGTGGACACTGCAACATCCTTTTGTTTTACCTTTTTCCTTCATACCTTGGCCCCCTGTGTTGGGGAGGGAATTAAAGGGGAGGGGATTAAAATCCAATCCATGCCTAAACAGTCTGTAAAGCCATTGATTTGACATCCACGATGACACAATCTGTTTAAAATCAGATCTCCACTGTCCTACATGAAGATCTGATGACGACCGCTTAAGGACCGTGTTCTGGTGACATTTGAATTAGCCAATGTAAATGCAGCTTTAAAAAAATCTGAAAGTGACTTATTTGGTTCGGTACACATTCATGCTCTTCATCCGCACTGCTCAGCCTCCAAACACGAAGATATAAGACTTCATCAGATTGGTTGATAAAATTAGCGATTATGGTAATAACATAGGTTACCAGAACATGATCCTAAGGTGTCGCTGTCAGATCTTCACACAGTGGAGATGTGATTTTAATCAGATTGATGATGACATCTCTTGTTAATATCCTCTTTTTGAGCCATTGAATTAAGAATAACCGACACCACAGTGACCCTGGAATCAACCATGAACAACAGGTTACGTGCATGTTATATACCGAGTAACTGTAAAAAAATAAATAAAATCAAACAATTAAATCTAAAGCATTGATATATTTTGTACTTTTAACCCAGCCCTGGGGTCCACAGAAATTCATAAACTGTACGGATAATCTAAACTTTATAGGGAAGTCACATGATAGATTTGATTGTAGTATAACAAACAGTAAAATAAAAGTTTTGCATTTACAAGAAATACTGCATGTCATCTTGGGTACATATGGATGGACATCCAGATGAAATTAATATACATGTGTTTTCCAAAAAGCACAGATAAGTACCAATAATATTCTCATTCCTTAAATTTGTCCTCTTTTACCTATAACATTTTTAAATTTTGAATTTTATAAAGGTTTCAGGCTACTGTAAGTTTAAAATTGAATAATGAAGAATGAAAAGCATGTAATTTTCTTACATGATTTTTCTTCTTAAAATTACATACTGATATTGCAATATTTGTTTGATAAACTCTTCACCCGATCTTTAAATTTTTTAAATTCTTTTTATCACTATTTTGGTAGTTATTTTAATCTTCATCTTCAATGCCAGCTTCCTTGTGGAAGCTCAAAAAATAATTTTGCCAGTAAACCTTGGACCAAATTATAACTCTTGAATTCTTTAGTTTGCAAATACTCATCTGTATCCATGAATTTTATTTGAGGATCATAATCTCTGAGAGAAAATATAATTGACTTGCATGATGTCTGCCAAAACTGTTTTCTCTAATTAAATATTGTCACAAGTTTCCTGTATGACTGGCATTTGTTTGTCTATGGATAACCAGAAGTGCATCAGAAAACATAAACTAAAACCAGTCTGTCAGCACAAGTCAGTGAGAAAAGTTGGTCAAAATCAGAACAAACATTTTCAATTGAAGACTAAATCAGGTGTTGACATTTTCATACTGGATTCTGTGAATCAGTATGTATACTTCTATTATTACTGAAAACATTTTCCTGTTTGCAGGAACTTTTACAATCTACACAGGTCTATCATTGTGAAAAATATTCAAATAGTAAACAGTCATAAGGTATATGTTCTGATGTATGGTTTTGTATCATAAACTGTAGTCTGCCTTTGTAATATAATCATATTGAACAGGAAGTTAAAAAGTTCAGCTGTAAGCCTTAATCAGGAAACTTCTTTCTCAGCTTAAATGCCGACTGATTTAAGCTAAGGGATAGAAAATTTTGTTCCTTTTTTTTTTTTAAAGCAAATTGAACTATATTAGCATTTTGAGTACACATCTTCAGTAGTGGTGACTGTCTTTAAAGACTCACAGTACTGTTGTGAGATACATAACTAGTTATGAGATCTTTGAACACAAGATGCAGTGTTGTATTTTGTGTACTAGAAATGATAATTAAATTAAATGGACAAATATGACTTGGCACACAGCACTCAACAACTGAGTGGTCCTGGCAGAGAAATTCTAAAAGGTTACAGAAGCCTGCTCTGTTTCATAGTATTTCAGGGGCCCCGAATGGCCAAAAGCACTCACCATTCTGGATCACTCCATCTCATCTCTGTCTGCGTGGGTTCGAGTCCAAGGCTTGGCTAGCGTGGGTATGTGGAAAAGCCTGCCAGTAGCTTCTCATGGGTCAGTGGTTCTTCCCTGGGTTTTCCAGGGTTATTCCTCCACCAGTTATACTGGCCTCCATGTATAGCCTATCTTGTGCTGAAAAATGGTGTTAAACCCAAGAAGAAGAAGAAGAACAACAACAAATCATGGTATTTCCATAGATTTACTGCAGGGAAGATGTTAGCACAATGAATCTTCAGTGAGATTGTTAAAAATTATTCTTCATTCAAAACATCATATGGAGTTCTACAATTTTTAATGAAAATGAGGTCATCATGACCTATATTTCATGGTCCAATGAGCTTTTAGTTTATCTTTGTGTTTTGCTTATTTTCTATGGCACCTTTTACTGTGAGTTCACATAACTATGTAATTGCATCATAAAGAGTACTTCAGCCATCAGTAAAACTGTTTTTTATAGTTTAGTGGTTTTGATCAACCTTTGTATTTAGCTCATTTCCTCAAAGTTATGTTTATGTTTAGGTCATTTTCTCAGATACTATTATGCAGAGTCACACAAGAGGGTACTTAGATGCATCAAGTGGAGTGCTAGACCTTTCAGTGAAAATTAGGTCACTGACCCATATTTTGTGTGCAGTGATTTTGGTTCAGCTTGGTCTTTAGTTCATTTTCTTGGGTGCTGTTGCCTTTGTAGCCACATAACTTGTATGTAATTGCATCACCAGGTGCACTGCAGCCATCAATGAACAATAGGTTACTGTTACCTATATTTCACAGCTCATTAATTTGTGCTAACATTTGCATTGAGCACTTTTGCTTTAGGTTACAGTTTGCATTTTGGTCATTTCCTCAAATAGTATTACTCAGAGAGTTACATATATTGTCATTTAGGTGTATCAATGATTTGCTTAGGGGAAACTAATAATCTACAAATATTGCTACCTCATGAATGAAAACGAATTTACAGTATTCATGCTGTGCTATGCAGTCAGAATTTACAGTATTCATGCCATGCTATGCATTCAGAATTTACAGTATTTATGCCATGCTATGCAGTCAGAATTTACAGTATTCATGCCATGCTGTGCAGTCAGAATTTACAGTATTCATACCATGCTATGCAGTCAGAATTCACAGTATTCATGCCATGCTGTGCAGTCAGAATTCACAATATTCATGCCTTGCTATGCAGGCAGAATTCACAGTATTCATGCCATGCTATGCAGTCAGAATTCACAGTATTCATGCCATGCTGTGCAGTCAGAATTCACAGTATTCATGCCATTTTATGCAGTCAGAATTTACAGTATTTATGCCATGCTATGCAGTCAGAATTTACAGTATTCATGCCATGCTGTGCAGTCAGAATGTACAGTATTCATGCCATGCTATGAAGTCAGAATTCACAGTATTCATGCCATGCTGTGCAGTCAGAATTTACAGCATTCATGCCATGTTATGCATTCAGAATTTACAGTATTTATGCCATGCTATGCAGTCAGAATTTACAGTATTCATGCCATGCTGTGCAGTCAGAATTTACAGTATTCATACCATGCTATACAGTCAGAATTCACAGTATTCATGCTGTGCTATGCAGTCCGAATTCACAGTATTCATGCCGTGCTATGCAGTGAGAATTCACAGTATTTATGCCATGCTATGCAGTCAGAATTTACAGTATTCATGCTGTGCTATTCATGCCATGCTATGTAGTCAGAATGTACAGTGTTCATGCCATGCTATGCAGTCAGAATTCACAGTATTCATGCCATGCTATGCAGTCAGAATTGACAGTATTCATACCATGCTATGCAGTCAGGATTTACAGTATTCATACCATGCTATGCAGTCAGAATTCACAGTATTCATGCCATGCTGTGCAGTCAGAATTTACAGCATTCATGCCATGTTATGCATTCAGAATTTACAGTATTTATGCCATGCTTGCAGTCCGAATTTACAGTATTCATGCCATGCTATGCTGTCAGAATTCACAGTATTCATGCCATGCTATGCAGTCAGAATTTACAGTATTCATGCCATGCTGTGCAGTCAGAATTTACAGTATTCCTACCATTCTATGCAGTCAGAATTCACAGTATTCATGCCATGCTATGCAGTCAGAATTTACAGTATTCATGCTGTGCTATGCAGTCAGAATTTACAGTATTCATGCCATGCTGTGTAGTCAGAATTTACAGTATTCATCCCATGTTATGCATTCAGAATTTATAGTATTCATGCCATGCTATGTAGTCAAAATGCCATCAGCAAATAACTTGTTTTCAGAATAATTTATTGATTGAAATAAAGACAGACAGACATTGAAAAGTTGTAATACCCTCATATTATTGTCAAATGACAAGGATAGTAAGCAGACAAATAATAATTATCAACATAGACACTAAGGTTACTTATATTTAGTATTGTGGTTGATGTGCACAATCTCCATAACTATATTGTAAAATCTTGAAAAAAATAAGGACATGTTTCTTTCTTTGTGTAATGCTTGCCAAACAAGATGTCGCGAGTTCAAATATTGTGGTTGCATCCAAAATTTATTCATACTTTTTTTTTATATTTCTAAGGTTGGAAGTTTCTTCAAACCCATTCGTCCCAATTTTGTCAACTTATTCATAATTTTTACTTTTTTAACTTTTATGTTGAAACTATTTTATGACTCCAAGCTGCCAAACAAGAGGTTATGAATTAAAAAGTCATGGCACTCTCATTTTCTTCCTTTTTTTTATGTTGAAATTTTCTTTTAAACTCACACATCCCAATTTTGTAATAAAAAAAAATTCTTTATGTATTTTTATGTTCAAACATTCATTAATGGCTCTCATCTGCCAAATAAGAGGTCATGAGTTAAAAACTTACAGCAACCCAAATTTAAAAAAAAATACTTTTTAATTTTTATGTTGAAACTTTATTTTAAACTCTTGCTTCCCATTTTTAATTTTTTATACATTTTTTTTAAAATTTTAAGTTGAAACTTTCTTGTATGACTCCCATCCTAGGATGAGCAATTAAGCTAGTAGCACAAATGAATAATGATGGAATATGCCTGGAAACTAAAAATATTGGCACTCATGTTTAAGGCTTGATGTCAAGAATCGTCCTCATTGTTAGTTTTGTTATGTTTGTGTTGATTTAATGCCATTTTTCAGTTTAAAAAATATACAAGATACAAAATATGATTAGGATATGAATTAACATAATCTCACATGTTGCCAAGAGACAACTTCTTTTAAGCTAATTTTATTTTTTTATTTCTGAATACAATGTTCCCTACACCTTACGCTCTGCTTACCTGGGGTTGTACAGTTGGTACGGTTATACTTTCTCACATACACACATTGGCTGAGCCTGGACTTGAACCCATGCAGACAGAGGTGAGATGTCAGTGATATGTAAAGTTGAGGACCTTGGACTACTTGGCCCCAAACACTTTTGTTAGATGCCAATTTCTTGATTAGGTGTTTTATGACACAGCTACACAAAGTAGGTTATTTAGTGCCAAGGCCATTTGTGTAAAGTGCCTTGCCCAAGGGAGTAAAGTGTCTTTTGTAAGGAAGAACCACCAAAGCTGACCCAGAATAATTTGATGGTAGGATTTGAACCATTATCCTTTCAGTCCGAGTCCAGCATGCTAACCACAGAACCTGACTTGGCAAGGACATGTTCAGCCAAGAATTCTTTTATTATTTCAGCTTAAGAACGCTTTAAATGATTTAAATATCTTTTGGATGAATCGTCAAATAAACATTGATGAAAAGTGAGAAACAAAACCTGAAAGATAAGTTTTTTCTTGATACTATTTTACAAGAAGAGATGAAAACAGCAATTATTTCATCTTGTGCAGTAACAAAGGTGAAAAATGTACAACACACGTCTATACGTCTATATTTTGGGAGAATGTATCTATTGAATGGTTCATGATAATATATTTGACATAAGGCCAAAAGAAATGTATGTTTCCTATTGCTCTGGTTTTAAAATTAGGGTAGGTAGGTAGTTTAAAAATAAATAAATAAATAAATAAATATATATATATATATATATATATATATATATATATATATATATATATATATATATATATATATACATATATATATATATATATAACGAACAGTGCAAAACTAGTATCTAGCTAGCCTGAGTGTTTTCGATTCTTTAATGAGTCTTTTTCAAATGCAAATGCAAAACATAGACAAGACAAACAAATAAAACAGAAAAACAGTTGTGTTTGCAAAACTTTACATGGCTGTTTCTACAGGAATTCAACCTTTTAACTCTATTATGTGTCAGCTAGTTTATTTCACCTTGTTGCTGATACTGGAAAATATTTGTATTGACCTAGAAATTGATGAACCATAACAATATGTTATTTTATGTAAGCGCAGATTATATCCCTGATATTTCATTGTTATAGTAGTCATAGGCTATTAAGTAAATTTAGAGAATTATTTAAAAGAAAATGTGTTGGCTGCAAAAGATAATTTTGTTTTTGGTCCTCCCCCTGAAATGAATGATCATTTTATGACGGCTAGTTCTAAATGAAAATGGTGCTGATTGGTTATCCGACAGAGCCACCATTGCAGCCATCTTGAAAATTGTATAAATTAATTCCTCTTGAACAGAAAGTAATTTTGTCATGGAGTTTCACCAGAAGACTTTATATGGTGTTTGATTGGTCCTAAATGATAATGGAGGATGCCAATATGACATTTAATATGGCTGCCACAGAAGCCAGCTAGAAAATATTATCACTACTACTTCTGAACAAAGCTCATATCAGCATTTCACTGGAAGACTTCTTATCATGTCTAGTTCAATTCAGATGAAAAATGGTGATGATTTGGCCTTCAATACATCTGCAACAGCTGTCTTGAAAATCTTGATATTGTTACCACTCCCAAGATGGATAGTCATAGCTGTTGGGTTTTCCAAGATTTTTTGTAATGTCCAATTGACCATAAGTGAAATTGATGCCAGTATGAGATCCGCTATAGCCACCATGACTGCTAGAGGTGCATGGTATTAATGATATGCTGGTTTACTGTGGTATTTTTTTAACCCGGTGCTATATACCATGTACTTTTTCACTGTACCAGTTCATTGGTAGTTTCAGTCTGTAAGGCATGTATGGAATGGTTGCTGTTGTTGTTGTAGGGTTTAACGCCATTTTTAGCACAGGATAGGCTATACATGGTGGCCAGTATTAATGGTGGAGGAAAAACCCAGGAAAACCCCGGAAAGAACCACCAACCCATGAAAAGGTACTGGCAAGCTGTCTCACATACCCACATAGGTGAACCTGAGACTCGAACCCATGCAGACATAGGTGAGATGGCAGTGATCCATCTATAGCGATGAGTGCTTTAGACCACCTGGCTCCATATGGAATGGTAAAATAAGTATGATACCATGAACTAAATTGAATAAAACAGTTGAAAATGCAAGAAATAAAGCCATTTGGAGAGAATCTACTAATATTCTTTTATTTAAATACATCCAAATGAGAAAATAATAAGTAATATTAGGGATCTGTTTTATTAGAACATCATTGTAATTATGAGAATGCAGTTACAGACAATGTATGCATAATAATTACCGTATATACTTACTTATAAGTTGGATCCAGTTGCAAACAACATAGACACTTTTCTGCCATTGTGTAGTTTGCTGGCAGATCAGGGTTCATGCTGTTTATTCTGCTCATTACTCCTGAGAAATTATGTTAACTGAAATATGCTGGTGCATTATGTTATGGCAGACCTCAGCCTGTGTAGTTTGCAGTGTGATTCAATTTATGCTTGAGTATGTACGGTACTTTAAATTTGTTATTGTGTTTGCAAGGGATATTTTGAAAGAAAAAGAGCTTGAGTCCTTGAATGAATTATGTAAAGTAATAATGCCTTCATGCAGAAACAATTAGAAGAGAAAAATAAAATCTGCACTTTATCTCGGATTTTATTGAAAGCCACAAAAAGAGTAGAAAACATTTTATTGACAAGTTTTAAAGGTAAAAGCTTTCATGCCAGACAGAATCAAAATGGGCACATATCTTTGGCATAATTCCTACAAGTGTGAAAAATGGCAATATTTCTACAAATGTGTAAAATGACAATATTTCTACACATTTATAAAATTGCAATATTTCTACCAATCAAACACACACACATGCATGCACACACGTGCACACACACACACACACACACACACACACACTGGAGATACATTATTGCAGTGACAGTGGCCAAGTTGAAAATCTTGTTATCCCTACTCTTCTTAAACTGATGATCATATCAACATCAGGCTTTCACATAAGACTTCCTGTGATGTCAGATTAAAGTTACTGAGCTGTGTTTATCAAATCATAAGCCAATAGGGCCAGCTAGCCTATTGAACTTCCCATGGGGTCAACTTATAATAATGGTTATAAATATCTTTAGTTAGTAAATATTTACCCAAAATATTATGGAGTGTGGATTGGGTGATCAACAAGCATGTTTGGTCTTGTTATTCAATAAATATAGTACATGTATATCCTATGTACCAGTTCATTTTCCTAAAGTAGACACTCATAGATGCTACGGCATAAGGACTTGCTAAGGGAGGTGCAGCAACATCAGTTGGAGAGGTCTGTGTTTTAGGAAGTAAATTACTGTAATTAGGAATTCCACATGATTGGAAAATATTTTATATTTGTACTGGGCTCTTTTTCAGCCCTTAAATATAACCCCAACAAAATTCCCAGAAGATGTCACTGACCTTGGAAGGATTACATTGACTTATAAGTCGGTATAAGGGATTGGGCTCAGGACTTGCAAGAAGCAAATTTTACCAAAAGCTATTCAGCCTAATTGACCTGTTGGAAGAACAATTGTTCTGCCCATTAATTAACATAACATTTTCACAGAATTCCAAGCTTTTCACATGTAAAAGGATGGTGTTTGAATGAGGTCTTTAAATATGCAGTCAAAGTTTTACGTTGATTTTTGGATTAGAAATGTTGAAGTTAAAGAAGCTTTGAAATAGTAAATGTATTATATATTAGAAAATATAGGAATGATCAAACGAGTTTTTGTCCAACTGTTTGTTCAACCCAAACATGTGTGAGTAGATAAACATTTACACCTACAAGGGACCACTCTTGTGGCCTAAATAGTTAGCGTGTATGCCTCAGAGGAGGGAGGTCATGGGTTTGAACCCTGGCCTAGTCATACCAAAGACATAAAAATGGTACTAACAGCTACCTCTCAAGGCACTCAGCATTAAGTGGTTTGTGCCCTGGTGTCAGGATAATGTGACTGGGTGGGACATAATGCTACATGTCTGCACATCACTAATTAAAGTGCCACAGTGTATGCAGCATAGCAATATGAGTTAATTTTTGTGTGAAACAATGTTAAAAATCCAAATCTCTCTCTCTCTCTCTCTCACACACACACACACACACACACACACACACACACACACACACACACCTACCTGATTATTGTATTGGTTAGAGGGTCATTCAGATGTCTGTTATGAGATAGTTGAATGACAAATGCCATCCCAGGTTAAGAAGTCCAATTATTATCCAAAGGAGGAATGCAGGTTGATAGAGGCTCGTACACAAGAGTGTTTATTTTGACTGAAAACTATTGAATAAATCTATTGCAGAATATGCTAATTTCCAAGAAAGAAAACAAAATTTTTTATTGTGGCAGCCTTTTAAATATTCAACAAAAACTTTGAATTAAACTTAAGAAAAAAGATGATCATTTTTTTAGCATTGCTTGGTAAACCAAATATTGTAAATGTGAAAACATATCACCTTTTGTTTGGTTTAGTACTTTTTTAATGACACTTTAATCACTTTATATTGCCATATCATTTTGAGGAGCTAAGTTTCTTTCTCAAGAGCACATCGATGCAGTGGGCCTGAATGCTTAATGGATTCTGCTCCCCCCTTGTTATATTGTAAAATGAAGTTACTCCGAAGTACAATTCTAAAGCTACAGACATTGCATCAGCGAATTAAATAAAATAATTTATGAGATCATGTCTTTATATTTTCATCAGCTGATAGTAAAAATTTGAAATGGGTTAAAGCAATATTACATGACCACTCCAGTGGCCTAGTGGTTAGATTGTCCGCCTTGGATGCAGAAGGTCATGGGTTCGATCCTTGGCCGAGTCATCCCAGCTGAGTCATACCAAGAACTTCCAAAAATTGTACTAACAGTTGCCTCACTTGGCACTAAGCATTAAATGGTTAGTGTTAGGACCGGTCAGCCTGGTGTCAGGATAATGTGACTGGGTGGGACATCATGCTACATGTCTGCGGCATGATGCCCCAGTGCTAGATATCACCTAAAGTGTCACACTGCAGACTTCATAGCAATATGACTGAAAAATTGTTAAAGCTATGTAAAAAATCCAAATCACACACACACACACACACACACACACACACACACACACACACTATTACATAAATTATGTAATAATTAATGTTTATCAACTGAAGTCAGCATACCATATATACTCATAGTCCTATCCAACTTCAGACTGCAAAGACCCCGATCTGCCTCCATATAATGCACCAGCAGATCTTGGTCCATGCAGTCTGTTAGCAGCAAGCAGTAGAACAAACAGCATAGACCCTGATCTGCCAGAACATTGCGTGTTGGTAGATCAGTGTCTTTCTTGTTTGCAGCCAGACTGGACTTACATGGAAATATGTATGATACTTGGAGCAGTTTAAGATGCAATGCAAATCTGAGAATCTGGCTACATATAATTATTTGTCAAATCCAAAGAAAATCCCCATATCTATCCAGCTAATAGGATGACCTTTCTATTCTGAACAACTGTCTTTTACAAACATATAGTTTTCATGTCTTATTGGGTTATTTTTGGGATTTTATAGATTGAATAATAAGATAGTTGTACTTTTTTTGCCTCAGGGAATGATAGTAGAAATTATCTGGACAGTCTATTATGAAATATAAGAGAAAATTAGGATGGTGGCAATTTATTCCATGTAACTTCCAGAAAACTATGATTGCAAATGATGAGCCAATTAAGGTTTAACAGCACAGTGAAAATTGATCTTGGTTATTGTGTTCAGCTGGGTACCTCAGTCTATCTGGTATGGGAATCTTAAGTTGGTCATGCCTGCAAGGTGTAGGACTGGTCAGAACCAATTTACATGAAAGTGTACAATAGTAAAATGCTATAATGGGGTCTGTCATTTTATGACTGGCTAGCCAGTACTTTAGACTTTGGATTAAGATGGTTGTATATATCCAGGTTACCAGTTTTGTGTAATTGACATGTCCTTTCTGGTGTATTTGACATGCTGACTATTTTAATCTGGTATTCACTAAATGGAATTGATGAGAAGTAGTGTTTCAGAAGGATAAAAGTGTTATGTTAGGTTTCAAGTTACATTTGAGTGCATCAGTGTTTAAACATTTTCCCACATTTTTAATGAACAGTTCATTGCGGATGGAATATACTAGCTGAATTTATTAAACTTAAGAAACCATATTTTGAGAATAATTACATGGATTTTTTTTCTCTGGAAATATTAAATTGATTGTGTCACATCTTGCCAAAGATTCAACAAGAAGTAATCATTAATGTACCTGATTGATACTATATGTGTAATTTCACCACCAAACACCTGTACAGCTGAGTGAAGAATGTTTAAATGATAATACTCGAAATGCTGTACTTGTTATCTTGAACCTTGACTGCACCTGTTTTCTGTAGGATGACCACATTACGAACTTTCATCACCATACCATTCTGTTACATCAGGATCAATAACTTTAGCTACTATGTCGTAGCCTCAACAATAACTTGTACAAGAATCAAAACTTTTTTTTAAATATGCATTTGTTCCAGTGCCAAAATACAAATGCATCAGGAGTAAATCACATTAGGGGTGCTGATGATTTTTGTTTAGTTGATGAAAATGACATGTTGGTATGATTATTATTGTGTTAAGTTACTTTGGATCTATTTTGCTCATTGCTAGGGATGCTTGAATGGTTTTTGGCATGAAAATGGAAATGTCCATTCAAGGCGAATAGTGCATCATACACAAGCTAGTATTCAAGTGCAAAATGTACAAGGTGAAGATTGTAATACCAGAGAAACAGAGGAAGAAGCAGAGGATGTTTAAAAAAATTCACTGTCCAAATATCAGGAAATTGATTGAGGGTCTCTTCTCTCTTCAGGTGTACAAAGTTTTGGTCATGATGGAAGATAAGTCTTGGTTCATCTTCCGCCGCTACAATGAGTTCCACTCGCTGTATGAAAAGGTAAGTAAAATTGCAGAATCATTGAATATGTTACTTTTGGTTTACCGCTCCAGTGGCCTAGTGGTTAGAGCGCCCACCTCAGATGCAGGAGGTCGCAGGTTCAGACCCAGGCTGAGTCATACCAAAGACTTTAAAAAAATGGTACTGACAGCTACCTCGCTAGGTGCTCAGCATTAAGAGGTTAATGTTAGGACTGGTTGGCCTGGTGTCGGGATAATGTGACTGGGTGGGACATCATGCTACATGTCTGTAGCATGATGCCCCAGTGCTATACATCACTATAAACTATCACACTGCAGACATCATAGCTATATGACTGAAAAATTGTTAAAGTTACATTAAAATTTTATCTAAATCACACACACACACACTTTTGGTTTAAAGTATTCTCAACATCTTATTTGCAGTTGTTAATAATTTGGTTTTGAGATTATGCTTAAAGCTGTTGTAGTAATGATTATTTGAATATGAAAAACTAAATATATGGTCTTGAAATATCCTTTGATCTTAGATATTTTTTCATTTTCCTCATCAGGAATTATTTATTAATTTATTCTTTTATCTTTAGTATGCGATGAGACCTCTCCATTGGCCTAGTGGTTAGGGCGTCTGCCTCAGATGTGGGAGGTCACAAGTTTGTAACCAGCCGAGTCATGCTAAAGACTTCTAAAAATGGTACTAGCAGCTGCCTCGCTTGGTGCTCAGCATTAAGAGGTTCGCGCTAGGGCTGGTCAGCTTGGTGTCAGGATAATGTGACTGGGTGGGACATGATGATATGTGTCTGCAGCATGATGCCCCAGTACTAGACATCACTATAAACGGCCACACTGTAAACATCAAAGTGATATGACTGAATTTTATTTAAAGCTACATTAAAAATCCAAATCGCACACATACTCATTCTGCGATGAACATTCTAGCCCCTGTGATCTTGGGGTAAAGATCACAGTACTAAAATAATTGCAGTAAATTTTTTATTAAAGATTTTACATTGTCTTATATTTGCTAAACCCGTTTGTATATTTTGACCATAATTGGGTTGAATCATTGTGAAATGCATGGTTTGCATTCATTTGCTTATTTTTTCTAAATCTTTTAATGCATTCTTTAGCTACATTGGGAACAACAGCATTTATTAAAACTTCAGTGGTGTCTTTAATCATCTGTCAGCTTCAGGTAAATATTCCAATAATTGTATTCAAGACTTAGTCATAGGTTTTGTTGTTACAGTATTTTAAAAAGAAAATCCACACTTGGTTCTGAAAGCTACATACATGTATAATGATCAATGAATAATTACTATGTCAGCATACATTTTTAGATGAGAATTAGCTCAGTTGCTTATCATTGTATATCTGGCTTTGTCTCTTATCTCTAGTGTGTATATTTCGTCATAAGGTGGGCATCTTGGTAGTTTCCAAGTTATGAGCCAAAACAAGTCCTCAATGCGCAAGTCTTAACCCATGAACTTATTGGATGCACTAGTGAATTTCTCTGCTCATATCCTCCATATGTACACATGGTTACATGCTTGCAGAGTTTGTCAATCAGCTTTGTTCCACATCGATTCGCCACATATATAGTTTAGTCAAAACAGTGGTTTGAACAAGTGCCCTCTCATGGATCAATTGTTATTGTTCACAGAATGCAAATCATCTAACTAGACAGAGAGCCTGTTACTTGACCTGTTAGGTTTTCAGTATGATCATTTCCATGATGGCAACATGCACTGACTAGAAAGAGAAATGTGTGCACATAGTTTAAATTAGAGAATTGAAATGCAGCATACTTGTTTCTTAAATAGAAGGCATTGTGCTTATTCCCAACTATCTTTCTTGCTAAATGTAATGAGCAGTCAGATTGGATCAGTTTCTTTCAGCTGTATCCAATCAGATCATGTAGCAGAGGTACTTTTCAGGCTTGCTACACATGCCATGGGTCAGTATGAAATAAAGTGGATCCAATCAGATCATGTAGCAGAGATACTATTCTGGCTTGCTACACATGCCATGGGTCAGTATGAAATAAAGTGGATCCAATCAGATCATGTAGCAGAGATACTATTCTGGCTTGCTACACATGCCATGGGTCAGTATGAAATAAAGTGGATCCAATCAGATCGTGTAGCAGAGATACTTTTCAGGCTTGCTACACATGCCATGGGTCAGTACGAAATAAAGTGGATCCAATCAGATCGTGTAGCAGAGATACTATTCGGGCTTGCTACACATGCCAAGGGTCAGTATGAAATAAAGTGGATTAGCAACTCTTGGCTGCTGTAAAGGGATTATAGGGTGGGAGTTTTTTTTCAAAGTGTTTCCAAGCTATGATCCAGGGGCAAGTTCCATATCCCATGGGGTTTGATTCAGGGTCTTTATTGGATATATGTCCAATTTTGTCTTGTTGTGTTCTTCAATCCTATATAGTACAGCTATTCTAACAGAAGCCCCCATCTAAAAAAAATGCCCCCCCCTTTTCTTTTTTGACACAAAAGATTCCTTCTTTATTGTGGCTTATCGATCTGTATACGTCCATGATGTTGTGTACAGATAATTAAGACAGTACATGAGTAATCCAACAACTGTTAGAAATATAAACACAACATAATTTACAACCGTTTTCAGTTAAACGGTGATATACAGTATTCAGTAAACCCTCTTTGGAAATTGCACCACCTCCAGGGTGTCTATTAGAATAACTGGAGTATGGTTACAAGGCACGGATCCCAGATGTTTCCAAGTAATGATTCAAGTATAGCTTTTTCTTGCTGTGTATTTCAAACTCAGTAATTATCAACGTGCTTTATATAAAAAAATGATATTAAATCCATTGAGCTTTTTATTATAATACCTGAAACTGTCTATTCATTTATCTATCTATCGATCAAATTCAGTTAGAGCTGGGCATTGGCAGCCATTTTGTATCATGATAACATATGATAATCACTTTGGTTTAAGGTGTATCACAGTGGTATCACATAAAGGAATAAACTGAAAAAGTTAAGTTAGCCTTGTTTGAAAAATAAAACATTTTTTTGAATAAATCCATTATAGAAGAAGTAAAATTCACAGAAGGGAAAAAAGAGAGTTTTCTGTTTAGTTGTGCCTTTCTATTAACAGTTCAATAAAGATTGATTACATACATTGAAATAATATTTAAATGTGTTTGTTATCAATTTCTGTTAAGAGATGCACTTGGCACATGACAGCTTATGTGTCTTGTTCTCTCTGCTTACGTACATTTTAAGTACATATACTTTATAGTTGTTGACTGTTGATAAATTCCACTCATCACAAAAATAAAAATATTGCTCAAAGTGTAGAAACTAAACACAATGTATTGATGTCATTTCCCCATCAAAACTTACACCTGTATGGCTTTGAACTGGTAATGACATTATGACAACAACCAGGTACAGTGAGACTTGTATCTGTGATATTGAACCAGCTTGATCAGTCAGAACGTCCTCCTATCAGTAATTCTTTCCATCCCTAAACTGTTGGGTAAAAACTACAATATACACTCACTTATAATTCGAGTTGAGCCACAAACAACATAGACCTTGATTTGCCACTGCATAATGTGTTGACAGATCATGGTCTATGTTGCTTGTTCTTCTGAATACCTTTTTAAAAAAAAAAGTGGGGTGAGACCTGAATCTGCCAGTGCCTCATGCAGCAGCTGATCTGGGTTTGTGAAGTGTGCATTTGGACTGAACTTGTAAATAAGCATATATGGTCAACAAAGTTTGGTTTTCATATGATAGTCAAGTTCGATAGGGGTTTTATTTTTGCCTCTCTCCAGTTGTGTCTCAGGGAGGAGTTAAGATATATAAAATTTCAAAATTACAAAGACATTGACCAATCATTTTAAAACGATTCAAGTACTAACTACAGACATTATTATGAAAATGGGAATGTATGTGCATCCATTGACTTAACCATTTGGATACTGTCAGGCATATCTATAAAGTTCTAATTATAACATTATTTATATTCTTCATTGATAAATATTTAATGAATTATATATTTTTAAAGGGAAATAAATCTGTTTGTCTCTGTTTCTTTATATGTGTTCTGCTTTTAAATTAGAAGAACTTGTAGTATCTAGCTACACTACTTCATTGCTAATAGCATAATTTTACTGAAATATGAACAATCCATCTTGGGTTCACTTGATGCAACACATCACAAACTCGACAATTCATCTTCAGCGAAGAAAGCTGAAGGAAATCCACTTGTTTTACACTCTAGGAGAAGAACTCTTCGATTTACAGGGCATGTGACACGTACAATATTCAGTTATTAAATTATATCTGTTTGTGTAAGTATGAGAAAGACAGTCCAACAAAGGATTCTCATCAAGTTAAGGGAAAAAGCAGGCTCAAAATACCTGGAAAATTAATGAAGAAGACTCTCTAAGGATTCTCTAACTACTGCCACTATTTGAAACATATGATATTGGCCCAACAATATAATGCAATCCCTGTTCCTTGGAGCCAGAGTTTGGATATAATATACTTTGTGTAAAAATATGTATTTTCCTTTAATGTATGGTCCACTTCATGATTAATGCTGGATTATTCCCCTTTGTACAGTTGTTCAGAATCTTTTAAGATTGCAAAATTGTATAATATAGGAGTTTAATATTAGGAATAATATTAGGAAATTATTTTTTTATTATTTTGATAGATAAATGGTTCCAGAGCAAGTATTGTACATTTTGAAATTGATATTTTTCTCAGTTTTCTACAAATCATGCATGGGGGGCCCCGAGTGGCCGAGTGGTCTAAAGCGCTCACCGTTCTGGATCACTGCCATCTCACCTCTGTCTGCATGGGTTCGAGTCCAAGGCTCGGCTAGCGTGGGTATGTGGGGAAAGCTTGCCAGTAGCTTCTCGTGGGTCGGTGGTTCTTCCCTGGGTTTTCCAGGGCTCTTCCTCCACCATTAATACTGACCGCCATGTATAGCCTATCTTGTGCTGAAAAATGGCATTAAACCCTAGAACAACAACAACAACAACAACAACAAATCATGCATGAAATTATATAAAATGCTTTTTCCATTGCAATGGGCTAGGCATATATATATATATATATAAAACATTCAGTGTTACATAGTTGTACTTAAAATAATCCTTTGGTAATACTCCTACATAAGGATGTATTTTCATTAATGAAAGAAAAGTGTGATTATCTGGTAGTATTATAGTTACTTGATGAACCATGACTTTTACAAATTTAACAACCATAACATATTCAGTATTGAAATAAGCTGAAAGTGAGAAACCTGATGCAAGAGTCAGCATACGATGCTATGCAGTTGTATTGCTGTACTCAAAAGACATTCATATATTTCATCTTTGCCTCTTTTTTATGCTGATGTACTCATGCTAAGTTCCTTCATTCAGCTTCATTTCATCACTGTGATCCTTGTGGAATATGTACACACTTTCAAGGCAATAAATAGTTACCTATCCCTAATGTAATTACTTTTTTCCTTTTACTTCTGCATCTATCATACACTTCTTTATTCTACTGTAGAATTTTTTTATGTGCTATCAAGCATAAAAACAGCACCATCAGTTCATATATAAAATGTGTGTAGAAAATTCTTAAAGCAAATAATGTAACAAATTCTATGCAACGTACAAACTAAATTCCTTTTTTTTCACACATTTCATGCATATTACCTTAAGTTACACCTTCTTACATGCCATTAATTTTGCATCCTGAATTGAAACTTTTCTAAAATACCAGTCTCATACTTGTTGATAACCAGTGTATGACATTAGGATATGCATGCAGTTTTTGATGTTTGGTTGTTCACACCATGTCAGCTTTGGTTTTGTTGTCTCTTTGATGGACTCATAAAATTAAAAAGCAAACCTTATATGTAAGTGTAAAACCCCAAAATGCCTCGTGACTTTTCTTCGATTTTGTAGTTGTACATAGCATGTTCATATGGATATTTCATAAAGAAGAGATATTGAATTGAATTAAATTATATGCACTGCATTATGGGATGGAAACATTATGGGATGGAAAGTATGGGTAGCCTGTAGCACTAATATTTAGTTACTAATTCAGTAACGGATACTACAAAATGACTTTTGAGTCTTTAAAGCTGAAATTAAATGCATATTGTGTGATTTTGCATTCCAAATACCCATCAGTAAATGTGAAACGAAGTTCTTCTAAAAACTTTCATCTTTTCCCTGCTGAAAACAAACATTAAACTGTAACTCAGTCTTTGGCTATGTAGTCTCTGTAAATACTGCAGTAATATTTCCCCTCTCAGAAGTATCATTATGGCATTGTCTCTTTTATTTAACTTATTAACACCATGTGCCATGTCATGAGGTTGTACCCTACTTTCAATCTCTGTACCATTAACAAAGATGCAGCAGTGTGGGTAGTATTACAGAAAAGTAGACATATGTAGTTCTACAATGACACTGAATAATGTACACTTTCTATTCACATTCCAAATTACGGTGGGAAATACACTATTTTTGAAACCCTATTTTTTTGAAGGCCAGAAATTACTGGTTTGTCAAAACCAGAGTTTGTGTCCAGATTTTAGGCTTTTTGGTCTGATATTTAAATCCGACCAGTCTGAACTGCACACAGACAGGAAAAACTTTGCAAACGTGAAAATGATGGGTCCAATAAGTAATAATTTTTACCCTTCTGCACATGCATGAGCAAAACAACCAATCCAAAATAATGGTTTTAACACAGCTAGACATATAGCTAAATGAAAGTCTCTTAGAAGCAGATGTATTCAGAAGTAACCACAAAAATGCATTTCCTGCCACAATTTCAAGCAAAAATGACAAGAATCTCCAGGGGTTAAAAAGTTGATATTCAAAAATACTTTATAAAGTTATCTTTCTTTTGTTCCTTTGAGTAGAGAAACACTTAAGTTTTTGCCCATCTGACTGTAATGCTAAGTGATTTTGTCTTATGGTCGTACATCGGTTGTGTATCATCCATTATTTTCCAGAGTAATTGAACTCTTTTGCAATGATCTATTTGTGTTGTAGGGTAGATACTTGTGAACTGAACTTATAATTTTCCATGTGTTGTTTGTCAACAAATACTATTTTCAACCTGTTGACAAACACCACTGGACCAGTTTGAACCAAACTTGGTATAGAACATCCCGGAGTGAAGGCTTTTCAAACTGATTTAAATAATGCTGATTTGCCATAATTTGCAGATGCTGTTAAAGTAAAAATGAAGAAACTTTAAATGATTTCTCAAAAACAGCTCAACAAAATGTGACCAAATTTGACAATACATTCTGATAATATTGTTCTTTCTAGGTTTTTACAAATGGTGCTAATCTGTCATCAGATACAGCCACAATCACTGAAAATAGAAAATCCTTTAAATTATTTCTTCTTAAAACAGCTCAAAAGAATTTGATTTTACACTCTTTCAGATTTATTACAAATGATGCTGTTCTGCCATCAAATATGTCACATGACTAAAATTTCCTCCTTCCCCCAACTTTGAACAACTTCTTAGAAACCATGTTTAAATTGCATGATATCTTCCATAAAAAATCCTTTCAACAGAATTCGAGCAGATTTGACAAAATCACTCTGGCTTGAAGACCTAATAATTATGCAGATCTACTATAAAAAGTGTCAGTGGTATGAAAAATAGTTCTCAAAAAATGCTTCACAAAATTTGAGCAAATTTGACCTTGAGCATCCTTGCATGAAGACCTTCATATTTTTACAAATGCTTCCAAATAATTGACAACAAAGCCACCTTTACTTAAACTATAAGTAAATTAAAATGACTTCTGCTCAAAAGCCACCAAGCTAAATTTTACCAAGTTTGAAAGAAAGCATTCTGGCATAATGCTGTTTCCATTTTGTTCAAAACTGGTGCTTGTCTGTGATAAAATGTGGCCACTGTTAGTAAAAAAAAGAAATATTTTTAATTAACTTACCAAAAAATGCTGGACGGAATTGGGTTTAATTTGACATTGAAAGCATCCTAGCATGAAGACCTTTTCAGTTTGCATAGAAATGATGCCAGTATGCCATTAGATATGGCCACTGCTGCTAAAAATAGGTAAAAACTTTAAGCTGATTCTTTTTTTTTTCAATTTGACCAAAATTTGACCGAAAGCATCATAATACATAAGAAGGTATTTCAGATTTATATAAATGAAGTCAATCTTCAATTAAATTGGCCTCATTAAAAAAAACAACAGTAAAAAGCAATCCATAAAATGGTTTCTTTTCAAAACCTGAATTACTAAATTTCACCAGGTTTGACTGAATGCATCTTGGCATAAAACCTTTCAGTATGCACAAATGATGCTGATCCACTTTTCAATAAGGCATTTTGATACCAAATTAATTAAAAACTTTTAGACATTTTGTACACAATAAAAACCCCGAAACCAAAGACATTAAAAAGCCCATTAATGTCCCTAAATCCTCAAATACAAGACAATTATCTACACTGTAACACATTTTGGAAAATTTTGCTGAAAACTGACACATATGTGCCAATGCATCATGGGAAGAGTCCTGACATCACAATGGCATCAAAGTGTTTGGTAATATATAGTTGATTTTACTGTTGCAAAGTTTTGATGTTTGACAGATCAGAAAGCATGGTACATTTGCAGATGTGTTCGAATGAAAGAAAGATTTGTTTATGGTTGGTAATTGGCAAATTGGTCAGTAAACAGAGTGTATATATATATATATATATATATATATATATATATATATATATATATATATATATATATATATATATAAAGGCTTTAAATGAAGACAGTAAAGTGACATAGCTGCCTTTGTTATATACCTTGTCAGCTGTAATGTTAAGCACACTATGTATTTGTCTATTTGTCTGGCAATGAACCATGCCTACCAGTAAGTTTCTGGCTGCTAGGGCCAAACAAAAATATGTTTCCAGTTGTCTGAACACCCCTCTTTCTCATTTCAGAGCCAAGCACTTTTTCACCCCTTTGTAAGGAGTGTGTATATGTATGTGTGTTTTGGATTTTTAACACATCTTTAAAAGTTTTTCATTCATATCACTATGAATTCTGCATGTGACAGTTTATAATGATGTCTAGCACTGGGGCATCATGCCGCAGACATGTAGCATGATGTCCCACCCAGTCACATTATCCTGACACCAGGTCAACCAGTCCTAACACTAACCTCTTAATGCTGAGTGCCAAGCAAGGCAGCTGTTAGTACCCTTTTTATAAGTCTTTGGTATGATTCGACCATGGTATGATCCTGCGATCCCCGCATCTAAGGCGGACACTTTAGCCACTAGGCCACCGAAGCAGTCAGATAGTAAAGAAAAGGATCACAAAATTTAACATTAAATATATATAATGCTTTTACCATAATTTCAAAACAAGTGCAATAGGAAACATATTTTTGTCTTGGCCTAATGACTTTCTGATGTTATTTCTGATATAGAAATGTTACAAGTGTAATTACAAAGTTTATGGCAACCCAGATCCAAATTTAAGCTGTTTAGTGTTGAGGTTTGCAGTTGTTATTAGGACTGGTTATCAAAATAGAGTATTTTGTTGGCATGTTTTCTTTTGGACTGTAACTCTCATGGAAAGTTCAAGTAGAGATTAACTGTTGCCAGCCTACTTTATATACCTGTTTATAAGCTGATTCAACTCTGCAAATTGCAAAGACACACACCTGTTATTGCATAATGTGCTGGCAGATATGGGTCTGTGCAGTTTGATAGGAAGCAATCAGTTGAACACAACAGAGATCAATTTGCCAGTGTATGTTACAATGGCGGATCAGGGTCTGTCTTGTTTGCCATTCATGGTGACTTATAAATAAGTGAATGCAATATTTAAACAAATTAATCTTACTTCAAAAAGAAGCATTGAGGAATAATTTTAGTGAAAATTATAAAAATGCAGGGCAACCAATGGATCAGCTAGGATTAATCAAGGAAAGGATATTGATGAAAAAATCTAAACTTGTGTTGAAGATTTAAAACAATTAAGATGTTACTATCTCCAGAATATTGTCAATCCACAGCAGATAATTCCAGTTTCAACCATATTATGGTCTGTTTCAACTAAAAATTTTGAATCTCCAAAATCCAGACAAGAACTATTTAAGAAAAGTTGGCATATTCTGGCCCACTGATAACTAGTTTGCCAAAATCAGTGAAGGAGGTAACATTAATTAATACTCTTCATTAATCTGTATGCTGTAGGTTACATGATGAAGCAATGATTAATAAGTATTTTCTTGTATTCCTCCTCATTTTCTTATCATTTCCTTTTTTCTCTCCCCCCACCAAAGTTTATATTCATGCAATAATATTACCGGTATTTGTAAATACTTGTACATTGCCTGTTTGAAATTTCACCTGTAAATACGTGTATGTAATAGGGGTCCCCAAGGGAGATTAGTTTTGTAAATTAACTGGGTGCCCCTCTGAATATCAAGACATTAGTATTATTATTATTATTATTATTATTATTATTATTATTATTATTATTTATTGTTGTTGTTGTCATTATTATTATTATTATTATTATCATTATTGTTGTTGTTGTCATTATTATTATTATTGTTGTCATTATCATTATTATTGTTGTTGTCATTATTATTATTATTATTGTTATTGTTGTCATTATTATTATTATTATTATTATTATTATTATTATTTCTGTACTATCTTAATAAGAATGTTTTATTTGCAGTGACGTGTATGTCAAAGCTTTTGACCTAAATGTTCTAAGATGCCTAAATAATAATAATAATAATATTAATAATAATAATAATAAGAAGAAGAATTAGAAGAAGAAGAATAACAACAACAACTTTAATAATTCTTTTATGAATTATAAAGAACTAATCTAAGTTGATGCCCTCTTTTTTTATTTGCTTGTTTTAGCAGTTTGTAGCTATTTGAAATGCTGTACCCTAATTTAAGAGCATAGAATTTGCTTACCCTGCAGTTTGTTGTACTCATCTACCAATTAAAAAAAAGAGAGCATCATGGATAATAAAAATGTACAAAACTTTTTTATTTGATTCATCACACAAAAAACTATTGACAGAAATATTTTGGTATTGATGTCTATTTGAAGGAAATTAAACATACACAAACTGTACTATCATTTAAAAAAAGGATGATTGACTAAGTGAAATAAGACAGTTAAATATTCAGTGTCCACCATTTACAGTGAGTATTTCAGTGTAATTCTATAAATAAACTGTTATATACTTACCTTGATCATGTACTGTAAAATGGTGTTAAAACCATAAAAACAAACAACACTAGTAGTGTGAGCCCGATTGATACTCACATTTTGTCATTCATAGGTGAGACAAAGACGGAATCAGACTTGGAAAATATTTTATTTGCATCCTTTTATATATTTTTAATTTCATATTTTCATTATTTAGAATATTAATTATGAGATTTATTTTGGAATGTTTGAACTTTTGAATTCAAACGAAATTCCAAACAGATTTAATGGTACAAGAAGTTTCCAAGTTTCCATCCTTAGCATTAAAGTATTATGATGTCTATAAACCAGTGATTTAAATTATAAGGTGAAGTCTGTGATAAAATATATTGTCTTATGTATGTATGTATGTATGTATGTATGTATGTATGTATGCATGCATGTAGGTAGGTAGGTAGGTAGGTGGGTAGGTAGGTATGTGTGTATGTATGTGTGTATGTATGTATGTATGTAGGTATGTAGGTAGGTAGGTATATGTGTATGTATGTATGTATGTATGTATGTATGTATGTATGTATGTATGTATGTATGTGCATGCATGCATGCATGCATGTATGTATGTATGTATGTATGTATGCATGCATGCATGCAATCAAATTACACTAGACCATATTTGTTTACTTTTTGAGCTTTTTGTACTGGTCTTCCTGCTTCTATAGATAAAGCAGCATCAAGTTTCTTGAATAATCAATTTCTGTGTTTTCATCAGTTAATTGCATGTCATTAATACTTATATTAATTTGTGTTGGATTCTCTGATTGATTAAGTGTACAACTTGGTAGTGTTTAAGTGCACTTCTAGGAGTGGTATGTAATACATCAAGTGAAGTTTTGACAGATTCATTCATAATTTCCTTCTACTAAACTACAGGTCACATAACGAAAGTTTTATTGAAGTATGTGCACTTTGATCAGAACAAAATTACACATGTAAGCAGAGACAGGACTTCCAGAAATTGTGGAAATAAAGTCATTATTAAGATATTGGTAAGTTTATTTTCAGATATATCTTTTTGTTTTGCTCATTTTGCTGTTTGTGTATTGGATGGAAACTGGCATATTTAATATGACTTTGCAACTGTTATGTTCAACAAATGCAAGAATGTAGATAGATAATGTTGATGATCATTCTTCTTGATGATTTGTGTTTCCAGATCAGTATTGATCAGTAAACTGGTTAATCACTGAATGGGTCTGACCATGTCTTTGATGTATAGCAAAACAACATTGTCAGAGGTGGGATGATGTGAGATCCCCACTCCTTGGGATGTTTTGGTTATTGTTATCATGGAGATGATCGACCATGGTGTTATTGACTGGATCGAGTAAACAATAAAATCAAATATGAAATTAATAGATGGAATAACAGAGATCTGAGCAGAGATATAGAATATAACAACACAAGCCTCTATATGTAAAATATAATAATTTAATCAATTACATAAACAAAATGAAATTGAACATGACATTTGAATGATCCACTTTCTCTTAGAAATAGAGTTACAAAATTTATGCAAAATTCATTTAACCGTTCATCAAATAATCTAGTGACTGATCAAACTCAAATTGCTGTCATGTCAGCATCACCTGGTTGATTCCAATTTTTTCCACATCACTGTTGGTTATAGGTCTGGGTTGCCATATTTCTTGTCTTTCTCTCTCTCCTTCCTTTAGCTTCTTTAAGTCATCAACTATTTTAGTTGTAGACTGTGGGTTTTTTTCCAGTGTGAAGTACAGTTATGGAGCTATTTTTCTTTCAAATAAAATATAATACCCAACCTAAATTTGTGTCAGGTTTTTCCCTTCTGGGATCAAACAATATTCCCACTCTTTTTACATCAGATATTGTTTTATCATAATTCAACAGAAGGTTATGGTCAGTTTGCAACCTGATTTAATACACAAAAACAGCCTTATAATTTGAATTATGTCTTTCTAGCAGCTACTCACATTCTTAACTAGAACTATGACATAACTAGACCTCTTTGATAACTATTATACCTCAATAAATTACCAGCTAAATTATATTAGTTGATACATGTTCCTAATGCTATCACCATGGATTTTCAGTTGAAAAGAATTAAAAATCCTAATTACACAGATGAATTAACAGACTTAACTCCTTGTCCTAACTACATTACTTGCCAAAAAGCAATTCATTGACATTTAGTACAATCAATTCTTAACATGCCTGATCTATATCATTTAAGATAGGTAAAGTAACTCTCACAAATCATGTCAGAGTAATGCATGAAAATCCTATGATACATGGTTTCTGTTACATACAAAACCACTGAATCTGAACCCATTCATATCAATGAAATATTGTATGACATTCTTTCAATACATAAATCATATAACATTCAAGACCATGAATGCATGATTATTTTCTGAACTCAAGGAGAAATTGAAGTATAAATTTAAAATGAATAAATTTGATAAATAATTGCAAAATTAAATCAATGCATTATGTATGTATTTGAGACAATACCTTTATGCCTTTCCATGAAACCGAATATTTCTCTGATTCCAGGTATCTCAAAATCTTCCAGACCCTTGTTCCTTGGATGATTTATTTAATGAAAAATGTACTTTTTACTGATCTTGGAACCAGCTTATCCTTTTAGCAGAAAAACTGGGACTAACAAATTTTGTGAGGGAGATTACTTAAACATTGAATTTCAATGGAAAACACACACTCTCATTTAGCTTAGCCAATCGTGATTGCTTTTTCTAACTGCCAAAATTTTTAGCACTCCCATCAAAGTATGACCAATACTCTCTAGACTGCCTTGATTAATACCTATTCTGGAAAATATAATTTTATGACACCTGTTTCAAATGGTTCAAAATTTCCCAACAAATTAGGCTCTGGTTTGTCTCAGTTTTGTTGTTTCCCAATAGACTCCAATTCAAATACACTTATGCCTCCAAAAAATAAAGGTAAGCCATCAAAAGCTGCCAAATTATTGCCAGTCTAGCCCATATGTCAATCAACCGCTCCGGTGGCCTATTAGTTAGAGTGTCTACCTTGGAGGCAGGAGGTCATGGGTTCGAACCCTGGCCGAGTCATACCAAAGACACAAAAATGGTACTAACAGCTGCCTTGCTAGGTGCTGAGCATTAAGAGGTTAGTGTTAGGACTGGTCGGCCTGGTGTCAGGATAATGTGACTGGGTGGGACATCATGTTACATGTCTGCGGCATGATGCCCCAGTGCTAGACATCACTATAAACTGCCACACTGCAGACATTGTAGCGATATGACTGAAAAATTGTTAAAGCTATGTTAAAAATCCCAATCACACACCCCACATATGTCAATCATAATGGTTATATGTCACACTGACCATAACAGAATGTACTGCAAAATAATCTTTTCAAAATTTTGCACCTTTAGGCACATTTATTACCAGTAACAAATTTTTGGGGACCTCATTTGGGACCCCAGCAGAGCATATTTGTTGCATTCATAATTTGTCAGAGATGAACCATTGGGAGAGGGGCCTGGAGGTTTTGGAAATAGAATTTACGGTTCACAATTTCTTGTAGTTTGAGAAAATGCTCTGATTTGTAGAAATTATATCTAATTAAATTAAAAAAATATCTTGGGATGAAAATAAATATCCTGGCTCAAAAGAAAATCAAAAGAAAATCTTATGGTACAACCTTGTATTCATTGTGCATTCATCAACAATTGCTATTTTCAACACATTCTCAAAAGCCACTGGACCAATTGCAGCCAAAACTTGGCATGAAGCATCCTCACCAGAAGGCTTTTCAAATGGTACTTATATGCCTTCTGATATGGTCATGTTACTAAAATAGAACAATCTTTAAAGGACTTCTATTTCAAAGTTGTTGAACAAAAGTTTACCAAATTTAACAGTAAGCATCACTGAATAAAAAAGTTGAAAGTTTTACAAATGCTGCTTGACTGTCATCACTTATGATTGCCATTACAAAAAAAACAGAAAAACCTTGATATGACTTTTTTAAACACTCAACAGAATTTAGCCTATCTTTGCATAAAGGGCTTTTGGTTTTATAAATATGATGCAGTTCTTCCCTATGTATGTGTGTGTGTGTGTGTGTGTGTGTGTGTGTGTGTGTGTGTGTGTGTGTGTGTGTGTGTGTGTGTGTGTGTGTGTGTGTGTGTGTGTGTGTGTGTGTGTGTGTGTGTGTGTGTGTGTGTGTGTGTGTGTGTGTGTGTGCACGCACACATGATATCATGATCAATGCTTTATTACATGGAAGTTAAGTTAAATGGTTTGGCATAGTTATGGCAGTACTTGCCAGTAACATTTAGTAGAAATGGTTCACAGTAGTACTTGCTGGTAGCATTTAGTAGACATGGATCACAGTAGTACTTGCTGGTAGCATTTAGTAGACATGGATCACAGAAGTACTTGCTGGTAGCATTTAGTAGAAATGGGTCACAGTAGTACTTGCTGGTAGCATTTAGTAGAAATGGTTCACAGTAGTACTTGCTGGTAGCATTTAGTAGAAATGGATCACAGTAGTACTTGCTGGTAACATTTAGTAGAAATGGGTCACAGTAGTACTTGCTGGTAGCATTTAGTAGAAATGGATCACAGTAGTACTTGGCACGTAACATTTGGTAGAAATGGTTCACAGTAGTACTTACAGTACGTGTGGTTAGGCAGCTGACCCTTGTATTTATTTAATTGAGCCTACAAGGGAAGGATATTTTTCTTCTATGTTTACATTGACTGTATGTAAGTTAATTATTTTAGAGTTGGTTATGAATATTTGTATTTACTCTCATTCTGAGATTCACATTGAAATTTTTCTACAGATAAAACATGAATTCTTTTACATTGCACTTAAAGTAGCTTTTGGCAAATCCCAATGGCATGCCAATATGGACAAAAATATCTATTTACTAATATTAGAAAATCTGTACAAACCTATTTCCCTTCTGATATGTTACAAAATCATTGGAGGTTTCTACATATACTACATAAAATCCACTCCTAATGTGATTTATAAAGACATTAACTTCAAGAAGAATGGAATCATCTAGTTTAAATAGGACATTTTACACTTGTGGTTAGCTTTGGAAGTCATGTGGATACTTTTCTTTTTAAAAGTAAACAGACCTTCAATGCCAAAACTTTAAAAATCCTTTCTTCATTCTGTTTAGTCTTCACAACTAGTGCCCACTTTGACTCTTTGATATGTTTACTGCATACCTGAAGGTGTAGTTTTAAAGCCAAGTTATCTTTTCAGTTGTGGGTCCCCAAGTGGCTGTGTGGTCTAAAGAGCTTTCCGTTACGGATCACTGCCATCTCACCTCTGTCTGCGCCGGTTCGAGTCTCAGATTCAGCCAATGTGGGTATGTGAGTAAGCTTGCCAGTAGCTTCTCGTGGGTCGGTGGTTCTTTCCTGGGTTTTCCTGGGTTCTTCCTCCACCATTAATACTGGCCACCATGTATAGCTTATCGTGTGCTGAAAAATGGTGTTAAACCCCACAACAACAACAACAACAATCTCTTCAGTTATGTTTGAGTGTTTTATCATAAATAATCCATCAGTTGATGTTGAATGGACATAAGTTCAGCATGTGCCAAGCATCATTGTTACAAATAAATCAAATTAGCTAGACTGCTTGTAGTATACATGGCCACAGGTGGATGTTAATCAGGATCCCAATAACCACAATTATCTTTCTGACTACAGTGCTGTTCTTTATTTATTGGAACCAGCATTGTACCATTATGATGCCATAAAACTTACTCTATAATGGGCAATGGTAACTGCCCTGTGACATTCCATATATAAATACCTAGTGGTTGTGCTTCTTGTTGTTGTTTGTTAGTGTTGGTGATGTTAGTGTTGCTGTTTTAATTGTTTTTATTGTTGCTGCTGCTGCCTCTGATGATAATGATGAAAAGCCAAATGGCAGTTATTTTTGTTAATAATAATAATAATAAAAATAAAAATAAAAATAATATTTTCTTTTTATATTCCATGTCTATGTATTCTCTATTTTGTTTTTGCGCGCAATAACTCAAATTCTCCCCAGTCTACTATTACTCATTTTTTTTAAATGTAGCTTGCATTTGAGCAAGGGAGAGAACTTACTGATTTCAGACTCAAAAAGGTAAATGGTCAAGGTCACAAATGCTGAAAGAAGGAAGAAAACAGCATCTGCAGTAGCTTGACAATGTATACTGGATTACCATGGTCAGGCTTTGTAAAAATGACTTTCATTTCCATAGGAACGATGTCTGTTGATTTTGGGGTCAGATGTCAAGGTCACATTGAGTGTAAGAAGAAATATGATTTCTGAATGATATCATAAGCTCTTTAGCAGATATTTTGACCAAACCTTGTGGATTGTTTGCACTTGAGATGAGAAAGAAACTTATTCAAAGGTCAAGGTCTCTGTGACTGAAAGAAGGAAAAAGGGTTTCCACAAAAAATATTTAAGTTTTGTATCACACACTTTGACTTAATTTTCTAGATAGACTGCATTGGTGAGAATTGTTGTTGTAGGGTTTAACACCATTTTTCAGCACACGGTAGGCTATACATGGCGGCCAGTATTAGTGGTGGAGGAAGAACCCGGGAAATCCCTGGAAAGAACCCACCCTTGAGAAGCTACTGGCAAGCTTTCTCACATACCCACATTGGCCGAATCCAAGACTCGAACCTACGCAGACAGAGGTGAGATGGCAGTGATCCGTAACGGAGAGCGCTTTAGACCACTCGGCCACTCAGGGCCCCGTATTGGTGAGAAGGAAGGTGCCTGTTGATTTTGGAGTTACAAGGTGAAGATACAAGTCATAGGTACTCGAAGAAAGAAATTGGTTTCAACAAAATAACTCAAATTTTATGCCACATACCAAGACCATCCTTTATGGATGGACTGCATTTGAGACAAAAAAGGTGCCTACCAATTTTGGGGTCAAAGGTTAAGTACAACATGTTCATACTACTATTTAGATGAAACATAATTTCTGATTATGAGGATCACGGTTTACATTATTTCTAAAGCACATAGAAAGTATTCATTGCATTGTTAAGGCATATTGATAATCAAGGGACATAATTTTTAAAGATGTATTGATAAACAAGGGACATAATTCATCTCGCCATACCTTGCAAGCCTCTATGTGAGGGACCATTTCTTGTGCCCCATAAAGAAAGTTACACTTCTTTCACCTACAGATGATGATGATTTTCTAATATTAGCAGATATGAAAAAAATTTGTTATTAGAAAATGTTTTTCTGATATTAAAAATTAATTTCTAATCTTAGAAAATAATTTTATAATATTAGAAAATGCTGCTTCCTGACCACAGTGGCTTACCATATATTACAAATGCATAGAAGATGGAAGGGATGGGGGAACGAGACATAGGTGCTGAGGTGCTGTATGTATCATCCATTGTGGAGATCTTAGGAATTAACCATTTAGCTGTCATTGCACACATGTGTTTGATGGAAGGACCTTATATTTTTGTTATTTTTTTATATTACTGACTTTTTGTTGCAAAAGTTGCATCTGCAAGTAGGTCAAATACTGTCCAATGTCCTTAAAGGTTATTTTGTTACCACTTTTCACAGAAATTTATTCTGAAATGTAATCCATTTCTTTTACAGCTTTAATGCATGTCTGTATATGATGATTTCTGGATGCCTGGAAAATGCATCTTACACTCAGTTTTCACATTTGGGACCATCTCTAGACCTTGTAGGTAGAAGGGTTCATGATTGCTCATATACGGGCTGTTTTTGAGCCAGTTAGAGCCTAGATGGAACTTCTTTGTTTAATAGAAATTATTATTTCAGACAATAAAATATTCCATTTCAGGTCCTGTAATTCCCAAGCAAGTTCGGTCCTCACCTTGAGGTGTTGCATATGAATAATTTTTCTTTGTCTCAGACACTGACACCTAACCGTTTCTTGTCATTTCCTTTCTTGAATATTTATAAGATAATGGACTGTAAGGTAGATGACAGTATTCTTAGTCATAATATTTTCCGCATTAGAGAAAGCCTGTAAATATGAATTAACAGAAGATATTATGAATACAAGTCTCACTCCCTGTTTGAGTATATTTTATAAAGTCTGCTTATAAGAATATTGACTGGATTATTGTATACAATAATTAAGTGTTTATGATGAAGTTTATCTTATGTTCAGTTTAGTCCCTTCTTGAATATGTTAATCTAATTTCCACTCATTCTGCATTCAAGTAATTGTTAAATAATGACCAAAAAATCCCCCCCCCAAAAAAAACAAATTATTTCACCCTCCCCAAAAGATTAAATGGTAGATACCTGGATCCAAGATGGTGGCAGAATACAAAAGAAATGTCCTGTAACTTTTTGGTGATAAAATTCAGAGGGGTACAGGCTCCATTAACCCTTCTCAGTTTAAAGAAAGAGAACATATTGAACATAGCAGGAGTAAAGCCTTGTACATGGACTACCATATATACTTGCTTATAAGTGGAGTCCAACTGCAAACTGCACAGATCCAGATCTGCCATTGCATAATGCACTGGCAGATCTGGGAATATGCATTTGGTAAGAAGTAATCAGTAGAACAAACAACATAGACCCTGCTCTACAGGTGCATTATGCTATGGCTGATCTGGGTCTTTGTTGCTTGTAGTTTGATTTGATTTATAGGCAAGTATATATTGGTAAAACAGCCCTGCAAGAAAGCCTAAAAAGTTAAAGATCCACAACACCTCAGTTTGTGTTCAGTGCAGTTGCGGGAAGATTTACATATATTTATGAGTGTTTTTGCAGTGGAATGAATTCATTGTAGTTTATAATTAAAACAAAATAATTGAAAATATATATTTGCATTTTTTTTGCTGATTTGGAGTTGATAACATAGCTTCTTGTCACCATTTGTAATTTGTTATAATCTAGACAATTTAACAAAGGGAGATAATTTTTGAGCGTGTGCTTGATTAACTTGTCTATTTGACTCGAACATATCATAAGAATATTAACAATGTTCACAAATGGGACAGTTCATGATAGTTCATAGATAAGTGCTTGCAATGCATCCTGACCCTTGTTGATATTTCCCACTGGTGGCAGATGAGATGTGTTCATGCATTTAAGCAATGGTCTATGACCACAGATTGCTTGTGGTGTCTTGACCTGTCTAGATCCTTGGTTTTGATTTCAAAATAATTTAATTGTATTATCATCATGTATATTTTGGTGCAAAGTAATCAGTTCTTAAAGCTTTCTCTGATATATTGCTGGTAACAAAAATTTTATGACTTTGGCAAATACTGGTAGTTTAACTCAGCTGCAACTTGAAATGAAGGCAAAAGGATGTATGACCACATCTAGTGCATACTCATCTCTTGGAATGAAGGCAAAAGGCTGTATTACCAAATCTAGTGCACACTCGTCTCTTGAAATGAAGGCAATGGGCTGTATTACCACATCTAGTGCATACTCATCTCATGGAATGAAGGCAAAAGGCTGTACATGTATTACCACAGCTAGTGCATACTCATCTCATGGAATGAAGGCAAAAAGATTTGTTACCAAATCTAGTGCATACTCATCTCTTGGAATGAAGGCGAAAGGCTATATTACCAAATCTAGTGCACACTCATCTCTTGGAACAAAGGCAAAAGGCTGTATTACCAAATCTAGTGCACACTCATCTCTTGAAATGAAGGCAAAAGGCTGAATTACCACATCTAGTGCATGCTCATCTCTTGGAATGAAGGCAAAAGGCTGTATTACCACATCTAGTGCATACTCATCTCTTGGAATGAAGGCAAAAGGCTGTACATGTATTACCACAGCTAGTGCATACTCATCTCAT
This sequence comes from Sinohyriopsis cumingii, assembly GCA_028554795.2. Taxonomy (NCBI): domain Eukaryota; kingdom Metazoa; phylum Mollusca; class Bivalvia; order Unionida; family Unionidae; genus Sinohyriopsis; species Sinohyriopsis cumingii. The sequence continues at coordinate 108,908,925 of CM068824.1, read as the reverse complement.
GGAATGAAGGCAAAAGGATTTGTTACCAAATCTAGTGCATACTCATCTCTTGGAATGAAGGCGAAAGGCTGTATTACCACATCTAGTGCACACTCATCTCTTGGAATGAAGGCAAAAGGCTGTATTACCACAACTAGTGCATACTCATCTCATGGAATGAAGGCAGAAGGCTGTATTACCACAACTAGTGCATACTCACCTCATGGAATGAAGGCAGAAGGCTGTATTACTACATCTGGTGCACACTCATCTCTTGGAATGAAGGCAGAAGGCTGTATTACCACAACTAGTGCATGCTCATCTCATGGAATGAAGGCAAAAGGCTGTATTACTACATCTAGTGCACACTCATCTCTTGGAATGAAGGCAGAAGGCTGTATTACCACAACTAGTGCATACTCACCTCATGGAATGAAGGCAGAAGGCTGTATTACCACAACTAGTGCATACTCACCTCATGGAATGAAGGCAGAAGGCTGTATTACTACATCTAGTGCACACTCATCTCATGGAATGAAGGCAGAAGGCTGTATTACCACAACTAGTGCATACTCACCTCATGGAATGAAGGCAGAAGGCTGTATTACTACATCTAGTGCACACTCATCTCATGGAATGAAGGCAGAAGGCTGTATTACCACAACTAGTGCATACTCACCTCATGGAATGAAGGCAGAAGGCTGTATTACCACATCTAGTGCACACTCATCTCTTGGAATGACGGCAAAAGGCTATATTACCACAACAGTGCATACTCATCTCATGGAATGAAGGCAGAAGGCTGTATTACCACAACTAGTGCATACTCATCTCATGGAATGAAGGCAAAAGGCTGTATTACTACATCTATTGCATACTCATTTCTTGGCACATGTAGTTTATAATTGCTTTTCTCTACATATTTGATTAAAGAAATCTCTGCTCTACAGAATTGATGATTGATACCTGTGTACTTGTTCAGCCATTAGTTTAGGGACAGTTGGGACCTTTTTAGGGACTGTTTGCTAATTTGTATATTTATTGATCCTTTCATGGGGTTAGGTATTTATGGTAACTTAGGTACAGAGTGCGAAATTGCACACTAACCTGCAATTTTCATGTTGTTTTGGATTCTTTGGACCTTTAAATACGTACAATTTTTCAAAAAAGTTAAATACTCCATTTCACCAGCTGCTGTCCTTAATAAATGAAGTTTGGAGACACTAAAATAGAGCATGTATCATACACAGTAGACCTGTCATTGTATAACATTAAATCTGCCCTCTTCACACTGTGTCAATCTCACCACAAGTTGACACACTTCCGGGGACAGTTGAGGAGTAATATTTGATACACATTGCAGATACCTCTAACTGTGGATAAAAATTATTGGATATTTTGGACTCAGTACAACATTAAAATATATGGTAAGTTATTTTTTTTTTAAATGAAATTTTATGAGAGAGCTGAAATTATATCTTATGCAGCTTGTGTCTTCTTTTAACTTCAGAAGTTTGTATTTTAAGCTGAGACTTGTTTCAACATCATGTACTGAGTGTAACTATGTTAAAATGGAATTGTTTGCCCCATGCTTCAGCAGAGCTGAGCATATATTTTTGATATCCCCCATTTGTTCATCCATCTTTACATTGGTTCATAACTATCTCCTAAACAAAAGAATGGAGATTAACTTGCCTTGGTGTTCATCTTACCCCTATGTTTTACTTCTGCAAATGCAGTCCCAGATGGTTCCTGAGGATGGGTCTAAGGTCATGTGTACAGAAGTTATTTTCCAATATTTTCTTATAAAATTGTATATGTGCAATCATAGTAGGAAGACAAAAGTTAGGGATTATGTGTTTAGTTTGTGGGGATGGGGTGGGGTGGGGGCTGATTTGTCTTTTGAAAAAAGAAGTCCAGCCCCCAAATATCTCGAAAAGGTAATCTCCAGCAGATTAGGTGAAAAAAAATGAATTATCTTGAGGTGAAAGAAAAAAATATCATGGTCAGAAAAAAACGAACTGAGGTTCCATTCATTGCCCCTCCCCCACTGAAAATGAAATGACCGTTCCCTTATTTGTAACAGGTTTTCAGTTCTAATCCACTTGGCTTACAGTCCATAGCAGGTCGGGGTTTATGTTTCGGGAATGGGGATGGGGGAATGGTTGTTTCATAATAAGCATGGCAATTTGAGGTGGTAAGTCATCAGAGATCATAGTTGCACTTCTTTTTTGTAAAGATGAATAGAGTTGGTTGTTGTTGTTCTAGAGTTGAATGCCATTTTTCAGCACAAGATAGGTTATACATGGCGGCCAGTATAACTGGTGGAGGAAGTACCCTGGAAAACCCAGGGAAGAACCACTGACCCACGAGAAGCTATTGGCAAGCTTTCCCATGTACCCATGCTAGCTGAGCCTTGGACTCGAACCCATGCAGACAGAGGTGAGATGGCAGTGATCCAGAACAGTGAGCACTTTAGACCACTCGGCCACTCGGAGCCCGAATAGAGTTGGTATACCATTAGAAACTGATACTGGTAAATTTCTTTCAGACAGCCTGGTCTAGATTTAACCAACTTAATCTAGCAGTCCTATTATACAAAACTTAAGTCCAAGTCATTAAGGTGTTTTAATTAAGACCAGCCTTTAACTTAAGATGTGGTCCTGAAATTGACCCCTGGGCATACGCATATCAGCTGGCATGTAATTTGTCTGGAACATTGCTGTCTTATTACAATATCTGATACTGATGAATAAAACAAATGTTTGCCTACAGGAAGACTACTAGGGGTGAAAAGATAATTAGTCAAGAAGTTAACATACAGGTCATTAGTAGTTTACTTTATTCTAGTCTGGTTTATCCAACTTCTGTCTAACAAACACATTCCTTTCTGAATATTAATGAAAAACATGTGGATCTTGCAGGTCGTAATGGATTCTTAAGTGATGACAGAAATGAGCATATTTCCTCAAAGTTATAATAAAGAAAAGTCTTCAGCAGTTCTGGAATTCATTTTAAATGCATCATATAAAATGTTTATGTCAGAACAGCTTAAGGTATATATGATATAAGCACAATTCCTGAAGCTCTCTTTTCAAGTGATTGTACCATTGCTTACATACATTTTCAGTCTAAGTATTTCAACAGGTACTTTTACAAACAATCTAAAAGTGGCAATACAAACTTTAATACACAAATGGATATGCATCCAATATGAAAAGTTATACAGACCAACATCAATTTTATCAACATGTTTGAAGGTATCAGAAAGACATGTTTTGAAACGAATCAGGAACTACCTGGAATCTTCCAGTTTACTGCATTCAGGGCTTTGCTTAAGAATTGTCTTGCCTCTTTACACTAACTGGAATGGTGGATTAATGATTAACTGCAGTAGATCAAAGGTACAGTGTTTCTTGACATTGTTACAGTGGTAGGTACAGTGTTTCTTGACATTGCAAAGGATTTTGATTACAAAATTATGCCTCCAAAAATATGAATTTATAAAGTTAACCAAACAAATTTAATTTGGTTCCAGTCCTATCTTAAAGGCAGGCAACTGAAGTTTCTTTTGCAAACAAACTTTCAGATAAAAATACTTAGAAAGTCAGGTGTTTCACAGGGATCAGTTCTTGGACCATTACTCTTTATGCTGTTCATTGCTGATTTGCCATATCACTCTAAGATATCCACTTTTTGACATAATCACAGTGACATGGCATTATATAACACCAGATTAACTGGTTGAGAGCATAGAACTATATTAAATAAGGGCTTGTTTAATGTAAGCAAATGGTGTGAGCACAATGGTATGAAAATAGATGTTTGAAGATAAATGCAGTCAAGTCAAAACCAATGATAACAAGATGACAAGCCAAATTTAAAGTCAAGAATTAAACTTCCAAGTAATACATGAAGGAATAAATATGGAACAGTGTGAAAATAAACAAAAAATAAACAGAAAAACTACTTTACATTATGATTGTGGATATCTTGGACTGGAAAATAGAAGTTAATCAAGTCATAAAATGAGTAAACTCACTGCTGCATCTCTTAAACAGAATCAGATCTGGTTTCCCTCAAGAACAAAAGATATTTTGACATGCCTATATCATACCATAGCTAGAATATTCCTCTTCAGTTTTGGGGCAGTAGTGATTCAAAAATCAAGATAGACAACTGTAGCAAGGGTTATTCTTGATGCTGATGTAGTTACGCCATCAATATATCTATTATTACTCTTGGGTGACTTCCATATCTGCAGATAATTCAACTTAAAAACAAACAAATAAAAAAGACTCCAGATCAATACATATGTATGATTTTATGTAATTCATAATGTAATTCATTTTGTCTTATATGTAACTTATGTAATTCATGATGTAATTTATGTAATTCTTGATGTCTTATATGTAATGTATGTAATTAATGATGTAATTTATGTAATTCATTATGTCTTATATGTAATTTATGTAATTCATGATGTAATTTATGTCACTCATGATGTCTTACATGTAATTTATGTAATTCATGATGTAATTTATGTCATTCATGATGTCTTATATGTAATTTATGTAATTCATGATGTAATTTGTCATTCATGATGTCTTATATGTAATTTATGTAATTCATGATGTAATTTATGTCATTCATGATGTCTTATATGGGTTCTCTATTAGAGCTGAAACAAAATCTCACATATTTCTGTATTCAAATATTCATTGGATATATTCAGATAGGATTCAAATAATTATCAGTGTTAATAAAGACATAAAATCCATCCTTTCTTTCTATCTCTGACTTGGTATTTATTGACACCCCCAACTCACCGCCAAGCCATATTGAAAACTCTTAAGTCATCTAAATCTAATACAGGACTTTGTAGGGATCCTTAATAAGATTTTTTGAGGATTCAAACAGAAATCCTCAAAAAAGTTACTAAAGGGCAGAAACTTGGAAGTTTATCTTGAAACATGGACATGTGGCCAATTTAACTTAGTTAATGGATATGTTGATCTCTGGCATTTATGTATGTGTGTGATTTGGATTTTTAACAGCGTTATCAATTGTTCAGTCATATAATTAATTTGCTACAATGTCAGCAGTGTGGCAGTTTATTCTGATATCTAGCACTGGGGCATGATGCTGCAGACATGTAGTATCATGTCCCACCCATTTACATTATCCTGACACCAGGCTGAGCAGTCCTAACACTAAAAACCTCTTAATGCTGAGTGCCAAGTGAGGCAGCTGTTAGTACCATCTTTATATGTCTTTGGTAAGACTCAGCTGGGGTTCGAACCTGCAACCTCCTGCATCCAAGGTGGACACTCTAATCACTTAGGCCACTGGAGTGGTCCTCTGGAATTTAAAATATTACTGGTAGTATATACTGGATATATCTGATCTGACTAAAATTTGGACCAAGTTTTAAATGCACAATATCAGACATTGGGATTGTATGTTAAGCCATAAGAAATTAGAATTGATGACTTGACAAATAATTGTTTTAACTGTAAACCCATACAAGGATATTGACCTCATTTTACATGTAGGTGTATACATGTACACTGCAACAGGAGTGAAGAACCTTGTGGTTTCAGTAAGCTGTGTAATGTGACCTCTGTCAGTGTCAGGTAACTGGTAACTATGTGCATGTATTTGACAGTAAGATGAGTCTAACTGCAAACTGCTCTGACCCAGATCTGCTGTTGCATAATGTGCCGGGCAGTTTGTTTGGAGCAATCAGTCAAACAAACAACAAAGACTGTGATCTGCAGGGGCATTATGGTATGGCAGATCAGGATCTTTGTTGTTTGCAGTTTGTATTGTCTTATATGTGAGTATATATGGTAGTTCCTTGCCTCAGAAAGCTTCGGAGTAGACTATTCAGTTTGATGGGTAAAGAGGGTTTCCAAAAAAAATGTCAGATCATTTGAAAGTGGCATTGAAAAGAAAACGTGAAATAATTCTTGCACAAATGAAAATTTTTGCCAATAAATACAGCTTGATAATAATGCACAGTAAAAATCAGATTGCCAGATTTTATTGTGAGTGCAAACTCTTGACCCCAAGAACTTAAATGGTTTTGTTCCAAAATCTTTTCAGTCTGTCTGGCCTATGTTCATCTTAATAATATATGTCTGACATCTGCATTGCTAACAGGTAGGAAAATAAAGAAAAGGATGTGTCAGATTTTAGACATATTGGTAATTCCATATCTGTGTAATAACTTTAAAACTTTAATAAAGTTCGTATGTGGAAATATATCAGAGTTTTTGAAATGGTTGGTAGTGGCTTGGTGTGGAATGGTGGTAATGGTTTTGGGATTTAAGACAATTGCGTTTGACAGAACAGATGCCCACCAACAGTCAAAGATTTTTCAAAGTTCCGGTTGATTGATTCGCAAAGGTTTTGTTTACATATGACCCTTATTCTATACCATATTCTTCATCAAGTTGCCATTTTGAATATTGTCCAGTAAGGATATAATGAATACTGGGAGAAATCATGATTTTGTGAGCATCTGACTATTTAGAATTTTGACATTATAATTGTGAATCAGTGTTTTGAATTTCAAGTGATTTAGGAGGTTTTAAGTTGTTCCCTAGTAAAATAATTCAAACATTGCAGTTTAATTTTCACCTTGTTTGTTTCTTTGCAAAATGTAGCCAGCCTTGCATAGTAAACAAATTTAATATTTTGCCATAAAGTCTTCTGATTTAAATGTTCATATGTTTGTTTCAGATCTGTTCACTAATATTCTTTATGAATGTACATTCTTGTACTTGCCTGATAACCTTATCATTTCCTGCAGTCATTTCAAACACCATGTTTTTACATAAATTTTAACTGTGTAGCCAGTTAATTTTCCAACACTAACATGTTTTTGTAATATTGTTGCATTGGCTTAGCCATGTACTTTTAGTTTTGAGCAATCTGCTTCAAAATATGATGAAAAGCTGGTTCACCTGTCATGCCTTATGCAGGTTCTCTAATGTGGTCTAAGGCACTCACCTTTATCAATCACTGTCATCTCACCTCTGTTTGCATCATCATGGTTTGAGCCTTGGGCTTAGCCAATATGGTTATGTGAGAAACCTTGCCAGTAGCTTCTGGTGGGTTGATGGTTCTTCCAGGGATTTTCTCAGGTTCTTCCTCCACCAGATATACTGGCAGCTATGTATAGCCTATCATTTGCTGGACAATGGCATTAAACCCACAAAATCATAACATTAGATTATCTACTATACTTTATAACAAAATACTTTCATGTCATCTAATTTATTGTCTGCTGTTCTTTATGTGATTGCTTTATAATGTATTCATCATATTTCTTTGAAGTGTACATGTTTTTATAGTGGTAAATCAGTTGTTGAATAAGACTTTATTCTGTAAAGACACATTAATTGTAGAAGGCCATATGAGTACAATTTGTTCAAGTTTGAAGTCTCTATAATGAAGGGGGCCCTGAGTGGTCTAAAGTGCTTGCCTTTATCAATCGCTATTATCTCATATGTGTCCATGTGGGTTCAAGTCTCAGGCTAAACCAATATGGTTATGTGACAAAGCTTGCCAGTAACTTCATTTGGGTCAGTGGTTCTTGGGTTTTCTTGGAATCTTTCCTCCACCAGTTATACATGGCATATATGCTATCTTGAACTTAGAAATGGTGGTAAACCCCAAAAAACAACAAAAGCAAGTCAGTATTGTGTAACTAGTTACATGATGTTACATATACACACAGGTGTATCTGGACTGACATAATTGAGTAATCCCCACCTTTTCTTTCAGTTGACACCCACATAACCCTTAATATGTTTTTTCTGATTCTTGATGTGTAGCAGTCAGTTTCAGATTAATGAGGTTAGACTGTACCTTGATCCATATATTGCATGCATTCACATGCAGTGTATTCCCTCATTATTCCATCATTATTGTCTCAACCTGCAAAGCATAGGCAAGACATAGTTGTCACTTTCCTGATGATGTTTTAATTCTTTTTATGTTAGGATTTAACGTTAACCTTTGGCATTTAGGTCCATGTCTCTGACACTTCTGCATATACAGCCATAAAACTTGATCGATGTATACAATAGATACTCGTTACGGAGGATGCAGATAATCACAGACAAATGAAGCTCAGGCTACAGTGATTTCTTTGTGTATTTTAAATGTGCTTCAACAGAACCAGTGAAACATGATTCTGCAGAATTCTTGTGAAATGGTTGTTGTTGTGAGTTTAGTGCCATTTTTCAGCACACAGTAGGCTATACATGGCAGCCAATGTAAAATGTGTAGGAAGAACCTGGCGAATTCCTAGCAAGAACCACTGATCTGCAGGAAACTTGCGGCTGGCAAGCTTTCTCTAATACCCACACTGATCATGCCTGAGACTTGAACTTATGTGGACAGAGGTGAAATGGCAGTAATTTGTAAAAGTGAGTGCTTTAGACCACTCAGCTAACTGAGGTTCCCTCATGAAATGGACCTTACTACCAAACAGATTGGATCCGATGGTAATATTATAAATTGCAATTTTTTAACAGCATTGATTATGAGGTTTGTTTAATTTAGCGCTGTGCAAAGATATTATTTCTGTGATGGTTAAGCTGTCTGTATCAAAGTGATGTGTGCTTTTGTACAGTGCATTGCATGATTTAAAATCAGTGAAGTGAAGTGTTGTTACATGTAATTTATTGCAACACAAGGGATTGTCATATAACAAATAATAATGAACTGCTGCTGACAGTGATAGATTGTACAAACAAATTGAGACCATCCATCAATGGCAGTATTTCATACAAATATCCACAGGTCTGTTACTTATGACACTTACAAATGGTGGCTTATTCATTACTGATACTAAATCATATTTTCTGTACTATATTCTGGTCATCACAAAATTTTAGCATGACTACAGTTGTCCGAAAAGGTGTTATTTTAGCTAAATTTGCTTAATCTTTATAAACACAACATCAATATTTTGGGATTTTCAGCATCCATGTCAAGGATTTTTACTGTTATTGTATTCAAATTATTTGATTAAGAAATGTTTTTCAAGGTACCAAGTTCTGTTGTTTGAGTGGCAGGTCAATCTTTATTTCATCTACACATGTCGCTGGGAGACTAAGCAGCATTTTCCAGTAATGGTATAGTATAAATTTGATTGGCAGTTGGTTTTAATCCTAATTTGATTGTATATACTGTATTGTCAGACAAACAATTTATGGTAAATTTGATTGATGGTGGTCTCTTACCTTAGTTGATCATATAATTTATTTCTTATTATTTGGCTAGCTGAAAAACTAACAATGTATATGACTTAATGAATTAGGATATTTTTTTTACAAAGCTCATTCTGCAAAAGGAAGATGAACAAGCCTATATATTTACTTATAAGTAATCAGATGACTGGAGATGGAAACCATCAGAAACATCAACACTTGCAACAGAAATACTTGCTGTCCCCTCATTCCACAATACTCACCCCCCCTTCCCAATAGATGCATTCAGGATTTGAAAACTTTACTATCATCTATATATATATCCTCCTCAACTGACTATGGAAAAGATATCTTGAAATTGATACATGTATTGGTAATACAGTATTGTATAGGTTAATACATAATGTATAGGTTAATACATGCTGTAAACAGTATTGTATAGGTTAGTACATGCTGTATACGGTATTGTATGGATTAATACATGCTGTATACAGTATTGTATAGGTTAATACATGCTGTATACAGTACTATATAGGTTAGTACATGTTCTATACAATATTGTATAGGTTAATACATGCTGTATACAGTACTGTATGGGTTAATACATGTTGTATACAGTATTGTACAGGTTAATACATGCTGTATACAGTACTATATAGGTTAGTACATGCTGTATACAGTATTGTATGGGTTAATACATATTGTATAGGTTAGTAATGCTCTATACAGTATTGTATAGGTTAATACATGCTGTATACAGTACTATATAGGTTAGTACATGCTCTATACAATATTGTATAGGTTAATACATGCTGTATACAGTACTATATGGTAGTACATGCTGTATACAGTACTGTCTAGTTTAGTACATATTGTATACAGTACTGTATATTTTAATACATATTGTATACAGTACTGTATATTTTAATAAATATTGTATACAGTACTGTATTGTTTAATACATATTGTATACAGTATGGTATAGGTTAATACATAATGTATACAATACTGTACAGGTTAATACATAATGTATACAATACTGTACAGGTTAATAGATAATGTATACAGTACTGTACAAGTTATACATGTTGTATACAGTACTGTATAGGTTAATACATGCTATATACAGTACTGTATAGGTTAATACATAATGTATACAGTACTGTACAAGTTACACATGCTGTATACAGTACTGTACAAGTTATACATGCTGTATACAGTACTGTACAAGTTATACATGCTGTATACAGTACTGTATAGGTTAATGCATACCAACAAATGCATGTTGAAGCTTCATGAGTGGGAAGCATTTAAAAATATTCACATCTACAAGAACCTCTTTGAAGAGTTGCTTGTACCTAGCTCAGTGAGTAAGACCCCGAGTAAATCAAGAAATTAGTATTACTATCATTATTATTCACAGAGTTTACTAAGATGTTCAAAATTTTATATTAAACAGGGTTCCAAGTTGCGAGTAAAGTACTCCAAATTTCTACAAAATGTTCTAATTGGCAAGTAAATTTTGCAGAACAGTCACTGGCTGGTGACAAAAGCAACAACACAACACCCCTGCTAAAACCCCCAAGGCTGAGCTCATTAATATTGATCACAGAAGCTCATATCATTGCTAACAATTTACCTGTCAGTCATACATATATGCCAACTATTACACTTTTTGCATAACCAGTATGCTTTTCTTCACCTAATTACATTTTATGCTCACCTGTATATGCACTAGGCTTTTCCAGTTCATTAAAAATAAAAATAAAAATAAAGCAATGCCAAGTTATGTTTGTCATTTTTATTATCATGATTCATCTCTTTAATTCAACTTATCATATAAATTTGAGAATATTCCAAAATGAAAGACTGCTGCATGAGAATAGCATGAGAGTTAATTTGTCCATCCTAGATCTACAGGAACTTTTCTTATTTTATATTTATATCAATTGTATATGACCCATTTCCAAAAAAACATATGGGTTTCTTTAATTTGAAACTTTGATTCATAGGTTTATTATAATGGGAAGTTAGTTAGCAGACCAGTCTGTACTTTTTAAAGGAAATGGCACCAGATGTTAAGTGAAATGGATTTTTATGTCTTGACATGAGGATGAAAATTCTTAGAACAGATGGGTCTTTTTAAACTTCAAAACATACTCGATCACATAATGGACAAATCAACACTGCTTTACAAATTTTAAAAGAAGAATAAGAGGTTGAGGATATTGTCATTGCAGAACTTGTGGACTTCTTGATCATTTTGCTCAAGTTTGACATGTAAACTATTTATTAAAGTATGTGTTGAATATAAATAATTTATCAGTATGTGTTGTGTTTGTATTCTGGTTCTAATCTACACTGATTTTGTCCATATTTGCCAAGTATTTTTACCAGTGCCAGAGGCAGGTTAGTAGCAAAAATAAAAAATGTACATTTTTCATACAGTGTACTGTGATTATGGTATATGATATATAGATTAAACCTTTTAGCTCAGATTATGTAAATTAACAAAAATTATGCTTATACCACTCTCTGATAAAACTGTTGCTCCATGTATTGGAATATTTTCTTGTGATATTTTTTACTATGGTCTCATCTGTCCAGTTATAACGTATTTTGATGGAGCTCCTTCTTGGTGAATTGCTGGATATATATGCCACTTAATCTTCATTGTATCTGCACTTTATTTGGATATATGGGCCTACATGGTAATCAGTCCTGTTTTTATCTGTGCCCCAGCTTCTGTGCATCAGTGCCTAAATACTGTACATCAGCAGTGTGTCTTGCCTAATCCAGTTTTCCTTACTAGCATGCCTTGCATTTTGTCTACACCAATCAAACTCACAGGTTTGAAGAGAATGCTCCACCCACTAATTATCATAGCAATTGTTTTGGGTGTGATTGTTTGGATGCTGGGGGGGGGTATCCTTGCACAAAATTCATTATAGATGCAATCAGAGAGAACTTTAAATATGTAGTGAAAATTTCATGAAAATTGGATGGGAGAAGTTGAAATTTGTGCATAATATATAGTACAGCTTGTAAAGATGACCAACTGCTTGACTAACCACAAGTGTAGTGGGGTGGGGGAATGTTAGGTAAACACCAACACCAGGCTGTGTTATTATATTGGTCAGCAGGCATTGAAATTTCTGATTTGTGCTAGTTGATTGAGAGTCAAAATGCTATTTGAAGAGATCAGTTGAGAGATGGGTGATCATGTTGCTACAGTACATGATCCATCCCTATGAGGCTTTATTATATTACTGCAGTACCTGATCCATCCCTATAAGGCCTTGATCATATTGTTATAGGACATGATCCATCCCTATAAGGACTTATTATATTACTGCAGCACCTGATCCATCCCTATAAGGCCCTGATCATATTGCTACATGACCTGATCCATCCCTATAAGGCTCTTATCATATTGCTGCAGTGCCTGATCCATCCCTATAAGGCCTTGATCATATTGTTATAGGACATGATCCATCTCTATAAGGACTTATTATATTACTGCAGCACCTGATCCATCCCTATAAGGCCCTGATCATATTGCTACATGACCTGATCCATCCCTATAAGGCCCTTATCATATTGCTGCAGTACATGATCCATCCCTATAAGGCCTTATCATAGTTCAGCAGTACCTGATACATCTCTATAAGGCCCTTATTTTGCTACAGGACCTGATCCATCCCTATAAGGCCCTTATCATATTGTTATAGGACCTGATCCATTCCTATAAGGCCTGATCATATTGCTACAGTACCTGATCCATCCCCATAAAACCCTTATCATGCTACGGTGTCTGATTGATTCCTATTAGGCCCTTAATTATAACAAAGTTCCTTTTATCAGGCAGGTATGGTCATGGATACCATTTCATTAAGTGACAGTAAAATTATATGTGCCACATACTTTATTATAAGGTGGTTGCACTATATGGTAGTACATGTATATGCTAGGACACCCAATATTGGATGGAGTTATAATGAAGGAGTTCATGGACAGGACAATAATGAGGGCAGGGCTGGCCTTAGCAAACAAGGGGTCCAATTTGGAACATTTTGGCAGGCCTTCCTGGATTTATGCCAGTGGTCCCTTGTGAGCACAACATTTTGAAATAAACTAAAAAATTTCTTCCATTGCTTTAAAATTGACTTTCTACAGATATATTTTTAAAATTACTAACGCATGGTGCCTCTGTGAGCATGGGGCCTGATTGGGCCAAATCAGTCCAATTGGCCGGCCCTGAATGAAGGTGTACTACTGTATGATTTTTTATGAGGATGAGAAGGTGACAATGAAACTCTTGGATCCTAGACACAGTCCAGTGTGGTGGTGGTGGGGATGGAACCAAATATATATATTAAACAGAATATTTTTTTAATGCTTTCTTCTGTTTCTTCTGTCTTTATTCTTGTAGAATCTATTAATGAGGGCACTATTAACAATGACTGTTTTGATAGCTAAATGATGGACATTGTTCAGTAATATCAAGTACCATAAATGGTACAATTTTTGCAGCCATATATATATATATATATATATATATATATATATATATATATATATATATATATATATATATATATATATATATATATATATATATATATATATATTTTATATATATGGTATGTGGATCAAAATAAGTATTCAAAATTTTAAGACACTTTACAGTTAGTAAACTCGAAACTCTGAGTTAACCAGTTAATTATTGATGTGAATATCTATTGTGATGATTATGTTTAAGAACTGTAGTAAATAAATCATTAGTACGAGGAGTTTGATTTGTGAAGTCGATGATGGCAAGTTTAGTTCCTGGAAACAAATTGTTTACCTAGGTAATGGTTAAAGGACCCTGACAAAAAAGGAACTGCTCAGGAGAGGTGTGTTTTGAAAAGAGGTGATCAAGACAGGTTATTTTGGATAAATACAGGTATTATCTGTGAAACAGGTTTAATAGGAATTACATACTGTCAAATCACAAGCAAAAGCCAACTGCGTTCCTGTGTAGTGGTAGATGCAGCACAGGCATCATTTATAAAGATACTTAAGATATTTTCAGCTACATGTGTATGGCATGATAATGTGACTGAGTGTAACATCATGCTACATGTCTGTGGCATGATAATGTGACTGAGTGAGACATCATGCTACATGTCTGTGGCATGATAATGTGACTGAGTGAGACATCATGCTACATGTCTGTGACATGATAATGTGACTGAGTGGGACATCATGCTACATGTCTGTGGCATGATAATGTGACTGAGTGGGACATCATGCTACATGTCTGTGGCATCTTAATGTGACTGAGTGGGACATCATGCTACATGTCAGTGGCGTCTTAATGTGACTGAGTGGGACATCATGCTACATGTCTATGGCATGATAATGTGACTGAGTGAGACATCATGCTACATGTTTGTGGCATGATAATGTGACTGAGTGGGACATCATGATACATGTCTCTGGCATGATAATGTGACTGAGTGGGACATCATGCTACATGTCTGTGGCATGATGCCCCAATGCTAGACATCACTATAAACTGCCACACTGCAGGCATTGTAGTGATATGACTGTGAATATTTGTGAATGACTTGTACTTAGGATCATAAAGAAAAATATTTATTCTGGGATCAGTAAGTGGGGGTGGGGGTGATTGTTATAGTAAGCTTGATAAGAGTTTGTGTGTGTGATTTGGATTTTAAACATAGCTTTAACAATTTATAGTGATGTCTAGCAATGGGTCATCGTGCCACAGACATGTATCATTATGCCCCACTCAGTAACATTATCATACCACAGACATGTAGCATGATGTCCCACCCAGTCACATTATTCTGACATCAGGCTGACCAGTCTTAACACTAACCTCTTAATGCTGAGCACCTAGCGGTCAGCGAGCAGTGGAAGCTTGATAAGAAAATAGGTTTATAGTTTAGTTCAAGACTGCTTACCTTGACCAAAGGTCAAGCTAGGTCACTGAGACCTCTTGGACAATAATCTCCAGTTAATGACAGTACTTGTGCCTACAGAAACGACTATTAAACTCAAGATGGGTAAATAATGTGCACTTGACCAGTTATTGCCATTGTAAAAGCCTGTATATATTCCCGTATTTTAGTTCAAGTTGTGGCAATATGTGGGTATCATGTCCACACCTTGTCCCACGTTATTTAAGTCACAACAGGTTGCAGTTTATGGTGTCCAGGTGGTTATAGGTAAGGTGATATGGATGATTGACAAGTTAGGATGATTGACAAGTCCTTAAGATACAGTAAGATATTTCTCTTCTTAACTGTAGTATCAAGTCTGTTGTTAGCTTTACTCATTTGTCGCTGTTTACAAGTCACATAGTTTTCTGGTCTACTTAAATTATTGTTAGGCTAAATAAACTGAACCTGGTTTATGTCATCTGGTATGAAAAATGAGATAGATAAAAAAAATATATATATATATATTGTGAAGTGTTCTGTTAAAATTGCATTTTAATATCCATACA
This sequence comes from Sinohyriopsis cumingii, assembly GCA_028554795.2. Classification (NCBI taxonomy): domain Eukaryota; kingdom Metazoa; phylum Mollusca; class Bivalvia; order Unionida; family Unionidae; genus Sinohyriopsis; species Sinohyriopsis cumingii. Next base: position 108,893,199 of record CM068824.1, on the reverse strand, counting down.
CAATTTATCGTGTTAATCTTTAATGATTATTCAAAATAAACAGGTGATGGTCTCGTAATGGTTTATGTAATGGTCTACTTACTCAAAGATCTACAGTGCAGAATAGAAACATGGGTTGCACAAATCAAATGGTTTCTCCCTATCAACTTCTCAGCTCAACAGAATTTGACTACATTTTGACAGAAAGCATCCTGCTACATAGGGTGCAAGGGACAGTTTATATGCACAAACTTGATGTTACATACCCTTGCCTAATACATGCATCAAAATTCATAAACAAATAAAATACATGAGTGAGGTCAAAAAGGTCAATTTTTTGGGATAAGTATAATAAAGCCAAGCATAATAATATTATCCACTTGACCTGAAAAGTCAGTGGGAATTCATAGATTAAAATGTTGATTCACCCCACCCCCAAATTTGTACATGCATTTTTCATGTCTGAAGGTCATTTTTGAGAACATAAGATGCTCACAATGCAAACACAAGCCCTTTCCCTGGGTGATAATTTTGAAAAACAGTGTGTATTTCATACATTGATGCAAATTCAAAATACATGTAGTTGTCATCCAGGCAGTTTTTGAGATATTCTACTTGTCTTTAACCAACATGTCTACTGCCATAAGTAGTCCAGAACCCCCCAGAACAAAAATATCGCGTGATGTGTCTTACGTTGTAGGACTACTGCTATAAGTGGCTAGCTCAGTGCTTCCTAGCCAACTATTGGTATCTCACTGGCTACATACTCTGCAGTGACTACATGAGGTGAACATGCCTCACATCAGTTTCAAGAACAACACAAGCCGGAATGGACCAAATTCACAAATATATCCATATCTTTAATTATCACACAATAATAGCTCAAAAAGTCGCACCAGGTTAAAGCAGGACCAAGAGTGGCCAAGTCGTCTAATTGGACTCATCATTACAGATCACTCACACATCTCACCTCAGTGTCCCTTAACATTGAGTCTAGACTAGACAGGGTGGGTGGGTATGTGAGAAAGCTTGCTAGTAGCTTCCCTGTGGGTCAATAGTTTTTCCTGGGTTCTTCCTCCACCAGATATACTGGCCACCATGTATGCTTATTATGTGCTGAAGATAGCATTAAACCCCACAAAACCAAAGCAAAGTGATAGAAAGCATAATAGCAAGTGAGGCTTTCAGATTTGTATAATTTATTATGTCAATCCACCATCAGTTATGGCTCTTGTTTCTAAAAGTTGAAAAACCTTGCTCAACCTTTCTGGAAAAAACCCACTTAATAAAATTCATTGAAATTATACACAAAGCATCCTGCCATAGAAGAATTGCAAAGTCATAAGATTTATGTCTCTCTGCCATCAAATATAGGGACCTTGCATTGATGGCTTTCAATATTGGTCAAATTATGGTGATTTTCCATCAATTACAAATGAAGATACGAAAAATAGAAAAACATTTAAACTGTTGTTTTCTTACCATATTCAGTCAGCAGCATTGGAATAATTTTCAGTGGAAATCATCATCCTGACTGATTTTTTTCCTTTATGAAAGCAAGGGAAGTAACCTTCAAAAAAGACTATCTAAATTCAAAGGTTTGGAGTTTTGCATAATTATTCCCCTTGCAGAGAGAAGTTTAAGAAAACTATTTTTACAATTCAAGATGCATAAATTTCAATAAAATGAGTTATACAAAATTAGATATCCAGTTACAGAATTTATTTACATATTTAAGTATGTGTAAGAAGAAGATTTTGCTTTGATAAGTACATATTTGTAGTAAAAACCATGTCCAAGTCAAACAATTTGTAAAATTTGCTAAATAAGTGACATCATTCAGGATTCTTTATTATTTTGAAGTTTTATATGTTTGGTTACACAGAACTTGAGAGTTGCTTGTAATGCTGTATTAAAGTGCCTGCAACATTTTGTATATGTTATGATATGTAATGTGCATTATTTTAATGCATTCTGTATATTCAGTCCCATTACTCACAAATTATATCAAATATATATTTTGTATTTTGACTTTTAATATAAAACAAAATATACAAATCCAATAAGCTTTCCTATTGAAACACTTCAAAATGTAATTACAAAGAGCAAATAAATTCATGACTTAAAATAAAAACCCAGAGTAATTCAGTAGTCAATCCAGGTTGATCAGGTGTTGGGACTCGCTTACTTCACAGAATAACTGCTTGTAATACAAATAAGCCTATACTTGAAGGGGCCAACTATACAAATAAGCTTATACTTTAAGGGGACAGCTATACAAATAAACCTATACTTTTAGGGGCTAACTATACAAATAAGCCTATACTTTAAAAGGCCAGCTATACAAATAAACCTATACTTTAAAGGGCCAGCTATACAAATAAACCTATACTTTTAGGGGTCAGCTATACAAATAAACCTATACTTAAAGGGGGGGCCCCGAGTGGCCGAGTGGTCTAAAGCGCTCTTCGTTACGGATCACTGCCATCTCACCTCTGTCTGCGGCGGTTCGAGTCTAAGATTCAGCCAATGTGGGCATGTGAGAAAGCTTGCCAGTAGCTTCTCGTGGGTCGGTGGTTCTTTCCGGGGTTTTCCGGGTTCTTCCTCCACCATTAATACTGGCCGCCATGTATAGCCTATCGTGCTGAAAAATGGCGTTAAACCCCACAACAACAACAACAACTATACTTAAAGGGGCTTGAAGGGACCCAGTGGACAATGCTAGTTGAATAAATAACTGTCCTTATTACATGATCACCATAAAGTGGAGTATAATCTGTTCATGTAACAGGCATGAATCAGTGTCCTATTTTGGGCTTTTACAGGTGTGAAAGCAAGTAATAAACCCCACATAAACATTTGATTCTGTTGTAGAAGAACCAAAACAGTCTCACTCCCATGCAGACATTGTCATAACAGCTGTGTCCCATCAACTTACATGAATCTAAAATGGGTCAAACATGGTTTAATTTTGTTCACAGTAAATTATCAATTGTTAGTTACATAACCAGTAGTTCATATTATATAAATTTGTTATATAAACAGGATAATCTTGTACTTATTATATACACAAGATAATCAGGATAATCTCATACACTTATGTGTAGAGGATAATCTCGTAGCTGTTATGTGATCAGGATAATCTCATATTGTTGACTAGGCATCTTATTGACTAGGCATATTGTTGACTAGGCATCTTGTTGACTAGGCATATTGTTGACTAGGCATCTTGTTGACTAGGCATATTGTTGACTAGGCATCTAGTTGACCAGGCATCTTGTTGACTAGGCATATTGTTGACTAGGCATCTTGTTGACTAGGCATATTGTTGACTAGGCATCTTGTTGCCATGGTGTTGTGAAATCATTAAATCAGGAACTGTATGTGGAATACTGTACCTCTCTGAACCTTCATTGAAATTTTTGCTGTCTTCAGAGTATCAATATTTTTTCTTTAGACCAATACTAAACTTTGTTGAGATTTTTGCAGTCATCTTGTACTGTATGTGTTGGCCAGTGTTACAAATATTTTCAGTGTTCTTTAAATTTTGTACTAGATCAGAGTTTGATGCTGTTGTTGTTGTTGTTGTTGTTGTAGGGTTTAATGCCATTTTGCAAGACAGGATAGGCTATACATGGTGGCCAGTATAAATGGTAGAGAAAGAACCAGGGAAAACCCCGGAAAGAACCACCGACCCAGGAGAAGCTACTGGCAAGCTTTCTCACATATAACCCATATTGGCTGAGCTCAAAGCTCAAGTTTAATGCATTCTCATAGTTGTATAGCTCATAAATTGATGATGATGGTGTAGGTCTGTGATCCTTTATACTTGGAAATAAATGTTATTTTGATAGAAGGTCTTTCATCTTTCTTTTTTGTTCTGTCTCCATTTTGGTTAATTCTTGTGTCAAGGTCATTGCTTGCATTTTTTTAAAACTTATTTTTTGTATTTATTTTACTTATTATGCTAATGAGCACAGTAACTTGTACATATACACAACTATTTTGTCCAGAATTTCAATTTAGTTGCATTCCAATAAATAATTTGACATGTCTCTGTGATTGATTTTTAGATCCAAGTTCTTGACTCCATTTTATTAAGAATTTATTTTCAAAATCAAATTAGATGTATTTTAAGAATACTTTGAATAATACAACTCAATAACTTTGTTGGTTTGTTTTCCAGATAAATATTAGTTAGAGATTTGACCAAACTTAGCATGTGGGTATATCTTGACCTTGTCTGAGAAACGTTACTTGATTAATTGATTATTCATGAATGGAGGGTTCAAGTTCAAAGACAATGAACAAGAGTTTTTGACTGTACTTATGAGTATCTTGTGCACTCACACATGTAAAAAAATGATATTTTCTTTTACCAATTATGGGCTGTTGGAATTTTTATGTATATCAGAGATGGTTCCAACACTCTGCAGAAAAACAGACTTTTTGTATATTCCTAGAATTTTTTTGGGCCAGTGGAGCACCAGGCCATGCAAAAGAACCTGATATGATATGGACCTTATTTCATTATTTAATTGTAACATTATGTATAAACTACCTCAGTATATGGTGACCTTGCATATAAAGCAGTCCAATTTTATGGCATTATAGTGAGGGAATAATGTAAGTTGCACAACATCCAACAGAACAGGTCTTAATTAGTGTTGTTTGCATGGTGCCTCAGTATGGCAGATCAGGTCTACAGTGATAGGTTGGAATAATGGATGGAATGAACAGTGTAGACACTTGAGGGAGATCAGGTCTACAGTGCTAGGTTGGAATAATGGATGGAATGAACAATGTGGACCCTTGAGGGAGATCAGGTCTACAGTGCTAGGTTGGAATGATGGATGGAATGAACAGTGTAGACCCTTGAGGGAGATCAGGTCTACACTGCTAGGTTGGAATAATGGATGGAATGAACAGTGTGGACCCTTGAGGGGGTCACAGTAGCTAAGTTGGTGGAGCATAAGACTCTTGATCTAAAGGTGGCAGGTTTGATACCCATCCAGGCCAGACCAGGCGACTTTGATGTGCCTTTAATAAAGGCACTTAGTTCCCATTTCTTCCAAATGATATAGATTATTCAAAGTGCCACTAAAAACAAACAACTAACTGATTTGCCTGCATATGATGCAATGGCAGATCTAAGTTTTCATTTTCTAGATAGCTAGGTGCATGTGTGCATGTTATACAGAACAATTATGATTGTTTCTGGATGTGTTTTTAGTATGATTCTTGCTGCTTACACTTTTACAGACTGTTTTTAGTATGCTCCTTGCTGCTTACACTTTTACAGACTATATGTATATCACTACTACTGTATCAGGTTGTTTTGAAATCTTTCTGCATTAGCACATGAGGATATTGACTCTATCAAATTGTACTTTTATTGCAACAGGATGAATGGGGTTAGGATTAGATTTAGTGAAGACGCAGATAGCAGTGACGTAAATGAGATGTTTATTTATAATGTAGCTGAATGAAGTATGAACCTGACACCACACTCTAGTGCATAAAGTTCAACAATGGATATAAAAAAATGATATCTTTCATAAGTAGAGCTAATCTAAACATTTTAACTAAACCAAGTTATCAAACAAGAACCACAGAACTTATTGACAGATATGAATAATGTATAGATCTATCACCTTGGATGATTAATATATAGGATTTATTTATTAATATGAATAATGTATAGATCTATCACCTTGGATGATTAATATATAGGATTTATTTATTAATATGAATAATGTATAGATCTATCACCTTGGTTGATCAATATATAGGATTTATTCATAAATATGAATAATGTATAGATCTATCACCTTGGCTGATGAATATATATGTATAAGATTTTTTCATAAATATGAATAATATATATCACCTTGTATGATCAATATATAGGATTTATTCATAAATATGAATAATGTGTGATTATGTTACCAAGGGTGATAAGTGTATAGAATTTATACACAAATACGAACAACATATGATTATATCATCGAGAGCATTAATTTTATAGAATTTATACACTAATATGAGTAATGTTTGTTTCATCCTCAAGATGTATTGATTTTCAGTCATATGATAATATTGAATGATTAAATTTCATTTGTATAGTGATATAGAATAATACTGTTTAAAAAATAGTTCATGTTTATCATGGCATCCAGCTGATGATGTATTTCTGGTTTCACAGCTCTCAGGAAATTGTCATAGAGCAACCATACATTGTGAGATTCTCCAAGTCAGCTGAAGGATCCTTTGAGGGCCTCCTTTTTTTCCCTACAGACCCATTGGTCCCGAAGCTTTAGTCTCTCACATCAAGTAAACCAATCAAAACCATCCTCTGAGCCAAATTTACCATTTACCACACCATCTGGGTTAAACAAAACCCATTAGAGTTCTATGACTCCAAATGAAAAACAGCTAAAAATATAATGACTGCATCTTTGCTAGCCAACGCATCCAATCAAATTAAGTTGTTCAGATTTGAAAACCATTCTTACATGATCGAGACAAGGGGAGCACACAAATTGAATGGACTGATAAATAAGCAATTTTCTACTGCCGGTCCATGTTTGCACAAATACCTTTCACTCAAATACATCTGTAATGGCTTCCCTCTGGTACATAGTTATACTTTCGATGTTAAGCTTATAAACCATCCCTTTTTAAGTCAATTTCCTCCACAATTATCGGTCGATGTACCATGCACCATGCTATTGGTTAGTTGGCATTACATACTAAGGGAGGCAGCTTACGAAATCCAATAGATGTTGCTATGATAAAGCACCAATATATCTGTTCGATCCATCAAGGTGTAGATACAGTTATCATATCAGAACCTTGCTAGTGAAGATGATAATGACTGAAGCCATATGGTACTTCAAACATGGTTAAGTAAAAAAACAATTAGATGTATTATCCATGCGGACACATAATGTCTGACAAGAATGATCTCACTAAATAATAACTTGTACTCATCCTGTAATACCTGCAATGTATCATTGAATTCAGTTGGTCTGTTCAGTCATAAATTAGCTAGCTTGAAACAGTCTATCTGATAGCATGGCATTATATGATATAGGTCTGACCCTCTGTAAAATTGAGAATAGATTCTGAAATATCTTATATAGAAAACAGTTTTGTCACATAAAATGGTTAGTAAGAGAGTATATAATTTTATATTTAACATACCTCTACAGCTGAAGATTGCTTCCATAAAGTAGACAGATTTCTGAGAAAAATTGTATTATGTTACAACAAGAATTTACTCTGCAAATACTCAAGTTGTAGTTAAAATGCACAGACAGAAAAATTGAGGTAATCAGTTTTCTCATTGCAGGCACTTTTCATGTGCAGCAATGGGTAAACCATACTCAGTGTTTTAGAATAGTTTGGTTAAAATAAAACCACCCTTGGGTAACACTGGATGTGGCAATGAAACCGAAGTACATTTTCATTCATATATAATGCATAAACGGCTTACTACACACAAGTCCATGACACATGTCACAGATTGAAATGCAATAATAAAAGACAGAAAAAGAACCAGACTTTGCATGGCAGCCTAATGTGCTTTATTGTGACATCATTGATATATTGTGACATGTGCTACTTTGTAACTTCATTACCCCCAGTGTTCTGCCACTGAATGTAAAGAATTACAAACTTTTACTTACATATTTTAAGCAAAATCCATTGTAAACAAAAGGTCACAGCAGATGCAGTATTAATTGAATATGATGCAGTTATCAAACCATATATTTTCTCCACGTGGCATTTTACCACTATATTCACAGCATTATATCAGTGGTGTTGTTCTACCAAAGGGAGGTAACCCTCTTTACATACACTAGTATTTTGTTTCAAGACAAAAAACTGTTGCTATGGTTTTGTATACTGTGAATCATTATTTTTTTATGGGGTGCAATATTGAGGGTCAAAAATCCCATTGGTGTTAGAACTGGCGATCAGATTGAGGCCCCCCCCCCCAACCTTGGTGTCAGAACTGAGGGTTAAATTAACAGTGTTGGGGTCTCTGGTGCACCAATAGGGTATAGGGAGGGAAACACTGAATTTACTCATTTCTGTAATGTACCAGTTTTTGTGTTGTCTCAGTTTTCATATCATTCTTTGCAAAACTATAAAAATTTACACCTACGAAAATAAATGAATTCATAATAATGATAATGCCAAGAAATGCAGAATCTGAATTATTGTTGTAGGCACTTCCATCACTTAAAGGTTTGAACTGACTTTTTTATTTCAGCATTTGAGTGCATGATAGTTATGAACTATTCATACTTGATTGAGTTTTCAAACATGGAAGTCCTGGCAAAACCATAGCTACCAGTCATATGTATAGTGCAATGATAGGCAGACAAAACCATGATTGACATCTTTCAAACTTTGCAGAAGTGGGTTCACAGATGCAGATAAAAAAAAAGTTCACTGTCATTTCTCTCATTTTTTCATATCAAGTTTAAAAAATGTTGATTTGATCAGTCATCCTTTAATTGTGGCAAAAATTGTTAAATGTGAAATATTTGGCACCTCCATTTCTCATGACGTAAAAGTTAGATTTGAGTGAATACAAATGGGACATGATATGTCATTGTCGTTGTTGTTGTTCTCGGGTTTAAAGCCATTTTTCAGCACAAAATAGGCTATACATGGCGGCCAGTATAACTGGTGGAGGAAGAACCCTGGAAAACCCAGGGAAGAACCACCGACCCACGAGAAGCTACTGGCAGGCTTTCCCACGTACCCACGCTAGCTGAGCCTTGGACTCGAACCCACACAGGCAGAGGTAAGATGGCAGTGATCCAGAACGGTGAGCGCTTTAGACCACTCGGCCACTCGGGGCCCCGGGATATGATATGAAAATGACTGGAATACTTAGAAAGCTTGAACTGACAAATCTTTGAAGAGTAAGGAACTGACCATTTAATTTTAGGGCAGGGGTGGTGGTGGTCAGGATTTTCTTTGAACCTTTTTTTTTCATTTGCCTGCAGATAAATATTTTTTATCAACCAGTATAATGCATACAGTTAATTTTTATTTTCTATGAATCACAGGCAGAATATTTTTTTCAAGCTTAATGGTGCACTGAAAATCTAAAAATAATTCCCAGGGCCCACCCTCATCCCCTTTCCCCAAATTAAATGTTTGGTTTCTGACTTTTGTTCACAGAGGCAGATAAAAAAAATCTTGTTTCTTTTGTTGTAAATTAATGAAGAGTGATAACTGAAGATAGTTACTTTGAGCATGAAATGAAAGAGGTTCTCAGTTTTGTAAAGAGAGGCTGAGCATGACAAACAAATCTTTACTTTAATTCTAGGAATCAACAACTCCTATGGCCTAGTGGTTAGAGCGTCCACCTTGGATGTGGGAGGTTGTGGGTTCAATCCCCAGCCAAGTCATACCAAAGACTTACAAAAATGGTACTAACAGCTGCCTCACTTAGTGCTCAGCATTAAGAGGTTATGTGTTTGGACTGGTCGGCCCGGTGTCAGGATGTCTGGGTGGAACATCATTCTACATGTCTGCGACATGATGCCCTAGTGCTAGACATCACTATAAACTGCCATACTGCAGACATTGTAGTGATATGACTAAAATTTTTTTAAAGCTACATGAAAAATCCAAATCACACACACACACACACACACACAGACACACACACATACATTTCTAGGAATCAAATGACATTATTATTTATAAGAAGCAAGTCTTTGTTTACTGTACAGACCTGTACCTTCTAAAGTCACTTTCAGCAATGAAAACTAGGATGTTGCTACCTGTGACAGAAATCACATGATAATAAGCTCTTTTCATTGTTTAGGCTTACAGGTGCCAAGATATTTGAATTAATCTGGGGGATTAAGAAATGCACACAGGAAAATTCAGATTTTTACCTCTCAATAAAAAACAACTGCCATCAGAAAAATCCTCATAAATAGAGAAGCCAAGTGGCTACCAGTTTTCAAAGAGAACAGTAATACTGTAAAGGAGGAGATAACCTCTCTTCCAAGGGTGACCTCACTTGAATGATGCCTTGTAAGAGTGGGAACTACATCACATGCAGGGTTTAGTCCTACAATGTAAGACATAGCACATGTTGGTTTTCTTTTAGTACTATCACTCCCCAGAACAAAAGTATCAGGTGATGTGTCTTACATTGTAGGACTAATACAGGGTTGATTTATGCAGATTTGGATTGTGTTTTCTTCACTTGTGAATGCTGGCTGTGATGGATGTATATCTTTCACTTGAAATTATCAGGGAAGAAAAGAGGAACAAACTTGATATCCAGGCTATTGTTAGAATGTGTGCCAAATTGACAGCTAGTGCTAGTTTGTTTTCAGACAGTTTTGTCATGCATGCAAGAACTGTACATATTGTACTGTATGCTCCTACATGATTTAGTCTTGATTAATTTGATAAAGTCGGGATTGAAACTCTACTCATTTGTTTACAGATAAAAAAATTGTATCCAGATGCCAATTTGCGACTCCCTGGCAAAAAGATTTTTGGGAACCTAGATCCAGAATTTATTAAGCAGAGACGAGACGGTCTGGATGAATTCATCAGGAGGCTGGTGACCTATCCAGAACTTGGCCAAAAGTAAGTTAATCATGACATTTTTTTATATAGCAACCTTCAGTTTTGGTAACGATCATATTTTGTGGATGAAATGATCAGGGGGACATCCTAATATAATTTTCAGAAGGGGTGGGTGGGCATAGGCTTGATCTCAAATATGACCATGTCATATTACAGTTAACTAGTTGAAAATTAGGTGTACTGTGCATTAGTATTGATTAGATTGCAAGTAGTGACAGGAAAATAAGAGCCATTCCTTTAAACCTGTTTTTTTAAATAACCTTTTAGATCAATTATTTTCATCAAAGTTTTCAGAAAGCATTATTCTTTTTATTTGAAGAAAAATCTTTTCAAGTTGTAAAGCCATTGTCAGGAAAGCTGTGTCTGATCATTTGTTTTGGTTAGTAGTAAACTATGTATCCATACACATAGCAGTTTTTGGATCTACTGGTAGGAATCAATAAGACTTCAGAATATTTTTTTGAAATAATGGCCCATCTTTAATTTCAGTTCATGTTTATTCAGTATTATTTTCAATTTACTGGAATGGAAATTTAATTATTTTTATGATTTATATAATGCAAGTTTTGGGTACCAGGCAGTAAAAAGTAGGGTAGAATTTGGATCATTAATGGATTTTAATAGAACAACCAAATTTTATTTTAGGAAACATCTGTAACTAATTTGTAAATGATTTCTTGATTGAATGAGGTTTTTCTTGTTGCTGCTTCTTTAAATATATGGAAAATATATTGTTTTATTTACAAAACATTAATGTTTGCAGACATTTTTTGTTCACCATTGGGTTAGAAGTGGGTGTGGGATTATTTGGGAGATCCCCCTAGCTGTTTCAAGTTTCCTCAGAAACCACACTACTGACTAGATGTTGATCATCGACAACCTGCCCTCATATGACATTATCAATGCCACTCCTGGTTAGCCTACTTTTGAAACATCATTTCTGTTAGTTAGTAAATAATTTCTTATGAAAAGATTGATAAATTATTATGACAGCAATAGTTTGTCTAGCTGTTTTTATTTTATATGTTTCTTTGAGCAAATTCTTAGGAAGGCATGCTTAAATCCAGGAAAAGTTTTTCTGCCAATTTTTTGATGATTTCAACTTGTAGTGGCGGTGGCATTGCCCACTATGAGAAGTAAGGGTCAGCTGCTCATTCAGTGGTTATTAGTCAGGTGTCAGACAGTTGAGCAAGTGGAGGCAAACTTGGGCCTCTTGTTTTTAGTTGTTCCAATCTCATTTGCTACTATTAAGGCAAATGGTTCTGCATTTCTTTATTGATGGATAGCCCATGAGATGGTACCCAGACTCATATCCACCTTTAAACAGGAAATAATAAAGTAAAAGAAAGGTGGTAATGTTCACTCCATATTGGAAACAGAAGTGTTTGGAATTGGATACAATGTCATGATGAATCATCAGTTTTGGCAAACCAGTCAGTGATTGGAGGTTGTGAGCTCAATACCTGGCTGAGTTATAACAAAGACTCATAAAAGAATGGTACTAGCAGCTGCCTTGCATCATGTTCAGCATTAAGAGGTTAGTGTTAGGTATCAGGATAATGTGACTGGGTGGGACATGATGCTACATGTCTGCATGATGCCCCAGTGCTAGACATCACTATAAACTGCCACACTGCAGACGTAATGGCAATATGACTGAATTTTGTTAGAAGCTACATTAAAAATCCAAATCACACACACACACACACACACACACACAGAGTTATTTGAAAATATCATTAAACTAGCAAATATTCTTGACCAAACTGATTATTTGCAACAGTGCTATGTGTTACTGATCTACCATATGCTGATAGATTAGTGTCAGCAAATTTTCTGTAAAATTTCTTCTTGTATCTAATTTTTTTATATTTTATCCTTCAGCACAAGTTATTCTATTTTTGTGGCTATACTAGACTAATGAAGCAAAAAGATGAGGAATTCTTTGAAGGGAATTCACCTTAACTTTGAAATTTAAAAACAAATGAAAATCTTTTCGACAAATAGCTGTTTTCAAAGGTTGTTAGAAATTCTTAAACTTACACTATATCTTCATATTTTCTGTTGAAATTTAAGTATTTATTACTGTTATATTTTACGATGAGCAGATTACTACATGATATTAACTAGTGATAGATTATCTATGAAAAATTATTTCCAATGATACATTTAAAGATAATACTGACAAAACTGACAAAATATTGATTTATTTAATTGTTCCCTTACTTCCGGAACAATTGGTAATTATGGCATGTCACTCTTCACATTGAAGTGAGGTTAAATTCAGGTTAGGAATTGGGACATAGATGTCAATTACATCAGCTGATCACTCACCATGCTCCTGTTATCATTTATAATCAGTCAAAAGTTCTGGAACAATCTGGATAACTTAATATGGAATAGAATCTAATTTTCCAATTGTAAGTAAGGAAAAAAAAGGTAAGAATGGAGGGATAAATCCTTGAATGGCCATGACAGATTTTCATAACATTACATCACTGTTGATATTAACATGTATCTGCAGAGAACCACTTTGTCTTAGTTCTTTAGTGTGTCAGACTCGTGACTGTGGCTTCAAATTGTACCACTTGATCAACCCAGGTCCTCTACCATGGCGTATTCTGGGCAAGGCATTTTACTCTAGTTTGCTTAGTTCTGAATAACCTTCATGTGTTGCTGTGCTGCAAAATTTGCTAGATTATATATAACCAGCTGTCAGCATTTCTAACTGATGTAGGGATAAATTTAACATAGAATTTTCATCAAGTTACTTTACTTGGAAGGGTCTGTAGTGGGAAGAGTTGTCTTAGTCACTTTGTTTATCTTCATAAATTAAAGACTGAAAGGGTACAGCATATCATGGCTCAAGAACTACCCAATATACTGCATTCACATGCAGAAAGAATTCTATGTGGGAAAAAATCAACATAATAAGCACACACTGATGATGTTGTAATCAATAATGCCCCTACAGCATGTATTTACATACTAGAAATGTCACTTCCTTTGTGTATGCTGGGAGCTCTCTGCTTTGGAGGTGCATCTCTCATCCAATATGGACATGCCATATAAACACAACTGTAAGACCCATTTTTTAATCTTCTTTAAATTAAGCCACAAGTTAAGTAAGAACAAGACACCAGACATGGTTGTTGATAAGCTCCAAGAATACCATGAAGGTCTTTACAGATTTTAGCTGCTGCTTATGTTCCATTAAGTATGATGTAATTGAGACACAATTAAAGAACTAGGATGAGGGTCATTTTCTCATCAAATTCATGAGCTAGATCCCTTCTGTAAACTTCCAAAGTCAAAAGGCCACATAAACTTGTTTACCTCCAATCTAACATGTTTACCTCCAATCTAACAGGTGGTTAGTTATGGATTTTTAAAAATGAGTTTTGACTGAAAATGGGGTGGGGTGCTCTTATGAAGGCATGTACATTTATTGCATCAAATGTGGTACATAAAACCTTGGTTATGGGGAACTTATTGTACAGTGCATATAAAACAAGCCTAAATTAAAAAAAGACTCAAAAATTGTCATTGGTTCATTCTTCTTTGCATTCATGATAGATATGTCATAGAAAATGTTAAAATTTTTGTTTGCAAATGCCGAGACAGAATTTAATGTATCCATGTGGTTCATACACTCTAACAAAGATATATATGCCTTGTTGACTCAGCAGACTCGATAGACTATTTAATGTGATGATTTTACAAATCAGTAACCTTCACCTTGGTTTATGCACTGTTACAACTCTCTGGTCTTAAAATAAGTGACAGAAAAGATGTAAAAACCAACAAGTTTAGTAAGATTCAACAAATCAGTTATTTCCATTGAATACAACATGAAAATTTAATTAGAACTTAAAGTATTAAGTTCTAATTCAAGTCCAAAATTACAGAGTATTTCCAATGAATTCCAGTGGTTTTCTAAATGAATTCCAATTTTGAAAGTGTTGATGTACCAGTAACCTGGAATATTGTTGATGTGCTATCAGTCTTGATGTATCACAATGATATAATCCAAAATGTCTCTAAATGAATTCACAGTAATCCCAAATTAGTCATTTTGTCAGAATGTATTATTGAGCACTTTGTAATTTTAGCAAATGATTTTAAAAAATCCTCTCAAATTAAAACTGAACACAAAATTGATTCCTCTTAAGACTGATATTAAACAGGAATAATTAATTAGGTTTATCATTACCCTTGTAAACTAAGACACAATCACAGAACTGGGATGAGGGTAATTTTCCTATCAAATTGATAAACAAAATAATTTTTATATACTTCCTAGGTCAAAAGACCACATAAACATGTTTACTTCCAAGTAATAATGATCTTAATATATAATCTAAAATCAGTGTAAAGAATTAGCTATATAATGTGTTGTTTATATAAAAAAATGGTGGGCCCAAACTCCTGCCCTCAATTATCGAACAAAGGTCAATTACACAATCAAATTAAATCTAACAAACATCCAATCATGGACAAAAGCCTATGCATATTACAAATTATATATATATATATATATATATATATATATATATATATATATATATATATATATATATATATATATATATATATATATATATATATATATATATATATATAAGGCGCATAAATAATTAAAAGTTGATATTTTATTTAAAATTTGGAGGTCCAATGGTTTTAGTCCAATAAATCACTTCCCAAACCTATCTTTGTATGTTGGTGGTTAAATCTACTTGTACAGGTTTAAGTACAGATTTAGTCATTGAGGTCCCATGTTTTGTCATAGTACTGGACTAAATTGGTCATTGAGGTGCTGGTTTTGGTCACACCATTGGACTAAATTGGTCATTGAGATACTGTGTTTTGTCATGCTGTTGGGCTAAATTGGTCACTGAGGTACTGTCTGTGTGTTGTGTCATACTATTGGACTAAACTGATCATTGAGGTGCTATGTTTTATTGTGGTATTTAAAAGCAAGCAATGTATTTTTAATTGTCAGTAATTTTGGGTACTCTTAATTTTACATGTACCCAAAATATATAAAAATAAAAATTTATCTGGCACTCAGTTTTGTGTGTGCAGAGAATTATGTATTTTTTTTTAGGATTTGACATAAATTTATTTGTTTTTGCTTTGATTTTTTTTGTTGGGTTTAATTGACTAAACATTTTTTGTTTTTGCTTTGGGTTTCTTAGTGCGATTTAATGCTATTTTTCAGCACATGGCAGGCTATACTTAGTATAAATCAATCACAGATGTTTTTCTTTGAAGCTAAAGCAAATGGACATGAAGAAGGGGGCCATTTAGTTTGAAAACTAGACAGTATTCCAGAAACTTAAAAACAATCTATAGGAACTATTCAGTGCTTTGTCAGGACAGAAAACTGAAGCCTCTATTGTTCATGGATACTTGTCTCAAGATAATAGTTTGAATTTACTTAATATTGATAATTTAAAATCATATGCAAGAAATGATGCTGTAATTGTTCAACATCTTTTTTATTAACAAGGATCTCGAAACAGTACAAACTAATACTAGTAATATGATCTTATCTCACCCATATCAGTGACATGGGAAAGGAAAATTAGATGTTTTTGAAAGTGGAAATAGGTTCATTGTGGTTTTTGACAAAACGTCACTCATCCAGGTAACATAAAATAATACATTTATTTATAAAGACCTGATAAGAATTCAGAAACGAAAATCAAATGGTAAGCATGGAATTTGTTTCATGTAGTTAGAGTGTGCAACTAGTACAGATGAACTGACCAACCATATTTTATTTTGGATAAACTTTATACAAAAGATGCAAAACTAATTAGCTTTGATATTAGATTTCTTCATATAAATATTTCCCAAAACCAGTTTAGAAAAAAAATAATTCAAGTGATAATGATTGCAGGGAGTAAAAAATTATCGAGCATTTATTCTTTGGTTACTGGATACTTTAGGAACATGCATTTTGAGTGATGAGGGGTAGGATGTCAGAAAAAATAAAACTGTTTGTTAAAATTTCCCAAATAATAATAATAATAATAATAATAATGTTTTTTTTTTTATAGAGGGTGACTTATTAGTCAAGGATTATTCTCCCTTGAGGCTCTCTTAAGGAGAGTATAACAATACAAATTATATGAGGATAGCAATAATTACTGTTTATTTTAACATGTTTAGTATTAAAATACTAAATTCCATTATCTATTAAATATTCATATTCTGATGACAAAATCCCAATTCTAGGAAAGGAGGCCCCAAAATTGTATTTTTAATAAGTCCTGGCATACAAATTCCAGGTCTCACCTTTTATAAAATATTTTGCTTATCTTAAAAAAATGCTGGTAAAATATGAAGCCAAATTGACAAAAGAATTGATAAGTTTGAGAAAACAATGACCCTAATGTCAACTTTTGGTATGTGACTTTAAAAAAAAATGTTTATTTTTTATTAATAAGTTTTACACATTCATGTGCTTTGTTTATTTTTTTGTAAAGGAAACATTACATTTCAAAATCACAACTTTATAACACCTTGCACTCTGTGTCAGTGTGTGTGTGTGTGTGCAAAGCAAATGTATGTAAAGGTCAGGATGTACAACAATTTAAGGTAATCCCCTTTACACTAGGTCAGGTAGTGATGTAGGGAATATGCAAAATACTTACAACTTAGGTCAAAAAATATATAAAAAATTCGGAACTTTTTTTCAGTGATTTTCCCTGGCTATAGGACCCCACACTCTGGCTGACAAACATATCCACAGTATACTTTTCCCCACAGCCCCACCAGATACACGTGTTACCATATGTACCTGCTTATAACATGTGTACAACAGCAGACTGCTCAGACCAGATCTGCTGTTGCATAATGCATAATGTACTGGCAGATCTGGGTTAGAGCAGTTAGGATTAATCAGTAGAACAAACAAGATATACCCTAATCTTAAGGTGGATCATACTATGGCAGATCTGGATCTTTGTTGTTTGTAGTTTGTGACTTGACTTATCAGTGAGTATATACAGTTACTGAGCTAGTAGAGACATCTCCTTGTACTCTGATTTTTGAAGTTATTGTGATAGTATGACCAGCTGATATGCCTGCAAAAAGGGGTTCCTGTGGCTAATGCATTAGTGACAGCATGTGTAAACATAAACCTTGTATGCACAGATATTTGATGTGTACAAAAGGCAGGGGACAAACCATTTAATTGGTGGTGACAGTGGTGGATTTGGTGGGGGTTATGGTTTTCTTTTCAGCTAGGATATTTTGTTTTCTTTTGCCTAATTTTCTTCAGCTTAGCTGAAGATGATGGATATAGTATGTTATCTTGTTTTATAAATCTAAGCAAACATATTTTTATGTCAGGTAAAAAACAATTCAACTAACAACCCCTTAAAATTAGTGATTGGTCCCAAATCGAAAGTTACAGCATTTTTTTGATAATATTGATGTAACTGATGGTTGGTCCAAATTTCAGTGGTCAGTTTTCTTGGTGGTTGAACGTATAGTGTTGGATAATATATATATTGTTTCAGGACATATTTTTTATGTGTACATAGAAAAAGCAATTAAGATCTGTCACTATGACCAACAGAATTTTGGGCTTAGTTTCAGAATTTCATGTGATACTGACATAAATCTGTTGTTCTTGGGATCTACATGTACATTTTGGGTCTACGGTGAAACTTTAAGCTTGTTCTGTGACAAGAAGAACCACCTATAATATGACGACAAGGCACTTTTCCTTCTTTCTGTCATTCATGAAGTCAAACAGGTTTGGTACCACATGACATCTGAGACCTGCAAGATAATACATTTATATTTAAAACTTTTAAAATAAACTGACATTTTTTTACATGAATTTTTCTTGACCAGTTCGACTTGCAAAAAAATCTACATGTATGTATATTTTCTAATATTTAACTGTTAATTAAAGTAGTTAAGTTTGTTCATGAGTATGAAGTTGAGTCCAGAATAATGTTATTATTATTATTATTATTATTATTATTGTTGTTGTTGTTGTTGCTGTTGTTGCATACTTTTTCCATGTTACAATTTTTAATTTAATATTAAACGACTGTTTCATATTGGCCATGGTAATAAAAACAGGCCATACATAAGTGCATATAAGTCGAGTCCAACTGCAAACTGCATAATGTGCCAGCAGATCTGGGTCTTTGCAGTGTGTTAAGAGCAAACAGTAAAACAAACAACTTAGACCCTGATCAACTGGCACATTATGTGATGGCTGATCAGGGTCTTTGATAAGTATATATAGTGTGAAAGTTATAAACTTAACCCCATAAAATACATATACAGAACCATAGTAGCTCAGTGGTAGAGCACTGGACTTCTAATTCAAGAGTATTGGGTTCATTATCTCCCCAGGTATGCAGGGTCAGCTACCTTGGTGTGTCTTGGGGTAAAACACTTAAGAGTTCCCGCTTCCTTAGCATGACATGGCCAATAATGTGTTAAAAGTGCCTTTAAACCAAGAAAAATAATTTTCAAAATGTAGAATACACACTGATCCTTTACCTGAAGGTTCATCTGCATTTCTGACAGTGATACAGACTTTTATAGTAACCAGTCTATGGTCTCTCTTTTTGGGTCAGGTTTTACTTTTGATTTAATTGTCATGTGATCATTCTTAACTGAACAATATGCTATGTTGAAAACAAATCCATCTTCAGACATATCAGAGGCTTGTACTTTCTCATAATTTCTCAAGCTTGCATTGTCATGCTGATACAAAATAAAAAGACAGTTATAAATGTCATATATACTGAAAGGTGGCAGAATGACAGGGTTTTCATATTCCTGCATGTCTTTATGATTGTCGGGAGTGAGGTGTGATTGAGTTGTCAGCTTTTCATTTAGTATTTATGTTGTTTTTAAATATATCCATCAGGATCACCCTCCATATTGCATGCTTCACATAGTTGTATTTCTCATGACAGCAATATATATATATATATATATATATATATATATATATATATATATATATATATATATATATATATATATATATATATATATATATATATATATATATATATATATATATATAGATAGATAGATAGATAGATACATACATACATACATACATACATACATGCATACATGCATACATACAAAATCTTGTGAAAAGACAGCTGATAGTCATGATTGTAATCAAGTGATAGTGACTGTATTAATTAAAATATTATATGCCATTCATTGTAGGACCACCAAACTTAGAATCGTCTGCAAAATAAGTTGCTGAAGCAAGCAGCTCTAAACAGATGTTCTTGGGACATCAGATATCTTTGTCCAAAACTAGATGAAATCAAATTACTTCCTTTGGTACAAAAGTCGCCAGTCGGTATTTTTTCATTTAGCGAAACTTTATTTTACATATTAACATTTTCATAACAAAGAACCAAATATTACAAATGAGACATTCATGAAAGGGAGTTGGGAATTCTAGTTTATGTTAGGGACAGCATTCCTTTCAAATGACAGAATGATCTTGAGGATAATGGCATTGAAATATTTGGTTAGAAATAAGATATAATGCCCAAAAGGTATAGGGATCTTTATATAACCATGAAATGCTAATTATTCTGCATCAGTGATAATATATTTTAAAGTAAGCTTGAAATGTTGTATATAGAAGAGAAGAAAATCTGTTAAGTAAATGACTTTAATTGTAATTTGCTTCATGGCAGTGATCAGAACTGGATTGATCACATCTCTTATAATAAAGCCAAAAGTATTATAGAAGTTGCAGTGCCCCAATATTAGGCTGATAAATCAGCCCCTCACCCTTGATATTGATTGGTATTTAGGGCTGGTATCACTTATTCATTTAAACATGCAAAAAGCTGCAGCCAATTTAGGCTGCACACATCAGTAGACATTTTATACATTTTCGAGTATTTCTTGCAGCAATGGAGCTACCATCAGCTGAATGGTTTTTTTGGTGGCATGTACATCATATTTCCAGAGCAAATCCTGTTTGATGATTTGTAAATCCATGTGGAATAGCACAACCTTCTATTGTTTGGCCATTTTGAATTTTTGCACTAGATATGGTTGTTACCAATTACCAGTATGTGTCTAAAGTGTACATAGGTTTGTTCCGGAAAGATTTGCATGCAACAGTATTGCACATTTTAATGAACAGGTGACATCAGACCCACATATTGGCCATCAGTATCAACACAGATTTGGGGGTTTGATTTATCAGACTACCAAAATATACCAGAACTGATAATTACCATATCCGCTGTACATGAAAATTAAGTAATAAAGTAAATCCTGTTGTGACAAATACGTCAAGTATTGAATAATGAAGTATTCATTATGCAGCTATTCCAGCAGAGTTGAAAAAAATCACTTGGTCAGTTGATGAATTTTTGGTGTCTCATAGATGCTCCTGACACTTGGATAGGCATGTTTATTGACATCTGTTTATAATGAAGTTACAGTAAGAACTACTTGGAATCTTCCAACTAACTACATTCAGTAGTCAGGCTTTTTGAAGAGCAATCATACCTAACTAGAATGGTAGATGACTGGTTAACTGTTTTAGATCAAATACAGAGTTTGAAGGTCCACTAAAAAATGTTGTCGGCCAAAAGGAGCTATAGCATTTGGAAATCGAAACTGTAGGCCTCTCTATAAAAGTGACCAAATAGTAGAAAATAAAGATTATACATTATTTACTTGTTGATTTATTTGTCACACACACACACACACACACACACACACACACTATGCTGGTCATTCTGATTAATCGATCTCTATCCCATTATGATGCTTTTTGAGTTTTTGACCAATCATTGAGTTAAATTCAAGTACACAGGAAAGAGGTTTTTGTATAAACTAATTTGTTTCAACTTTCAGTTCTAACTATGCAAATTTAAGTTGTTTGTATGGCCCAGCACCAGAAAAGAAAACAAAAAGAGTCAGTAAAAAAGACAATATATTTATTTAATTTACCTGATTAGACTTTTGGGGCATATATGATCATCAATCAGTCAGAAGTACTGATTATCTGCCAAATGCATGGTTCTTAGGTATACATATGTTATGGGTGACCAGCAATTTCAAACATTGCTTACAAAGGCTTTTGATCTTGCCTGGTAATAACAAACTCCTGTTTGAAAAACTCAGACCTTAATAAATAATGTCAACCACAAAGGTTTAACTTAGTTTCAGTCCTATCTTGTTGGCAGACAAGAACAAGTTTCCATTTTAAATAGACTTTTAGATAATAAACTCATGAAGTCAGGTATTCTACAAGGATCAGTTCTGGGTTCATTGCTTTTTCTGCTGTACAGTACATTTACCATATTACAATTAGCTGTTCATCACCAACATGTTCACAGATGACATAACATTATATAAGACTGGATTAACTGTCTAAAAGCTTCTGACAAAATTAAAATAGGACTTAGTTAATGTAAACAACTGGTGTGAGCACAGTATTATAAAGATAAATACAGCTAGTCAAAAGACCTGTCACAATCACAGATAGATCCACTTAAGTATAAGCTGAGAAATAATGCTAAAAGTGATAGACATAGAATAGTCAGACAATGATGTTATTACATAACACTGGATAAACTGCTGGATGGCTTACCACTAAATTAAATCAGATTTGATTAATGTAAACAACTGGTGTGATCACAATAGAATGAAGATAAATATAGTTCAGACAAAATAAAAGCTGAGAAAGAAAACTTCCAAGCAGTGCTAAATAGAATAGATATAGAAATGTTACAAGTGATGGCAAGGCATTATATAAGAACTGACCAGTGGGGTAGAGAACTTTGCACTAAATTAAGAAAGGACTTGATTTATGTAAACAACTAATTTGAGCACAGTGGTATGAAAAGAAATACATTCAAGCCAAAACTAAAGTTGAAGAAAACAAAACTTTGAAGTAATACTGAAAGGAATAGATATATAACAGTCTATAATTGAAAATCTTAAACTCACAATTGACGATATCGTGAGTTTGACAATGCAAGTTGGTTAGGTCGTTAAAAACGTAAACTGGTTATCTCTTGAACAAAATAAAATCTTAAAATGATTAATTAGCTGACAAACTCTTATGTTGGTTGAAAAGAGATTATCTGACAAGTAATTTTAAATTTGTGGGAAATGTACACTTGTATGTTCTCAAACAAGAACTTATATTTACCTTACCTAATTCTAAATTTTATAAGAAAAGTTTTACTTTTTCTGTAGCCAAACTAAAAATTCCCTTCCATTCTGTATACACTCACTTGACTTGTCTAAGTTTTTTTAAGAAACTTAATTCTTAGCATCTGTAAAAAAACAATAATTTGTATGATTTTTTGCAATTCTGTACTTGCCATTTTTTATAACCATGTAAAATTCATGTAATGATATTCACTGTGATGCCATATTCAGGTTCACAACTATACTTTTATGGCTGCTATATAATATACTCATGATCTGTAATCCATGGGTTTATGTTGATCAATTGTATTGTTTAGCATAGCATTTTTGTCTGGCCCAGTATCAATAGATGGATGGATAGATGTTGCCACTTCAAAAGGTTCTAAAAATTCATGGTTCGTTGTTTTCTGGCACAAAAACAGAAGTAATTTAGCTGGTGTCAAGACAAGTTGGTAAACTCCCTTGCCCAAGGACATGCTATGGTTGCTAACCCAGCCTGATCAGATGGTAGGAATTGAACACACAGTCTTTTGGTTGTGAGTCTAGCACCACAGCTCCCTCAAAAAATGTGTGTTTGGATTTTTAACATTGCTTTAACAATTTTTCAGTCATATTGCTACGATGTCTGCAGTGTGGCAGTTCACAGTGATGTCTAGCACTGGGGCATCATGCCGCAGACATGTAGCATGATGTCCTACCTTGTCACATTATCCTGACACCAGGCCGATCAGTTCTAACACTAACCTCTTAATGCCGAGCGCCTAGTGAGGCAGCTGTTAGTACCATTTTTATAAATCTTTGGTATGACTCGGTCGGGGTTTGAACCCATGACCTCCTGCATCTGAGTTGGATGCTCTAACCACTAGGCCACTGAAGCAGTCTCAACAAATTTTAGAAATAAAGATTACAAAACAATGTCATGAAGATAACATTTTTCAAAAGCTTTCCAAATAACTGTTTATTTATATACATTTATGAAGATAACACTCTCGAAAAGATTTCCGAATATCTGTGTTATTTTATATACATTTATGAAGAGAGCACTTTCCAAAATATTTCTAAATAACTGTGTTATTTTATATATTTTTTAAGAACTTTGACATCTTTGTATTTTGTAATTATTATTTTGTGTTGTTGTACTTAATGTTAAAATTTTATTTGGAAGGGTTTATCTCCCTAAAATTTGGTGCATTTCATTTTTTTTATTTAAACTTAGCCTTTAGCTGGCACATTACAGTCAATTTTGTGCAGAGCTGCCATAAAATACTGCTACATACATGTACATGTATTCCAAATGAAGATAAATATGGAGTACTAAAAGATAAAGTTAAAAACATTAATATTTCTGTAAAAATCCTATGTAATAAGAGATTAAGGTAAATAAATATAAAATCCTTGAAATACAGGAACAAAGTTCATTATATAAATTAAACTACGTTTCCTTAAAAAGTCAAGATTTTCTTAGATCATAATTTTTTTTATCGAGTTCACATAAACAACTTCTGTTGTAAAATGATGCATCATGTATGTACATGTAGTTGTAGAAGATTCCTTATGGAAGAATAATTTCTTGACTAAATGAACTTCTTTAAATCAAGCCATTATTATTACTGTGAGGGGGAGGGTCCCCATTTCTTGGCTTCTGGGGGGTAAGTATGGGATGTGGAGTATGGAGAAGGACTGGAATATATATACAAAGGTCCAGTTATTGCAACGGTGAGTGGTTGCAGTTGGTCAAGTTTTTATGTGCAAGTATTTTGATTGGTATACAGTTTTTATTTTATTTTGATTTGGTGTATTGTCTGCATATGTAATTTTATTGGTGTACAGTCTGTTAATGTATTTTTGTTACAGCCTGTTTATTTATTTTGTTTAATGTACAGTTTGTTTTTGTTTTTTGATTGGTGTACAGCCTGTTTATGAGTGCTGCAGATGTTTTGATTGATGATCTTTCATTGTGTTCAGTTAGGCATTTGTGATGGAAAAACACATTCTGAATCTGATACAGTTGATCTGAGACTTTCTTGTTTTTGTTTGCATGGTGCAATACATTATGTAAACAGGATAAAAAAAGAGAAGTTACACCTTGTTGATCCACATTTTGTTAATCCAAGTGTCTCTCTATTAAAAAAAAAACAGTGGCTGAAAATCAGTTTACTTTAATTTTCAAGATGCTGTGCTTGGAGCTTCAGTCACAGTGGAATTTTTCATAATCGGTGATTTATTATTTTGTGTTTTGATTTTATAAAGTTACCTTATTTTTCTGATGATAAGACCAGAGAACCAGACAAGATAAAAGATTTTTTAATACAATTGGCACTGTTTAATGTTTGGAGGAAGTAACATGAAGCTAGTTTGACATTCTTTAAGAACAATCAAACCGTTTAAACCTGTGAATTTGATCTCTTTGTCAGCTGACTGAGAAGTTCTTCAGATCCAACAATGAGACAGATTTTGTTTGATATGCCGTCTGCGTGAAATGAATGTCATTGATACCAATGATTGTAAACTCCTTAGTAAGATCAAACAAACTTAATGGAGACAAACAAATGTTTCTGGTCAAACACAAATTACATTGTATATTTTTTAACTGATAATATACTGTGTATGATTATTGACTTTGACTGACACCTGGCATAAGCATGAATGGGGAAATTTTTCAAATTTTTTAAAAAATGCAATCCCTCTTATATCGTGATGTTATTCTTTGGACCCTGAGCATGGCATTATAATGAGATTTACCTGTATTGTACAGTGGGTTATTTTCGCTGGAGTTTTAAATTTTGTTGTCAACTAGGAAAATAAAACATCCATTGAAATTTCATAACATTAATTTTAGACTATGGGAACAATACAATATAATATGTGATGCCAATAGAGTGCAAAAAAAAAACCCACTGCAAAAATGTACTCAGGATTGGATGTTTGAAATATCCGCTGCTGAAATAACTCACTTGAAAAGATGTTATGAAATTGATTAGTGCCTACTTTGCTATTTCACCTAATATTAAATTGTTTTAATACATGTACACTACCATGTCTAATGATGGGCATTATAGTGTTACCCATGTCTATCCAGCCCAGTGACCATCCTGTCAGAATGAAGACTTGTTGGTTACCTGTAGATGGATGAAGTTGTTGGTGAATAAAAACAGCTAAATTCTATTGACTTCTTAACAGAGATTTAATGCCAGTAAATGTTCTGATAAGTAAAAACTGACTGGAGTTGATGGAACCTTTGTCATTCTCGAATAAATTATATACCAACACGGGGAAACTAATCTCTCCAAAACTTTAATGCATGGCAAATCACAACAGTGTGATTATGTAAGTAAATGCGTCAAGCAAACATATTTCTAGGTTAGGTTGAAGTGTTTACTTCCCTGTTTTCCCTGCAAGGAAATTGGGCTTGAAAGCTGAGAACTGACATGCTCATAAAATCATGTAACATGGATCCTATTTTGTCATTCTGATGAGACCAAATTCCAGGAGAGTATAGGTAATCTTCCATATTTTATGATGTTGATGATGTTTTTGATTCATGGACTCCACTTTTTAATGCAGGTTGTGGATAAACATGTACCACTGAAGATATGTATAGTGAAAAAGGTCACTCAAACTGATAGGATAGCCACGTGGATTCTTGAAGCAACGAAAATATGGGATTACATTAAGTGTAAAGCTCAACATGTACACTGCATTACCTGCAGAAACAAAGTCATTAAAATGATAAAAACTGCCAAGAAAATACATAATCAATCAAATTTAGGAAATAGCAGTAATAAGATTCAATCTGTCTTGAAAATTTTCAGTGAACCAGGTGCAGTCAAAAGTATTGACAAATCATAAAAATTCAAGCTAATTTTTGAAGGTTAAGTCATCGATGCAGATGAGGAAATTGCACAAACTTTAGTCCATTATGCATCCATAACAACAGGAAGCAAACAAAACACACCAGTTAGAATGAAGTAAAAAATTACTATATGGAATAACTTCCTAAAATGTAAAACAATCAAATCTGTTGGATGATAAGCTATTTTACTATTAGTCCCCTCCATACTACATGAGAGGACCTCCACTTTCATTGTTGTTGCCTATGTTGTAGAAATAATGTTGTTGATAACTCAGTTTTAGCATAGTCTTATAAATACTTCTGTATATATTGTGATCCCATACAAAAGTAATGAGCAGGATTTATTTCAATTATCACCTTACACTAAAAAACAAAAAACAGCATGCATTATATTGTACTTGCAAATATTTGTTTACTTCATCATAAAAAAATGAGAGAGAGAGAGAGAGAGAGAGAGAGAGAGAGAGAGAGAGAGAGAGAGGTGTAACGAGTCTGTAAGTATTTATTTAAAATATATAAATATCAGAGAGTCACAAGGTAGATTAGTTCCATCAAACTAGTTTTGTCACCTCCTATAAATAAACGTTTATTATTATTTTTGTCATGCCTATTTTACCTTAGAGTGAGACACAAGTGTCTTGAAGACAGCAGAGACCATAATCAACATTTTCATTAACAATATAAAAACTCTGCATTTAAGTTTTTAGTTGATCATGTACCTTACATGTATCTTACATGTACCTTACATGTATCTTACATAATGGTAGCAGTCCAGATTTAACATTATACTGTGTTGTGACAACCTTGTCAGGAGTCTCACACTCTATGAATATAAATTTCAACTCTAAACTTCCTCAGGCACTGGACATGTTACACTTGTTAAAGAAAAGTTGCATTTAGATGCTAGTTCTAAGATTAGTATTTCATCATTCATGTAAAGGAAATTTTGAACACTTATTTTTAGTTGTTATTTTTTATTTGGATTACCTGCAGTGGAGGCATTTGTGAACACAGTTGTCTTAAAACTGATGCTTATTTGTCTTTGTTTATTACTGATGGAAGAGTTACTGCTTATTTCCAAGCAGATGTCCTCTGGAAACATTTTTAAAAATAATTATTTTTTTTTACCCTCTGGGATGTAATTGAAATGGATGTATCACAATGCTTGTTTTCTGTCCATGAACATTTTCATTTACAAAATTTAACTTTAAAAATGTTTAAGATATCTCACTGACACATGGTACCTATAATGGCCTGCTGATCCCAATGTGACTTTTGCTATTCACAAATATTCTTGTAATATATTATTTATGCGTGTGTCCATTTATGTCCATCTGTTCATTATTCACACTTAAATTCTGAAAACTGTAAATCCTTGTTATATATTTCGGAAACTTTGTATACATATTGAACTAATAGGCTAGAAATGCCTATTGCTACTCGCAGTACTTCAGTATTTTAAACGTTTTCATCCATTTGTTTGTTCATTCATCCATCCATCAGCCTTTATTTTTCTGATCAGAAAACTTGGTATACGTTTTTCAGTTATATTTATGGTCACTTGTCTTTTGCTATTCAACTTTCTTCAGTTTTAATATTTTTCAAATTTTCATTAATTTGTTTATCCATCCAACATTTACAACCTTTTGCTGAGCATAATCCCAGAACTGTTCAAAACATTTCTTTAAATTTTTATACATGCATTAGTCTAATGAAGACGATGTGCCTTTTGTTATTCACAATTCGTGTTTCAATTTCTCTAATGTTTAAACGAAGCATAAACTAGAAATTGTAAAAAAAATCTTTAATTTGTTCTCTTTTTTTTCCTAAATTTTTTCCCCCCATTGTGGGGTTAGCAGGCAAAAATAGGGTCAGTTTTCTAAAATGTGTCAAACCCAATGTGGGGTCAGCAGGAACAAATAGGGTCATTTGTCTAAAATGTGTCAAACCCATTGTGTGGTCAACAGGAAAAAATAGGGTCAGTTGCATAACCAGAACTACTTATAGTTTTTTATTTGGTCTGAACAAGAGTCCAGGGTGGGGTGGGGTAGAAAACAAAATCAGACTTTCTTTTCAGAGGGTGACTTGATTAGTTAATTAATTAATGTCTGCATATAAAAACTTGTCCACCTTGAGGCTCTTTATATAGAAGCCAATAAGATGTTCATGCACACACACACACACACACACAGAGAGAGAGAGAGAGAAAGAGAGAGAGAGGCACACACACACTTTACATTAACATCTATTCATATAAATGCTACATTGCAGGAGAGGTGAAAACAGGAGGTGGATGGTGTATCATATACATAACATGCACACCATATTGTTTAGGATTTCATCCCTGTGCTACATCTATTGTAGAAGGAAGAGGTACTTGGAGTGGATTTAACATCACAAAGAAACTCATTCCAAACAAGAACACCTCAAACTTGAAAGCAGTTTTTGAATAATTTTGTTATTTGGTTTGGGTACTTTAAAAATGTTGGCAATCTGTTAATGATCATAGATTTGGGGTACCAATACACTTTCTTTGCTGGAAAAATAGTGTTCAGGTAAATCAGGGTAGATTTTGTATGCATGTTATATCATTTTGGCCTTTCCCAAAATATATAATTTCACTTTGGTAGTAAACATTGCATTCTGAAATGTATCTATTGTATTTGCTGATCCCAAGTCTGGAAATTTTTGTATTATTTGTAGCAGATGAATTCCCTCAGATCACAGTAAAATAGTCACAATGGTGTTGAATGAAACATTTGTGAAAAGCATCCAGGTAAGTAACTGAAGGAAGGTCATTATTTTCTTTTTGAGTCAGGCTATAAGTGTTTAATTTTTATCATCTCAAGATTCCTAAAGTTCTTGTACAGGTCTGTGCTTTTATCACATGACAAACGCTTCCATTGAAGTCCTTTTAGCTTCTTTTCTTTTTCTGTTTCATAACTAACTACTCTTATATTGTTAATACATATACTGGTATGTGGTGGTACTAAAGTTGAAAAAGAACCTTTTGATAAAAGAAGAAATAAATGTGAAAAGAACTTGTGTTTTCTTTATTTCTTTATTTAGTACAGTGGAACCTGTCTTGAAAGACCACCTCTTCTGCCAAAACATAATGGTCTCTCAAGACTGGTGGTCTCTCATAAGAGGTCATAACACTATATAATCAATAATTCAGTACATGGAGAACCTGGTCTCTCAAGACAGGTAGTCTCTCATAGCAGTGGTCTCTCAAGACAGGTTTTACTGTACTACTCTACCAGTGTGTTCCAGGGAAGTGACTTGCATGTGTCATGAACTGGTTGAGGTAGAGGGAATTTGTGGGTGGGGGAAATGATGGTTGCTTTTATCTAGGTGGATCAAAGCTCAGGATACACATGAGGTGTTTTGGTGGACCAGGTGTATAAAGCAGATTGCAAATGAGACACTACATGGATTGTAGTGTCTCATTTTCAAATGCTTTTAGCTTGTTTTTGTGGTCTTTTATTATTTTTTTTGCTGTCATTTGTACTTGAATTACATGTATGATTATATTACTACTAAGTATATGTAACCGCTGGCCTAGTGGTTAGAGCATCTGCCTCGGATGAAGAAGGTCATGGATTTGATCCCCAGCTGAGTCATACCAAAGACTTACAAAAATGGTACTAATAGCTGCCTCACTTGGTGCTCAGCATTAAGAGGTTAGTGTTAGGACTAGTTGGCCTGGTGTCAAGATAATGTGACTGGGTGGGACATCATGCTGCATATCTGCGGCATGATGCCCCAGTGCTAGACATCATTATAAACTGTCGCATTACAGACATCGTAGAGATATGACTGAAAAATTGTTAAAGCTATGTTAAAAATAAAATAACACACACACACACACACACACTAAATATATGTCCAAGACAGTACTTGTCACTGTCATACACTTGTATAAATTAAATATATTTATGTACAAATTAAATCAAATGATTTCAGTCCTAATTGTTCAGTTTCTGATTGTGGTGTCTGCCAAGTTTAAATTGTTAATTGCATTATTAAGCTTATCATAGTGACATAACACCATTCTTCTTATGTTACTTATTTTAAGATAAACAAGTTTCTCGCATTTTTATGTACTTGGGACCCAGTAGACGAAGAGTTGACTTACGTGCGTGTAAGATTATAGGTCTGAGGCTTACAAGTTTCAAACTTTTGATCAGTGAAATTTAAACTGATCATTGTCTTGCTAATTACTGTTGGTGAGACAGAGTTAGACTTCTCACATGAAGATGAGATTGTTGTCGTCACATTTAGCAATGTTAGGGTGTAGTTTTAAAGTTTTTGGAAAACACACATCATCTGCGTTATGACCTTTGTACAAGTTTAGCTTTTAATAGAATATTACTACATATCACAAGTTTCTAATCTGGTCTTAAGGACATCCTGTTTTGTTGGCATAAATGGAATCATGACACCATTCACAGGCCTGGACACCATGTTCCATGCAAACCATGTAATTTTCACCATGTATTGGAGGGGGATATTACGATAGCCTCCATCCACCTGACCATCCATCCATCAGTAACCACAACAACTCAACCACTGGGTGGAATTTCAAGAAACTTGGTACATAGATTGCTCATATGAGAACCATATGCTAGCAGAGTATGGTTTTTAGGCCACTCTCTCGAGGTCCCATGGAAAGGTTCAAAGGTCAAATATGTAAAAATTGCAATTGCTATGAACTTTTTGAAAAATATTAATTTGGAAACCAAATTTTCCTTGTAATTTTGTACTTACAGCATTGGACAGAAGCTTTTGAGTTACAGCAGCTGTATCATGGTTTGATGATATGAAATATATAGCATGGAGATTTGCATTGTGGGAATACATGTATGTACTGTAATAAATGAATGGGGATTTGCCATTTGGGGATTATGTACTGTAATAAAAAGCATGGGGATTTACAATGTATGGGAATATATCATATAATGTGTAGGAATTTGCCATGGGAGGATATGTAATAAAAAGCAAGGTGATTTACAATGTATGGGAATATATCATAAAGTGTGTAGGAATTTGCCATGGGGGGATATGTAGTAAAAAGCAAGGGGATTTTCCTGGTGAGCCATGGAAGTAACTAGCTTCATTTATGCTGAGAAAAAGGAAATATAAAATTTGAAATTGCTGGTAAGACAATGTCTTATTATTTTAGCACTTGTACATAATGGGAACATAAATTCTGTTATCTGTCCAAGAGATCTTTCACTGTCCCCATAAAGAAAAGAAAGGAAAAGAGAAAAGAAATGTTCATAATGAAATTCAGATTAGGAGATATCTTTGGATGTCGCTTAACTCTATCAGTGATTAATGTCCAAACCTTTTGAAAATATTTGCTTTCGTGAAATGAGTGTGAACAAAAAGTATCACATAAATCATTAGGATACATGCATGATCTGTTTCCAGGATACATGCAGGATCTGTTTCCAGGATACATGCAGGATCTTATCTAGTATACATGCAGGA
Source organism: Sinohyriopsis cumingii (assembly GCA_028554795.2). Taxonomy (NCBI): domain Eukaryota; kingdom Metazoa; phylum Mollusca; class Bivalvia; order Unionida; family Unionidae; genus Sinohyriopsis; species Sinohyriopsis cumingii. The sequence goes on along the minus strand of CM068824.1, from coordinate 108,861,038 downwards.
TATGTTTCTAGGATATCTTTTGGATACATACCAGATCGGTTTCTATGATATCCTTAGGATATGTGCAGGATCTGTATCTAGGATACATGCAGGATATGTTTCTGTTTCATGTGAAAAACATAATGAGCAAAAATTGTGCATATATCTTCATTCAATGTTTCCTGTATTTGGAGAATTCCCCCATATGTTTCAGTGGAGGGGGAAAATTACCCCCTACACTCTACATTTTCATTTTAAAATCAACCCTGACAGTGACATGTGAATTTTGTTTTGCTGGAAAATACATGACAAGAGAGAGAAGTGTACTTTTACAGTGGTAATGGTTGTTGTGGATTAAGCCTTCAGATGAACTTTTCTGTCTTAAAAGATTTGAAAGTTATTTTTCATGAACATTGGTTAAAGTGTTCACTGCAGCTTTGGTATAATTTTACATAAAATATGCCTAAAATTTGTTTACTGATATACATAGGTTTCTTTGTGTCATCAAAGTTCATATCTAGTTACAATCTACAATTATGTGCATTTTGAGCTGAACAAATCCTTTGTGCCCTGACATACAAGGGTTTCCTGTCTCACATGCTTAAGCGGAAAGCTGCATGATGAAATCACTTCATAGTTGAGATAACCTACCCATGAAATTCTTTGTTAGTGAGAGAAAATGTGAATTGAAAAAGCAACAGAGACCTTATTTTCCTTTCAATCCCTATGGTAGGAAGAGTTCATATAGGTGCATTATGCATGTATGTGGATTTCGAGTTGGACAGGTCCTTTCTATAGAAGTAAACCGTGTTTCTGATCTTTATTGAAAGATAAGGTATAATTAATTAAGTGTACCAACTTTACAGGTGTTTACTTACTATTGATAGATCTAGGTTTGAACCTGGCTAGGTATAAATGCATTATTAATAACTGCCTGCCTGAACTATAATCAAATTTGTACCAGTAATTTTAACCTTAGATATACTTAAGTAGGTCTTGCATGGCACCTGAAAGACTCGCCTTGACTGAACAAAGAATCTGATAAACTTTACATTACTGAAACTTGTATAAACACCAGAGATTTGGTTGCTTTGGTTTTTTTTATCTCTACTGGTCATAGACCAGAAGAGTATGTGGGATGGTCCATTGTCCATCATCTGTCCATTCATTTGCACTAAGCTACTAGGAGGATTGCATTTAAAGCTTTATACACAGATTCATCCCATGGTATAGTTGGTTCTAAATGAAAATGATGCTGTTCAGACATTCAGTATGGCCACCACAGCCATTGTCTTGAAAATCTCATTATCACGACTTCTGAATGGATGGTCATATCAGCATGGGATTTTCACTAAAACAATTTCTCATAATATCTAGCTGGTACTCCATGAAAATGGTGCCAGTCTGATGTCCAGTATGGCTACTATGGCATCCATATTGAAAATCTTGTTATCACAACTGCTCCTGAATAGATGGTAGTGTCATCATGGGGTTTTCACACAAAGACTCCTAATGATGTCTAGCTGGTCTTTAAAAAAATATACAAATCTGATTCCAATATGGACACCATGGCAGCCATCTTGAAAATCAATGGCAACCATTTTGAAAATCAATGGCAGCCATCATAACAATCTTGTTATCACAACTCTACTTGGACAGAAAGTCATATTAACATGGGGCAATCACTGTCAGATCTAAATGTAGGACAGCGGAGAACATACGATTGGTCTCTTTGAGGGACCAAATTTTAATTTTTTGACCATGAAAGTGGCCATATTAAATTTGTAGAGAATTAAATATCAGTGGCAAATAACTGCAATTCTGAATTCTTTGGAAAATGGAATCTTTGGCATACCTTTTTATTCTTAAATGAGAAATTGCACTTAGCAATAAAGCAGACTTTATAATAAAAAAATTGGCAATGGAACAAAAATATACTAAATATTTAAATATATCAAGATATAACAGGGGATGATTATCTTTTATTTTCCTAAGGAATCTGCATGAATGCATTTTCTGAAGAAAAGAAAACCCAGTGGACCCAGGAATTTTTTATGGGCTTTCAGAGCCAATATTTCAAATTATAAACAAAATTCCCAATTTTAGCAGTTTGCTCCTAAAATTATGCTCTCATTCATTTGCTTTTTCCTGAAATGATTGGGTCCAGTTCCTATTCACCTTTGAAAAGGTTCAGGAAGCAACTTAAATGCCATAATTTGCAGAAAAATCTTTTATTGTGTTATGCCTGGTCATTGGTTACAATTATGAATTAGATGTGTTTGACCTGGTCAGTAGTCACAGTTATGAATGGGATGTGTTTGCCTGCTCAGTAGTCACAATTATGAATTGGATGTGTTTGCCTGCTCAGTAGTCACAGTTAGGAATTGGATGTGTTTGCCTGGTCAGTAGTCACAGTTAGGAATTGGATGTGTTTGCCTGGTCAGTAGTCACAGTTAGGAATTGGATGTGTTTTCCTGCTCAGTAGTCACAGTTATGAATTGGATGTGTTTGCCTGCTCAGTAGTCACAGTTAGGAATTGGATGTGTTTGCCTGGTCAGTAGTCACAGTTAGGAATTGGATGTGTTTGCCTGCTCAGTAGTCACAGTTAGGAATGGGATGGGTTTGACCTGGTCAGTGGTCACAGTTATGAATTGGATGTGTTTGCCTGCTCAGTAGTCACAGTTAGGAATGGGATGTGTTTGCCTGCTAAGTAGTCACAGTTATGAATTGGATGTGTTTGCCTGCTAAGTAGTCACAATTATGAATTGGATGTGTTTGCCTGCTAAGTAGTCACAATTATGAATTGGATGTGTTTGCCTGGTCAGTAGTCACAGTTAGGAATTGGATGTGTTTGCCTGGTCAGTAGTCACAGTTAGGAATGGGATGTGTTTGCCTGCTAAGTAGTCACAGTTAGGAATGGGATGGGTTTGACCTGGTCATTGGTCACAGTTATGAATTGGATGTTCTAAGTCACTTATGTGTAGATCATAGAAAACAATGCCATGTGTTAGTTTTTAAACAATTTCATTCATAGACTGATTGATTGATTGATTGATTGATTCATTCATTCATTCATTTAACTTTGCCTTCAAGCAGGATGATAATGCCAATTAATTCTTTCCAGTGACATGTCTGAATTTACAGTTAGGAATGACATAATTTTATTACATGTAGATACATACAGTCATTTTTATTGGCAACGGAATTGTAACTGGTTGCTGTGTTGCTATGTTTACATCCTATTAAGCCGGGGAAGAAAGAAGCCAAGGCGTCATTTGATTTCAAATGAAATTGCAAGATTTGATTGTGATTGTATGTTAAAGGCAAGACCTAATTGAAAGACCATAAATAATTGGAAAAATGGGTGCAATTTTCCCTTGATGACCATGAGGTCGATGATGAAGTTACAAATGATGCTATTCCTGATAGAATTATTTCATTATGTTGTCTTCATTGAAATAAGTCTGTATCTCAAGATGGTATACATGAATATCAGTACTGTATTGATAAGTGGATGGGTTTTGAAAGTGGTTATAAATCAAGTCAGAGGGACAGCAGTTAGCTGTGACTTGTATCTCAAACTCGCAGTGTATTCTGGAACATGTGGAGGTATGTACATTATTTACACTTTGTACACATTACTCTATTTTGATAAAATTTGACTTGCTTGAATAATTCATAGATTTCTGTGTTCTGTCACTTTATTAGAAAAGGTTGACAGAGAAGATAAGACCATTCCAAATGATAAACTTAGATTACCAGGTATGTGAATAATACATGTACGTTAAAACTTGCATTTGATATACTGACAACAATCAGAATCACCATCACCACCACCACCAACATCAACTTCTAAAACATAATGTTGTTAATGCAGAGATCACATGACAGTGGAACATAATTAGTATATGAGGATGATATAATAGCAGAGAGATTGCCTGAAAACTTGATTTCTGACCTTGTAAAACTTAATCAAGTCCAAACTCACTTCAATTCATCAGATAATCTTTGAAAACAACTTGTTGTTCAGAAGCAAAATGTGAGCTGGTAAGTGCTTGACTTTTGCTGTTGATCTAGAAATCAAGCTTTTACATAATCAGTATGGGTATCAGCAAATTTTAAGTGAGGATTTGCAGTGGCACAGACTGGAGAAACACTGAAAATGCTAACATCAAGAAGGAGAGAGAGAGAGAGAGATGGGAGAGAGAGAAATATGCAGAATATAATAAGACAATAAAATATTCAAAAACAGGATAATAAAATAAAAATACCAGGATGATGTTATCTCTTGTGGCAATGACTTTTTCAATTTAAAAATAATAAATTGGATTTTGTTTATAAGATTATAGTGACTATTGCCACACAAGTTTTACATCCGTATTTTGTAAACTGAAGGAAAAATAAAACACATGCAAAAAACCAAACTCTTTTCAACTTACTACAGTAACATGGTTTTAGTAAAGGGTTTTCATGTCACACAATTATTAGAGGTCATGGAGGAGTTTAATCAGGCAATTAATGAGTGGAAGATTATGAATGCTAATGTACCATGGTTTTTAAAAAGCCTTTGATACATTACCACAGCAGAGTTTTCTTATCAAATTTCATGGATACAATATTAGAGGTACATGTAATCCTTTCAAATATTCAAGAATTTGTGATCAACAGAAAACAAAGGACTTTTTTAAAATGAATATCTGACCTCTACAGAAAACTGGACAATCTGGTTTCAGAAATCCAACAAGCCAAGCATTTGGTTTTACCTAACCACTTGATTCCTGTCTCTAAAGAAGCTAGGAAACTTACTTTCAAAATTTGTCAAACTTCAAAAATTGGCAAACTATTTTCAAAAGAATATGGCCAAAAAAGGCAAATAATCTAAAATGGTCAGAAGGACATTTACAAACTTGAAATATCCTTCAATGTAACAAAGTTATTGCACTATACGTATTATTATTTTTCTTACCTTCCATCTCTGCTAACAAAAATTCAGTTAAAACATGATCAGAAAAAAAAGCTAATTTAATAAGAAAGCTTGTACACTTACATGCACCACTATCGAGAAGAAATATATCCATATATGTCCTTAAACACAATGAAATTCCAATTAGTACTGATACAATTATCAAAACAAATACCATTACATTGAAAATGAACCCCTCAAATTTCAGTTTGCATAAGGACCAATAATTATAAAAATTGTCATGGTTTGTTCATTCAAACAAAGTCCATTTTTGACATCCCATGATGAATACTTAATCTGTATAATACAGTTAGTGTTATGACTGGTCGGCCTGGTCAGGATAATGTAAATGTGTGGGATATGATGTTACATGGACCACAATTTTGTTTACCATCAATTTGGACTTAGAAAAGTTTATTATTTGTGAAAATGTGTTGTTCTGGATCATTAAAACATTTAACAAACAGTATTCTGTGGAATTATTTTCTCACTTCAAATGCCTTTTAGGGTGTGACATTTTTTATTTTGCAAGATTATTTTTATTGCAACTGTACATAAAATATTTAGACAGTATTAAAATATGACATGGCTGATGTTATTTTTCTGTCTTGTGACCTGTCTTTGGCCTCTTGTTGAAGGTGTGCATCACTTGACTAATAGGTCAAGATTAATGGTCTTCATTGGAATTTTTTGATAGTTGGGGCCCCAGTATTGTCTTCTACTCACCTGGCCACAAATAGCTCACAAACAACATTCCCCCAGGTCACCTCTAGATAGCTGTCAAATTCCAGCCACTTTTTATATCTCACTCCATTTCTCAGACTGGCATAGAGGTATTACTTCTATGCCTCCTTCAGTCTGTCTTCCATACCTGTGCTGTGTACTTCATTTTTGTGCCTGCTGGAAAATGAAAATCAGGCTGTCTAATTGTAATTAACTTGATTATTTGTATAATAAAAGTGAAGTGCTGAATTTCTGCATTCAGGATGTATAGGAAAACTAAAGTGCTGTCAGAAGTGAGGTTTCATTGAGTACCACTTTGTAAAAAAACATTGACCTTATGCACCACAGTGACAAGCAAACAGCTGATTGCTACAAGATCAGCTGGTCTGGTTGTTGAAGTTCATTCACTGTTTAGTTTTTATGATACAGTTTTTGGAAGCTAACATTATGCAGAGTACATTTTCTGTGAAATTAAGAAACTTTTCTCATCAAGGTTTCACCGTGTCTTCAGGATATATCAACTGCTGTGGAGTAAGTTTATCTTCCATGATACATTGGAATTTCGGTGTCAGTAAATGGTTTCAGGATTTCAGTCAGATTGTAATGCAGTTTTAAGATCTAACTTCTTCACTGAATTACTTGGATTAAGGACAAAAAGTTACAGGTGACAGGACATAAAATATCAATGGCTCTTCTTACCTCAGGGAAGTCCAAGTTTTGTGGAGATGGACTCTTTCTTCGTCTAGTCAAAAAACTTATGATCATGTAAGTAACAAGTATAATTTTTCTTCTTTCTTGTTTTTTCTTCTCTTATGTTTTGTTTTTCATATTTCATGTGCACAGCAACAACATATTGTGAATAGTATAGGTCCATATGTGCAGAAAACATCATGCACTGGTAGATCTAGGTTACTTTGGTTGAGACAGCAAATGTGGGAACGTTACATAGGGGTCACTTTTGGCATCAGTGTGTATTATCTGTATGTATAAATTAACCCCAATTTTAAAGTTTGTTTTTTTCTCATAATTTTGTGTGTGTTTTCTATCAAACAAATTGCTGGTTTCACAAATAAATGAATTGTTTTGTTTTGCTTCAATTCAGAAAAATAAACATACCTAATAATTAGTGGCAAATTTTAATGGTCTACAGTGTCATGGTTGGATGAGTAGATTATATAAATAAACACACTATACCATTTTGGGGGAAAAGGCAAAACAAAGCTGATGATTTTAGCTTCGGTGGCATCAATATCAACACCGTGTTGAAGTATTGTGCCAATTCATAATTACAAAAAAAGGCAACACAAAGTGCAATGTTTTTCTGATGGGTTACATGAAATAAGTGGACTAGGATTTTCAGAGGTCAGTGGACTATGAAACTTTCATGGTGCCAGTCAGATCTACTAATTAGTTGTAATCAGGATGCTGTGTAACACACAATCCTTTTAAATTTTGCTGACTCCTAATGATTTCTGTGATCTTTTATTTAATTATTTACATGTGATCTAAAGGTGCAATACAGGTGTGAAGGTAATTAACTTCTATTTGTTTGTTTACATGCTACCTATTACTATTTTGTAACTCATTTTTCAGTTGCTTTAATACAGGATCATGATTGCTGACATTAGGGTCCTCGGGTGGCCAAGTGGGTTAAGGCACTTGCCATTGCAAATTGGTGACATCTCACCTGTCAGCATGGATTCAAGATTCATGCTCATCCAATGTTGGTATGTGAGAAAGTTTGTCTTTAGCTTCCTGTGGGTCAGTGGTTTTTCATGGGTTCCTTCTCCACCAGATATACTGGCCATCATGTATAGCCTATCATATGCTGAAAAGTGACATGAAACCCATAGCATCAAAAACTGCTGACATTAACAATCTGTTCAGAACATTAACCCATTTATATCACAATTTGTGTTTATATAACATTTTTTGGGATCGTTGATTGTCATTGATTTTATCGGATTAGACTTCATGGTGAGAAATTATTAATACCAGGCCACACATATAATTTTGAGATATTTTTTATAAAGATTTTATTTCTTGAAATGGTATTACATCAATAAATTTATTATGTATGGGAGGGGGTTTAATTGTTATAAGTCACAGATTTAGGTTATTCAGTGTCTGTGTACCAGATATTGATTTTTTACAAAAATCCTATCCTTGTGTACAAACACACACAGTTCTAGGCCCCAGATGTTTAAACTTTGTCATTACATATCAGAAGATGGCCTGGTTCACAAAAACATGTTTAGTTACTTGTAAACATAATCATAAACATTATTTCATGGTAGTTTCTAGTCTGTCTAGATAGTTCAAATCCATGACAGTGATCTATTACATTTCAAACCTAATAATAAATACACGATTTTAAATTTGTTTAATACATTTTAGAGATGTTTTCGATAGCCACTGTGATATTTTCTTGTGATTTAATTAAACTTTTGATTCAAACACCTTATCAAATGAGCCACTGTAACTCTTTGTTGGACAGGTGGACAGATTTTGATTGGTGCAATACTTCATTTACATTTCTTGCATTGTAGTTTGGGGCCCCATGTGGCTGATTGATCTAAAGTGCTCTCCTTTACCGATTACTGCCACCTCACCTCTCTCCACTGGGTTTGAGTCTTGGGCTTTGTCAGTGTGGGTATTTGAGATAGCTTGCCAGTAGGTTCCCGTAGGTCAGTGGTTTTTCCCATGGTTTTCCTGGGTTCATCCTCCACTGGTTGCCATGTATAACTTATCTTGTACTAAAAAACGGCATTAAGCTCACAACAACAACAACAGCTTCTTAATTATTCAAGTCATGTTAAGGGAAGTTAGACTAAGAAGATGTGACTCAATTACACATTAGACTGGACTGGTTACAAAAAATGGTTGTCATAGTGATATGATTTGAATTTATTTTGGAACATACTGGTACATATGATATGAATTGAGTCTGCACAGTCTTAATGGGGATTTAAAATTTGAATTGGAACTTAGTGGGCTACTATAAAAGTACACAGTACTGGTTAGGATTAATTTCCTTTTTGTTAGATTGTTTGACAGTTATGTTTCAAGGGAAAAGTATACAGCTGTATTGTATTCATGATACTGTAGTAGCAATGGACATTTTGTAAAATTTTCCAATCAGGTCTGTTGCAGCCTGTCAGTAAAACATTTTTAATGCTGAGAGCAAAATTCATGCAAATCACTTGATACTATCACAGATAATGATAATAATGATAATTCAACTGTAAAAATAATGCTAAAGTACAGAAAAGCAGGTGATATTTGTTTGACTAGAACTGTTCAATTGTCTTAAGATTTCATCCATTTGAGACATCGATTATGAAAAGACGAAACGGTAGGAGCCTGTCTTATGTTGCTGGGAATGTTGTTCCATACCAGTGGATCAGTATATTGAAATCTTTTTTTTAAAAATTCCTTCTTTGGCCTTGGTTTAATGTAATTTTTACTTCTAATGGACCTTAAATTTGGAGTACCATCAGCATCTCTTTGGTGAAAGATATTGCCTTTAGATATACAGGAATGACTTTTCTGGATACTTTATACATCAATTTGGTCTTTCTAAGAAATATTCTTTCATTTATTGTTAAAACCTTTATATTATTCATTGTATTCTGGAAACTGTCAATACATTGATCTAGGATTAAATGGCATGCCCTCTTTTGGAGTCTTAAAAGTGTTGTTATGTTTGAATTAGAGGTATTACCCCAACTTACGTTACAGTAGTCCAAATATGGCTGAATATAACTTTTATAAAAGATGACCCTATGCAGAAGAGGAATGTATGTTTTGATTTGAGACCTAATGTTTACATTTATCACCTGTGGATTGATGTTACCAAACAGCAATAATGCTGGTATCATGATAAGTTCAGTATATAATGTAGTACTAATATTAGTACCCTTACTCGTACCTCATGGACAACAATTCAAGTTGAGGCTACGACATCGTAGCTATATATAATGCAGTCTCCAGCTGTGGACCCTAACTACCAAGTTATAATGAGAGAGAGAGAGAGAGAGAGAGAGAGAGAGAGAGAGAGAGAGAGAGAGAGAGAGAGAGAAAACAATAATTTGTATAGCCCATGAGGACAGGACACAACATTTGTTTTGGCAATACAGTGTAGTCATGGTTTTGTGATAGTAAATTGAAAACCTAATGTCAGCACTATTTCATAACCCATATTTTAGTTTAAACATGTGATCAGAGTAGCTGTGTATATGTCTTTGTCTAAACTGACAAGAAGCTTGATTTGTTTCTAATTAAGAATGTTTGAGGATAGTTTATAACAGTTTATTTATTCTGCTTTTTACATTATTTGATGTATTTAAATTTTGTTATTATAAGTTGCATACCTATTTCATCTAGTGCCTCATTGTATACCATAGATAATTTTATAAATGATTGATTGTTGACACCAAAAGCTTGAATAGCAGGAAACAGTTTTTAGTTGAGGCACTTACTGGTTGCATAGTTTTCATGATTTGAAGCTGTCAATGGATACATAGTTCTCATGATTTAAGGCTCTCAATGGATACATAGTTCTTATAATTTGAAGCTCTCAATGGATACATAGTTCATATGATTTGAAGCTGTCAATGGATACATAGTTCTCATGATTTGAGGCTCTCAATGGATACATAGTTCTCATGATTTCATGTTCGTAATGGATACATAATTCTCATGATTTGAGGGCTGTCAATGGATACCTAAGTCCTCATGATTTCTACTTTTCACAAGGTGTTTTTATCTTCAATTTTAATACTGGTATCGATGCTCCCTTAATATGGCAGGAAGGACTTAAAACTGTTCCATATGATTGATTAACTTGAAATAGGATGTCTGACGAAGAATAATTTTATTTTTAATTTTATTTTATTTTCTGCAGTTTAATATTATTGGGTTGACCAGTTCACCTTAACACAGTACACTTTTATGGCTTCCTTGTAAAGCATTAAAGTGGTAAATCATTTTAGTATAATTCTGGTACTGAACATTTGAGGGAGTAAAAGGGAATTGCCCATTAGATTTGGAAAAGGATGGATTTCACAAGTATAGGAGATCTTTAACAAAAGCACAGTAGTGTTTTCACAAATAAAGCATGGTTTTGTACATTTGGTTGAATTTTTGGCACAATGTTGAAAAAATTAGAGTGAATCTCCCTGTTGCATATGAATCAGTTAATTTTTTGCAGTCTTGAAATCATGTCAAAGAGGATAGCTCAAAAAGCAGACATTTTAACAGGTTTTTTTTATAGGACTGGCACCAAACATGCAGCTACATGTATTTGTATTGGATTCATGTAGTGAAAGCTGATGTTTACAACATGTTAAATATCATTGGTAATTGGAGTTTACCCTTACATTTAAGGCATTTAAAAATATGCATATGTGAATCCCAATATTTTCATGCTGGTACAGCATGATCTTTCCGATTGTCTCTACTGTGACAGTGATCACTGTTGACTTCTCATTAGTGAATCTGATCTGTGAGTTTTTAGCTTGCTAATCGTTTTGCGTCTGCCATATGTACAAGTGATATTATGTTGTCAATTATAATTTGCTAAAGCCAATGAAGATGTATTTCAGCTGTAGTACTTTAGTTCTAGCAAAATGGTCACCTTCATAAAATGGTCACCTTGATAATAACAGAACCAGTGTGATTTTTTGTTAGTGGCATTTGCCATATTTATCCTTAGTTATGTATGATTACTCTGTTTATTTCTGATGTCTTGTTTCTGTTTATTTTTGTCTCACCTACATAACCATTGTGAGATATAGTAGATGTCACTTTTCCATCATCCTTCATGATGTTTAAGTTTTGCATTATAGCTTATGAAAGTCTCATACCTTCTACATCAGATGCTATTCAAGTGAAACACTTTGATAATATGACTATACCGGTAAGTCTAAAGTTTATGCTGTGATGTGCTACAAGTTCATGTCTCACCTGCTTAGGCAGAAAGCTTGATTCATGATTGTCAGCAGTGTTAAAATTCTGTGTTAAGTTGATAATAGTTACATATCTGGAGCATCAGTAGCTGTATTTAACTGAAACTTTGAGAAAATATATTTATAAATTGTACTCACTGGTATCTGGGGAGTTCCTGCCCATTGCCTATCACTCCAAGGTAAGGAATGCTCAAGATTTTTTTGTGTTGAAGTTTATATACAGGGGTCATAAAGACCAGCTTATGGACCCAGATAAGACAACATCTTCCACAAAACACTTGTTCTTTTTGTGGGTAACATATCTATATAGACAGACTATTTGAAAGAGCTTGACAGAAGATTTTTGGCTACTTAGAGTCATATGGCTAAGTCTGAGAGACCAGAAATTTTCCTGACTTTTAATAACAGTTTTGGACAGTGATCTTTACAGTATTTGCTCTTACATGATCAAATACCAAATTAACCACTAATTAACAAATTTAAAAACAAATCTGCATTGCTTAACAAAATTGTGTTCACTTTTCATTGTAAAATGCCAGCATTTAAAGCTAGTGGATGTCACAAAAACTTATCCTTAATTCCCTTAGGGGGTAGGGGCAGAGGAATTCTGTTATCCAACATTCATCACCCCAGGATACATTCAAAATTGAATTTAATTTTCAGGAATATGAAACAATTTGTTGTGATTTGATACAAACTTCTCAGAAAACTCTTTTCACCCTGTCACCCACCACCTCCCCAATCACATGGTGAGACTATAATGAGATCAGGGTAATGTTTAGCTAATGTGTTCTCTAAAAATAATTTGGCCATGTAATGCTGCTATCTTTATTTATCTAGTTGCCATGGTTACAACAAAAGATTTGACTGATCATTCATATTCCTGCATCTTGTCAACATTTCTGTAAAAAAAGGACTCTACTGCCAAATTAACCAAAGACTCTGTTGTCCAATTAACCAAGGACTCATTGTTTAAAAGTGGGCTCAGAATGGGTATCTATGGATGCAGAGTTTCATCCCTAGCACAAGCTAAAATTCAGGGTGTATAAGAATCCAAACTGCACATTGCATGATGTCAAAGAGAAAATAATAATCTCAATCGCTTATAATCATTGTGGGTATCAATGATGATAGTACAAATTGGCATTCTTGTCCACGCCTGTACTTAGATTCATGGATTGGTGAACTTGTATCCTACTGTATAAACTGAATTATGGGTAATTATTGTGATACCCTCCATATGTTTATGTTGATATTTATATTGATATCTTCTCGTAAACCACCGGGTGGAAAATTACCAAACTTGTTATATTGATTGCCCATGTGGCAACTGTCTTCAAAAGGATATGATTTTGTGGACACTCCCTTGGAGTCCCTTGCAGGAGGCAGATGGTCAAATAAACAAAAATTGCAATTACCATGATATTTTGAGTGTTTTTCTTTTTCTATCAAACATTATACTTATATTTGCAGGAAGACTTTAATATTTAATTACCAATAAGGATGAATTAATTAAAGGATGAGATTTGGGGGCAGCTTGTTGATTTTATAAAGTTCAAAACACTTGTTATTGGAAGAAAGTTTTCAGGAGTTCAGACAAACATCCTCAACACCCCCCGAAAAAAAACCCCCAAACAAGCTGCCTCACCCATTATCAGTGATAATTTCCTGTGTTGAACATTGTTTTCAACCCTATTTTGATAATAGTGTACTTGTACAACACTTCCTTTAGTGGGCAATGACTCTAATCTTGAATGATGTCCTGGCATTTAATAGGGAAGTATTTGCAGATTACAATGGTATAGTTTGTCACCAAAAACTGGAGTCAACTTTTTAATTTGGGGACTCGCATAGCTTCAGTATTACACATTGTAATAATAAACACAATGCATCAGGTTAAAATTAGCCACTCAGTTTCTGTTAGAAGAGGAAAACAACATTGTTACTTCTAAAGAATCTCCCTACAAAAGAAACTGAAGAAAGAAAATAGTAGTTACACATCTGATACATGGTAAGTGATCCCTGGGCTCTTGTCATGGGTTGTAATTACCTAGCTATGGAGACCTGAAGTCCAATTAGATTGACTGAGACTTTGAGCCCCAAATGGCAAGAACAACATGAATGTGATTAGACCTGGATTTGATTTCATGTAGTCTTATTTAAAGATTTGATTTAATTGCTTGCCACATATTTTCAATAATATTAAGGTATGGTGTCCGTGATTCATTTTTATCCTTCTTTAAGCATGGACCCAAGAATTGTTCACCTGGAGGGACTTTTGATTCCTCATTTGGAAAATCTTGTACAATACCTAGCCACAAAACTTTCATCAGAGTCAATTTATCTTGCCAGTGGTGTCAGATTTCAAACACTGTTGCAGGCAATGCATCAGCTGAAATATTACCAAAATATTCTTGCTGAGAATGGCAATTAAGCACTGTACCATAGACAAAACTCTTGTAGCAATTCTTCATTAACTTTCAATCTTTGTCCAAAACAAATTTGGTTTCATTGCTAAAAATTGCTCTTTGCTGTATGTTGTCACTGTTTGTTATGTCTCTCTTTAAACTATGAAATACACAATGCATGGGTCTGCTGAGAAATCATTGTCTGCTTTAGTTTCCTTACATTGCATCTCCTGAATCCTGAACTCTTTAATCTTCTGTTAATAGTGCTTTTAGATACATGAATACTGGTGAATTCATTAAGAGCCATGCTCAGGTACTGCAGAGATCTATGATTATCAAAAATTATCTATGATTATCAAAAATTATCTATGATTATCAAAAATTATCTACGATTATCTATGATTATCCAAAATTATCTATGATTATCAAAATTTGTAAAGAACAAGATGGCAAAGTATGCTATCACCCCTTTTGATTGTGGGTTTTGGTTTCCTCTTATTTCTTATCATCTATGGGTCCCTTATGTGACGTAATTTTCAAAAATGTATGAACTCTAGAACCTGATATTCCAATTGTTTCAAATATTATTTACTACAAGAGAATTTTTAATTGACTGATTGTATTCTGCTTCTGACCGTCAATTCCTTACCCTGAGGCACCATGTATCATTGCATCACCAGGGAGGTCTAAAAATAGCACTCATTAATACAGTTTCATATTTCATTTAAGACATTCTCACACTGATGAAGCTTCTGCCGAGGGCACGAACTTGTACAAGTGTGTTGGTTTACATTTTGTCATAGCTTGAGTCCTGTGTTGATATATTAAACTTAGTATGGTATGAAACAGTGTGCCATGAATAAATCTGTAAATCTGCATTTCCTCTAAAAATAATATCAAAATTTAAATGATTCTGATGTAATGTTAAGCAGTTATAGCAACATCTCATAATGACAAGAAATCACCTTTACTTCAAAATAAAATTGAATTGGTGAACTGCTTTGGTCTTTTATCTGCAAGAAACATTATATTCTTCATTAGCCCTTGGATTACTCTGGTGGCCTACATGGTTAGAGCATCCACCTCGGATATGGGAGGTTACAGGTTCGAATCCCAGTGGAGTCATATCAGAGACTTATAAAAACGGTACTGGCAGCTGCCTCACTTGGCGCTCAGCATGAAGAAGTTAGGACTGGTCAGCCTGTTGTCAGGATATTGTGACTGGGTGGGGCATGATTATTATGATTATTATTATTATTATTATTATTATACATGGCTTGTGGCATATGCTCTAGTGCTAGACAAAAAATATATACATTTTAAGCAACTCATCAATGAGACTGCAGATATTTGTCCTCTTTCACATGGGCATTGTAAAAGAAAAATCAGATTTTCCACAGAAGACTTGAGCATGAAAGTCTTGGTGTTGTTAATGATAATGTCAGGGATAAATTTAAACCTGAACATTTTGTTGCTTCTGCCTAGACATTGTTTCCCAAACTTATTTTGATCAACTTATGCATGAATAACATTTCCTGTACTAGACTGCCATGTAGTCAAAATTTATAACTGTGATTTACAAAGGTTGTGTTTTGTCATTCATACAGGAATGCGCCCTTCAGGGTTAAAAAAAAACAAACTTGCACACAAAACAAGTGCAGTAACATAACATTTACATAGTCATTTCAGCTAGTCATGACTGGATAGTGTGAAGTTAGGTTATCATTTAGGTGACATTTTATGATAGATTTTTAAAACTATTTCACTCCTGATTTTTCAGCCCTGATGTACGCACTTTTCTGGCACTTGACAACCCACGAAATGCAGAAGAAAAGGTAGACTCAGAGAATTTTGACAATTCAGACAGTATGGTAAGTGACACTCCATTTTCTGGTGTGGCAAGTTAATAAAAAGGTTTTAGGGGGAAAGGGGAGGATACTGTACTATACTTAGCCTAAGGACACCATATGGACTTGCTTATAAGATGGGTCCAGCTGTAAACAACATTGGCCCTGATCTGTCTTTGCATAATGCACCAGCAGATTAGAGTCTGTGCTGTTTATTTTAATGGTTAATCACAACAGTTGGACCAGACTTGTAAGCAGAGTACATGCTGTATAACATAATGGTGCATTATCAATCTGTTGTGAGAGTATAAAGAAATGGTGCACTCTGGTTGTTGTTTTTGGTTGCTTTCAGTTGCTTTTTGTGTGTAAATTGTTGGCTACATCATGCAGAGGGATGGAGTTTGGTGCCTTTCCCATGAACACATTGTGGCAGGTGACAAAAATTCAAACTGTCTTGGTTTATATAGCATTCTACCACCGGATGTTGTATTAGAGATACATTAACAGTTTTCAGAAACATTTCTTCTTAATTTCTGTAGCATAAATTTACTTCTTAAAGTGTGAAAAGTGCATATCCTGCCAGTGTCCATGGACATATTCTTGTAAAGTGCATTGATTCCGTGAGACAGAAATTTCTGATATGAATTTGATTAAGGAACTTTATGATGATGTAACACCTAAGAGTCTTGTTGTTTTTTCTTTTCTAAGAAAAGCTGTTTATATAACAAAGTTTGACCTCTGACTTTTTCTCAAAACCTGCTAAAGAGAAGTTAACAAAATTTGATACTAAGCTGACGATATCAGATTGTACATATGATGCCAATATATCATGATATTTGTCTGCTAATGCTAAAATATGAATTTTTTCCAAATATCTTCTTGGAAATTGCTGACCATAATTCCTAGGTGCCCTTTGACTGATGTGTTGCACCATGGCCAATGTGTTGTGCTATGGCCAATGTGTTGTACCATGGCTGATGTATTGTACCATGGCTGATGTGTTGTATCATTGACAATGTGTTGTACCATGGCTGATGTGTTGTGCTATGGCTAATGTGTTGCACCATGGCCAATGTGTCGTACCATGGCTGATGTGTTGTGCTATGGCTAATGTGTTGCACCGTGGCCAGTGTGTCGTACCATGGCTGATGTGTTGTGCTATGGCTAATGTGTTGCACCATGCACAATGTGTTGTACCATGGCTGATGTGTTGTGCTATGGCCAATGTGTTGTACCATGGCCAATGTGTTGTTCCATGGTTGATGTGTTGTGCTATGGCCAGTGTGTTGCACCATGGACAATGTGTTGTATCATGGCTGATGTATTGAACCATGTCCAATGTGTTGTACCATGACTGATGTGTTGTGCTATGGCCCCTATTTTGCACGATAGCTGATGTGTTATGCCATGGCTGATGTGTTGCACCATGATCAATGTGTTCTGCCATGGCTGATGTTTTAAGGGGAACATTTTACATACTGCTGTGTCCTTATAATGAACACGATAATGGAGGTTTGTTAAATTTAAGGAGATGGGCAGTTTGTGGTGAGAAAATGTCTCCATGGCTCATTTAGTGTGTAATACTGAGAATTCAACCACCATTACTAAAAATAAAATAAAAACTTTACATATTGCGTCTGTTTAAAAAGTCAACGAACACAGTTTGATTAAGACAGAAAGCATCCTGGCATAAAGACAAGCCATATATTTACAAATGGTGTTGATATGCCATTATGAAAACCTTTAAACACAACTGAACATATGACAAACTTTGGCAGCATTCTGGCATGAAGTCTATTGTAGTCTACATGAGTAATGCCAGTTTGTCATCCTATATAGCTACCATTACTAAAACAGTAAATCTTTAAACGATTTCATCTCGCAAACCACAGAACAGGATTTGACCAAAGATTTGACAAAAACACATCTGGCATAAACGACATTTGATCTTATAGATATAATTCATCTGCCTTCAAATCAGGCTGCAATTAGTAAATATAGATAAACTGTACAATCACTTATGAGATATAAATGAATAGAATGTCATCAAATTTGAAAGAAAACATTCAGATATGAAGGTATTTTGTTTATAGAAATGATGCCAAGCAACTGTCAGATATAACTGCTGTTACTCAAGATAGGAAACCTTTAACTTCTTACAGACCACAGAGCAGAATTTGACAAAAATTGATTAGAAGGCATCCATGTATGGAGGCCTTTTAAACTTTGTACAGTGGCTGACAATCTGCTTTATTGAAACAGCTTCTTCTCAGGAAATGAGGAACGGAATTTGACCAAATTTGACAACATACTGGCAAGATCTCTATAGATTGTACAAATGATGCTTGTTGTCTGTCATCAAATTTGACTCCATTACTACAAATGTTCGAAAACAAAAATAACTTTAAATGACTTCCTTACAAAACTTGCATAACACAATTTAACCAAGTATGACAGATAGCATCCTGGCGTAAAGGCCATTGAGTTTGCACAGAATGATGATGATTGATTATTCAGGGAGCAGACTCATATGGTTCTCTTGTTTTCTTCATTTTACCTCAGTAATTATAGAGAAATAAAACAAGATATTACTTTTCTATAAAAAAAATCATTTTACTTTTTTTTTACTTTGAATTTAAGACACACGAACAGACATATGGATATGGATATGTGTGTGTGTGTCTATTACCATCCAAGCTAAAAAAAATATTCATTCACATAGTGTATTTATCCATGTATAATGTGCATTTAATTAAAAAACTTATAGACCCAGATCAACCATAGCAGCACATACGGGCATATTAGGTCTACGTTGAAATTTTAAATCATGGAAATAACAAATAACATATAATCAGGCCTGGTGATTATAAGCTATCATCCAATCAGAAATGAGCTCTCAAATTTAATGTCATTTTTGATTGAAACAAACTCCCAAACTCCAGTTCACAAGATTTATGATTTGCCTGTTGGCAGACTTTGTGACAGCAACATGGAACTTGTGATGTTTTAGCAGGTGGGAGCATTATGCATGCAAACAAATACATATGGTTGAGACATTCACACTCAAACTATGCTAGTTACATGTAATGGCAGAAAATGAGTACTGAAGGATGCTGTGGTAGGTAGGTATGTGTACCCTGTCTTCAGGTACTCTAAGTTGAAAACTGGAACAGGTAATGTCAAGTTGGTGTCAGCATCTTAGTACCAGTGCCAATCTCTGTAAGTCAGGTGACAGATACTGTTGTATTACAAGCATGTTTGACCTCAAAGACTGAGTTCAGTCATAGAAATAGTTAACTGTTCTAACTCCTAACAGAGGGAAATATGCTTATTGTTCTGCTTGGATAAGATCTAAGGCAATCTGTTTTGCCTCCCTGCAGGACTTGCTGATGGTCTTAAGCATTTGTCTTAAAAACAAGTTCACACAAAAGTCAGGTAGCCATAATACAGATTTTGACATCTAGCCAAAAAGGGATCACAGATTTTATTTAATAATTTGGATAAATTTACCTTCAAAATAGCAAATAAATTTGGAGAATACCTTCATGTAGTGGACAGAAGACAACATGAATAACTTTGAAAAATAAAATGACCAATAATTTTCTTTAGTAATTTATTTTATTTAAAAATTTGCATGTATTCAAATGTAGCATCACCATTACCAATGACACCCTCTACCCCCACCCCAAAAAAGAGAGCTTTTGTAATCATTGGGTCTAAGTTTCAGATTGATTTATCTCACCTTTGCTATGAAACATATCTGTAACAATACACTAATATCAGGGCTTTAACTAAAAAAAAATAAGAGTCAATATGCCCAGAAAAGGAAATATGAGTTTACCCTAATTGATTTGAGTTTGCCCCAAAATATGGCAACAAAATATCGCAACTAAAATACAGGTTGGACAATTCTGTATTTGTGTATTGTAGAAATTACATGTACTTCTATTTCTTGCTAGTGATTGTCTCCACTATAGAAGGTATTTTACAATGCAATATCAATTCAAGAGTTTTTTTTCTTCAAAGTTTAAAATAATTTTTAAAAAGTAGTTGACAGTATGATAATTAAAATTTTGCATATATATAAAATATACAAAGCCATTTCATAAATGTTATGAGCTAAAAATGAATAAAGATTTAAGATGTTTTCACTGTATTGTTTAGCAAAATACCTACATGTACTTTGCAATTTAACTGAAACAAAGGGAAGCAACTTACTAGTATATCATACTCAAAGATTTGATTGAACATGTATCATATATACTCATTTATTTGTTGAGTCCAGCTGCAAATAGCACTGGCCCATACACATGTATGCTGTTGCATAAGGTGCTGCCAGATCAGGGTCTCTGCAGTTTGTTAGGAGTAATCAATATAACAAATAATGTACACCTTGATCTGCCAGTGCATTTTGTATTAGGCAGATCTAGGTCAGCAGAGTTTACAGTTGGACTCAGCTTTTAAGTAAGTATATCAGGCTTGAATTTTTTTTAAAAGTATATCCAATATTGTATTATATTTTCTTTGCTATAATGTATGCAGTGTTTTGAGAACCTATCCCCTAGGCAGAAGTTCTTTGGATGCTGTACAGGTACTGTATTAGTCATTTAAAATGTAAATTTCCATACACCATTATTTCCTAGGACTTAAAATTATTGTCTTCAAACTGGGTACAGAGAATTTGTTACTGAAATTGTGAAAGTAATAGATTTTAGTTTTACCTGTAATTATTTTACTTGTGAAAATGATAATCAGAATTGTGTGTCACAAGTACAAACATTACAGTTGGTACTTTATCACAAGACCACTGTGTTACACCTCTCTCTCAATTACTCAAGAACAGTGGGGTTCAAAAATATTGTGATATAAGCAAGTGCACAAATTACTTAGAGACCTTTGAAAAATTAAGTTGGGGATGCCATCCCAGCTTAACATCAAGAGTGAAAAGATCAGTGGTTGGGGACTGTTCAGTGGTTTAATAATTTATTACTCACATTAGGAATAATTTGCCAATACAATGCTCTTTCTTATAGAGTTGTTTGCTTCTCAGTACAAATCACCTGTAATTTCAGGATAACCAATCATTGAAAAATTGGTAAAAACACTGCTTAAAGACTCTTCAACAAAACAACATTTATAGGTGTCAAGACTGTGTACTACATCACTGCTTTCTGTATGTGGATATTTTTCATGTGTTACTGTTGGTTCACAATAAAACAACATTTCCTTGTTTAAAAAAATAAGTCATATAACCCAGTTGTCGATGTTGAAACTTATTTTATTTTATTGTTTTATTAGTAAAATATCAATTTATTTCATGATTTCATTGCAAGTAATGGTGAAATTTCTTGTTATTTACTGTGTTTTGATTAATTTACTTCTTTTTATAAAGAAAATTGAACAAAGTATATGACTTTTTAAAAGCTGCAAATTTCATGATGTTGGTTCAAATTTCTGGGCAGTGTGACAATAAAGCTAGTGCTATATAACAATTTCTGTTACGAAGCTTTGACCATGAGTTTCTATGCATTCAGTTGATTGGGACCAATTCTTTTGGTAATTTCTATTATAAGTGGTTTCACGAGTTATCCAGGCATGAGTTATCAAGTGAGAGGTGAATTTACGTCATTCTAACTGTATCATAATTTCACGTATGTAATGTGTAGTAACATGCAGGGCATCATAATGTAATGCAAAGAAAAGGCATAATGACTGAGGCATCTAAATGTAGGTCAGTGTCATTTGCGATACTAATTTGTGGTTTGGTCAAATAAAATCATCATTGTTCATCATGTAATAAATACAATCATACACTTTTGCTGAAGTGAAATTGATGAAACTCATCATGTAAGATCCTCTAGAAGTGTACATGACTCAAGGCCATACATGCAGCATAGAAAGATGCATGCTCTTTTCTATTTCAGAGTAAAGATATTAACCCAGTCAATTTGGGACCTAGTGAAAAAACAAGGTAAGCAAAAAGAATATTAAGCCATTTACAATGTAATATCATTTTTCACAGCTTAAAGATCAAATAGTTATCAAGTCATTCCTGTCAATGTTGAAAATGACAAATGTATGCTGATCACGTCATTTACATATATTACTCACAATTTTCATCCAGGTAGGACATTATGAACGTGTACCAAGACCTATGTTAATTTATGTAATATTCTAGACGGTTAATATCATTATACAGTCATATTTCTGTCACATGGAAAATGTCTTGTAGAAAAACTTAAGGACTTGTCAAGCAGAATTAACTGATAAATCTTTTTGAAAATATTGTTAATCTTTTGGAAATGACAGAAGTGCCAGTCTTAACTTACATGTATATTCTATTTTCGGAAACAGATTTGTATTTGTTGTACAAGTTGTGTAAAGTATCCAAGCCTTGTTCATTTGAATTATTGATTTACTTAAGCTGTTTATTTACCAAATGTTCAGAATAGTGTAAACCCAGCATAGTCATCTGTGCTATTTTCATCACAAATCCAGTTTATACACCACTGCTATCTCCAGCCTTTGAGAAAAGTGGCCTTAGTGACCTCTTTGGAATTTAGATGACCCTCTTTATTAGCTCAGCTGGTCATAGACCAGAAGAATTTATGGGATGGTCTGTTGTCCATAGTCTGTCTCTCAAGTTTGTTATTGCTACTCTTAAACTACTTGGAGGATTGCCATGAAACTTTCATTCCATGGCCTAGTTGGTCGTAAAAGAAAATGGTGCTACTTGCACATCCAATGTTGCCAGTGCAATTTTCGAAAATCTTGGATGATCATTAGGACATGGAGGTTTGGCATGAGAACTAGTAATGATGTACACTTTGTCCTAAATTAAAATGGTGCCAATCTGATAACCAGTACAACCACCACAGGAACTAATTTGAAAATCATATCATTGAAGAATGTCAGAGATGGTTTCAACACTGAGTAAATAAAAGGAACAAATCGTCTTAGCTTTAGTTCCTAGAAATTTTTTCCATCCAGTAGAGCATTAGTCCCTTCAAGGGACTCTTGTTTTTAGGCTGTCCTACTCACTATAAAATTACACATATGTACTGTGAACTTATTACATGATTATTACATTACTGAAAGTATGAACATTTAGATTAAAGTCCTTTAAATTGCTGCAGTTATTACACAGTAGTAACTTATTTTCTACTGATCAGAGTTAACATATCATAGTGCCTACAAATAGCTCAGTCATTGGTGTTTTCTTTGAGACTGCTGCTTAGTTTAAAAAAAAGAAATCTTGTGTTTCATTTCACTAATTTTAAAGCAAATCTTTTTTATTTGGAATAATTAGCAGTATGATTGGTCCATTTTCCAGTGCATTCTATACACTTGATCAATTGTTCCCTGTGGTATATGATACTAGGGCAGTGCACCCTTCCTCCTCATCATTCATCTCAGTTCATTGCATTTCTAGGGCATCTGAATACATAGTACACCACACCCTTGATACTGTAACTTGTGAGCTTTGGGGTCCATGTACAAATTTGGGTTCATCCTAACGGGGTGGGGTTTTTGGGGGCTTTGTTGATAAATGAGAATTATAAATCTTTGTCCTACACAAATATTGGTTTAATGGATTTTAATATTAATGGATATTAAATCTTAAAAGGTCATTTAAAGTTAATAAATTGATGGCAGACTTAATAAAAATGAAGTTGACATGCTGTGCTTATGCGTCAGTATAGTTGACGTCAACCCCACTAAATAATTATTCATCATAAGCTGGAGTTAAAATCACACACTGCTGGAACCAAATCTATTATTATATTTGCACTTGTTAACTTCTCAAGACATCGAATTTTAGTCATCGTCAAACATTTCTGTGTTGACATCACAGGGCAATGTATGCAACTTGGTCTCACTTGTACTAATAAACAGTCAGCACTTGCACTGTCCCAGAACACAGCATCAGATAGGACAAAAAGTAAAAAACTTATGTGAAGAAAAGAAAAAAAGGACATAAATATGTTTATTTTATTGGAATTTTGCAAGTTATTTTTGAATGTATCACTACACATTTTGAAGAACAATCTTTAGATTAGAAAAGGTGCAATCTTTGTATTTGTCTGCAATGAATTATTAAGAAATTACAATGACCTACACCAAGATATTTCTGTGTCGTTGGTACCTTTCATGTATTGAATTGGCTGGAGATGACGTTAATTGGCTCATGTCATTGTGTTATAATAATTATAATAATAATAATAATAATAATAATAATAATAATAATTGAAGGATCTTCATGGTCACATAGTAAATCCAGCAATTATGTGCTGAATAAGTAATTAATTAGGTTCAAACATTGTCGTGACATTGTATTGGATCTCCACCTTTGATTAGATGGGGCATATTACATTTTTGATGACTACATTGAAACTGAATTAAATGATAAAGTTAAGAAATCAATTTCACTACTTTAATTGGTATTTATTTATTACATTTTTATCACAGGTAGGCATTTACCAATATTTTCATTTACCTTTATTTTGTCGTAAAGCATGTTATTTATTGAGAAACTATGATTTGTAAAATTATTCCTTCTAAATATTTGCATATTTAATGATGATGATTCAGGATTTCCATGACTAACTGACATTTCAGTTGATAAAATTATTGATACAGATCAACATTTAAATTGATCAATTTAGATAATGATTATTTTTTCATATTAAGCATAATAGAGCGTAATTGTTGCCCTTTCCTTATGAGAGTTATCAGGAATTAGCGCTAAAATGAGGGAGCAACATACCTGAAATTTGTACTGGAATGTCCGTTGTTATCTTCATCAGTTCTTGTCGTCAGTTATCATTGTCAGTAGCTTGACAGCATGAAATAGTAACCTATTTTCAGATGCTTTTGAATTGTTCACTAAAACAATCTCATTCAAAGCATTCAGTAACACTGCTTATTTGAGAAGTCTATCACATTGTCAGAGTCATTGAAAGCAAGGGTCTTGATGTCTCAATGGACTTTCCTAATACTATGGACACAGAGTACCATTTTGCAAATGATACAGACACATTTATTTCTTGTGCACCTTTATTTGAGGCATTGCTGATGTCCTTTTTGAATTTTACTGTACTATAAAGTACATAGTTACAGCCTGGAGAAAATAGTGACACAAATAATTTTGTGTTCCCTGAAAAGTTCAGACAAACACCTATTTCATTTTAGAGTCAACCCTTAAGTCATGCTATTGTGTAATATTTACCTATTTCAAGAAAAGTGGCCTTGTATGTGGATTTTCTCTTATTGTTATGAAGGGCTCATGCCTTGAAATTTACTGTGTGTATTTAAACCAATATAAATGTACATGCTTAAGTAAAACGTTGGCACAGACATATATTTTGCCATATAGTATGCTGGTAGATCAGGGTCTGAATTAATAACTTGAAATACTGTATGTACTCATTATAAGTTGAGTCAAGCTGCAAACATAATGCATCTGCAGATCTGGGTCTATGTTGTTTGTTCTAATGATTACTCCTCACAAGCAGCAAAGACCAAGATCTGCTGGCACATTAACACATTAACCCCTGGAGGTTTTTGTCATTTTTGTCTGAAATTCGAGTAGGAAACACATTTTGAGAGCTATTTCTGAATGCATCCTAATACATCAACTTCCAGGTGATTATCCAATAACCTCATGCCTAGTTGTGTTAGAAACATCGTTTTTCATTGGCTATTTTGCTTGCGCATGAGCAGAAGGGTAAAAGTTGGAGTTCTTTTGTTTTTTTTTGTTGCTTAACGGATCCATTATTTTCGTATCTAGACCACTCTTTATTCCAAATGCCCATCTTATCCTACTTTTTGCAAAGGTTCATCTGTCTGTTTGCAGTTTATACTGGTCTGCCTTAGATCTGAGACTAAAAAGTCTAAAATCTGGACACAAAATTGGATTTCAACTATGGGGGAATTTTAGGTGGAAAAAAATCGGGTTCAAAGAATGAGGTTTTTCCCTCTGTATTTTGTAGTGCAACCAGAACTTCCAGATTATTTGGTATCATTGAAGAGCTACATCTATCTACCTTTCTATAATAGCACCCACTTTAGTGTATCATACATGACCTTGATGCTACAGAGCTTGGTAGTAGGCTACTACCTCCTGCCACATAAACTCATCACTAGGGGTTAATGCATTAAGCAACAGCAGATCAGGGTCTGTGCAGTTTGCAGTTGGACTTGACTTATAAGTGTGTAGATATAGTAATAAGTAAATGGAGCAGCATGGACCCCGATCTATTGACTCATACTAGATATGGCTGTTCACAATCATGACTTTTTAGGTGAGAAAATACGGTCAACATTTAAGCGGATGAAACTTGCCATTTTTGTGAACATATATGCACTCAGGATAACAGTTTGTAAAATGCATGTCTTATGTACTACTTGGACTTCAGCCAGTGCCTCTCAACATGGAATCTTGTATATCAGGCACCTTTCATTAATTTTGATTCTTAAACAAATGGATACAAGCTGGCAAAGAAATGTGTAAGTCGGAAGAAGCCACTTCACTTCATAAGATAATGTATATTGGCAAAAAAGAGGAGTGGTGAGCAGGAAATAAAGTTCAGGAAACTATTTACATACCATAAAAACATGCCTTGAGGAGAGAATGTCACATCTGGCAACAAGAAAATGGTCTTTCAAGGCAGGTGGTCTCGCATTAGAATCTATTATATTATATAACAGAACCAAACATAGTAAAATATGGTCTTTTTTTACTTATGTTAATACCAAACTGCTTAGTTTTCCGTCTGCTATTACTGCAGTGTCATACCTATTTTTCTAGAAACAATCATGTTACCATATCTGACCTAATAAATAGCATGGGGAAAATTTAATTTTGGAGTAAATACCTGGTGTAAAATGTCATTCGTATTGGTCCATCTTCCTAAGCAGCATTGCTGAATATACAATGGTGTAATTGCAATCATAAGAAATGTTTCGTGAAGAACTTGACAAATTCTACCTTCACTTAAGTTAATTCTCAGCGTATAATACTTTGATTATAGTGTGTAATTCTTTGATAATAGTGTGTACTACTTTGATAATAGTGTGTACTACTTTGATTATAGTGTGTAATTCTTTGATAATAGTGTGTACTACTTTGATAATAGTGTGTACTACTTTGATAATAGTGTGTACTACTTTGATAATAGTGTGTAATATTGGATTGGCATTATAGTTAGTTTAAGTAAAGAAAATGAAAAAACGCAGTACAACTATGTACAGTATAGAAAATGCTATTAAAATATGTGTGCACATATGAATTGTGAACTGTAAATAAAGTAAAAATGATCTGATGATACATTGTTGTTGTTGTTGTTGTTGTAGGGTTTAATGCTGTTTTTAGCACAGGATAGGCTATACATGGCGGCCAATATAAATGGTGGAGGAAGAACCCAGGAAAACCCAGGAAAGAACCACCGACCCATGAGAAGCTATGGGCAAGCTTTCTCACATACCCATATTGGCCAAACCTGAGACTCGAACTCATGCAGACAGAGGTGAGATGGCAATGATCCATAATGGTGAGTGCTTTAGACCACTCAGCCACTCAGGGCCCCGATGATACTTTGTGATTAAATGGTACATACCAGATCTTCATTAAGTATCCTATTTGTTTCAGATGGAATTGCTTATAGTTGTCCAAAGATGTGTAATTTTTAAGCCAGAAGTTTTAATACAATAGCTGGTAATTGTCCAAAAATAATAGTCACTTCAGTAAAGTAGTACAGTGCAAAATGTTTTTATGATGTAAATCTGAGGATAAAAACTGGAACAAATCAGAAGAAAAAACATGGTGGGAACTATCGGTTATAGCCAGCTTAAAAAGGCATAACTAGTCCTTGACCTTTCTTGGGTTGATACTTTATGTATTTGGCCAGTGTATGTTACTTTAAGGTCCAGATACTATAAACAAGCTGTATTTACTCTCTGTCTGTCTGTCTGTCTCTGTCTCTCTCTCTGTCTCTCTGTCTGTCTGTCTGTCTGTCTGTCTGTCTGTCTGTCTGTCTGTCTGTCTCTCTCTCTCTCTCTCTCTCTATATATATATATATATATATATATATATATATATATATATATATATATATATATATATATATATGTGGGCAAAGCATTCTATCTGGTACATGAACAATTGACAGAGGAAACACTTGAAGAAATCTATGAATAAAATTAATTTTTCACTACATTAAGGAAATTATTCAAATGGCCTAAAATATTTAGGAAAAAAGAGTTGTGGACACTAGCAAGATCACAGGTACCTAATAGGTTGAATATGGAATATATCATTCTAATTTCTACATTGTATGACTTGTATTTCCTTATAATGCTATCTCTTTTCCAGTGTGAAACCATGTGACTTTGAATTCCTAAAAGTCATTGGGAAAGGCAGCTTTGGAAAGGTAAGATTTTGGAAATATTTTTAAAAATTATTATTATATTGAGCTGCTATGAAATATCCTTGGTCAATCTTCTGAAAAAAAGTACAGGAACTCCAGAAAAGAATAGTGTGGTACCATAATTGCCCATGTATGACATGCACCAGACTACCAAATAACATGTGGACCTTGACCTGATGACAGACAATGCATTGGTTGATCTGGGTCAGTTCTGTTTAGTTTGGTCAATTTTTATACATTGCTAGACTTTTTTCAATGCAGTCTCATAACTTTGGAGAGTCAAACTGCCTCTTCAGCATAAAAAATAAAAGCATAATTTCTACATGGTCTTAATCTGGGTCCTTTGTTATTCTGACCAAAATTTCCAAGTTTATTATTCCCACAGTTTATGTTGGGGAAGGGGAACCATATTGTCCACCATCTGTCCATTCATAACCACATCATCTCATCCACTTGGTGGAAATTTACTTAATTTATTACAGTTGTACATAGGTTACCCATGTTGTCGCCATCTGTGTTGTGGGCCCATTCCCTGGGGGCGTCTTGGGAGACTTTTTAAAATAGTTTAAAACCAAACACTCCATGTTACTTAATTGGTTGCATCCATGACTAAAACTTCAGAATGGTAAGTAATAATGGTCAGCTGGTCATCTTCTGGCAGCCTTGAAAATTATAATGCAGTAACTTGAAAAACATAACATAACATAATTTGAGTAACATAATTTTGGTTATCATCCATTGGTTAAGATAGGAGGGAGGAGTCTTCTAAATTAAAAAAAACATTTATATTTGTCTGTGTAATATTGTATCCATCTGTGCATAACACACACCTGGCTGCTCACAATACAGACCCAGATCAACAGTTTTAGCATTTGCTTGAAATCATAGGTAACATGTTAAAGTCCCTGCTCTGCAAGTGCATCTTGGGATGTATTAGATTTGGCACATTTTGCAGTTGACACTTTTTGCAATTAGATGACATATCAGAGTTAACACATTTCACATTGAGATGACATATTGGAGTTGATACTTTCTGCAGTTAGGTTTGATACTTTCTGCAATTCGATGACATTATTGGGGTTGACTGTTTTTGCAGTTATATGACATTATCAGGGTTGGTACTTTTCACATTTACATGACAATTAGGGCTGACACGTTCACAGATGAAATTTCAGGGTGGACACTTTTGTAGTTAGATGGCATATCATTTTCAACACATTATGCATTTGTGTATCGGGGTTGACCCTTTTCATAATTAGATGAGTCTTATAATCTATTAAGTACAGTTGTTGTAAGGACAATTAACATGATTTAACTGTTTGCAATTTTAATGGTCTTGTACATAGTCATGGTGATTAGAATCCACATTTCCAGAAGCTTGTTGCTTCTGCAGTCTAAAATATACAGGCAGAATCTTTACAGCACACTCACCCTAAACCACCTTATAGACAGAAATCCATTTTTTTTCACAGGCTAGCTCATTGTTACAACTCAGTGGTCATAAACTAAGTAACAGAAAGAAGCAAAAACAACAAGTTTTGTAACACCTAACAAACATTTTAATTATCAAAGTTATATATATATATATATATATATATATATATATATATATATATATATATGCAATAAACTGAAAATGAACAGTGCAAAACTAGTATCAAACTAGCCTGAGTGCTTTTGACTCTTTAATGCATCTTTTTCAAAGGCAAATACAAAACATAGACAACAAACAAATAAAACAGAATAACGGTGATGTTTGTGAAACTTTACATGGCTGTTTCTACAGGAATTAAACCTTTTGTAGCAGTTGCTACTGGTGGTGTGGTATTATGAGGTTGTACCTTCTTACAAGGTGTCCACTTTGTTGGCTATCATTATCTAGAGGGTGATTGCCCACGGTATTGTTGTTGCCCAGATTGAGTAAATATTAAAATAAAGTATGAAATTATAGATGGAATAAATAGAGATCTGAGCAGATATGTAGAACAGAATGACACGAGCGCCCGTATGTGGAAAAACAAAAATTTAATCAATTACATAAACAACTGGGATAATACATTACATAGGAAGATACACTTCTTTTGGAATGAATCTTTTACCAAATTTCAAACACAAATATATTTATATCAATAGCCAATATATTTTAAATGATAGTATTAGTTCATCATATAATCGAATGAATGATCGAAGTCATTGCCATGTACAACTTCATAACCTGCTTATTCCAGTCATCTCTGACTTCACTATGGTGGTTTCTCTAGGTCCTTTTGCTTTTTTTCTTTTCTGACCTCCCTACTGTCTCACCTCTTTTTGGCCCTCAAACTTTGTGTGGGTAGGTGGATACGTAAGTAAGTAGATTCTTCTGTGGATACGTTTGTGGATACTTCCATGGATACATCCATGGAGCTATTTCCCCATACAGAATAAACAGAGACAACCTAAATATTCTGTCAGTTGTCTCACTGGGAACAGATCATTACTCCCCTCTCGTTATGTCAGATATCGTTCTATCGGAATTCGAACAGACCAAAGGCTGTCTGGTCAAGCTAAACTTGGCAGACCATAAACAAACCTAGTTTCACAAGATTAATATACTTCCTAGTGGCTATTTCATTACGGATTCCCATTAACATTACATGAGACATAATGGTTCCATTCTCATCTCAATTACACAAATGAATGAATGAAATTCATTATATGGCTTAACTACATTATTTTCAGCGAATAGACACATTCAAATCTTTAGCCTATTTGAAATCATCTAAGATCGGTGAATTCAACAGTTTCTCGTATCAACTAAAGTAATGCATGAAATCTTAGAATACCCATGTCCTATACAAACAAGATGCCAAATTCAAATAATTCATCAGCTTATATAAAGAAGATCATTGTATAAATTCAGATATATGAACTAACCACTGTTATATGCATATCAAGAATATTGATCTACAAATTTAAACAAATAAATTCATGCAACTATAAACAATTAAATTCAAGCATATCATTATATTGGTATCAACGAACTACATGAAATTGACACAAATACCTTGCGCTTTCAAGCTTTGTTTGCTTCTACCGACAAAATTGTGTCCAATGACTTTCCAGACATCCGGTCCCTTTGACCAATGTTTTGCAAGAGAATTTCTTCCAAATTCAGTCTCGGAATCACTTATATTTTCACTCTTGCAGGAAAAATGCAGAATGACTAGATTTTTCAATGGGGCAATGTTTAAATCCCAAGGAATTTCATGTGGGAAACACACACCTTATTTAGCGTAACCAATCATGGTTAAATATTTTTACCACCTTTTATAATTAGGTGCCAAAATTGCAGTTAGAATGACTTATAGAATTCCAAACAACAGATCTGGAAAATTTCAAATCTGACAGTCCCAATATAAAATCAATGTTAAACATCCCCTTTCTAGTCGTCTAACAGCTAAGTAAATAAAGGCTTAATTAAGAATCACTTCCCTCCCAACACAGACATTAGAAATCATTGCAGTATAGTGATTTAACAAGCGCCTGACCCCATAAATCTAATTAATTGTTCTCTGGCCCCAAGTTAGTGCGCTCTTCATAGATAAACAGAAATTTGCACCCTTACACCTTTTAACTTTATTATGTTTCAACTAGTTTATTTCTGCTGGTTGCTGATACTGGAAAATATTTGTATTGATCTAGAAATTTATGAGCCATAACGACATGTTATTTTATTTAAATTTATGTAAGTGCTAATCAGATCCCGGATATTTCATTGTTATAGTAGTCATAGGCTATGAAGCAAATTAGGAGAATTATATAAAATAAAATGTGTTGGCTGCAAAAGATAATTTTTTGTGTGCATCGACCAGGTTGTTTTTTTTCAAGTCTTCTTGGTTTAAACCGCTTGGTTTCAATGTTCTAAGGCGGCATATCCAGTAAGATTCCTGTTCTTTCCTGGTCTGAGAACTCCAATTGGGGTTGTGAGCAATTGCAATAAGTGTTATATCACTGAAAATGTGGCCGGGAGGGAGAAGTGTTCTGTGACCGGGCTTCTGCACAACTTCTTTGTCATACAATCAGATCTATGAAGGTTGATGATCTTTTGTGTAACTTTTCAGTTTCTCCGACATACTGAAGGCTACAGATCTTACATGTGATGAGATAAATTACATTGTCTGTTTTGCACATTTTGTTTGGACCATGTATGTTTAGTTTTTCTCTAGTCACTGTGCTAGAAAATGCCCTGGTCTCTATCATATGTTGACAGGTTTTGCACCTTTTATGCCACAGAGGCCAGATTGAACTAGGGTGGTCTAGATTAGAGATATATATATCAGAGATAACAACAGGTATATGTGTTTATGTAAATTAATTAAAGGCCATTATTCTGTACTTAAAACTTTAGATGTTGAAAATGTTGGTGATATCAGAGACCAGATAGTAGATTCAGTGGCTGTAATTAGAAGCAGTAACTTGTATATAGTTTTAAGACAGAAGTATATCAGGCTGTCTCCTTTGAAGTCATGTAGCTTCATATATATGTATTAATAAGGCAGCAATGGTTATGAGGAGATGTTTTGAATTTGAATTTGCTGTAGTGAAAAGATGCCATTAAATATGTAGTCTAAAACTTTGTTTGATGTACCTGCAAATTCCCCATGTAGCTGCCACCACCATGACAGCTACAACACAATGCTGTCCTTTCAGGGTGCTAATTGTAATGACTTTAGCAGAGCTGTAATTTTCTTCTAGTGTCACTGAGATTAAATATTGTTCATCACTGGCGTCATTATTCATGCGTGCATGGCAGTCTTAACAGTACTGGCCTATTTTAGCAACATCTAAAAGTACAAACAAAAAAATAGAAGATGCCACATAAGCTTGTTAGTCGAGTCCAAGCGCTAACTCCACAGACCCAGATCTGCTATTGTATAGTGTACTGGCAGGCCTGCATCTATGCATTTTGTTAGGAATAATTAGTAGAGCAAACAACATAGACCCTGATCTGCTGGTGTTGAATGTGATGGTAGATCAGGGTCAATGTTATTTGCAGTTGCACTTTATTTATAAGTGGGTGTATATGGTCTTAGATGAGTGTTTGAAGAAAAATATAACACTTCTAAGGAGAATACGGTGCCCTAAATCACTGATATTTTGTTTTAAAAAAATGGAATGAGCAACAGATATTTGTTGAATGAATGGTTAATGATGGGTAATTATTACAGTACAGTCATAGTGGGTTCAACCTTTTCCACTTGTCCATGAAAGAAAATTAATCTTGTCCACTTACATGCCCATTAAAACTTTGCCCAAACATCCATCAAAGAACAAAGGGTGGCCTTCAAGGAGTTAAGTGGACAGAATTATCAGTTCCTTATAATCCACCTGTCCACTAATGTCCTTTTGGAGCTGGTAGTGTCCTTGATTGTTGTTAATGAATATGAGTGGACATTGCAGGCCATTGATAAGCCACTGAATCCAAGCCAAATGTATTCTGTAGTTGCACAGATTCATGGATAAAAGTAGATGCATCTCTCAAAATTAAAAGTTCCAATCTAAGCACTTTTTACATTTGCTATTTGAAGAACTTTTTTGGTGTTCAGTTTTTTCTTTTTCTTAGATAACACTTTGCTACAAGTGCCAATTTTTAGCATATATAAGAGCTTTATACTTTCATTTTAACTTCTGTTTAAATACTCTATGTATGTATGTATGTGTGTGTGTGTGTGTGTGTGTATAATGTATGTATGTATGTATGGAAGTGTGTGTGTGTGTGTGTGTGTGTATGTGTGTGTGTGTGTGTGTGTGTGTGTGTATGTATGTATGTATGTATGTATGTACAGGCAAACCTGGTCACCTTGTTCAACTGTCACCTGGTCACAAATAGCCATTCTAAGTTCCTGCCAGCAAATTTCCTACATAAATGCCTTGAGGTTGGCAGCCAGGTGTTTCCTAACCAAACTATGGTTTCACCCTGCCTTAAGTGGTCACTGGAACATATCAACAATGACTATTCCAAGTATGCAAATTAAATGCTTCTTTTGTTTCATGAGCAAGTGATTGTTTAAATAAAGTCATATCATGTTAATTGTTGTTTAAGCCTTTCTTATCTCATTTGTACTTACCGTACTCCAGTCACACTGTCAGTCAAACTCGAAGGCTTAAAAAAAGGCAGTTGGCATCCTTACAAGGGAAGATCAAAGCTATTCATTTACTGAATGGTGGGAAAAGTAGTTCTGTTATTGCAGTAGAAATGGAAGTCACATTTTGTGCCAGTGTGACAGGTATAGTGAGATATCTTCATCTATTTGCTTTCTGAGGAAGACATGTTTGTCTTTAGGAAGAGATACAAGTTACATCCCTTTTCATTAGGGCCAGGAGTCATTCAAAATATGTCTGTAGAGTCTGGTGAAGTTTTGTTAATGGGTCACAACAAATTGCCCTACAGGACTTCTTTTGATGTTCTGTTCATCACAGGTTTCTCACATATGCTGACTTTCTTTTGATCTTGGTGAGTTGAGACACTGACTCATCCAGGTTTTTTATGGCATGAACAAACTAAGACCAGTGTATATTTTGAAGCTGGTCATTTCAGGGTTCAATAATCTTTGTGAAACAAAAAAATTTGCGAGAGAACCACATATGCCCGTAATTCTGATTTTGTTGTACAGTGCACATAAAACAATCTTGATAATGTAATATGCAATAATAATAATAATAATAGTAATAATAATAATAATAATAATAATAATAATAATAATATTTGTGCATGGAAGTTGTTAAAGAAGTTTAAAAGGTGATCCTTTGTACATCAGTCACCTGTGTGCAATGGCCAGGTTTGCTTTTCCCATGAGTGACCGCTATTGACATGTTTGACTTTGCATGTGTGTGTCTTATGTACATGCTTGCATGCATGTATGTATAGATGCACATGTAGATGGAGTGAATCCTACCTTTTATCTGCTTATTTAATAATAATAATAATAATAATAATAATAATAATAATAATAATAATAATAATAATATTAACAATAGCAACAACAACAACAATAATACCTTGGTCTGTGACCTGTATAAGTATTATTGCCAGTATAATTTTGTTGTAGACTGGGTCTGTGCAGTTTGTAAAGGGTAATCACTAGAACAAACAATATAGACCATCATCTGCAAGTGCATTGTCTTATAGCAATCAGGATCTTTGTTGTTTGCAATTTGACTTGACTTATAAGTGAGTATTTATGGTATGTGACATTGGACAAATTGTACTGTATGTACTCACACATTGAGTCTAACTGCACACTGCACAGACCCAGATCTGCCATCACATAATGTGCCAGCAGACATGGGTCTGTGTAGTCTGTTAGAAGTAATCAGCCTAACAAACAATATAGACCCTTATATGCTGATGTATTATGTGGTGATAAAATTTTAGTCTATGTTGTTTGCTGTTTTAGTTGACTTATAAGCGAGTAAAGATGGTAATACAAAGTAAAACTTACACAGTGTTCATTTTGATTTTTATGTAAGACATATGAGTCAGGAACTCCTGAATTATTAATGCATGTAATTACACTCACCCTCTCCCACTAATTTTGGAACTTTTTCCAGACTATTACCCATAAACATTTTTTTTGCAATAGTTTATCATAAAGGAAAGTCACCAGTGAAATATTTCCTATTTCCCAATGTTTGCATTATTTGCTATTTTTCAAACATAATACATACAATTTGAGATATTCAAACATTTTAGATGTCCCATGAATTCCATCTCAGCATATGACAAAAAGTCTTTTAGATAAGCTGTTACTAAATCATTTTCGAGAGGAATCAAATTTGAATTAATTTAGATCTTTAATTATATCCAGGAATGGTAAAGAGTGTAAATGCAATATGCACAAATATTCCCACCACCACCACTCTCCTGTCATAATGATGGCAGTTGATATGTCACCATTTGTGTCACTGTTTTGTCTTTTGCACCTTCAAGTGCCCTGCAGCTACTTGTCTTTGCCCTGCAGCTACTTGTCTTTGCCCTGCAGCTACTTCCTTTATTATTAAGCCTTATTCGCATGTTAGTGTGTTTTTAATCCTGACTGATGCTTCCTTTTAAGTTAAGATATCAAGAGTTTTAATAAATTAGTTTTAGGTCTTTGTCTTATTAGCATCATTGTGGTCACCTCCCCATTGGTTTGGTTACCTAAATTCTCTTTTAAATACTGACTTTTTGAAAGTGTTTTGCTTGAGTATATCTTTATTTATGTGCTATTGATTTATATGATTGTATTTATATTATTCTTGATCATGTTGATTGAATATCTTTATTGTTTTATGTAATCTCGGTAGAAAGGTCATTAAAGCTTATGTTTTTGAGGTTATGCATTGTACATGACATCATAAACTGTTTCAGGAATGTTACCATTGATATCAATTCAACAGATCATGAGTGGTTGTACAGTTGGAGCAAGTGAAATTATGGCGCATTTTTCTAATTTGTTTAGGTGCTTTTGGCAAGGCACAAGAAGGAGGCAAAGATCTACGCAGTTAAAGTGCTCCAGAAACAAGCCATTATGAAGCGTAATGAAGTCAAACATATCATGGCAGAGAGAAGTGTTCTTCTCAAGAATATTAAACACCCCTTTCTTGTCGGTCTTCATTATTCCTTCCAGACACCTGATAAGCTGTATTTTGTACTCGACTACGTTAATGGGGGAGAGGTAAGCACTATATGCCAATGTTAATGGAGGAGAGGTAAACACTCTATGCCAATGTTAATTGGGTTGAGGTAAGCACTCTATGCCAATGTGCCAATGTTAATGGAGGAGAGGTAAGCACAATATGCCAATTTTAATGTAGGTGAGGTAAGCACTCTATGCCAATGTTAATGGAGGTGAGGTAAGCACTATATACCAATGTTAATGGAAGATAGTAAACACTATATACCAGTGTTAATGGAAGGTAGTTAGTACTAGATCCAAGTCTTTACATGCATACAGCATGTTGACACTAGCAGTGCAAAAATTATAAAAGCGATAAAAATGCCCAGTATCTACTTATGCATTTTTGAAGTGGACTGTAAAATAAAAACTCTGGCTGTGTTTGTGCTGGAAAAAACTGCAGTGAAAATTTGAGATTGTTTTTTATAAAGTTGTGAGTTTTGACAGCTAGTGTTACAAAAATGTTTGATACAACTTAATTCAATTGATCCTGACATAATTTATGATTTTGATAGTATTTGATTCTCCTGTTCTGTTTAATTAAAATCAAATTTATCCAAGCAATTTTTCTACACCACATCCTTAATAAATCACACCCAGATAATTTGCAAACCTGCTTTTTATGCAGGGTCAGGCATGGATCCCATTTTTTTTCTACTTGATTATACCTATATTATTAAAGTTAGCCTCTATTTGATGAATGTGAAGAAATTAGCGAAAAAATCTAGAAAATGAAATTTTGATATCTTGCTTGATTTGTTGTTGAAAATGGCAGTTAGTGCCCAGAAATTTTATTCATCATAATGAAAGACACAACTTTTAAAAAGAAGTCATATATTTTAAGTTTTCTATAAAAGAAAAATTCTCAGTGGGATGTAAATAACAAAATTCCACATTTTGATCTAAGAAAATGTCAGTAATGCTTATAGGTGGCAGCACTTTAAGAAGTAAATGCCAATTAATAAGTTTGTCAAGTGAAATTCATGTTTTAGTTGTCCCTTTTAATTTGGTTTTTGTGTACTCATCATAAATTGCATGATTACTTGTTTTGAAATGTGAAAAGTGTTGATCTACCATCACGGTTATGTCTGTGAGCATTTCTGAGATACTATTTAAGTGCCGACTGTATTTTGATCTCTGATTTATCGTAGTGTGTGTTGTATTATTACAATGAATTAAAAGTATTCTTGCCTTGTATTGTCATATTGATTATGTCTTGTGTATCAACTCAAATAAAGGAATCAAGACTTTAAAAGGTTTACAAATCCTGTACACATTAAGAGCTGTTGATTATAATAATGTGTCTAATAAAATCATTTCAATTGACTAATGAACACTGTTGCAAATATTGTAATGTAGGTAACATAATTACAGTATCTATTATTAATTATTGGTGGATCTTACAATTTGCATGGAATGAAAGATAAATGAGTGAACAGTGCATGAAAAGCTTTGTTTAACAAATTTAGTTTATCATGAAGAAGCGAGTTCCTAAGATCGTAGAGAACATGAATTTCAGAATTGGCACTGAGAGGTTTGCTCAAGGATGGGCAGAAATTTAAATATTTCTTGCAAGTAAGTTGTGGCATCTTTGATTTACTTGAAGAACAATTGTTTTTAAAAAATCGAGTTGCAATTTTGGTGGTTGTTGTGGCATGAATTTAATGTTAGTTTTTGAAAAAAGGAAATTTTGTTGTGAATCAGCAATAATATTTGAATATATCAACATTCCCATGCAGAAAGTAGTAACATAATACACACTTTCTTTGGAGGTACATGTGATGTGTCTCAAAATATCTTGGAGATATGTTTTTAATGAACTTTCAGGGGTTGGTTATCTTGAAAATAAAGTTAAGTTTTATATAGAAAAGATAACAGATTCATTAGCAAAAGGACTTTAGTGATAAATATTCCCAGTATTTAATCATTTAACAACCTCCTCGCCACCTCCAGTTGTTGAAGGTCCAGTCAGGATGGCATCTCGTTATTAAATTTTCAGAGGTCCCCTTGGTAACTCACATGTCAGCTGCATGTCTGTAGTGAGTTATTGAGGGAGAGGTGTATTTATGCCCCCCGCCATATTCAATGGATGGGATATATGGTGTTACACATGGCTTTTGTTTGCATCCCATTATCACAGTTTTCATTTACACTAATCCGAGAACTTCTGGGATCAAATTTGAATTTAATGAAACATAATATCAAGGAGACTTAGGTCAAGTTCAAATTGGACTTTACTTTTGAAAAACTTGACTGAGCTACATTTGACATGCGACATTATGTTTGCTTTTGTGTAATAACTTTTGAAGGACGTTATGGATTGAAATAAAATTTGGCATGTTACTGGGGCTGTATAAACACTGTATATACTCACTTGTAAGTCAAATCCAACTGCAAACAACATAGACCTTTTTCTGCGATCACATAATACACTGGCAGATCATGGTGTATATTGTTTAGTTCTACTAATTACTCCTAACAAACTGTAGAGACCCAGATCTGCTGGTGCATTATGTAACAGCAGATATGGGTCTGTGCAGTTTGCAGTTGTGCTTAACTTATAAGAAAGTATGTACAGTTTTGTTTGGCTTTGCTTGATTTCTGCTCTTTCTGTTGTAGAATGTTTTATATTATTTTATTGAATTTTTGTGAATTTGTTTTAATTGTGAAAAATCTTAAATAATCAGATTTTAAAATCTGTCAGATCATGTCCTCCATTATAACCAGTGATTTATCTAATTAGGACTGATCTTCTGGTTAGTATTGAGGTCATTTGATATAAGGTTTTAAGATGCGTGAAAGACAAGGACATGATTTGGACAAACACGTTTCAATTTCCAACAGACTAAGACAAAATTTGAGCTAAATAATTGTAAAATGGCAGAAATTACAAAAATGTCATTCACTGTCTAAATCTGGGGGAATTTAAAAGTGGAAATTTTGCTTGTGTCTACATTATGCACATTAATTGGAATAACTTATTTCTAATATATTGGTCTAGTTACCATAAATCTGTCTTTATTATGGATGATGGTTGTAGACTTCTGTTATTAAAGTCAAGCATTTTAAGCTGATACTTTTTAAAACTGTTGGAAAGTAATTAATCAGTTTTAAGCATGTCACTGTTCCACTAAAGGTCTGTTAAATCTGTTTGCTTTAAACTGTAACTTGATCACTTAAATTTCATCACTCGGATGTTCTGTTTCAGTTATTTTTTCATCTTCAACGAGAACGTTACTTCCCAGAAAACCGTGCCAAATTTTATGCTGCGGAGATGGCAAGTGCATTAGGATATCTACATTCCTTAAATATAATTTACAGGTAAGCTAGAGTAATTATTACTGGAGTTAGTGGATTTCTTAATTTTGTAACAAGACCTCATGAATCCTGTCCTTTAATTTTTTTCTTCTGTGGCCACCATCTTTTTTATGAGCCATTATGATTGTGATAGTGATACCCTTTTCTATCCATCTCATCTGTTAATTAAGACATTAATACCCTGGCGACGAGTTAATTTGGTAGGAGGTAGTAGCCCACTGCCGAGCTCTGTAACGTCATGGTCATGCATGATACACTAAAGTGGGTGGTATTATAGAAAGGTAGACAGATGTAGCTCTACAATAAAACCAAATAATCTTGAATTTCTAGTTGCACTAGAAAATACAGAGAGAACAACCTCATTTTTCTGACCCGATTTTTTTCTACCCAAAATTCGCTCGTGGTCGGAATCTGATTTTGTGTCCGAATTTTAAACTTTTTGGTCTCCGATCTAAGGCAAACCTGTATGAACTGCAAACAGACAGATGAACCTTTGCAAAAAGTAGGATAAGATGGGCATTTGGAGTAAAGAGTTGTCTCGTAGTAGTGAAATGTTCTGATGAATTCAAGTTTGAGTCCTGATGAAAATCCAAAATGGAAGGCGATGACATATGCTGCATCCTGTACAGTGCTGTTGTCTACAGTTCCTTGTAGAAACACAAGAAATAACACTCTGGTGTTGGAAATCCAAATAGAATTTTTAAGAAACATCTTTGTTCAAGAATTTTGTATGAGCACTCAGATATTTCCAGAGAAATTAATTAATCTTTTAGAATCCAAATAATCTGAAGAAAAATTAACATATAACTTGAAAACTGGCTACAACAGAAGAAAACGACTTGACATCAAGTGTTTTAAGCACAGACTGAGATTATTTCTCTAAGACAATGGTTATACAGTAATTTGAGATGCAGAATAGGTACCTGTATGAGGGTCACATGATCATGTTTAGATCATGTACTCCCAACATGGCCCTGACAAAAACCATCATTTTACTCTAAGAATAAAATAAAAAAAGTTGTTTACTTCACTAAAACTATTTACAAGTCTATGGTCACATAACCAATACAGCCTCAATCCCATTCTATTATTTCCACAATTAAAATAAATTAAAAAAAGAACTTGCTCACCTGGCTGTTACTAAGGTCAGGAACTAGGTCAGCCGTAGGTGTTTACAAATAAAGTAAGGTCAAACAGATTTTCTGAAGAAAAAAAAGCAAATCACAAGATTATATTATAATAGCATATACATGTAATAGAATACAAATTTTAAAGCTGACAAACAAACAATAAAATTAAAATAACTATAAATTAAATCAGATATACATAACAAAATCAATAATGATTATACACACTGTTTGGTAAATTTTGCTGACTTTATTATTTTCTTTCATAGTCCTTTTATTTCAGTTATTTAAATTAAAAAATCCATCTATGAGACAGAAGTTGCAGTCATGCCAACCTTTGTAAAATCTCTTCCAGAGTTGATAGTGCTAAAATACAAGGATGTAACAAAACCATGTAATTATGATAACAGGATAACGTAATCTTCATGACATTTGAAACTGTGCAGTAAAATCACTGATTACACAGCAGTTTACTTGCATTTAGATTGATTTAGACTTGTGTTCTATGGTTTCAGATTTATTGGTGGGGCATTTGTGTTCCATTATTTCAGACTCATTTGGTGGAGCATTTGTGTTCTATGGTTTCAGTCTGGTGAGGCATTTGTGTACATTGGTTTCAGACTTGTTGGTGGGTTATTTGTGTTACATGGTTCAGACTCAGTCAAGCATTTGTGTTCCATTGTTGCAGACGTGTTGGTGGGGCATTTGTGTTCCATGGTTTCAGATTCAATGAAGCATTTGTGTTCCATGAACACTCTTCTAGAACACCAGATTGTAACAACTGTTATTACATAACATTTTACTCTTACTTGGATAAACTGGCATTGCACAGTTGAATGGGTCTTCAGTCAGTAATTTCTTATCTCACATCCAGATTGAAACTGTTGAGTTGTTTTCACCGATATCAGCATGTTGATATTCTTTACACTACTGAGTAGAACTTTGATAAATTCCATTTTGATTTAATTCATGTACCCTGTATTAAGCCTGAGATATTTTGAAAGCACAAGAAAACAAGTGATACAACAGATATGAATTCATGTTTTGTTCAGAGTTTGAGGAAAGATCTTGCTGGATGTGGTATGTGTATATGTCTTGGCCTGACTGCTTCATCAAATGCTTATACTGTATCAAACTTGTTGTTGCCACCGAACAAAGCACATACATGGTTTAGTGTATGTGCCACATACTTCTGATGGCTGAGATATTGGTGTGAAATAGACTTGTATGTTGGAGAAACTGAAGAACCAGGAGAAAACTACCAACCCTTACTACTTATGCTTGCCTGTGCCAGACATTAGAATTTAAACCAGAATAAATGCGCACACACACACACACACTATTGAAGATACCATTAATTGCATGCAATTTTCAGCATTGAATACTTTACTGCCACAAAGCATTCCTGCAGATTTTGGAAGCTTTAACTTGTCTGGAATTTAGCAGTATGTTGATTTTGAATGTGTGATTTTTCAGTAAAGTGGGAATCTTTTACTTGCAAGATTTATGAATTCAAGATCTTGGTTTCCTCCATGACCCTTGGACCCTGGTATCCTCATCTGAATCGGAGTATAAAAAAATGGATGAAAATTATTCCACCGTTGTTTTTAATTTTACATTTTCAAACTAAACTTTGATAACTTGTGCTAAGACTCTTGTATCTATTTTCATTTGAATTGATAGGCTTTCATGATGATAATGTTAATCCCGTAGAGGATCCTGACAGGTCTCTTGCTGATCAAGACTCACTTTATCCATCACTTTATCCAAATGCATGCTGGGGTTCTAGATGAGTCACTTGTTAAGAAGGGGTAAATTGCTACAGGAAAGGTTACATGGTTGCTTAGGAACTTGTCTAAAGCAAGTTAAATAGTATGAAACGTCTTTTTCATATACCCGTACACAAACAGTTCACTCATCCAAAAAATAAGTACACGATCATACCTGTCAACTTGTATGGGTTACCTGTAATTTGTACATTTTTTTTTACAGAAGTAGTACAGATACTTAGTGATGTCATTCTCATGGCTCGAAAATATGTTACACTGCAAATTTATATCAATGTTTTGACCAAAATCAACACACCATATAGCAAATTCATAACTTTTTAAACACAAGATATGCAATTTTAATAGACCTGATCACCAGCTTACGAGATATAAACTTCTGGACTGCTACTTTGGCATTTTTTGTTATTTTTAGATTTTAATTTATGGACAGCTCCTGGCGTAATATCTTAGGGTTTATGGGGGAAAAAATAAATATATAATAATGAGACCATATGAATCCAAAGAAGTTAATATTACACCTTGAAAATGCATTTTTCAAAATACTTTGCACGTAG
Source organism: Sinohyriopsis cumingii (assembly GCA_028554795.2). Classification (NCBI taxonomy): domain Eukaryota; kingdom Metazoa; phylum Mollusca; class Bivalvia; order Unionida; family Unionidae; genus Sinohyriopsis; species Sinohyriopsis cumingii. The sequence continues at coordinate 108,817,233 of CM068824.1, read as the reverse complement.
CCTTTTTTTTAAAACTAGTAGCAACACTTTCGTTTTTGAGTTGCTCCACACCTGGATCATGAAGTGCTTAAAGATGGGTTTGAGGATTATTGCATGCTGCCTGATGAGTGTGTGCCTGTATTAACAGACGATCACCAGAAAAGGAGCTATGTAGTTACTGGCTGGATATCATCAGCCAGATAATTAGAACTAGTGGCATTTGCTTCCCAAATCTGAAATTAGTTATTCAGTGACTACTTACCTGGCCTCACAACAATGCAGACTGTGAGAGAACTTTATCTATGATGAAAAAAATACATACAGATTATACGAAGTCCCTAAATGCAGACGTACTAACATCATCTTTACAGTGTAAGATAAACATTAACACCTGCTGCTTAGACTTTAAAATCCCTGATTCCATTTTGAAAGGTGCAGATGGTGCATGCGTTGCATATAAATAATGTGTGTGTGTTACAGCACACTCAAAATCAAAATAAAATAAAATAAAGTTTCAGACATGTAAATAATTATGTAAATGTGTGTAAAATTTGTTCATGTGTGGCATTTGTTGTTTTAAAATTGTTGATCTTATATAATGTACGAAAACATTTTTTCTATGTATGTTTTTGTGTGTCTTTATATGGTTTTTATTGGTCTGACATACAGATTTTCATCTCAAGGGGTTGACATGTATGACATGAGGATTCTCTGTTTCATCAAGGAATATCTAAGTCACCTTAGAAAGTATTATCTCTAGTGGAAATGGATACAACACTCTGGTACCAGTGAAAGTAAATCCCAATTTCGATCTCTATCACCCACTAACACACAGCTACAGGCACATACTCTTCACAGGATAAAACTGATGTACTTTAACATTGTCACAGGTGTAGCAGGTGTAGCACAGACTCTGTGTATATTATATTTGTTTAATGAAAATAAATTTTGTATATGTGGTTATTGGCAGATATGCTAATTCCATGGCCTAACATGCAGTTTGTGCATAATTTAATACAGTCCAAGGTCAGAAGACAGTAACCTTCATTTCCAAAGTCCATGCACTATCTAACCTTTGTTTCCAAAGTCCATGCACTATCTAACCTTCATTTCCAAAGTCCATGCAATATCTGACCATCATTTCCAAAGTCCATGCACCATCTTGCAAAGAATCAGTCATTTCTATTGTTAGGTACTTATTCCAGATGTCTTTTTTGGTGATTCTTTGTTTTTTAAACTCGTAAAAAAACTTCCACAATTACTACAGACAAAATTTGTGCAAGCTTACTATTTCTTGTATTATACACTTATGTGATTAACTTGCAAGCTTACTATTTCTTGTATTATATACTTATGTGATTAACTTGGATTTAGAAAATGTATTCCTTTGATATGTGATCATTTTTTTCAGTTCATTCTTTTGACATATTTCTTTTATTCCTCCTATTTTAAATTACTTAAACTAATGAAACACGGACTTTGCTAAAAATGTCAGTATTTTACTATTTGAAGTCACAACTTTAATTAAATATGTAACATGAAAATAAGTGACATTCAGTATTTCCTCCTTATTTATGGTATTGGTTTTTCCACAGAATTGGCATCTATGTCACTAAAGTTTCTAACAGTTGAATATCTTGTTTTGGTAATTTTTAACATTTGTTCCTCTTTCTTGCAGAGATCTCAAGCCAGAAAATATATTATTAGACTCTAAGGTAGGTACTTTATTCTAAATCAGTCATAATCACATATTGTGTGTGTACATCTGTTTCACTCTGTCAGTCTAAAGCAGTGGTTCCCAAGCTTTTTCGGGCCACCACCCCCTTAATTATCCTCAGCGACCCCTATCTTACCAAATAAAGGCATTATTCAGCATTAGTACCCCCTTTGGTAATCCCACTGTGCCCCAGAGGAAGGTGCCACCCACTGTGGGAACCATTAGTCTAAAGCATGGAAAATGCATGCATTTGATATAATATGCATTAAATTATTACATGAAGCTGTGCTTTGCTTGCATGGTCCTGATATGAAACATATCACAGTACTTGGATGGTGATACAAAAAATGCCATGATATGTATTGTACTGTTAGTGGGCAGTATAATACATTTTGGGATACAAGAGTTGTTGTTGTTGTTGTGGGGTTTAACACGATTTTTCAGCACACAATAGGCTATACATGACGGCCAGTATTAATGGTGGAGGAAGAACCCAGGAAAACCCCGGAAAGAACCACCGAGCCACGAGAAGCTACTGGCAAGCTTTTTCACATACCCACATTGGCTGAATCCAAGACTCAAACCAGCGCAGACAGAGGTGAGATGGCAGTGATCCATAACGCTGAGTGCTTTAGACCACTCGGATACAAGAGTGATGATTCAATGTACATCATGATACATACACCTTATCTTTTTGTCTTTGAGTGTAATGTCTGTATCATCATGTGTGACAGTGTGTGGTGAGATCACTAGAGTTACCTGAATATAATGTCTGTGTCATGTATAGTAAAAGTCATGTAGGTCATGTATGCATTCAACAATGATTATTTCAGTAATGGGTGTCATTTTTTTAGTTTCATTATACATATCTTTAAATGGCAAATTTTAACTTTATTTGGATCCTCATACATCCATATTCATTTGGAAGGTCATTATATACATGTCCTGAGAAGTACATATAGGAAAGTTAGTGTTAAAGTACATGGACATTTTTGGACAAGATGAAGAAGTTGTCATTTAGTACAATTCAGATTGAATGTCGTGCACTGTGATGTCACAATGAAAGCTATGCATGTTGATAAACAAATTCATATTATCATATATTGTGATGATTAGATTTGATTTGATCTTTTATTTACACTGTTTAATATCTGGCCACCATTTTATAGTGATCGATAATTTTCATCTGAGAGATTTTTGAGGACAGTTACGGTGCAGATCATTGATATAATTGGGATTGAATAGAATTTGGTTAAACAAAATTATTATTACATTTTTAAACAATTTATGTTTAATTTAAGATGAGCAAATGCACATACATGAAATAAATACATGGGCTAAATGACTTTTACTATAGGTGTTGACAATGTGTGGTGAGATTACTTTTATTACCTGAATGCAGTGTGTCATTATTTACCTGTAGGTGTTGACAGTCTGTGGCAAGATAGAAAGCTTGCCAGTAGCTACTCATGGGTCAGTGGTTCTTTCCGGGGTTTTCCCAGGTTCTTACTCCACCATTAATACTGGCCGACATGTATAACCTATCGTGTGCTGAAAAATGGCGTTAAACCCAACAACAACAACAACAACCTATTAGAATGACTGCCTGTTTGGTTTTAAAGTAATATATTTTTCTATAATTTACCTATTAGATAATGACTGTTTTGAGAATTGTCTTGGCAGCAAGATTTAACGTTTTGTTTGCATGATTCTGATCAAATTGAATGCTTTCCATCTTTAAGTACTGTGGTATTCCAACTCATACTAAAATTAGCAGTTTTTAAACTCACTTGAATGTTAATGAGATTTGAGTTGACTTGTTCAAAATTGAATGTAGTTTTTTGTAGCATTAAGAATGTTACGTTTTTGCTATAGGAGTTTAAGTCAATGTTACCATGTTGCAAGTTCAGATAAAAGCAGCTGAAATTTAGAATTTTGTATAGACTGAAGTTTAAAACTCCATGACCTCCAGTATCCCATGTAATAAATAATAGAAATTCTGACATGTCAGATCAAACTTGTCCACTCCACAGTCTCCTCCAGTATCCCATGTAATAAATAATAGAAATGCTGACATGTCAGATCAAACTTGTCCACTCCACAGCCTCCAGTATCCCATGTAATAAATAATAGAAATGCTGACATGTCAGATCAAACTTGTCCACTCCACAGCCTCCAGTATCCCATGTAATAAATAATAGAAATGCTGACATGTCAGATCAAACTTGTCCACTCCACAGCCTCCAGTATCCCATGTAATAAATAATAGAAATGTTGACATGTCAGATCAAACTTGTCCACTCCACAGCCTCCAGTATCCCATGTAATAAATAATAGAAATGCTGACACGTCAGACCAAACTATGTCCACTCCATGGCCTCCAGTATCCCATGTAATAAATAATAGAAATGCTGACATGTCAGACCAAACTATGTCCACTCCATGGCCTCCAGTATCCCATGTAATAAATAATAGTAATGCTGACATGTCAGACCAAACATGTCCACTCCACGTCCTCCAGTATCCCATGTAATAAATAAAAGAAATGATGACATGTCAGACCAATCTATGTCCACAAAGAGGCTGGAAATTGATGATTGGATGTACATTGGTGATGTTGATCGATGCTAAAAATAGAGAAATTGATAACAAAGCAAATAATATGAACATTAGTTCAGGAAAGGTTTTGTTCATTAAAGCTTTAGTTCTGTTTCAACTTGATTTCTGAAAATTTCAACTCAGAACAAGGTTGACAGCCACAGATCAAGTTCAAAACCAAATTAGTGAGTTTCCACTTGAACACAATAGGCATGGAAAGTACATTGATAATCTATTTGCTATTTACCACTGTGGTCCCAGGTTTAATCCTTTATTCTGGCATGTGCACAGACAAATTGTAACCCTTTCAATCCGATTGTCTCTTTTTATTTTTGCAGTTTCCACCACATTAGATATGTGAGTTGGTTATACAATTTGTTAACATGGTTATACAATTCGTTAACATTGTTATACAATTTGTTAACATTGTTATACAATTTGTTAACATGGTTATACAATTTGTTAACACAGTTAGTAACAATTTGTTAACATGGTTATACAAGTTCAACATGTTAGACAAAATACATTCAGATAGATATTATTTAAAAAGAGTGCATCTCTTGTATGTTTGTGTTTATTTTAATATTTAATTAAATTTCTTTTTTATTGGAAAAAATTTAGGGTCATGTGGTCTTGACTGATTTTGGCTTATGTAAAGAAGGAATTGAGGGGATGGGAACAACCAGTACTTTCTGTGGAACACCTGAGGTAAATACAGTACAAACATCATTATGGAAGTACAGTGTTCTCTCACTATAAAACCCCTCGAAATAGTACTGTCTTTTGTAATGTGGTTTTGGTCAGGGATCTCATTCAGTAGGTCAGATTTAGTTGGTTTTTTAATTGCTATATATTTATTTTGCTCAGTTTCGCTTCTTGATTTATGAGAACTAGTTACAGTGCATTTAGCTAATTACAACACAGATTTTTCCATTCTAATTACTTTACACATCCTAGCCTTCATGGAAGCCACTCTCTGGCTAGAGCATTTGAAAATAGGAATAAATTATTACCTGAAGTCCATAAAAAACAGTGATATAAGAAATTTTAAATTCATAGTTAACATATAAAGAATTAAATAATATAAATACAGTTTAACTGAATTAATGTTTGAATTCTGTGTTTCAGTACCTGGCACCTGAGGTATTACGGAAGCAACCCTATGATAAAACAGTGGATTGGTGGTGCTTAGGGGCTGTCTTGTATGAAATGCTGTATGGACTGGTGAGATACATACATCTTGTTTTCTAATACCTGTTTCACATTAAGTGTGTGTTTGATTTGTCAACATGCATAATGCTTAACAACAACAACAACAACAACAATAATAATAATAATAATAATAATAGTGACTCTTTATCTAAAGTAGGAGCTCATTCGGTCAACTGACCAATCTTCCATGGGGTTATATATATATATAAATATATATATATATATATATATATATATATATATATATATATATATATATATATATATATATATATATATATATATATATATATATATATATATATATATATATATATATATATATATATATATATATTTAGAGTGCACAGTGTTTACAAGATAAGGTTTCTTTAGACAACAAATGCTATAAAAGACTAGATAATTGATCTATTGCTACGATAAAATATACACAAGGCTTTAAGGATGAGTACATACAGGATTCGTACAGAGAGTAATAGTGAACATGTGTAATAGGTGAGTACATGATATAATAATGTTTTAATGAGTATTAGTACTGAACTGTTTCTGTAGACATTGACTAAGAAGCTTTTTGAAAGCATGGCATGAGTCAGGACACTAGTGTCATGTGATCTGCCAGCAGAACACCAGGAACAGATCATACTTTTAAATTACTACACTGTACTAGCAACCAGCACTAGTTTTGATTGCAGGATGGTGTCTCATCTGACACTGGTGTTCCATTAGCTTCATGCATGCTGACCAATGAAACACATACAAATAATTTCCAGTATTTGATAGAATTCCACTGTTTTTCTTGTTCACAAAAACTTTACTCATGCATTGGTCATATCCAGGAAGTTAGAGAACCAATCTTTTTGAGTTGAATCTACGGGTTGGTCACATAGAAATTTCCTTTTTGAGTCCCTAAAATCACTTACATTGTGTCCTTGTGGCCATTCATTTATCACTCAGGTTACAGATGGGCTTGTGTTCTGAATTCAGAAGTTCTAGTTCTGTTTTTGTTGTTAGAATACTTTTATTGTAATTTATTTAAAATCAGAAAATGAAGAAATAATTCCAGGACAGATGCTTCCTGAGAACAGGAAACTTAGAAATCTTAAACTTATGCATGTTTATAAAATTGAAGGAAAACTGATGTAGATTTACAATTGCTACCCCAAAATATTTTGAAAGTGGGTTTTTAAAAAATATATTCTTTGCAATGACTTCTTTGTTTTTCATTTTCCTTAGGCTCGGGTTTATGACATTCATTTAATTCATGGCATAGTCTTTAGAGCTTTCTTTCAAATAATAATAATATAAAATAATTTGTTTCCTTGGCACATACTTTTATGGTTTAGTGGGAATATTATTATTATCATTATGGTTTCACAGCTTGATTTGGTCTACCTCTGTCTTCCTCCTAAAGAGCTCATTAGCATGATTGTGCAAAGTACAGACAAATGAAATCTAGCAAGCTTATTGCTGGATCACATTAACATTAGGAAAAATAAAACCTCCACTGCCTCTAGAATCCAGCTCTCCTGCAAAGATGACCTGCTCCCATCACCTTTCCAGTTATGAAGTAAAATAACTCTTATAAATTATCTTCCCTTGACACCACCAGGTGGCCACCAATATACTGGATCTTTACCAGTATAAGCTTTTGCTTGTGACTGCATCTTCAATTCATCATGCCACCTAACTCCATGGGAAATATATTCACAAATTATTCAAGTCATTTGTCTTCATTTGTTGGTGTTTGGTCAGACATATCTTGCATATTTAAGCAGTTTTGATGAATTTATTCATACTTTATGCAAAAACAAAAAATAACATGGCGTATATATCAACTTGAAGCAGCCATTGACCTGTATATGGTTTGAAACTGCAGTTTCTGAAACTAACTGGAGGTCACTAAGGTCACTGTGTATTTTAAAGTGCTTTAGTTGAAAAATGTTGTCCTCACTACATCAGATCACACTTCTGAACTTTTAAAATGCCTGTTTTCCAATTCAGCAATAGTGTACATGATATTTTATACCTTACTAAAACTTGGTCTGACTTACAGAAAAAGTACTGACTGCCTTACTGGGAAGGTATTGCTAGGGTTGGCCCTTTCTGTATAAGCTGGTTGTTAATGTTGCACAAAGATATTGCTGCCAGGCTGAGGGTTTTTAGGATTCTAAAATAAAATGTGATCAAAGTTATACAATTTTCCCTGTAATTTCCATGCTGTTTCCAATTTTTTGCTCTCAGAGCATTTTTAAATGCAGTTTTTATTTTTTGCTTTAAAGGAAAGCATAACTGAACTCAGCATTATTGTGAGTATTTCTGTGTTCATGTAATTGATCCTTGTCAGCAAGAAGCCTGACACTGCATGGATCTATATGGATGTGCTTTTTGATCAAGTAAGTGATCAGGATCATAGAGAAGTTTTACATTATACATAGGAGTGCATTTAAGACCTGGATTATGGTTGGTCTCTAAGGAGATACATTTTGAGACTAACACGATAATTTTATAAAAAGTAGAAACTTCATAATTTCTAGAAAATGAGTATGATGTACATGTAAGAAGATTCTATGCTGCATCCTGCTGAGGAACACCAATTATAGCATAATCTGTAATGTTAAAAGATGTGAACAAATTACTTAATTAGACTTTATTAAGTGGAAGTCAGACCTATCGACCCTTTTGATGATGATTGGTTGTGCATTATTTTGGTGGGCCCACATGACTTCACCTGCTTTAGGTAATTCCTTGAATGTCAGTTTCTTTTTTTCAACAAGACACATACATTTTGTTGTAAATGTCAAATTCACCATATGCCTTTATTTATATATACATAGATATAATTATCTTAAATTGGTACATTTGCCATATGCCTATTTTAATGTGTACATAGATGTAATTATTATAAATTGCAGTAGCATGTCTGCTTGTACAAAACTTAATTGTCATGCTTTTGTCAGCATTTATTATCACGGTATAACTGATTACTATTATTGTATCTAATTACATGGCTGTCAGTCCTTCATACAATGTCATGTGCACAGGTAGATTGTGACCCTTTCAAGCCTAGGTTGTCTTTTTTGGTTTTGCAGTTTCAACCACTTTAGATATGAGAGTTGGTACAATGTCATGCTAGGTTAGTAACTTAATTAAAATTCATTCCTTTGTGTTTTAAAAAATTGTAAATGTTTTGTGCCAAAATTTCAGAATTGTTTGCTTTACTATAGCAACAGATTTTAGAGGACTTTCAGGGGTTCAGCAAAACCCACCTCTTTTCCAGTCTGAGTACAGTAAAACTTTGATTATTCTGATCACTTGGGGAATAACGGTTTTATCTTGTAAATAAATTACTGGGTACAGTGGAACCCCGCTATAACGCGCCCCGCCATAACACGAATTCGGATATAACGCGGTCATAGCATGGCTCCCGAAATTTCGTATATTCATTCACACATGGAGAAAAAAAATTTGGAGAAAAGTAAAAAAAAACAAAACAAGAAATTAACTTCATTTTGGGCATAAGATTAGTTGTGACTTTTAAAATAATATGATCGTGGCATGGTTCCTGAAATTTGAAATTCATTTACGTGTATTTTTATCGGACCGTGAAAATATTTGTTTAACGTACGAGAAATAGTGTGTAAAACGTTTATTATAATTTGGTGGAAGAATTCGCGTATGACTTTTAATAATAAACGATCGGAACTTAACAATTTATCCAGGTTCTTTAAGTGATTTTGGAGAAGTGATCGTGTATGAATTCTAAAATAATACGATATATATAACGTACGAGAAATAGTGTGTACAACGCTTGGCTTCTGAAATTTATCAATTTGAACAGGTTGTGGTGAAGCTCCGTATTCTACTCTAGAAGAGAAAACTGGTTTCATTAGGTTTTTGAATTGTTAAGCCGAAGTAAACATTATCGGAAGTGATACTTATTACGGATCCATGAGTAAAGCCAGTAAATCGTCTTTGTGATTGTCTTCCATGAAATCTGTATACAGTCGTTGCTCAAACAATAGCCGACATGGGCTTCTTATTTAACTGCAATCACAGCCAAGCAGCAGACAAAGCTGTGGTTGATACAAGAGTCGCACAATTTAATAAACATCAAAGGACGAAAGCCGCCAACATGTATGCTATGCTTGGCGGTGTGATCAAACAACAAACAGTTGAAAGTAAATAATATCCACTTTATTATCTGTAAATTAAAAGGGTATGAAATTGTACATCCGTTCAGCTTAATTTTGTTTTATATAAAAAGTGATTCGTAACCATTGCAGGTCTTCATTACTTAGTTATCGAGCTTTATCTGTGTACGTTGTTTGCTTATATAAAAAAATATTTTACTGTTATGGAAAAGCAAGTTCAAAAACGCACGTCGTTTTCTGCTAAAGAGAAACTGTATGCCCTAGATCAACTAAAGAAGGGCAAACAACAAACTCAGCTTGCCAGAGATCTAGGAATCAGCGAGTCCACTTTGCGAGGGTGGAAAACAGATGAAGGAAAGCTCCGTAGTCTACCCAACATTCTTGAAGAGGAAACTGGTTTACAGCGTAAAAGGGTTAAGTTAGCTAATGACAATGTCCTAGATTCAGCTTTGTACCAATGGTTTGTACAAGCTCGCTCAGAAGGTGTTCCAATTTTTGGCCCAATTCTGAAAGCCCAAGCAGAGAAATTTGATCGCCGTATCAATGGAGATGATTCCAAATTTAAGGCGAGTAAGTTCGCGGCAAAGAAGCAAACGTCATTGGATATATTTTTCAAGAAATGACGAAATTTAAATTTGGAACCACACTGACTTTGCACTTTGCGCAACGATTAATTTAGCAGTTTTCACATGTTTCTTTTGATGTTCACAAAATCTGAAATAAAAGTTATTTGCACGCTGAAATCATGCGTTGATTGTTAATTATTCTTGCAGTTGTCGCATATGATAAAATTTTAGCGGTATGAAATTTGTACAGACACCGTATGTAGACCCGGGAATAGCTGCATGCAATGACCGTACGATATCAGACGGCAAGTAAATGGTTTCAATATTTTGTTCATCCTATATTTTACACGACGAATTCAGACTATTACAAAATTATTGAATATTTTAAATCTGTACGATTTTCAATTAAATTACATCCATTATGGATGAACTGCATGCCACGACGGCACGGTAGCATACGGTGTTGATACACTTTTCATGATATAGCGATAGTCTGGTATTATCGGTCAATCTGTCAATCTGTATTATCGTTCAAACAAATAAAAATTAGTAAATGTTTTTAATGCACAGTAATAACCTATAAATATATTAGCCATATATTAGCCATCGATTATTTTGAATATATCTTAATTAATGCATTCCAGTTAATATTCATCTGATGATAAGCCGACTTTTGATCATTGTACATGTATACACGTATATGTTCTCGGAAAAAAGTTAAATATTGTGAAACCCCGCATTAACGCGACCCCGCTTTTAACGCGATCCGATTTTATGGACCCCGATCATCGCGTTATAGCGGGGTTCCACTGTACATCAGGAATGTTACGAATGCATTAAAATTATCTGATGAAAGCAGCGATGGATGGATCAAGACAGCCAGCAAACAGACTGCATTGGTCTGGGTTATAAATGCCATGGACATATTGAAGGAAAAGCATACAATAAAAATGAAACCTTTCAAGGTGTGCAGCATCAGTGTCAATCTGAGAAGAAGTGAAAACGCGCTGATCAGAAATGACAAACAATTAAACAATATGGATGATGATAGTGATACAGAATTTGAGGGCTTTTAGCCAGAGGACCTAAAAATGGGCATGGACAAGCTACTTGATATTGAATAATATATTTAAATATATTACAGCATTAATTCATATTTCTTTTCTTTCTTTGAAATTGCTATTTATTGTGTATGGTTTAAGATGAAAATGTTTATCTATCAATCTATCTACATACATACATACATACATACATACATACATACATACATACATACATACATAAGTACAATTAAAATTTTTAAATTATATTAGTTCATGGAAGTTCATGATCACATGAAAACATGGCGACCAAATGAAGCGAACATTGTATCAGTGAAATTAATGGCAAACACGCTGTGAATTTTAGATTAAAACAACTCAGCAGATCTTCCTAGATTGTGTCCGCAAACATAAATTGTAGAAAAAATTATAGCAGAGCAACATACGATAACTTACAAGGCCTTTAAATATTATATTTCCCAAAATAAAAACTGTGTCTGAAAACATACAGTAAATACAGTACTCAGGTAGTCAATATATGTGCATTGTTGCCAAACTTAACATTGGGATGTACGCTGATTGATTTCATCTTTACATCTAGTTTATCTGTACAGAGTACATGTGCAAAGTACTCTTGCAACAGCAACGGGAACTAAAAAATGAATAAAATTTTAGTTGTCGTTGTCATTGTATGGTTTAACGCCATTTTTCAGCACAAGATAGGCTATACATGGCAGCCAGTATAATTGGTGGAGGAAGAACCCTGGAAAACTCCAGGAAGAACCACTGACCCACGAGAAGCTACTGGCAGGCTTTCTCACGTACCCACATCAGGCTCGTAGCCAAGCCTGAGACTCAAACTCACACAGACAGAGGTGAGATGGCAGTGATCCATAATGGTGAGCGCTTTAGACCACTCGGCCACTAGGGGCCCCTAAAATTTTAGTTTGTAATGTTCTACTGTATATAGGTCCTTGAGGTACAAATTTGCTTTAAATTAGAAAATATTAAAGAGAGCTCTGCTAACTCTATTTTCTTAAATTTTCCACTTTTGAACTGTAGTTTTAAAATAATGTTGCTAATTTTAATTTGAGAAAACCTTTTGGACTGGTTGAGCCCTTAATTTTAAGTGAAATCCACAAAAATGTGTTTCATTGTGAGGAAATGGCTATGATCTCATTAAGGGCTTTTATGTTGTTAAGTCATTATTCCTGTGTGTCAAGGTTATGTGTCATGAGGTAGTTCCCTACTTCTGTGTTTATGATGTCAATATCATTTACAATACAAAAAAGTGAGTTGTATTAGAGAAAAGGAGAAAGATGTAGTTCTAAAATGATGTTGCAGAAAAATGTAAAGTTTTATAAATATACCCAATTTTTTAAAGCAGAAAATTACCATTTTTGGAATTGGAGCTTGTGCTTAGATTTGAGACTTTTTGGCATTAATCAAAGCACACCAGTCTGAACTTTGCATAGGCAGATGAACCTCTGCAAAATGTAGGACAGGTTAAAATTTTGAGTAAAAAGGAGCAAGGACTAAAAATCATGTCCAGTGCTTCAAGAAAGTAATATTTTCACCCATCTGTAGATGCACAGGTGAAATAGCTCTTTTATACACCTATGCTACACAAAAATCCCACAAAATAGATGTGTTAAGATTCATTCAGAAGTAACCCCAAAATTGCCTTTACTACTCCTATTTTAGGCAAAAATGAAAAGAATCTCCAGGGACAATGAGTTAACTTGTTCATGAAGGAGCCATTTTTCATATTTGATAAAGGTAGTTATCTTTTAGATGAAGGGGACCATTTTCCATATTAGATAGAGGTAGTTATCTTGTAGGCGAAGGGGACCTTTTCTATATTTGATAGAAGTAATTATCTTGTAGATGTAGGGGACCATTTTCTGTATTCGATAGAGGTAGTTATCTTGTAGATGAAGGGAATATTTTTTTTATTTGACAGAGGTAGATATCTTGTAGATGAATGGGACCTTTTCTATATGTGATAGAAGTAATTATCTTGTAGATGTAGGGAACCATTTTCTGTATTCGATAGAGGTAGTTATCTTGTAGATGAAGGGAATATTTTCTGTATTTGATAGAGGTAGATATCTTGTAGATGAATGGGACCTTTTCTATATTTGATAGAAGTAATTATCTTGTAGATGTAGGGGACCATTTTCTGTATTCGATAGAGGTAGTTATCTTGTAGATGAAGGGAATATTTTTTTTATTTGACAGAGGTAGATATCTTGTAGATGAATGGGACCTTTTCTATACTTGATAGAAGTAATTATCTTGTAGATGTAGGGAACCATTTTCTGTATTCGATAGAGGTAGTTATCTTGTAGATGAAGGGAATATTTTTTGTATTTGATTGAGGTAGATATCTTGTAAATGAATGGGACCTTTTCTATATTTGATAGAAGTAATTATCTTGTAGATGTAGGGGACCATTTTCTGTATTCGATAGAGGTACAGTATTAGCTCATGTACAAAGTATGTAAACTACAAACAGCATGGACTCTAATTTACCAGTACAATATGCACCAGCTCACCAGTCTACATGTTTTGGGTATAAAATCAAAGCGTATGAACACAACTCACAGTTTGAAGTTGGTCATGTATGTACAATGGGAAATATGGTACTTTGATGAGGTGGACAATTTCCACTTCTCATAGTTTCTAACTGCTTATTTGTATATCCACAATAAATGTTTTCATTTGCTAATCAATAATGTACAGACAGTTGTAATTTGTTTGTCTAGTGGATCATTTTGAGACCTTTTTTCTAAACATAAGTCTAGCTTTGGGGACGTTTGTTTTGCAATATTGCAGTGAATGTGTCACTATCCTATGTTTTAATTTCTTTCTGCAGGGATGACCTGAGGCTAAATATATTTTTATTAATTAGTTTCAGGGTTTTAATGATTAACTGGCCTGTACGTCTGTTGCAAAACAAAAGAAATTCACTGACTATCAACATAGGAGATGCCAAAACATCAAGCTTTCCATTGTGTGGAAAGTTATGATGTTTGTTCAGCTAAAACACAAAACTAAAATTTATTGATGTTGATCTTAGTTGAACTATATGAGAATTTTAGTCTTTATTATTACCACTTTCGTGAACATGTAAATTATGATGGTTATGTGCCTTGTACAATTAAACATGCATACCTTTTTAAAAATATTACCTCAATTTGTAGGGTCGCTTATATCATTGAAAATGAGTAACTCGTGAGTGCATGATTCAGCGTAAATGAAACAGCTATTAAGGACTAGCTGAAATGTTCTCTGGAAGAATGCAGTTTGATCGAAACAATGAATAAAGCAAAATGCCGTTTAAACATCAGTGGTTTAAATGAACTATGATGATAAATAATATCAATATATGAACATCAATCACCATCCTAAACAGCTCAGGCACACTTAACCTCCCTCAAAATGGTACAGATTTGGAGACATTATCTTGGTTTGGCTTGAAAGAAGTTATACAATTGTGGTATATTTTACAAGACTCAAATGGTTTATGCACAATTTCATGCTTGACCCATCTATTTTCAGCCGCCCTTTTACAGTCGTGATACGGCAGAGATGTATGACAGCATACTCTATAAGCCTCTGCGACTCAGAACCAACGTATCAGCTGCAGCAAGGTCACTACTTGAAGGGGTAAGATTAATTAATGGTGTTTTTTTAGTCTTTAATAGCATATTATATCATGCCAAGGCAGTTGGAGTGAAATGCTTTGCCTAGGGACACACAACATAGGCTGACCAATCCTGGTTAATTCAGGATTTGAACCTGGACCCATCTGCTTGCAAGTTTGGTACACTAACCACTAAGCCACTGAAGCTGCCATTATTAATGCATTGAGATATTTGATACTGCACTTTTAAAATTTTTACATTAAGATACATGTTATAAGACCACCTCTTTTGCCAACTAAAAATGGTCTCTCAAGACAGATGAGCTCACAGTACAGGTCATAATATTATATGCATACGAATTGATCCATGCATTACAAATCTGGTAATAAATGATGGGTAGTCTCTCCCCCCCAAAAAAATGTTACTTTAAGTCAGGATTTGCTTTCTCACAGCAGATGATTCATCTACTAATTGAAATTAACTTTTAGTTAAGATTTTTTTAGTGATTTTACACAAGTTATGATTTTACAAGAAGCGTACATACATGAAAATTTCTTATCATGGAATCACTTTAGCATTACATTAACAGGAAAAATCAAGATATTTGCTGCACTGGGTGGATAGGTGTGGGTGACCTTTGCCAGACAAGACTATTAATATCTTTTTCTTGCTTTTGCTTCTGTTTTGTCTGACCAGTCTGATGGTCTAAGTGGTTAGGGTGTCCACTTCGGATCTGGGAGGTCGTGGGTTTGAACCCCAGCTGAGTCATACAAAAGACTTATAAAAATGGTATTAGCAGCTGCCTCACTTGGTACTTAGCATTAAGAGGTTAGTTGTAGGACTGGTCAGCCTGGTGTCAGGACAATGTGACTTGGTGAGACATGCAGCTATATGTCTGCGGCATGATGTTCCAGTGCTAGACATTACTATAAACTGCCACACTGCAGACATTGTAGTGATATGACTAAAATTGTTTAAGCTAATTAAAAATATAAAAAAAGCACAAACACACACAAGCATACTATTTGAGCATGTGCCTAGATGGCTTGGCAAAATTGCCAACCTTGAATCTACAGTTATAATAAGTTACATGGATAAAAAATATCAGCGTTGATAATATGAACACCTTGGATTTTGTAAAATTAATTGGATCTGATCCATACATACTTTTGAACAAAGTTGTGCTTTAAAATTGTCCATATTTCAGATAAAGGTTTGTTGGTTTTGTGTAGGTTTGCTGGTTTTGTGTTTGTATTGATTCATCACAGTGGACATTCAGCTAGTATGGAAATTTCTACCTATCATGTATCTCAACATGATCAGTTTTGGGATATAATGAATGTCCACTTCATCTAACAGATGTACAACTCCAGTCTTTTTGAGAAAACCAGATATGACACAGATGTTCCCACCAGTATGATATAGGTAAAAAGGTCAAAGTTCCAGGTCATACAGGAGCCATACATCCATTAAATTTGTTGAAGTATTGTGAAATTTTAACTCAGTGTAAATCATTTGAATGCAAATCCTTGTACCAAAATTGGTTTCAGTTCACTATGTCCTCCTGAATTTATTGAGAAGAAACAAATTTGTGACAATGAATGGAATGGGAGTCAGATATATGGACAAAAATAGCATTGTATGGTGAGGCTTAAACCTCCCACCCCTATAATCTAATACTTTCCAAGATTATTTTCATGGATATCAATTTTCATGGTTCTGAGAAAAATGCCATTTTGATCAGTACTTAGTAATCATGGATTAGACAAGGGTACTGTGATCCTACAGCTAAACATGGCAGAAGGAAACATGGTGGCAATTGGAGCATTTTTGGCATTTTCTATTGGTATAATACGCTGGAGGCAAATAACAAAGCAATACAATTTATGTGTATTCCAACTATTCCAACAGTTTCTTGGGAGTTTTTTTCTTCAGACTTTTGAAAGAATAGGACAAACAATGTTCTGATTGCCCATCCAGGATCACCCAGGTCACATGAATAATTTATAAAATGTCTCATTATTATAATGAACAACTCACCATAAAAAGTGATTCGTATGGGCATGACCATTCATTTAAGTATGGGACCACTCAATTTACACAAATTGTTTTGTCTTTATCATTAATTTTGACTTTTGACCGATGGAAATGGAGTAGATAATTGAGTTTTAGAACTATACCATATAATTTTTTGTTTTTGTTTCTTTTCAACAGTACTTCAATTAATTATTGGCTAGATCATGCCTGAGAAAGTTACATAGGCTAACTGCCTTTCATGAATACACATAGATGCAGCTGACCTGGGTGGGTATTGAACCTGCATCCCTTGGATTACAAGTCCAGTGCTCTACCAGTTTGACTACCATGGCTACATATACCAAAATATTACTTAGACCAGTTGTTGGTAGTTACTCTAGATATCTAATTGGAATAAAACTAGAATCTACATGAATTAGTCAGAGTTACTGTCGGTCCAGAGAATTTATTCTTAATAAGAATAAAACTAGAATCTACAGGATGATGTCAGAATTACTGGATACTGATTGTAGGTGCATGAATTTCATTCTTTAGTTCTATGAAGACATGATTTTGAACTTTGTCTCTGTTTTTGCAGTTGCTGCAGAAGGAGAAAGAAAAAAGATTAGGTGCCAAAAAGGACTTCTATGAAATCAAAACTCATGACTTTTTTGCAGACATAAATTGGGAAGATTTGGATGCTAAGAAACTAGTACCTCCATATAACCCAAATGTGGTAGGTCTCACTGTCTTTACTATACACTGTAATCTGTCTGATCTGGTAGGTCTATCTGTTACTACTGTACACTTTAATCTATCTGATCAAGTAGGTCTATCCGTCTTTACTATACACTGTAATCTGTCTGATTAGGTAGGTCTATCTGTCTTTATTATACACTGTAATCTGTCTGATCAGGTGGGTCTATCTGTCTTTACTATACACTGTAATCTGTCTGATCAGGTAAGTCTATCTATCTTTACTATACACTGTAATCTGTCTGATCAGGTAGGTCTATCTGTCTTTATTATACACTGTAATCTGTCTGATCAGGTAGGTCTGTCTGTCTTTACTATACACTGTAATCTGTCTGATCAGGTAGGTCTATCTGGCTTTATTATACACTGTAATCTGTCTGATCAGGTAGGTCTGTCTGTCTTTACTATGTACTGTAATCTGTCTGATCAGGTGGGTCTGTCTGTCTTTACTATACATCTGTCTGATCAGGTGGGTTTATCTGCTGTCTTTACTATACACTGTAATCTGTCTGATCAGATAGGTATATCTGTCTTTCCTATACAATGTAATCTGTCTGATCTGGTAGGTCAATCTGTTTTTACTATACACTGTAATCTGTCTAATCAGGTAGGTCTATCTGTTTTTAGTATACAGTGTAATCTATCAGATCTGGTAGATGCTTACTCCACAATGTAACCTGTCTGTTATTATTCTACAGTGTAACCTTTCAGATTAGGTAGATTTTTACTATAATGTGTAACCTGTTTGATCAGGCAGATTTGTACTCTGAAGTGTAACCTGTCTGATCAGGTAGATTTTTTACTGTATGGTGTAACCTGTCTGATCAGGTAGATTATTACTGTACGGTGTAACCTGTCTGATCAGGCTGGTCTGTTATTTTTATACATTGTAAGTGTCTGATTAAGCAAGTCCATCTCTTTTACTGGTACAGTGTAACCTGTGTGATCAAGTAGGTGTGTCTGTTATTACTGTACAGTGTAACCTGTGTGATCAGGTAGGTGTGTCTGTTATTACTGTACTGTGTAACCTTTGTGATCAGGTAGGTTTTTCTATACAGTTTAACCTGTCCAGTCAGGATGGTCTGTTATTTTTATACATTGTAATATGTCTGATTAGGCAGGTCTGTCAGTTACAACTATACCCTGTAAACTATCTGGCATCAGGTGGGTCTGTCTGTTATTTTGATACATTGTATTGTAAGGTGTCTGATTAAGCAGGTCTATCTCTTTTAATGGTACAGTGGAACCTGTCTGATAAGGTTGGTCTGTAATGTCATTACTATACAGTTTTACCTGACTAATCATGCATGTCTGTCTGTTAGCATCATACACTGGAACTTGTTCAATCAGGCAGACCTGTCTGATGTTACTATGCAGTGGATTCTTTCTGGTCAGGCAGGTCTATCTACTATTGCCAAACAATGGAACCTGTCTAATCAGGACATCAGTTTGTCAAAAAGACAAGCATATATTCACCATTTATTGAATACATCTATCATATGCATTAGGAAATCGAGACTGCCAAGTTTTTTTTCATGGGGAAGGAGTAAGGTTATACGAAGTTCCAGTCCACTAATTACAAACCTGAGCATAGCATTTTCTTTATCCCACATCAATGCACAGATAATTTATTTCACTGATATTACCAATTCAAAACTTTTTTTATACAAAATGACATCCCATTAGTACAATTGAACCATTGGAAGGTCAAAGTATCAGTTAAAATGTTTTGATTATCCAAAAGAGTATACAAGATTTAATTTACATTGAAGGATTTAGTGCAAACTTGGAAATGTAAAGTACAGATAGAGAACACAAATTTTGCAATTAAAAGTGTCTGAAATATAGGATAAGATACAATATCACGTCTTTGATAACATCAGATGAACAAGTTTGATTGACAGTGTGCCAATCAAAAGATTATTGTGATGTCATGTGAGGTAGGGCATTCAGTCATGTGTGAATTAGGATAAAGATATTGTTTATGGGCATTTCTCCTTGAAAATCTCCAGCTAAGCTGACAGGGATGTGAGAAAATAAATTTGATGCTGAATGTTTCTTATTAATGCCCAATTCATGGGATTTGTGTTTCCCACAAGGCAAGATCACACAGGTTCTACTGTGTCTACTTTAAGCATTGACATTTAAATAAATTTTGATCTGAACAGGAACTATTTTAAACTTCTTATTGGCTCTTAGAATAAAGAAAAATATATGTCATCTCCTTTGTGATGGTATTCAAAATTGTTTCAGCGATGAAATGAGTGATGATAAAAGTCAAGATTATTGTTGTGATCAAATCTCTGTCTCAGTCTCTCTCACTCGCTATATATATATATGTATATGTGTGTGTGTGTGTGTGTGTATATATATATATATACACACACACACACACACACCTTTTAGTCATATGTGTTGGGAATATTGTTTAAAAAAAATTCATATTACACTTTAATCACTGTCCTTGTGGTGCTTGAAAAATTTGTAAAGTGGAATGCTTCATAGGAGACAAGCTATGGGAATAAAAATGTGCTTTTATAAGACAGTTGGCTTTTTAATGCAGCCAAAGACTGGTTGAAGAGATTCCTTGTACTTTTACAAGTATTTTTGAGGGGAAAAAGTAGCACTGACTGAATTTGTGGCTCTTAACAGTCCGATTTGTGTGGTTTATAATCTAGATTTGTGTGGTTTATAATCCAGACTTGTATAGTTTATAATCCATATTTCACTTTCTCAATTCTGAAAAGCATGTTTAGTATTTTTTAAGCCTATGAGGGGTTAATAGTTTTTGTCTCATTAAACAGCTAACCATTTAACAAGATGACCATTGGTGCAGGTTTTAGTTTAATCAAGTATCATCTTTTGTATTTTTCAGAGTGGACAGCTGGACTTGAAGCACTTTGACCCAGAATTTGTCCGAGAACCTGTTCCAGGTTTGTGCAAGAGTAGCATCAAATAAATTAATATAGCTTCTTGTTTGTGTAAAATCTTTGCCAAACTACAAGCAGCCAAAACCCAGGGATGTATTTTGAATTTGTTGCAGATGGGCCATTTGCAATGTTTAGCAGATGAGAGGCCTTAAGACCTTCATCCCTACTCATTAAAAAAAATCTGTCAGTTTTGTTTTCAACCATATTTTTGTATGGTTGAAGCTAAGATATAAATATTGCAGAAACGTTTCTCTGATTTTTCAAAAGTGAAACTGAACCATGCAACAATGGTCTCTTTAGAGTCACTTAAGCGTGGACCTAATTGTGATGTTTGTGCTCTGCTTGTCATATACCATAAGAACTTACTGGAAAGTCTTGTCAACACTGGGCTTTCACCAGAAGACTTGTTATGATATCTGGTTGGTCATAAAAGAAAATGGTACTAATCTTACTTCCAGTATGGTTGTCATGGTGGCTATCTTGAAAATCTTTGCTACTGTTACATCTGTTAGATGGATGATTATATATTGATGTGGGGTTTTGCCAAAAGACTTCTCATCATGTCTGGATGTTCTTTCAAGATTTTGAAAATCTTGTTGCTACTTCTCTTTGATGGATGAAAATCTTTGCTACTGTTACATCTGTTAGATGGATGATTATATACTGATGTGGGGTTTTGCCAAAAGACTTCTTATCATGTCTGGATGGTCTTTCAAGATTTTGAAAATCTTGTTGCTACTTCTCTTTGATGGATGATCATGTTGATATTGACATTTCATCAGAGACTTTTTCAGTTGTCTAATTGGTCTTAGAAAAGAAAGTTGTTGATTTGTCATCAAATATCTCCACCATTGCAGCCATCTAGAAAATCTTGTATTGCCATTCCATCTAATTGGAAAGTATTGACATGATGTGGTGTCTGGTCAATCGCAAATGTAAATAATGCCTATCAGACCTCCAGTATGGCCACCATGGTAACCATCTTGAAAATCTTGTAATTGCTACTCCTTCTGATTGGATGACCATATCGAAACAAGGTTGTCACTAAACAACTTCAGTGATGTTTAGTTTATCCTAAATAAAAATGGTGCTGATCTTACATCTGGTATGATTGCAACAGCTGTCAGTTTGAAACTTTTTTATTGTTTAAGAATATCAGGGATGGTTTCAACACTCATTGAATTAGAAAAGGAAACAGGCTTATCATGAATTCCTGGAAGTTCTTTTCAGCCAAACAGCTAAAGTCCCTTCTGGGGACATGGCTCACTTTGGGATGCATATTGAATCAGATCATGTTTAGTTTTCTTAGGCAGGCAGGCACGCACTTGTTCTTTCAAAAAGTGTATCCTCATATACCCTCAGTTAATTTTGTCAGAAGAATCAACCAATGAAAATACACATTAGAAAAAAATGAAAATAAAACTCTTGAAGGAAATCATTTGGGGTGCACTTTAGGAATTGCATTCTACCACCCTGTTTTTTGGCATAGATAATATTTTCTTTTATTGGCCTTATTTGATTTTGCATCTATCACAAGGGCACTGTCCATTTTGATCTCTGAAAAAGCCAGATTGCATAACACACCCATAAAGCAATATCTAAGATGTTTACTTCAAATTGTTAGTAAAATAAGCAGTTTAGATGAACAGTGTAGACCAAGATCTGCTGGCACACTGGGTCAGCATGGTAATTAGTTTTGCAATATACATGCACACATAATGCATTCTCTGGTTCTTATGTACCTCCTGAAAGCTGAATCTCAACCAGAGTGCATACCCAGCCATAGTGTCAGTGGAACACATTCTTTTTCAGTGTTTAATCTTCCACCCTGTAAGACAGTAGTATTTTGATATGAACTTGATGAAGAAACCGTATCATGCATTACCTGATAAAAATGTCTTCCACTTTTTCAGGAAATGCAGTTTATATAACAAATTTAGCCCATGTGTTAAGGATATTTACAGCTTTAGCTGAACTGGTCATAGACCAAAAGAGCTTATGGGATACTCTGCAATCCATTGTTCATTTATCCTTTAGCAAAAGTGTGTTATTGCTATTCTTTTTAAACCGCTTGGAGGATTGCCATGAAACTTGACACACCAGGCATTTTCAGCCCACATGTGGCACAGTACTGCACAATGTGAAGCCCATGTCCATGTTGGCAGTCCTTCTGAAAATATGTATTTTAATTAATATGCATAATTAGTGATAAAGATCTGTTCTTGCTCATGCAGCCCACTACCTTAATCTGTTCTTGCTCATGCAGCCCACTACCTTAATATGTTCTTGCTCATGCAGCCCACTACCTTAATCTGTTCTTGCTCATGCAGCCCACTACCTTAATATGTTCTTGCTCATGCAGCCCACTACCTTAATCTGTTCTTGCTCATGCAGCCCACTACCTTAATATGTTCTTGCTCATGCAGCCCACTACCTTAATCTGTTCTTGCTCATGCAGCCCACTACCTTAATATGTTCTTGCTCATGCAGCCCACTACCTTAATATGTTCTTGCTCATGCAGCCCACTACCTTAATCTGTTCTTGCTCATGCAACCCACTACCTTAATCTGTTTTGGCCTTGCAACTTTAAACTTTTTATCTGTTTTGGTCCCCCGTCATAAAAGATTGGACACCAATGCTTTACACAAACATTCATCCCATGGTCTAGTTTGTCCTAAATGTACAAGGTGCGAACTTAGACATTTAATTTGACTACCACATTGGTCATCTTGAAAACATTTTATTGCTACTTCCCTGAATGGAAAGTCTCATTTGACACTGGGTTTTCACCAGAAGACTTCGTATGATGTCTAGTTGCTCCTACATGTAGCATTGCCATGGGGTTTTCACCAGAAGACATATGATGTCTAATTGTTACTAAATGAAAATATTTTGCCATCCAGTATAGCCACTATGTTGCTGGGGTGCTGTGAAACATTACTACTTGTGTACAAGCTTAAAATTTGATTCATTCTACCAAGATACTAAATTTCAGTTTCATCACCTAACATAATCTATTTATGACCCAGGATATATTCTGAATAATGTTGAAACTTTATTTCTTAACATGATGTTCATATTGCAATATAACAGCATTGCAGCATGATATCAGTTTTATGTATATCCAGTACGATCTGACAATTTATGCTACAATTGCTGCATTTTTTCATTCACAACGAATATATTGTATAATTATGTGGCCATTTATGTTTGTGAATATAGCTATCTTGTCATGAAACATTTTAAAAGAAAATTATTATACAAGATTATTTCATGTTCAAACGAATTATAGCATCAGATTCTATTTATATAATCATGAAATTATTTGATTAAAATTTATCTTTTAGCATCAGAGCATATTTCTCCAAATTAACTACTTCCTTTCTTATTGCAGCTTCTGTTGGAAAATCAGCAAGCGGCAACAAGATGGTTAGTGCCAGCGTAATTGAAGCTGATGGCATGTTTCAGGGATTTACTTATGTTCCCCCAGCTGAAGATGCTTTTAGCTGATGCTGACTTTTGTATTAATAGCTCTGGTATTTAGACATTTCCCTGCCTCAGGTTAGGGATTGTATACATTATCCCTACATACTAAGACCGGCATGACCTAGTCACAAAAATAAAGAGCTTTGATCAGCAGCAGTCTCAAACCATGATGAGGACAAAAATCTGATGGAATATGCATATAAATTTGAATCGGATCACGTGTTCATTGTATTATTATAAGATTATATTGAACATGCTCTCTTTCCACCGATGGAGCAGGACACTTACAGTAAATTGTTCATCATGTCAACCCTGTGCCTACAAGTTATTGATCTACAAATGAAAAAGAGGACAAACCTTTCAACGATAAAGAAAATTCAATACGTTTTTTTTTTCTTCAAATATAATAGTGATACATAATTAGATACTGAATGACTACGAAAAATATGGGATCAGTCATCTGCTTGGTAAAGAAAAGTAATTTTTAGCTCTACTGGTCATATACCAGATGAGATTGTCAGATTGTCTTTTGTCCATTGTCTGTCTATCCACAAGTCACTACTCTTTCTAAACTATTTGGAGGATTGCCATGAGACTTTACATAGACTTTCATCTCATGGTCTAGTTAGTTCTGAGTGAAAATAGCTCCACTCTGACATCAAATATGACCATCACAGTGCCCATTTTGAAAATTTTGTTATCGCTACTCTTTATGAACAGATGGTCATATCAATATGGGGTTTTTGCCAAAAGACTTTGTTATGAATGTCTAGTTGATCCATAATGAAACTGGGGCTGATATGATGTCTATTATGGCCATCACTGTGGCCATCTTGAAAATTTTGTCATGGCTACTCCTTCTGAATGGAAAGACATATTGCCATGGGGTTTTCACCTGAAGACCTGTTATGTCTAGCCAGTCCTAACTGAAAATTGTGCTGATATGATGGCCAATATTGCTGCTAGAGTGGTCATCTTGAAAATGTTGCTGTTTCTTCTGAATGAAATGTTATATTACCATAGGTTTTTCA
Organism: Sinohyriopsis cumingii; assembly: GCA_028554795.2. Classification (NCBI taxonomy): domain Eukaryota; kingdom Metazoa; phylum Mollusca; class Bivalvia; order Unionida; family Unionidae; genus Sinohyriopsis; species Sinohyriopsis cumingii. Next base: position 108,792,100 of record CM068824.1, on the reverse strand, counting down.
CCAGAACAATTCTTATGATGTCTGCTTTAACCTAAATGAAAATGATGCTGATCTGATACACAGTATGGCCACCACAGTGGCAATCTTGAAATTCTGAAGAATAAAAATATTGCCTTGTGGTTTTTCTAGAATTTTTACAAAATGTCCATAACAATTCCCATCATGAAAATGTTGTTATCACTACTGCTCATGATTGGATGGTTATATCAATGTTTTTTTTTTTTTACTTAACAACTTATTATGGCATCTAGTTGGTTCTATTGGTGCCATTCAGATATTTAGTATACCTGCAACACTGTGGCCATCTTCAAAATCTTGTTATCACTATTTCTTCAGAATGAATGGTCATATCAATATGGGGTTTTCAATGAAAGACTTCTTATGATGTCTAATTGCATTTAAATAACAATGTTGCTAATTGGATTAAATATGACAGTGGTCATCATGACAGTTTTGTTACCATGAATTCTTCTAAATTGCTGCTCAGATCGACATTTTGCTTCACCAAAAGACTTCTTATGATGTCTATTTGATACTAAATAGGAATGATGCCACACTGATATTGAATATGGCCACCTTGGCATCCATCTTGTTATGATTGCTCCTCCACAATGGAAAGTCACATCAACATTGGGTTTCCACCAGAAGGCTTTTTAGGATGCCTTGATAAACCTAAATGAAAATGGTGCATACACCACTCCCTCGATAACTCATGCCCTGATAACTCACAAACCCACTTTTAACACAGCATCAGGCATGGACCTCAATTTTTGAAAACCAGAAAATACAAAATTAATATTAGCCCTATTTTTTTAACTAAAAGAAAATTGCAATCAAAATTGGTAAATGAAACATTGATGTATCACTCCTTTTATCATTGAAAATGGTAGGTAGGACCTTGAAATTTTAATCAACAATATGAAATTATTAGCTTTTAATAAGAAGTCACACATTTTGTTAAAATGTTCATTCCAAATGACCTTCTTAGTACACTGTAAATAATGATATGCAATGGAGTTCTGATCAATGAAAATGTCATGTATGCTTGCTGGAGGCATTACTTGTATAAACAGATATTTAACTAATTATTTTATGAAGTGAAATTTGTATTTTAGTTCTGTCTGTTAGTTTGGTTTGAGATTGCTGAGACCTTTACCAAGTTCAGTTGTCAGCATGCTGCATTATTGTCTAATGGTGTGATAGTTGTTTCCACCCTCTTCAATTTCAGCACAATAACTGCTTTGATAATTATTCACCAAAAGTTTGTATGTAGCTTGACATTAACGAGACCATGGATAATTTTGTGTGGCAGCCATATAACATTGTTTAGCAGAGTTATAGCCCCTATTTGTCAAACTCACCCACTGTCATTCTACAGAATATATCCCTAAATTATGGATTTTTAGTGGACATCTTGATAATGAGGACATTGGCTGAGGTTGATTATCAGCATTCTTTCTCATTATTTAGTGGTATTGTGATTATCATAGCTATTTCCTTTTTTCTTCTTCACAGTTATTTTTATTTTTGGATTTCAACCGTATTTGGTTTGCAGCTTGATTTTGTTGAGATCTTGGCCGAGTTAGTTGTTTTCTCTGAACACTGATTAGCTGAGTTTACTGTTCCTGAATGTCATACCCAACCACTTTCATTTCTATCTCTGAATCCCTTGTTAGATTTTAAATAAATTTAGTATACAGGTTGATATTAATGCAAATGTCTGTTGAATTTAATTGTCAGTATTGCTTTTGTACATTTTTCATTTAGCAGAGTTATGGCCCCTGATTGTCATCTGTCCAACTTTCCTTTTTGTGCAATAACTCCTTTGGTATGCAGCTTTTTATATATAACTTTATGAAGATAACTTGGCTTTGCTTTATTAGTCAACATTCAGACTGCATCATAATATAATTGTGCAGAGTTGTGGCCCTTGATCATTGAACCCACTCACTTTTGTATCCTCACAATAATTCCATTAATTATTATTAGATTTCAGGAATATTATATGTGCATTTCTCTTAAGCAGAATGTGATTATCCACTTCCTATATCATAACTTAGTGGAGTTATGGTCCCTAAATTGTTGGACATTTTGTATACATGTTTCTATTGATGACATCTCGTGTGGGTTCTGTTGTCAGTGGTCTAGATCATAAATAGTATCTTCTTTTTTTGTATGCACCATAACAAGTCAACTATGTAACCATTGTCATCAAAACAACACTCCTGTACTTTCAACAAAAGTCGAGGACATCAGTTTCTGGATTTGGGTTGTTTTCCTTTCTTTTATTAATGTCTTGTTGTTGAACATGACATGAATGATTTTGTATGTGTCATTTAATGCCTATGAAACATTGTTATCACTCCTAGCATCTGTATTTTTGTTTTTGATGGAAACTAGCATGCAAAACACTTTGTTTTTAAAAAAATTTAATTCTTTTATTTCACATTTTACTGTGATGGTATCATTAATATATCATTTTTCATCAAATACATTCATATTATTTTACACTCATTTCATATTTTGATCATAAAGAAAGAGCTTTTCATTTTTCTTGTGTTCATGTTTTATTTCATTTTTGTGAGAATTTAGCAAAATCTGGTATATTTTGTTGTGATTTAAATGAATTGGTTTGTTTTGATGCCTTAATCTTCATAATATGTGAAACTAGGTCATCATTTGATTCATTTTTTTTAAATTACTACAGTGTTGTCTGTTAAAATGTTCATGTACATATAAAGATGTGTGAGGTTTTGCCATCAGATCCTTCATTTTATTGGAAGCCAAAGTGATAAGTAGTGATTTCTCCAGGATTGTCACACAGAGGGGTAATCCATTCTCAGCCCCTTATAGTGTTTACTTAAGGCAGTGGGCAGGAGCAATTTGTAACGTGGCAGGGGGAAATGTTTATATGACAACAATATCTGTGACTATACCACTTATTGTGGGTGTGATAAATAACTTTTAACAAATAAAGATAAAACTTAACAGTTGATTGTCTTCATTATTGTTATAGTGGCAGTGTGTTATGACCATTGCACTACATCATATATATTAGAACTGCATGTAATAGCAAAGACATTACCATTGAACACTGAAAACTGCATATAACAGCAGACATTACCACTGAATAAAGAAAATGGGATGTCTGCCATTGTGCAACTTTGCCAAGTGTAGTTGGTAAAACACTTTTAATAACTGTTTGATCAATGAAGGTCAGTTTCAAAAGTCATTTGGTAAGTACTTGATTATAGTTGATCTAGATGTCAAGCATTTAAGTGATCAGACTGAGCCTCGCTAATATTAATGAATGTAACATGTTTCATTGCAAACATGGCAAACCAGCTACACACAAGCTCACTCATTCTTAATGGGGATTAGTTCCATTTTGTTGCTTATCTATGGATCCTGGAGGAAACATTGCATATCATAGATCAATGATTTTATAATTCAGTTGCAGGGATTCGGTGCCAGTAACAAAAATCACCTTTTTTATCCCCATAACTGATCCAGAAGGCAAAGGTCAATTTCATTGGACCTAAAATTGCTATTTTAATTGGTACATGATAAATCCATGTGCCTCTATTTTCCAGCACCCAGTTTTTATCAACTTCAGAATTGCATTACACTTCAGGAAGGGCAGCTCCCTAATGAGTCTTTAGTCAATAGATAATCAGAATGATGTTCATTATAGCTTCAGTCAGTCAGGAGGGGCCAGGGGATCAGTTTCTTGAAGAGAGACACACTTTTTCAAGTAGAGAGACTTAAGTTTTGAGTATTTCCTCTTTAGTCCATTGCACCAATTTAACATTTTTGCAGTTTATAAAGAATTTGAACACTTAAGGGAGTTGAAAAGTGCTTGTATGATTCTATGCAAATTTAAACAGTTCTTTAAAAAAAATCACATAAAAAAAAGTTGGATATTACTGTATAGTAATCATATCTTGATTATTCATACAGAAAAAGCTGGGTTAAATCACAACGATATGTGAATAAATATATTCATCTAAACAAGGAAGTACTGGTTGTAAATTAGGACATTTATTTAAAGATTTTGTTACCGGGTAGTTCAGCTGGCTGAAAGCTTATGGTATGGTTCTTTATCTGACGTGCACCATTCAGTGAGTGTTTGCCATTCACAGTTGCTAGTTACAATTTATAATTTATCAGAAACTGCTCTAAGCCTAGTTTGCACACAATTTTACAGGATGTTTTCTAGGCCGTGAAATTTTACCAGTGGATGTTATGTCATCCAATATGGCTGCCATTAAGAAATTTTTTTAAACCAAATACTAAAAACTGCTCTTCAGAATTGACAGAAAGCATTCATACATAAATATCTTGATATCGACAGTGGCCTGTCAGGAAATATGGTGCCATTACTGAAAAAAAAACATGTTAAGTATCTTCTCAATAATTGGTAATAATTGAAAGAAAAAATCCTGGCATAGATGACTTTCTTGTTTTTAAAAATTATCCCAAATCCACAGTCAAATGTGACTGCTGTTAATAAAAGCAGCAAAACCTTCAAATGACTTCTAATATAAAAAAGCTCAATGAATTTTACAGAAATAATTCTGGCATGGAGAACTTTCTATTTTGTACAAAATGATGTTGATCTGTAATGAAATCAAGTCACAGTTACTAAAAATAGAAGAACCTTTAAACAACTACTCAAAAAACACCGAATTTGATAAAAAGCATCATGGCATTAGGGTTTTTTAAGTTTGTACAGATGATGCCAATATTTCATCCAATATGGCTCCTATTGCACAAAATAGTGGTCTGCATTAATGTTTGCAATTTTTTCTAAAAGCCACTTAAGAAAATTTGAAGAATTTTGACCAAATGCATCCTATCCTGAAGGCCTTCACATTTATACAAATGATGCTGATCATCCATTAAAAGCATTTACACAACTTTATCTCAAAACACTTGCAGGTTTTGACCAACTTTGACATAAAATGTCTCTTTGTATTGGATAAATGTTGCTTCTGTATGTAATAAGGATATAAAAACTAGGGAAACACTGGAATAACTGTTTTCATAACATAACATCAACAGTAGAAATATCTACAGAAAGCATTCTACTGTTGTAGATTTCTTGGTCAATTGCTGTTGCATTTAGCTCTTGGATATTTATTAACTAGGTGAGTGAAATTGGGATCACTTGGGTCTCTTCTTTTTATAAATTTGTTGTGGGGGGGGTCAGTCAAAATATCACAACCTTTAATGCCAAGATGCTGTCAAATTTGGAAAAGGCATGCAGTCAAAATTTGAGAAAATTATGTTGAGCAATTTGTAAGAATTTATACAAAAATTTTAAAAGGAATGGTGAACTAATTTGTGTGTGTCTTCTCTGCATAGTGTCCAGCTTCTATCCTGGTTCATTAATACAAATACCTTGATTTTAAAATAATTTGGAAGTTAGGAACAGCTCTTCTTGATAGTGACATCAAATGAAATACATTTAACTAGATAAATTTAATATATAATAAATTTTCAGTAAACTAATGTTCAAGTAGAGTACATGTAGACAATACCTACAGTTGTCTTTTATGACTTTCTTATAACTTTGTTAGATGCATTATCAACATGAAAATTGTATGCTTAAAGATACTCAAAAATTTTACCTCATTCTGAAATATGTATTAGTCAAAATCTGTTATATGACTAGATTTTAAATACAGTTGTGCATGTATTACAGGTGTGTGTATGTATGTAAATATATATATATATGCAATTTAGATATTTTTTCTCACACCTGGTATATTTATTATATCTGGACTGATGCAGAAACCTATCAATTTAGGGACTGCTAGGTCCAAGGTTCAGGTTCCCCAGAGCTGAAAAAATAATTCCTTTTTGCATGAAATTAAATAAAAGTTTCATTGGCCCAAGTTCCATCAAACTTTATAGGTATAATACAATTGGCCAGGGGCAGCTCCCTATTGATTTGTACAATGTTTACTAAACAAGTTCATGCAGTCAGTTTTTATACACCTATCATAAGGTACAACACATGTTATGCTGTTATTTATCCATCTATCTGTTACCAGTTTTGTTTCAGCAAAATAACTAGAGTTGTCCACCATCTATAGTTCACAAACTTATAAATGGGTTACATTTGGGGCAAAGGAAGAAACTTATCCATTTTGGGGTCAAAAGGTCAAATATCAAGGTGACTGGCTGAAAGAGAATTGGCTTCTGCACACAAACTTGAGCTCTCTGTCAGTCACCAAACTTTGTGAATGGTTGGAGCTGGGAAAAAGAAAACTTGGAGTCAAAATGTGAAAGGTCACTGACTCAAAAAGGTAAAATGTTTTGTATAAACATTTCAGTGAGTTGCCGTCATCAAAATTTGTGGATGACTTGCATACTGGAGTGGAAAGAAACCTGTTGATATTGGGGCAAAGGATATGGCACAATGCCAGAACTTTAGTCCTAGACCATGCACTTTGATCCTAGTGTATGCAGAGCTTACTATAAAGGCATGGAAGAGGCCTGTTGATTTTGGGCTGTTATAGGTCATGGTCACCAAGGCTCAATGAAAAATGGGTTTTGCTGAACAACTTTTGTTCTAGATTAAATTGCTTGCACTTAGGATAAGAAGGAAATCAATGGATTCCAGTGTCTAAAGAGCAGAGATAATGGTCATAGCAAGAGATCAAGAAAATAATGGTGTCTGCATGTAAAGTTTAATGTAAGACCACATACCTTGACCAAAGGATCAAATTTATTGAAACCTGCTGGTCAATAATCTCCAGAGTCAACCACACTCTACTAGTGCCTATATAGAAGACTGTTAAACACTTGGCAGGTGTATAATGTGCCACTCATGGTACTCTTGTTTTTCATGTACAAGTTCTCATTTAAAATGTCCATAGCTAAATAGCTTCTAAACACAATATTAGAAAGGAAATATCCAAAGTGGTAAAAATCAATTAAAAACGAGTTTATAATATTGTATCTATATATTTGATTGTGATATCTTGACTTTGGCGTTATTGCATTGTCTAGTATTATGTGGTTTCTTCCTTTTAATCTAATCTTTTCTTCTTTGAAAAGATTTGTCACAAAATAGTTTTTCAGTCTTGACACAACTTTGAAAAGAATAGTGTTTTATGAAATAATTTGAGAGCTGTTTAAGTGAAATATACATGGGACCCAGGGAAGACACTTTTAAATTTAAGTAGTCTTTCTAATAGATTTTAATATTTGCCAGATTTCAAAGTGATTTCATGCCTGTCTGTCTGTCTGTTCATCTGGTGTTAACACTGAGGTTAATGTTCAGGTTATTATAAGGCAATGTTACCTGTACAACTTGGTATGCACATGTTTTATGAAGAATAGTACAGAGTAACATGTGATGTAGTTGCATCATAAGGAGTACCACACCTGTCAAAACTAGGTCACTGTGAACCATATTTCCCAATACTCCATCAACATGCTTTAACCTTTACATTTTGCTTAATTTCTCAGACACTATTACCTGTAAGTGCATCACGAAAGTACCACACCCACAACTAGGTTACTGTGAACTGCATTAACCTTTGTTTAGCTCATTTTCTCAGACACTTCTGGCTGCCATCATGTAACATTTGGAAGCTTCATGAGAAGTACATCTACTACATTTTTCAGTCAAAGCTAAGTCACTGTTCCCCATATTTCATGCAGCAGTGATATGCATTAATGTGATGTGATGATGCATAGAATGAAATATATTAGAAGCACTACACCATTGAGAGATAACAAAGCTTTGAAATCTGGCCATACAGCCATTGGTGGTTTTCTTCTGTATGATTTGTCATACAGTGATTGGCTGTATTAAAAGAACAAGAACATTGATTACTGTGAATAAACAAAGCTTATTGTAAGTTTAGTATCAAAAAGTACTGTCAGGTGAATAATGGACATTCCTTATTTGCTGTAAGTAATCACTGTAAGAATGGTAGTGATAAAAAATATCGTGGTAGACATTTTTTAAAATAAAATTATATTCCCTGGGTCCTTTGAATGTTTAAGTGGAATATTTCAAAAAGAGAATGTCTCTGTGTATTATGAAGACAATACACCTGTCTTTGTGTATTATGAAGACATGTACCTGTCTTTGTGTATTAAGACATGCACCGGTATTTGTGTATTATGAAGACATGCACCTGTCTTTGTGTATTATGAAGACGTGCACCTGTCTTTGTGTATTAAGACATGCACCGGTATTTGTGTATTATGAAGACATGCACCTGTCTCTGTGTATTAAGACATGCACCTGTCTTTGTGTATTATGAAGACATGCACCTGTCTTTGTGTATTAAGACATGCACCGGTATTTGTGTATTATGAAGACATGCACCTGTCTCTGTGTATTAAGACATGCACCCGTCTTTGTGTATTATGAAGACATGCACCTCTCTTTGTGTATTAAGACATGCACCGGTATTTGTGTATTATGAAGACATGCACCTGTCTTTGTGTATTATGAAGATATGCACCTGTCTTTGTGTATTATGAAGACATGCACCTGTCTTTGTGTATTAAGACATGCACTGGTATTTGTGTATTATGAAGACATACACCTGTCTTTGTGTATTAAGACATGCACCGGTATTTGTGTATTATGAAGACATGCACCTGTCTCTGTGTATTAAGACATGCACCTGTCTCTGTGTATTATGAAGACATGCACCTGTCTTTGTGTATTAAGACATGCACCGGTATTTGTGTATTATGAAGACATGCACCTGTCTTTGTGTATTATGAAGACATGCACCTGTCTTTGTGTATTAAGACATGCACCGGTATTTGTGTATTATGAAGACATACACCTGTCTTTGTGTATGGTCTTTGTGTATTATGAAGACATCACCTGTCTCTGTGTATTATGAAGACATGCACCTGTCTTTGTGTATTATGAAGACATGCACCTGTCTTTGTGTATTATGAAGACATGCACCTGTCTTTGTGTATTATGAAGACATGCACCTGTCTTTGTGTATTAAGACCTGTGTATTATGAAGACATGCACCTGTCTTTGTGTATTAAGACATGTGTATTATGAAGACATGCACCTGTCTTTGTGTATTATGAAGACATGCACCTGTCTTTGTGTATTAAGACATGTGTATTATGAAGACATGCACCTGTCTTTGTGTATTATGAAGACATGCACCTGTCTTTGTGTATTAAGACATGTGTATTATGAAGACATACACCTGTCTGTCTATTATGAAGACATGCACCTGTCTGTGTATTATGAAGACATGCACCTGTCTTTGTGTATTAAGACGTGTATTATGAAGACATGCACCTGTCTTTGTGTATTATGAAGACATGCACCTGTCTTTGTGTATTAAGACATGTGTATTATGAAGACATGCACCTGTCTTTGTGTATTATGAAGACATGCACCTATGTATGAACCCAAACTGTAATATAGAAACCCTTTAAAATAATGAAATGTCTTCTTAATTGAATGTTTATAGTCTTTCAAATCTTTACATTTTTATTGCAAATTTAGTAGTTTTGTTTTGACTTTGTTTTTGCAAGTATAATTTTTGGTACAAGTTTCTGTTTGCAAAGTCAGTTCTTGGTGTAATTTTACAGAAGGACCTGGGGAATCATTATTTAGACAGAATCGGATGATTTATATATCTAATCAAGAATTTATTAATTACAGGAACATATTGCTAACAACATTTATATCACTGATTACACTATAGGAAATGGACGAAATAAGAAAGTGTTATATGTGTTTCATTGTTTTCACTCACAGATTGTCCATATTATGCATGGAGGGGCATGTAACTATATACCCCCACCCCCACCCAGTTTTGCATGAAGGGGCATATAGCTTTTACCCTAACCCTGCCACCAGGATTTGGAAGGGTTATAACTATGTTGTATCACCTGGACTAGTAAACATTATTTACAAAAACAGTATGAAAACTTAATTCAGGGAACTAACTGGTGGCAGGACTAATGTCCAACCATATGTCCATCCTCAGTGGTTTTTGCTTTTAAATTATTACTTGTAAAAGAGTTCATGGATCAAACTCAAATTCAGTATAAGTATTAAAATAAATGGATCAGGCCTAGTGAAATTTTTCTCTTTTTCTATACAGATTTGACACTTTTGATTCTGGTTTAACTAGAAGTTTGCTCGATGAATTTAATTTCAACTTTTGAAGCACTTTATGCTTTCAGATCCAATTTCTTACAAGGCCTAATAATAAAGAAAACCCAAACCAACTTCAAATTGTACATTATTCTGTTAGGATTTGCAATAATACTAGACTTGATCCTAAGTATCTTGCACCTTCAGTCCAAATTTTATCAGCTATAACCATATTGGTGGGGACGTAAATGACTTCAGTATATGTATGGTTTATTGAAAAGTTGTAATGCTGTGCTCACATAGTCATAGTACACCCTCACTATAATGATGATCAGAGGAAACGTGACTGCCTTATATTAGGGTGCTTTACAAGGAAAAATAGAAATCAGCCGGCATACCCATGTTACAATAGGATGCATGTTATGCTATGGCATCTGTAACCATGTTATACTTTGGTATCAGGGACTGTGTTATACTGAGATATCAGTGACTAATGGTATACTCTGGTATCTGAGACCATGTTATACTGTTATAAGGGACCATGTTATACTGTGGTATCAGTGCCCATGTTATGATGAGGTATCTGGGACCATGTTATACTCTGTTATAAGGGACCATGTTGTATCATTGATCATGTTGAGGTATCAGTGACCATGTTATACTCTGGTGATGGCGACTGCTATAATGTGGTATCAGGGACTTTTATACGGAGGTGCTTTATAGTGAGGGGCACTGTAATTGAAGCACTATATAATCACAACCCCTTTGAACAGAATCGATATCCATTGTCATCTAGATTGGAGAAAAGCAGGGTATCAGTACCATTTTCTTATGAGATATGGGTATAGTGTTGTAACCAAAATGTTAAATGGAAATCATTATGTAAATCAGTGTACAAGTATTCATTCAAGAAGAATAAAATAGTTTTAAATACAAAAATGTTCTCTCTCCTTTTAGCATTATTATTTTGTGCTTTGACTGGGATATGGAAGTACTGATAAAATGTTTCTGTTTTAATGTATCGCTTTATGTCACTCAAACCCACAATATGTCACGCATGTCAATACATATGGACCGCAACCAAAATGCCAATGGTATAAGTGTGTTCATCACATTATTTACAGGTGTCCTGGATATTCAGGCTTAATAATGAGTAGGGTGTGGTTATTTCTGCTCATGTGAGAGTGTGTGTGTGTGATTTGGATTTTTAATGTAGCTTTAACAATTTATCGGTCATATCGCTATGATGTCTGCAGTGTGGCAGTTTATAGTGATGTCTAGCACTGGGGCATCATGCCGCAGACATCTAGCATGATGTCCCACCCAGTCACATTATCCTGACACCAAGCCGACGAGTCCTAACACTCACCCCTTAATGCTGAGTGCCAAGTGAGGCAGCTGTTAGTACCATTTTTGTAAGTCTTTGGTATGACTCGGCCAGGGAATGAACCCACGACCTCCCGCAACCAGGGCGGACACTTTAACCACTAGGCCACTGGAGTGGTTGCTCATGTGAGTGGTAAGTTTATGAATCTGCACAAATTTTAGTCCTTATAACCTGTTGACTTTAAAAATTATAATTAGCATAATGAAATTAATGAAAATTAATGAAATAAACACTATTTTAGTCCTACTGAGCAGGTGATCTTTACCTGCGTGGAAATATTTATAGGGCAGATGGAACTTGGCATTGATTTACAGGTATTCTATATTCAAATAGTTGCTTCAGTATGCTTGGTTCAACTAAACTGCTTGTTCAAAATTTGTTTTCCTGAAAAATTAAACTTTTGTGCTGACTGACAGCTGAGTTATCATGAGGCATCTTTAATTGGGTCCAGTCAGTGAACCTTTGAATATGACTGAGCAGTAGATTTACATTATTCGAATTGGTAACTTGTGAAGTTAATAAACTGAGACTTCTAATGACCGGAATCCCCTTTAAACAAATACTACTAATCAGTAGCAAATTCCATACTCAGAGCATAAATATCTTAAGAATTCAAAATTTTCGGCAATATCACACTGCCTTCATCAGTGACTAACTTTGATCATGTGACAGGTCTGAGTATGGGATTATTTACAAATGATCCATGAATTATCTAGAGCAAGGAAGCAACCTTTTCAGTTTTTAACATTTTTCTGGTCTAAAATTTTACTTCTTTAATTTCAACTTGGTCAGATCATAACTCTTCTACTGCGCAAACCAAAATATATTATTGTAATGTGTATACATTTTACACTGAAGTAAATCTCTATAAAACTGATATCTGGATCAAGTGATTAGATAATGGTCTATAAATAACCAACGTTAATGCAGAGTACACTAAAAGTTAGAAATATATTACAACAAAATCCTGTCACAGGTATCCTTTTTTTCAATTTTTTTTAGTGGCTATGGATGTTTTACTTGAATTCAAGAAGACACACCTAATATCATCACTCTTATATTAAAATTAAGAACCTTAAAGACCCCTCAAAACTGAGAATTATGTTTGGTCCTAAAGGGTTCAGTTTTAAATAGTTCCACATATTTTACGACAACTTAATGGGTTGGCAGAACAGATTATGAATGCCCACTCATCTATGACATGGTTGACTAATTATTAACCAATGATCTTGACCTTTGGTCAAGGTAAGAGGTTTTGAACTGTGCAGAAACCATTATTGTCTTTGTGACTTACCATGTCCTTTTGACCCCAACATTGAGGTTACTTTCTTATATGTGCAAGCCATCCACAAAATTTGGTCAAAGAACTCACTCTGAAACATACGACATTTTGTAAAGCCCATTATTTTCAAATTATAGTGACCATCCATCCCCCCCAAATTGGCTTCATACTTACCATAAGTACAAATCTGCCAAAAACTTTGGTAAAGGTACATGATCCAAAGCTAAAGTTATTATGGAAAACTATTTGCTTTTCTGTAGTCAGTTGCATTGGCCTTGGGCATCAAAATCAACAGGTTTCTTTTTTTATATATACAACCCAAACAGAAAGCCAGCCACAAGTTTGGTTTAGGTCTATTGTGAAGGTCTAATATTGTGTGGAAACCATTTTCCTTCTTAGTTGCAGTCACCTTGACCTCATGACCATCACAACTTAAAGGCTTTTTTGTTATTCCAAGTGCAGCCATCCACAACATTTAGTCTAAGTCTGTGATGTAGAACTAATGTCAATCTACAGAAATGATTTTTCCTCATTCAGTCAGTGACCTTGACCTTTTACCATTTGCCTCTGACTTTGATTGGCTACTTCCTAACCCCAAATACAAACTAATTACAAAGTTTGGTAATTGTAAATGTTGCAGGACTACAAGTAATTGTGCAGAATTGAAAGAAAACAGATGAGTGGACAAACGGATGTGCTGTAACAACTAGCATTCATTTGCTGCACATTTTTGTTCTCAAACATACTATCTCTTTATCATGACAATTCTATGGGATCAGACGATATCCATTATCAAAACTTACCCGAGATGGCACTAATGCACTACTAAACATTTTTTATAAAATTTGGAAAACTAGCAACTTCATGCAGTCTTGGCGAGAAGCAATGTTGATACCAGTATCCAGACCTGGAAAGGACCAAACCAGCCTTAGTTTCCAGCTTTTATCTTGTAGCATTAACACGCTGTATTTGCAAAACCATTGAAAAAATGATAAATTATCGACTGCTTTAGTATCTTGAATCCAACTAAGTAGTCTGATGTTCAATATGGATTCAGATGCCAGAGAAATACAATACACCTTCTTGTCAGACTTGATGCTGTTATTAGAGAACCTTTTATAAAGAAAGAATATAAAGCTGCCAGCTTTTTCAACTTGGAGATTGCTTAAATGGAAAAAGTAGAGCATAATGAATGACCTAATAAATCTAACTTTATGTCAAAATTTTTAAAAGATAGAAACTTCAGAGTTGAGGCAGACAGGACCCTTTCTAGAAGCCATCCTCAGGATTACGACGTACCTAAGGGCAGCATGTCAGTCATCCTATTCAACATCCAAATTAACAATATAGAGAAATGCCTCAGTTAATCCAGGAACGGACATCTCATTATATCTTGACAACTCTTTGATTTGCTATACTAATGAATGATACAAATGAGCATAAACAAAGTTCAGAAATAGCTCGAAGAAAACAGGCAAAGATTTTTTAAATAAAAGTCTATGCATTTCTGCTGATTCAATCATATTTGAATCATATTCATGATAATTGAAAGCTCTACCTCAATGGTTGTCTCAATCCTGTTGTGGAGAAGAGCAAAATGTTAGGGCATAGTTTCAACTATCATATATTAGATGCCTCAAACAAATGTAAAAAAGCCCTGGATCAGAACATCTAGCTCCAGTTCTACAGGCAATTTGTAAGATCAAAATTGGACTATGGCTCAGTTCTGTACAGATCAGCTTGTAAAACTTACCTGTAGATGCTTGATCTCATACACAGTCATGGATGCGAACTCTGTTTAGGTGCATTTACCCCTCCCCCAAGCCCCTACATTAAGGCAAATGAAAAATCACTATCTCAGAAGAATGAAAATGGCTCATCAGTATGCAAACATGATTTAAAGAAAAAATGTATTATTATTATCCATCAGTTGCTTTGCTGGTTTTTTCCTATTCAGCCATTACACTTTCTTCATGTTTTTAGCAAGAAAATTAAAAAAGTTTATAACTAATGTTATGCACCATTGAATCAAGTACACTTAGTCTTAAAAAATGTCAGATTTATTAAAATTCTGTTCATAAGTAAATAAATCCATGCATCATTTATACTTGAGACGGTAAAAGCAGATTCCATTCAAGTTTGTAATGATTTGGTTATTGTCCAATGACTCTAGTACTTTAAAAAATGGGATCAGAGCAAAAATAGCTAACTTGCGTTGGTATCTTCTGCTACTTGCAGACCAATTATACTGACAATGGTGGGAATATACTGCAAGACAGAAACCTAGTTTTATTGTGCAAGTGTCTACTTTATAGTATAGTAATTATAAAAGAAAATTCAAATCTTGAACTACTATAATAAAAGTACATATCTTAATGAGTAGAGATAAAACAAATAGAAATACACAATAGGGGAAGAAAGAAAAAAAAAACAGGCCTGCTGTAGTCGTAACCCAGAAAGAACATATGGAAGTTACGAGTACATAATCAGTCGAAAACTTGTAAAGGGGCATAACTCTGTAAATAAACATTATCACAATCATAAGGATCTCTACTTTATTTTCTGAAGGTCTTTCAAAAACA
Organism: Sinohyriopsis cumingii; assembly: GCA_028554795.2. Classification (NCBI taxonomy): domain Eukaryota; kingdom Metazoa; phylum Mollusca; class Bivalvia; order Unionida; family Unionidae; genus Sinohyriopsis; species Sinohyriopsis cumingii. The sequence goes on along the minus strand of CM068824.1, from coordinate 108,776,735 downwards.
GACCAAATCTAACAAAAGCTTTCTTGTCCTGTTTCATACATTTTCATTTTTAACTATTTTTTGGGTCCTCTCAAGAACGTCATTCTTTTTGTACAGCAATCTTTGCACTGCATGAGGGGGGAACTGTGCACCTTAAAATGGGGGACCAATGCAGTGACACAAGATGCTGAAGATTTAAAGCTGTTAAACAAATCAGGCAGGAACTAGCTAACAGGAAAAGTAGTTATTCCTCTGAAATGATTTTTGTGCAAAATGTAAAATTGTTTGTTCCAAGGCCCATAACTCTCTAAAAAATAAAATACAAGAATCTTCATATCTGCATTCATTGATGACAGACAGGATATTAAACAGATATAGAAACAAATCACGTCAAATTGCATCACAAATTTTTTGTTGTTGTGCTATTACAGTACCATGGATTTTGAATTAGGTAGTCACTATGACAGGTAATACTATGACAAGTAATACTGTCTAGTCTTGAGTTCAAGTGTAACATCCAGTGATTTGATTGGCTGAACTTTAAGTCTGACTTTAAAAAAATTGACTAATCAGACATATCAAGTCTAGACTTAGGACTTGTACTGGTAAAACTGGCCTGGTTACCAAAAATGAAAAGCATTCAACTTGTTAAAATGGATTTGTAAATGTCCTTTAAAACAAGTGAAATGTAAGATTCTATCTAAAAACCAAAAAATATGTCAGGATTTTTTTCTTCTGTTTAATAAACCTCGAATAAAGCAAGATACATGTAGAAAAACATGAACTGCATTCAGAGATCCTGAATGTTATACTAGGCGTGACACATGATAATGTATATTACACATATTTTACATGTGTAATATCTAAAATACTAAACAGGTTCATGAAACATGATATAAATCACAGGATATAATTTATTTTTAGCCCATTATGAAGAAGTAAACCATACCAAAGCATTGCATGATCTATACAGCTGAGTAAAATGCATACATTCTTAAGAAGTAACAAAATGTTTCCTCTTTGTAACACTGTCCATGGAAGCCATAAAGTACCCAGCATTATAAGTGAGGGTACCTTATACTAAGGTATGTTGCAACACAGCTGGTTATGCATTTAAAAGTAGTGTATTTAATGATGTAAATCACCTTATATTAATGAGCCATGAACAGTAAAATAAATAAATGGCAACAATAAACAAACTTTGACCAATTTAATGGGATTTGTGTTTTACATGTTACAAAAGGGACAGCAGTATATGAGTGTTTTTTTAGCAAGGGAACACTGCATATACATAACTTCTGTGCCATTTGTAAACTATGATGGTGAAGGCACTGAACTGATCTCTATTTAAATACACATTTAACAGACAGATTTGAAAACCAATTTAAATATAATTATTATGACAACAGAAATAATGGGTGTGGAATTGTGAAAATAAAATTACCTGGAAAATATTCCAGATAAAACATAATGATGAAAGAAATTCCAATGGCTTTGAAAAATGACATTTTCATTAGTGAAGTACCATATATGCTTGCTTTTAAACAGGGCTCAGCTACAAATAACACAGACCCTGATATGCCATCACATAATGTGTGTGCAAATCAGTGACTATGTTGCTTGCTGTACTGATTACTCCTAAAAGACTGCAGAGACCCAGATTTGGGTCTGTTCTGTTTGCAGTTGGATACGATTTTTATGCAAGAATAAAGGATAATTTGTGGATATGCATGTGATAAAGGTATTTCCTATCTCACCACAAAGATGGATCACTGATGGACTGTTAAATCAGTGCTTTGTAGCAACTGCAAATTCCATAAAAATGGGTAGCTTATAAAATATAGTGCATTTCACACTGATCAACTAATTTTTAATTGTTGCTCAGCACATAGAAAATTTATTTTTCACTAATGTATCTGAAATCTGATAACGTAGCAGTAGCATGTAGCTTATAAACATCACATGAATCAATCCACAACAGATAAAACAATTACCAAATACACTCACTTATAAATCAAGCCATCTGTAAATAATGCAGACAATGATCTGCCATCGCATAAAGAACCAGCAGAACAAGGTCTATGTTTTTGTTTTTTCTACTGATTATTCCTAACAATTTATATAGATCCTGATCTGCCAGTTCATTATGAAACAGATGATCTGGGTGTGCTTAGTTTGCAGTTCAGCTTAACGTACAAGCATGTACAGTAACTTTATCTTCCTAAAAGATTATACAGTTCCCTTTAATAGCATTTAGCAGTGCTAATTAAGGCATAGTATGGGCTGTTGAAATTTCCTTTAATGAAACTGATTTAAACTGCTTAATTTACATTAACTTGGGAGGTGAAGCCTAAAACTGTGCCGCAACTTCCAGGTTTTGGATGTTAGCATACAGCAAAGCTCCACCCCATTTCATGTTATCCAGTAAAATGAAAGTGTAATTTGACCTTGGCAGGGTCATCAACAATAAATACAGATCATAGGTATAAAGGGTCCAGATTAACACTTATGCAGTAATTCAAACAAAATGTATAGCTTAAACACATTTAATATTATGAAAAAGCAAAAACCCTAATCCTACCATCACCCTAATCATAACTGATTAAAATGAATACATTCAATATTTAGAGACAGAAAGACAAATGAATTAAATAATCAAGGGTAATGATGAGAAAATATGTTGAATTTGGTATCTTGTTAACAACTCTACTTTCTGAAACTTATAAGGTCCATTTAAAAACCAAAATCTGCAATTCAAAATGAGCGAAGAAATAAATAATACTACATTTACTCTGTATCATCTCCTTACACAAAGTATTATAATTTTCAGCCACAGCTTATGTGAATCAGTAAAAATAAAATATCCATAGAAATTCATACACAAATAAAAATTCATTCAAAATTAACTGAGATTATCACTGTCATGACAAGGCTTTCTTGGAATATCTCTTATCCAAAGGCTTCTGCACTTATAACAATTTCCTCACATAAAGTAATCAAACTTACAACACTTTTCTCATGTATAATACTCACACTAATAACACTTTCCTCAATTAAACACTTATCACTTAAAACACTTTCCTTATTTATACCACACGTTACTTATAACACTTTCCTTATTTATACCACTTTCCTCACTTAAAACACTCATCATTCATACCACTTTCCTCATTTATACCACACAACACTTGTATTGTTCCCATGAAATGCATTAAAAATAAGAAGTGATAGACCATGTATACTTACCTGTAAGTTGAATATACCTGTAAACTGCGTTTTTCTGATGTGCCATCACATTATGCACTTGCAGATCTGAGTCTGTGCAATATGATAGGAATAAATCAGTAGAACACTGATCCTGATCTGCTGGCACATTATGTGACTGGAGATCAGTGTTAATCTTGTCTGCAGTTCGTGCCCCTCACTCCTTAGTTATAAGCAGGTACAGACAGTACCTTCGATTCTATACATTTAAATTTCACAGCATTATATAATAAATGCTTATAAGAATCTCCAGATAACAGCTGTTAATATTAGGTAGTTTTAACACTGGAGATTACTTTTTTCTATAGAAACAAGTGTTCCATTGAATATGGTGTCTTGCCTGCATCTTTCCAATGACGTTTCTCTGCATCTGATTTGCAAAAAAGTTAACTTTTTACATCGATGATACTGCTTCTGTTGCCTTTGGAAAAATGAAACATATGTCTCCTTATGCTTCTGCAGGCGAGACAAAACAATGTTCTCTTAAAAAAAGCACAAGCTACTCTTTTTTGTTGTCTAAAATGTATATACAAAAAATACTGAAGGTTTAATTGTTAAAAATTGAATGATATGCTTACGTTTGTACTCGAAAGCTAAATTCTTCCCATTTCATAACTGTTGAATTCTATAAATTAAAATGTGAAATACATAATACACTTCTGAAACTCATTTAAACAGACACTTTTTATTTAAATCAATATCTTTCAAGATAAAAATACATGGCAAATTTTTATAAGAAATGTCAGAGCTCATGAGTTGTTCTTCAACTACAACAAGTATCGTCAAGGGTCCTAAGTTCATGAATGTCCTAAGTTCGTGGATGCAGCAAATTCTGATGATTCTTGTTTGATTCTCATGTCAAAGCTCACCGCTCATTTCAAGCCATTCTGCAGTTGTCAATCTCTGATTCCCCTGGAAATTTTGGCAAGATGTGCTTTAAACAGGAAAAAAAACAGTTTTATAATATGAATGATGAGCCTTCAGCACAATTTCATTGAAAACAAATATGATAGCCTCTGTAGTGCCCAAGAAATTATACAGCAGTTTGAAACTTGGTCACAATGTCTGTTTGAGTTTACAATCTCGTACATCTTCACTAGTCAAAGTTCTGATATGTTAACCTATCAACACCTTGGCTGATTGTTAAGATATTTCATTGCTTTGGGCCTGTGAATTTCATTTTGATGTGGTGGCAAGCCACCAAATCCAATCAAAATCAAGTTCTTCAAATCTGAACACTATTTCTATGAGATCGATACAAAGGGAGCAAACAAGTGGAATAGACTCATAAAAGAAGCAATTTTCCACTGCCGATCTGTGTTTGCACAAATACATCCTTGACCTCAAGCACAACTGTAATTGCTTCTCTCTGGCAGGTATTCATAGTTTCGATGTTAAACTTACAAAGTATCTTTTTGAGGTCAGTTGCACCCACCATTTTCAGCCTATGCATAACACATCACTGTTACACACCATTGGTTAGTTGGCATTACATACTAAGGGAGGAACTCATGAAATCCAACAGATGTCGCTAGGACAAAGAACTGAAATATCTGTTCAACCTGCCAAGGTGTAAACAAGTTAACATATCAGAAATCTGGCTAGTGGAAATGATTCCCTACTCACACTCTGTGGTGATGAATTTAATACTAAGTTTATAAACTACAATAATTGATTAGATATAAACTGAGAAAATATGAGCAAAACATGAAAACATACTAAAATTAGATACTGCAATTAAAAGTTTCCTTCTAAATATTTAATCTAATGCATTTATATATTTCGAAACTAATAATAAATAGTTTTCTTGTTTGAATTAAATGTACTAATTTTTCTAAACACTATAATTTTGATGGTTTAAATAGAAAGGGTGTCCAAGTAATTACAATATATTTTATTATTTTTGTGTTCAACGTTTTAGTTGTGACATAGTGTACAATCAACATTTCTGTTAAGTCAGCTATAAACAGTTTGTTTGGTATGCCCTTACTGTCAAACTAGTTCACCCAGAAATAGCACCACAAACTTTTAACTCTGTACCAAGTCAGCATCATTTGTCAGCTGATTCAAATACTCGTGTTATATTATAGACTCAGGATAAATAAACAGTTTCACTTAAACTTGTTGTTGTTTTGGGTTTAACTCCATTTATGAATGCATGATAGGTTATATATGGCAGCCAGTATAACTGGTGGAGGAAGAACCTGAGAAAACCCTGGTAACACTGACCCACGGGAAGCTAGTGGAAGTTTTCTCACATACCCACATTGGAAGAGCCTAAGACTTGAACCCACATGGAGAGAGGTGAGAAGGCAGTGATCTGTAAAGGCATGTGCTTTAGACCACTCAGTCGCCCCGGGCCCCCACTTAATGTTTATTTGACATTACCTTAATCTGAACATTTTGTGAATGCATGTCAATGCTTGGATCCAAAAACACACGACTGCCAAGAATACAAATATAAAGCAAAGGCTAAAAGTAAATTGTTTTATGATAATGTTAAAAAACACAACTCGACATTATCTTTAACAAAAATATCTAATAGGAATTAATTCTTTTCAAGGGTATAAATTTCTTTGGTTTTGTGAAGATTTTTCATAGGGTCATACAATTCCTGGTTTGAGGGCATAATGAAATCCACAAAATTATACAGCACGAATAGGAAACGTAAATGTAAAGCAGTCTGATGATAGTATCTTGCATGCCTTTTGAAAAGTCTTTGTACGATTTTATAAAGCCATTACATAAAACTGAAGCAATACATCATATCTGACGTAATACCTTTTGTAATAAGCTCACAATCATCTTTTTGGCTGAAACTTGGAGAAAAATATTCCTGCTGAGTGCACATTTCTCAATCCCAGCATTCCTTGCGGGTGATAAAGAGCTACAATACCTCACCATGAACAACACTGACTTTCTTTAAACTTACCATTACACATGCATGATGTCTAGTTAGCACTGAACTCCACTGGTCAATCAGCCAAAATTAGATTTCTGTTTGTAAATACATTTGCCCCCTCTATAGAAAAGACTTAAATTTTGGAACATAAAAATATTGAGAAAAATCTGAAAAATGTCTATAACGGCATAAAAATAACTTCATCTATTTACAAATACCAACGTGCATACAAAATTTCATCTGTATACCTCAAACGGCTTTTGCTTAATGAATCTTAAAAGAATTTAAGTTTTTTATAAACATAAAAAATGTCCAAGTTCAAACATTTAAAAAATATGTTCATAATTGAAGAAAAAAAGTTACAATGGTCTGAAAATCAATATTAGTCAATTATTTAAAATACAAATAAACCTCCCAAATCTCATTGTCAACTTAATGTAATTTTTGCCCAATCACCCTAACAAGTTTAATGATACAAAAGACCAACTTCAAACAGTTTAAAAATGGGAAAGAAGCACCTAAATATTGCTTTTTATGGCCTGAAAATCTAATGTGCTCAATAATTTGAATACAATTAACACTAATAAATTTCATTTTTCTAACTCATCATTTTTAATTAATCATACTAATAAGCTTTGACAAAAAGTTTGTAAATATGCACAAAAAAACCCCCATAACAATTGCTGTAACTAATCTGGAAATTTGATCAAGTGGTCTACATATGGGTACAAGTATGCCAGATAAATCTGTTTGTCCATGGCAAGTGCATCTTTGGATTGATGGATGAATGGACAGACATGACCAAATTCTGATACCCCTGCTGCACACAAATCCAACATATACTTTATTCAACTTGACCAATTTGGGAGAAACAATGCACTTTCCAAAGTGAAGAGCTACCAATATAGACAAAGGTACCAAACTCTTTTGTTATATCTAATGTGATTATTCTCCATTATATCATTTGTGAGTACTTTCTATGATGTGCTTAATTTCATTGGCCCAAGGCTTGTGAAACATGTTGCGTGACTAGTGAAATTTTGCTTATAGATAGTCCATTGGAACAGTGACAAAAAAATATTTAAAACAAAAAAGCAAGGACAACAAGAAAAGGAAATAGATAAATCCCAATCCATCCAGTTAGGGCAAGAAACTCTAAAAATAACAAAACTTGAAACAAAATTCTGACTTCTATCTCAGGTTTACAACTGATCATATTCCTGGTCATGTATATGTTTGATTTTTGCATACAAATGCAATATTCAAGCATCTTAATGACCAGAGCTAAATTACATGTCCTGTGATTGGCTACAGAGTATTGCCAATGGCTGCCATCACAAGATACCATGTAATCTGCATGTGGAATGTACCACAAATTTCAAGGCACTAGGTTTTCTGGGACTTCTAAAATCTCCTGGGTACAAGTTATTTTTGATCCCACACTAGTTTTTGGGCTAGTGAACAAATCTAGCAGGTGCTGATTCCTATAATTTCATAAAATTTATCCCAAAAATAATCTTTTCAGAGCACAATATTGGCATTAAATTGAATCTGTTACCCAATGTCCTTTATTGCATATCAGGTATGTTTTAACCTTCTATAAATTTACTTGAGATGGTAACTTGAAAGGTAATATCTGTGTTCCTATATTTGTTAGATAAATAGAGAAACAGTATTTATGTCCACTGGTGGTGCTTTTATGTGATGAGTTATGTCCCTTGCTGATGCTGATAGGTCACATGATGTGTGTGGGTAATAGGTATGGCCTTGGCTAACTCATTTATATTTTGCACAGATGTGGCTGCAGAGGAGTAGGCTGTTACAGGCAGCATGTTCCCAGCATGAAGAGCGGCTTGTGACACATCCACTGTCTGTATCTGCTGCATTGGAATGGTTTGGGTATTATTAGTTGGAAGGTTTTCCAAAAACCGTAACGTTTCCATGTAGCCAAGAAGTGTGGAGAAGGTCTGATTCTGACGAGGATCTGAAGTATGAAGTACTGAGGTTCTTGTATTCTGATCTCGTTGCTGCTGGTATTCAGCCGACTGAAGCACACCGTTTGACCGAGTCAAGTCTATGTTAGGTTGCTCCTTATTTATCATCACCTGATGCTGTTGGCCAGTGGCAGGGTTAATGTACATATTAGCGACAGGTGTGGCATGTGTGATGTTCCTGTAATCCATTGTTTGGTCCACATTTTGTCGAATGGTTGTGTTCTGTGGAGTCAAAATGTACTTCTCATTTATGGTATAATGAGTTGGACCACTGGACGTGTGAACTGTAGGCATGCCTGGTGGAGCCTGTAAGCTGGCAATATTTGGAATGGTTTGGGCATTTGTAGTATCATATAGGGTCGAGATCTGAATCTCCCTTGTATTGACATGTGGCTGGAGAACATTGCCCGAGACATATGATAGGTTATGCAGGACTTGAGAAGCCATTGAAGTTGCCGCTGCAAGAACCTGTTCCTCTTCTGAGGTTGGGACAGGAGTTTGAATCGCTACCATTGTTGGATCTAGTTTCTCATAAAGTTGGTGTTTTTCACGTTTGCGTACAATTCCCTCCCCATGGCTTCGTCTGTGTCTAGTGTGAGTATTATCTCCTGTGTGCGATGTGCGTAAATGCCTGGTCAGATGATCCTTGCGACCAAACCTCTGTGGGCAATACTGACAGAGAAAATCCTTTTTCTTGGTATGCGTTATCATATGTCTTTTGACATCTTTCCGTGTAAAAAATTTCTTACCACATTCAAAACACTGGTGAGTTTTTTCCGTAAGGCTTTTTGCAGCGCGAGCACCAGTATGAATTTTTAAATGAAACAAGAGTTCCTCTTTTGTCATAGCTTCCTTTTTACAGATCTGACATACAAGAGTTTGTCCCGATTCTGCAGCGTGGAAAGCCATGTGAGTCCTGTATGAAAAGTTGTATGAATATTCCTTACCACAGAGTTCACATTTCCAGATCTTTTTGTTCGGGTCATGAGTAATGAGATGGTTCTTCAAATGGTCCTTGCGATTAAAAGACTTGTCACAATAGGGACACTTGTGGTGTCGAGGACTTGTATGAATTAGACTATGGCGTTCCAACTTGAACTTGGACATAAATCCCTTGTTACAACCTTCAACTTCACAAATGAAAGGTTTGACACCTGTGTGTTGATACACATGAATATAATAGGCAGCTTCAGCTACAAACTTCTCTTCACAATGAGGACATTGGTAAGGATCTCGTGTCTTTTTAGGTCCCCTCTTTTTCTTTTCCTTTGGTGGCTTAAGTTCTTTAGCTGGTTTAACTTCTTTAAATTCTTCAGGTTCTTCAACCTCGTTTGGACTTTCTTCTAGTTTTTCCTCTTTTTCGGGTGGTGGAGGAGGTGCCAAAGGCCTTGTTCTAGGTCTTCCCCTTTTTCTGAGTCCTTCTTTTTTCTGCTGTGTAAAGGATTCTTTCAGTCGGCTCTTTTCTAATTTCTGCCTCCAAGTCTTTGTAGGTTTCACATACTTGCGAGGCCTGCCTTTTCGACGTCCACTCACACGTCGTGCAGACGGCTTGCTGATGCAGTCATGACTCTCCAGGTCAATGAAGCTGGGAAATGTTCCATTACATACAGAACAACTCCAGCTACTTCCACCTGCAAGAAGAAAAGAACACTAAGGTACAGTAACTAACAACATCCTGACAAAACTCAAACTTTCCAAACTTTAGGGACATAATAAATTTGTGAAACTTTCATTGACATTTGAAGCCACATATAACGTGCTGGCAGATCAGGGTCTATGTTATCCGTTCTACCAACTTCTCCTTACAAACTGCAAGTACCCAGATGTGCCAGTGCATTATGTGATGATTTCTAGGTCTGCAGTTCGATCCAAATTATAAATGGTACTAGAGAATCTGGATAACTAGGGCAAATGTGAAAATAAATGTATATTTAAAATGAGCGCAATATTTTAATAACAAATGTAAGTGTACAAGCATGCAGAAGAAACAAATCAAAAGTTCTAGAAGTAAGGATCGCTCTCCAATAAATACCTCTGTCCTTAATAATTTGAAAGCTGGACTAGTATATATTTTTCTTGTAAATGAACCTTTTCCATGTAAAGTGCTGGAGACTTTTAGACTTTGAAGCTGTGAATAAATATATATTAATTTTTTTAAAAAATTTGGATTGTGATACTTTTCATTATGGTTCATACTTCATTGCTGATAAAACCAAAGTATTTATTGTAGTTTTCTTTAACTTTATTACTTTCTAAGTTTCTCTGTCTACTTCCATATTATCTGAAAATAAGAGATCACATTTTACAGTAATTTTTTTAGTTCACTCGAAGCACAGCTGAACACAATACAGATTTTTTAACGAAAAGGGTCCCATTAACATGTGCTGTTTTCAAATGAAATTTCTGAAATGAATCACATGGAAAACAGTCTAACCTTAAAAATTCTTCCTTAAATAATAAACAATAGTATTAACATCATTAAGTCTTCCTTTATGAATACAAATGAGATCTTTCTATGAGGTGAAAACTTGATCGATTTTAATGGTCAGCTGATTGGTTTTAATGGTCAGTTCATTGATTTTAATGACACTATTTATACGATATTGGCTCTATTATACCAATGAAATGGAAGCTAAGTGCTTTTATCAAAGTCACACTGACGCAACTTATCTAGGCTGGCCTTGGTGGGTGCTATGCCAGCAATACTGGGATTATGAGTCCAGTGATCTACCAAAAATCCACTGCAGCTTCCTATAAATGGCTTGGTATATACCCTTCCCTCATCTCCAGCAGTGTGATCCGGAGTTAACCTAAAATCTGTCACATATATAAAATATCTTCCAGCTATGCCAGCAAAGTAATAAACTTTGGTCTAAGCATATCTGTGTATGGCCCAACTCCAGTCCATAACCCACAATTCATGGTCACTCTAACCCATAAATCATGGTCACTCTCCAGTCCATAACCCATAAATCATGGTCCTTCTCCAGTCCATAACCCATAAATCATGGCCACTCTCTAGTCCATAATCCATAAATTGTAACCATTATTAAGTCCATAAGATATGAATCATGGTCACTCTCCGATCCATAACCCATAAATCATGGCCACTCTCTAGTCCATAATCTATAAATCATGGTCACTCTTCAGTCCATAATCTATAAATCATGGTCACTCTCCAGTCCATAACCCATAAATCATGGCCACTCTCTAGTCCATAATCTATAAATCAGGTTCACTATCCAGTCCATAGTCCATAAATAACAAACACTTTCCAGGCCATAACTCATAAATCATTACTACTATCCAGTCCATAACCCATAAACTGTAGCCACTCTCCAGTCCATGACCCCTAAGCCACAGCCACTCTCCAGCCCATAACCCATATATCATTGCCACTCTCTAGTCCATAAGCCCTAAGCCACAGCCACTCTCCAGTCCATGACCCCTAAGCCACAGTCACTCTCCAGTCCATAACCCTTAAGCCATAGCCATTCTCCAGCCCATAACCCATATATCATTGCCACTCTCTAGTCCATAAGCCCTAAGCCACAGCCCCTCTCCAGTCCATAACCAATATATCATAGCCACTCTCCAGTCCATAACTCAAACTATAACAACTCTTCATCAATGCCCAATTGGAAAGGAAAAAATAGCCATTATACAAAATTAGACAAAGTTTTCATATCATACACCAAAGTTTACAGTTTTTATTTGCAAAGGTATAGCAGTTGCAGGTCTATATGCATGCATACAAAGACAAGCTGAGGAACACAGCACAAGTGTTTTCATCCTTAAGTGCGAGGAGAAAAAGAACTATGCAGATGTCTGCCCTTCTGCTATATAATTTCTGACTCTTAAATATACAGTAACTCCCCTAGTGATTCTCATCTGCTAACTGTGAGTTAACTCCTCAAGATCAATGCTTCCATTTAAATTTTAACTGCCTACTTCTCTGCTGCTTGATCTCAAACTCCGAGTTAAAAATAAACTCCTAATGATCTATACTGCAAGCCATGAGATGGACTCCAAGATTAATGCTTCCATAATATCTAGTGTTAGGTAAATGGATCAACATGAAATTATTAACCAAACCAGTCAAACGTGGCAACCCATAGAAAAAAAAAAAATCAAAATCGACCTCTGTACATGGGTGACTTCTGTTATTATTATTATCATTATTATTTTATCAAAATTTGTTTTATATGCACAATTCAACAAAATCATAAAATACATGTATAATCTTGTTCTTTTTCAAATTTATGTTCCACCACAATATTACTGTGCCCTGATCACTTTGATCCATCCTATCAATGAAAACATCATAGACTTAAAATAATCATTGATTTGCGTACCAAGACAAAGCACTGACTTCATTACTGATTTACAGCTTACAAACGATTGTAAAGCAAAGGACTGACTCTCTGGTCAGCCAAATGGTACAAACTCGGCCTCGAAACAGCTAATCACAATTTTGTATTATCTGGATTAGACACTTTCTCAACTTGCTGAGATCAAATGATGACTGGCTTATGTCTGAGGTCTGTGATAAATAGGGAAGCTGTACATAGCTATTCCCAAATTTTGCCCATTTTTATGTACAAGTTTTATATATCAAATGTATCTGTCCGTGACCCTAATGTATGACTCATCTCTTTTCTCAAAGATGAACTTTTTTCATCAGAGATGGCATTAATTATCAAAAATATGAAAATATATAACTATACCTGTCACACTGGCCAAAAAAGAGACTTCTATTTCTGCTGCATGACTACTTTTCCCCTTATCCAGCAAAAGAATTGCTATGACCCTATGCACTAATGATGAAAACTGCCTCACTGTCAAATTTGACATACTGACACCTTTAAGTTATATTGACAATATGATTGGAGTATGGTGAGTACAAGTAAGATAAGAAATGTTGCACATATGTTCAGAAGATATTCAATTATCTAAACAATTCCTGTCCCACAAAGCAAAGACTAAAAGTTTGCATGGACTAAAAGGTAGTGTAGATATGTTCCAGTGACTGCTGAAAAGTAAGGAGAAACCACTGTTTGGTTACTAAACAATTTTTCAGTCATATTGCTACAATGTCTGCAGTGTGGCAGTTTATAGTGATGTCTAGTACTGGGGTATCATGCCACAGACATGTAGTATCATGTCCCACCCAGTCACATTATCCTGACACCAGGCCGACCAGTCCTAACACTAAACTCTTAATGCTGAGTGCCTAGAGAGGCAGCTGTTAGTTCACTCGAACCACTAGGCCATCAGAGTGGTCCTAGCTGATGAAGAAAGCAGGTGACTACAAAGGAAAGGTGACCATTAGGACAGGTGTGACTCTATCTAATACTAATGCATGAGCCCAAATGAAAATAACAAGAATTCCAAAGAATGGATGCTCACCTGCTCTGCCATGGCACAACTAAGAAATCTGCTATGTTGTTAAAGCAAGGAAAGTCAGTCAAGCTCATATACTTTTGTCTGTCATGAGAAGTACCTTTGAAGTTTGTGACAGAGTATACAACATTGTTAGAGAAACTAAGCCATAGGCAGAAACTAAACATAATACCTAAAGCATGAAATACTGGTCATGGTGACCTACTTTTCCATTCAGAGGGTAGAACCCTCCAAGATAAATACCCCCATCGTGTTTTTTGACTACACATTGAAAAGATTCACAGAAACAAAATCTTCAGTGTTTGTTCTTCTGGCCATGCACCTGCACCTTGTCTAACAGTACAATTTGAAAAAAAAACACAAATACACAATAACATTGCATCATGAAAGGTGAAAAAAAAAAAAACACAGCCATGATCAATACTGTTTGCAAGCTTGTACTTTGTGTGCTGACTAGTATGCATACAACGACCCCTTTTCTTGAAAAGCTGAAGAAAAGACTGTGCCTATGATGATGACAAAACCATCAGAAAATTGATTCCCGTGTCTTGCCTGTGCTTTATAGATGGCACATAAAAGGGACAAGTCAACAACTTTCTACCTGCTTCTTCCTCTATTTCTTCAACCAAGAGAGGTTTGTTCATCTGCTTGGCATAGTCAGCGGCATACCACACCTTCAGCTCTGTATTGGAGGGAATCGGCTGCAAGATCAAAATTAAACACAATCAAAACAAAGTTTTGGAAAGCAAGATTTCATGAAATTTGTACAGATTTTTCATATTGCACATTTTAGGAATTTTTACAAAAAATTCTGCAAATTTCATGACATTTTCGATTTTGGGAATGTAGAAATTTATTTCTGTTTGTTATTGTTTGCTCTGCACTAGTAACATCTAGGATGGTACTAAAATCTCTGACTAATACCTTTAATTACTTTGCTCACCAGAAAGAAGCTGTACTTTGGAACTTGATGTTCAAGATCTTCCTGTCAGTTTAGTTTAGTCTACACCTAATGTTTACCTTTAGTTTAGTCTACACCTAATGTTTACCTTTATTTTATTTAGTACTCTTATTTTCAATAAAAAAATAATTATTTGATATTAAATTACGTATTTCCTAAATTTTTTTCCGAGAAAGAAATTCAGTCTCTTTTGTCGCTGTAATAATTCTTGAAAATACTTCACACTATCAGCCAGCAATGACAGTGCACTCTAACCTGACAGACAAAAGACAAATGCTGAGATTTTCATTTAAAAAAACTGGTTGTTTGAATTGATTTGTACTGCTATTCCAAATATCTGATTGCCTTTGGAGATCACCATTATGTTACACCTGCAGTAAGCCCTTTTACAATACTGAACTAATCCACAAACTGGCCAGGTACAATCGATTAAGTGTAGCTGAGTGAATGTTAGACCTGGCAAGAGAAATACTGCTTGAGACAGGAGATTTTACAGGCATAGTTCAGTGAACTACACTTGACATCACCTTCCACCAAATTATGTGAAATACAGACAATATACTTTGTATTCTGCACATATTGTGTGAAGTCTTTTTGTGAAAACCCCATGTTTGTACAACTAACCATTCTTCAGAAGTAGTGGTAACATGATTTTAAAGATAGCCATCAAAGCCATTAAAATGGAGGTTTGAAAAGTACAATTTTCCTTTAGAACCAAGTATACATTGTAAAAGGTCTTTAAAAAAAACAAAACAATGTCAATATGACCACATGTTAATGCCAAATTGCCACCATTACACGTAAAAAGACAAATATGCCAAACCATCTGAATAATACTGAATACTGAAAGATATTGGTCCTAAAATGTGATAGGTTCCATTTAAACAAGATAACATTTACATTTAATCACATAATAAGCCATGTCATTTTTCCCTCAAAATAAGAGACCCAGCCATTTTTCACATGTGTGCAAATTAATCTGATGTTGATCAGCAACATTCATGGGTCCCGAAAATTTCGAAAGCTGGAACATAAGATTTGATGATGTCACCATTGTAAACATGAGGCCAACACCACACTATGCTGGATACGACAAGTGAGCCTTATGTAATATGCAATTCTCATTTGTCATTTGATTTTATCCAGTACTTGACCTAGCATTTAATTTTAGTGAATGTACACTTTTTCCACTCCAATCTGCTTAAAAAATCTTCACTCTCTCTCAAACCAATTTGCCCTCCATATGTGAATGTTTTTATTAGATTAGAACCAAACAGATTTTGTTGACTGTATCACATCTCTACTTTAAGAACACTCAAAAACAAGAAATTAATTACTGGTGACTTCATTGACTGATTGAAGTGGTGGCACCTCTTAATTCTAAATTGAATATGTTAATGTTGTTTAAACCCAACATCTTGATTATTTCAAATAATGGTTTGTCAGACAGCATTTTTAACAAATCTTTTCCTTCCTTCCAAGTTTTAGTTAGACTGAAAGAATGGTGAAATTGATGAAAAACAGCAGCATTGGGGCTATATCAAGGTTTTCTACACTGCTATACACAATATGATTCATCAGCACCAGTTTTATTTAAAACGAAATATATATCATAAAACATATTTGAGTGAAAAGTCCCACACCGCTATGACCATCCTTTCAGAAGTAGCAATAATAAGATTTTTCATGTGGTGACCATGGTGGCCTCACTGGAGATCTAATTTTCACAATTTTGAAACAGGTCCTACTACACGTAAGAAGTCTTTCAGTGACAACTCTATCAATAACAGAGAAGGAATGGTAACATAAGATGGTAAAAAAACTGCCAGCATGGCAGCCACTGATTGTCACCATTTTCATATCATAAACTACATATCATAGAGAAGCCATTATGATCAAAGTACACATCAGCATCATCATGGGACAAATCTCTGGGCAAAAATAATACATATTGATGCCATTTCCATTTAGGACCAACCTGACCTTGGCATGAACATGTGCATAACGTTTTATGGCAATCCTCAAAGTTGTTTAGAAGGAACAGTGATAACAAACTTGTAATAAAAAATACTTTCTGTTCATAAAAACTATTTTTACACAAAAAGTAATAACAATGCAAGGTATAAGAAGTAATAGTACCTTTGTGGTGATGAAGAATAGTTTTCCTTCCTGCTGAGTAGCGATGAGATTCTGTTCCTTGAAGGTCCTTGCTGGCCGAACAAACATCATCCAATTACACTTATCCTCATCACTAAAATCAAGACTCTCTACATAGCTTTCATCTCTAAATACCTGTCAGAAAAACATATTTCATCATTATGCATGAAGGACACACATCCCACTGCAAAGAAGCATAGGCACAGATAATGCATCACATTGTGCCCTAGTACAAGTCTCTGACATCACTACACCGAGGGATGACAGCCGAACCAATTGCTAACTGAAAGGTCCAAAATTCTCTTGCCAAACACTGGGGTTGGAGTTTGCCCACATATATTTTATACCCCAAGGATCCACAGAAACATGTACACCTGTACAAAGTGGCCAAGGATATAGGGAACTGGACCCCCCGCCCCCCAATTCCACATCTAAACATGTTTTGGCCTACATCCATAAAACATGACGGCTGACCACTACATATTTGCCCCCACCCCTGAAAATAATTATGTGGTTTCCCCCATACAGAAATATATGAATTTTTAGCTTAATTCTTTGTCTTTATAATTAGCAATTACTATACATACCTTCACCCATGTAACCTCTGTCTACAAGTATAGCTGTTATTAAATGGGAGATGTCATTTGTAAGGGACAAATATCATGGAATAGTACTAAATGAATGAGTGACAAGTCACATAAATCAGCAAGTTGAAACAAACGTAATAATGAAACAAATGACCTATTCCACCCATCCAGTTCCAGATTCTGGATAAAAAATGTATCTGGCAAAACAGTACCCCATGTTTAGGGTGGCAAAATGTTTACTATTCAATAGGCAATTGGATCTAATGTTGCTGACTTGCAGGGTGACATCAGAGACTCAAACTAACAAGGCACCTGCAAATCAGAGTCATACTGCTTGCTTGAAATCAAAAGTAGAACAAATGACATTGAACCCAATCTCAGTATAGGGTCTCAGATTGGGCACCATACTTTTCCACGTTGGGCACTATTGAATATTATCAATGCATACATATATTTTTAAGTATGAATAATTTCCAATGAAAATATATAAAAGAACAGGAAATTATGGATCCTTACGGAGGGCCAGTTCCTTGATATAGTACACAGGAAAAAAGTCAACGTGCAAAGCTGGGAATAAAGTTATTGTTGCTGACATTCTGGGAGTTCAAGTCAATCAATTACCAGTAGACTGCCAACTCAAGGACTGATAATTAAATGTTATTTTCAGGGATGGTCATGGTCAGACTGGGATTTAATTTTCAATAAGAATTTTTTTGGACTTAATCTGAAGAATTTTTCTCTACACAAACTATAGATAGAGTATATTTTTTCAGGTTATTTGCGGACCAGACATTTAAATAAAAAAGCCCAGGCCCTCCCTACAGAAAATTAAATGGTCAATCCCTAATTGCAAAAAGGTTTGATTTTGTTGGTGTTTTACTGCACTGCAACACATGAAGGTTACATTAAATGACAGAAGTACTCTAGGTACCTGTCAAATTAGAGTAGCATTACTAGCCATTGGGTGACTTAACTTGAAAACTTCAGTGGCTATTTTGAATTTTAGGTTGCTAAGCGCTAATAATTTTATCAATTAGACATTCAGAGTGGAAATTGACTGAGTAACATGGAAGATGAAATAATAAATGATTTATTAAAGCAAATTAAAAATGAATTACAAAAGCTTATTTTTAATAGTACAAATAGAACTGTCAGACAGAACTGTCAGCAGTTGTTATCTGCTGCAACCTCAAATCAACCAATGAAATTCAGTATGGATTTCTCAGAACTGTATCTCAACATATTACTTGTCCTCAGATTCAGGTGAGGAGCCTTAACCTTCAGTTTCTTCTGATCAACACCTAAACCACTTTGCCGCAAACACATCATTGTTTTCTGAAGGTTATGGAAAAGGTGAAAGTACCTAACCATGAATGTGAACTAAACAGAAATTTACTTTTTTGTGTGTAGAATTATGCATCGGTTATATAGTCTGTTTAATAGGCAACTTTTGCTAGACTGAGTAATTTTTTGTTGCCAATAACAAACTGTATGATGTCTATTTTTTAAAACTTAGTGAATCTCATTGCCTTCAGTGTTCTTAACTTTGCTGACATATCTGTGGCAAGAAGAAAAGGGATAAAGATGGCCTAACATCACTTACCTTACTAATGTGCAGATCCTGCACACAATATATATATATATATTCATACACACACACACACACACACACACACATATATATATATATATATATATATATATATATATATATATATATGCCAAGTCTGATCAGAAATGATGCTTTTAGAATGGTAGCAAGCTCATCCAATCAGATGCAAGAACACCTCAATCAAATACCCAGTTGTCACTCACATTCAAGTTCACTGACCAGGCAAGACATAAAAAATAACAATCTCTTACCATTCATGCGAGTCAAAAATCTATATAACTCAAAAGGTTGCTTTAGATAATTAATGATTATTACAATTTTTCCCTAACACAAAGCATAAATAATAAATGGCCACGATTACAGTTCACATGATCAACAGTAGTTGTTGACGAAGGCAGTGTGATACTGATAACATTTTTGGAGCTCTAAGGTATCTAAGATATTTATGCTCAGAATAAGGGAAAATTCTAATAATCACAAAAGTTTATATGTGTGTAGTGGAATATAGTCAATAAGTCAATTCATCTCAAACTGACCTTCAGTTCCCATTTCATGTCCTGTTCATGAACTTCATCCTGGGGGTCATCCATGTCGATCTCTATGGCCGCATTGTCGCTTTGAGTTGCTTGGGACATATCACCGACTCCCGAGTCATCCACATCCCGATTCTCCGTTTCTGTGACACTGTTAACTGCAGAGGCCATGCTTTCTTGGGGAATAGATATAGTGACTGGGAGTGACATTCCATCTTGGTTCTGAACGGCCACCATGCTGTTCATGGCAGCTGTAAATGTTTCAGCATCTGTGTGAAACTCGACACCATCTCTTGTTTGTACAAATCCTGCTTGAAATTGGTTCTGGAGGGTCTGCAAGGCCTCCTGGGATATCTGAATGGTATTTTCCGGAGATGGGAATCCTAATGGTTGGCCAAACTCACTGACCACGATGTGATGTAGGTTTGCATCCAATGCTGCAGAAGCAAGCAAACTTTGTGCTACTGTCACAGCTGTCATTGCATTCTGGTTCTGATTATCCATATGCACCTGCTGGTGATGAAAATGTTGGTGTTGGTGTTGTTGATGCAATTGTGTTTGGTGCTGCAGCTGATGAATCTGCGCTGCCTGGTGCTCCACTTGCTGATGTTGAATTTGGTGTTCAAGATGCTGCTGATGTGGTGTTCTATGGCCAAGCTGATGATGACTTTGGTGTTCTAGTGACTGTTGCTGGTGTTGATTAGCATGGTGTTGTAGCTGTAGTTGGTGCATTTGTTCAGGTGTAAAAATTTGTTGTTGTTGCTGCTCTGAGCTCTGGATCTGTTGGACTTGTTGATGAACATTGGGATGTGTGCCCATTTCATTGACAAGAGTAGTTGTTTCTTGTGCTTTATACATGGCATTTTTCTTTTTCCAAACTGTGGTAGCTTCTTTTTTCTTGACTTCCTTCTTGACCCTGGAGGAGACTGGGGCCATAAATGGTCCAAACTGGGTCCGAACCTGAACAATCCTTTTGGCAAAAACTCCAACAGCTAAAAAATAAAATTATGTAACAATTTTACTTAAAATGTAACAAAAATAATGAAATCATATTGCTCCATTAAAAAACTAGAAAAAAACTTTTTAATAGACCATGTTTCTCTGAAAATACTTACCAATCATATTAATACATTTATTAGGAAATTTATCTCTGCTAACTCTGAATCCAGCCTTTCCTGAAAAATTTCTTCCTGTTGACAAGGCATACATCTGAAGGGAAGCAACTCTTGCAGATTAACTTCCCTTGTTCCCATTATGGTAGCTTCCTGTATTACTGATGTTACCAGTTTAAGCTTGAGTTATAATTATAATTCTTTGAAGGCACTGTTCACGTTTGCACACAAATGTTTAAATTGGTAACATCCAGGATAAGGGTGGTTGACTAGTGGCTATATGGGTAGTTAGTTTGCAAGAGTTACTTCCCTTTATTAAACACAATATACAGACAGAGAGACATATTTATCTTGTCCTCAGGGAAGGCTGGATTGGAGGTCGCAGAGCAATTTCTTAATGTTATTTTGATCAGGTAATGCATTTGATGGAGAAATGTGTTCATAAGCTTGTTGAGACAAACATAAAATAATAAGGCCACTGATGTTCTTGTTGAGACAATCATAACAAATGACTCCCACTGACATGATGATATTATCATTGGTGATTGTATCCGAACAATCTTTATTTGAAAATAAAGCAAAATAAAAAATAAAATTTGCTCACAAATACTCTCCAAATATATTTTTTTACATCTGTTGCAATTGTAATTGTATATTAATTTATCATAAATATAATGGTATTTTTGTACTTTATGCATCTGCTATTTCATTTAAGCATACTTTTAATATAAGTAATTACAAAGCAATTTTATTTCTCTCTACAGTCAAAATACAGACCCCCCCCCCACAAATTCCATTTCTTTCCTTTCCACTCCAACAACAGAAGAATTCAACAAACGTAAAATCTGAATGCATTTCTGAGACCATAAATGAGAAACAATGAGATGATAGGTGAAATACAAATGTGAAAGGAACACGACTTAAGGGTCTGTATAGTAGTAGGTAAGAGCTAGAAAGGCAGAACACAATTTAGTACAATTACCCTTTTAAGGGTTTGTACAATAGTAGGTAAGATCTAGAAAGACAACACAAATTAGTGTGTGTTTGTGATTTGGATTTTTAATGCAGCTTTAACAATTGTTCAGTCATATCACTACAATGTCTGCAATGTGGCAGTTTATAGTGATGTCTAGCACTGGGGCATCAAGCCGCAGACATGTAGCATGATGTCCCACCCAGTAACATTATCCTGACACTAGGCCAACCAGTCCTAACACTAACATCTTAATGACAGGTGAAATACAAATGTGAATGGAACACAATTTAAGGGTTTCTAAAGTAGTAGGGAAGATTTAGAAAGACAGAACGCAATTTAGTACAATTACCCATTTAAGGGTCTGTACAGTAGCAGGTAAGACAAGGAAAGACAGCACTTAATTTCAGCTTGAAAAGAATATGATGCAATAATTTGCAAACAGAAATCATTGAGGCCATTTTGATGGTCAAAACAGTAAACTGGTAATAAAAATCCAGATTATCACACTATATACACATGGAAAACCTGGTAATAAAAATCCAGATTATCACACTATATACACATGGAAAACCTGGTAATAAAAATCCAGAATATCACACTATATACACATGGAAAACCTGGTAATAAAAATCCAGATTATCACACTGTATACACATGGAAAACCTGGTAAT
Organism: Sinohyriopsis cumingii; assembly: GCA_028554795.2. Classification (NCBI taxonomy): domain Eukaryota; kingdom Metazoa; phylum Mollusca; class Bivalvia; order Unionida; family Unionidae; genus Sinohyriopsis; species Sinohyriopsis cumingii. The sequence goes on along the minus strand of CM068824.1, from coordinate 108,754,584 downwards.
AAAAATCCAGATTATCACACTATATACATGTGGAAAGCATCATAATAAAAATCCAGATTTTCACACTATATACACGTGGAAAGCATGGTAATAAAAATCCAGATTATCACACTATACAGAAATCCTTTTATTTGTGTTGAAAGAAATTGATAAATATTCTCTACTTACTATTTTTACCTCCATCTTTGATATTCTTGAGGGAGAGGAGAGTAGCTGGGAGAGTCAGACGTGCTCGAGTGGGAATAGCACTATCCACAACCTTGTGCACTGACCCCTTCTGGTCCCCTAAAAAAGCAGACAAATGAAAGGATGAAAATTTGAGTTGTTACCCACCATTTTTCAATGCATACAATAACTAAAGCCAGGCAATATGTGTATAAATAAGATGATGAATAACTTTGACAAAATGTTTCCATTTATGGTAACATATAAAAGTAACTGTTGGACACATATCACGACAATGTCTGCATTGTGGCAGTTTATAGTGATATCTAGCACTGGGGCATCATGACGCAGACATGTAGCATGATGTCCCAGTCACATTATCCTGACACCAGGCCGACCAGTCCTAACACTAACCTCTTAATGCCGAGCACCAAGTGAGGCAGCTGTATGTACCATTTTTAAGTCTCTGGTATGACTCGGCGGGGGATCGAACCCACGACATCCTGCATCGGAGGTGGACACTCTAACCACTAGGCCACTGGAGTGGTAATACATAGGATACAGGTGTTTTTCTGGCTTTACATGAACTAATTTGAAAAACATTAATATTATGGTACATAAGGCTTTAATTTATTGGCTATGCCTGATACAGTGGTAAATATACACCTGAAAGTATGTCCAACTGCTTTCTCACCCATTTCTTCTACCAGTTAGGATGCATTTCTTTTAAATATTTAAGAAAAAGTTGCTGATGTGTAAGTTTTTGATACTTTTACGTTTATCACCTATTATCAGTCATAAGAGACTAAAACTGGTATCCCAGCAGCACGATTAATAATATTTACAACCCAAAAATATACATACCCTCCAGCATACTGATATTTTAAATATGGATAAATTAGGTATGTATGAACTAGAGTCAATTAACTTCTTGGCATAACATACAATTTTGTTCTCTGAAGGAACAATGCAGTCATTGTTCTTGGCGAGAGAATAGATTTGCAACATAATGTTTTTGGCACATATTTCTTACCATCCCATCAATGCTAGTCACTAAAGTATCCTAAGTACAGATTATTTTTGAAACACGTTTGAAATCTTTTAGATTAATATTTGACTATTTTCATGCATTGTAAAGCAGAATGGGGATTTTTTTTTGTTTTCGTTTTCTTCATTAAATTTTGGGTAAGATGTCATCCTGAGGTCCTTCATAGGAAAATCCCAGAATTTTGGTTATATCATGCAGTATTGTTATTGGAGACCAGTTATGCTCAAACTCCTTGCCCACTCTACCAGTTTTCTCATCACTGTTTATCTCTATTAAAAATTGTAAGAAAAGGGTTTGCAATATTTACTTTATTAATTTCTGGGTAAGATATAATCTTGATGTACTTAATTGGAAAAATCAAGGATTCTGGCTATTACTTCACATTCTGGCTACATCATTATTTTGATACAAAATAAAATTGTAATCATATACGTCATTTCACACCTGGCTGTGTGGACCAAGAATCATGTGACCAAAAATAGTTATGGCAAGCAGAATTAAAGACTATATTACGTCTGGCAAAATGGTACTTGACATTTGAATTAGCCAATGGAAATGCAGCTTTGAGAAAATTTGAAAGTGAATCAAATGGTTCAGCATACATTGATGCTCTTCAGCCATGCTGTTCAGTCTCCCTAATGTGAAGGTATAGGACTTCATCTGATGGCTGATATAATTAGCTATTATGTATTTGTTTGGATATATTGAAAATTCCTTGAATATATAAAAAGTTGCTTTTATCTTTGAATTTCTTAAATGTACTCATTGAATTTTGCCAAAGACACCTAGATTTTATTTGATGGAATGAAAAAAAATTGAAACTGAATAAAGCATATAACATCTTAAATGCAGAATTTTTGGACATTTGTATGTATCATCCAAAATCTCTAAATAAATGAAATTGGACAAAATTTGATGATGCTCAAATGATGCACAACTCGGGTAGTTATTTGTATTAATATCCTTATTCAGGTCATTACAGCAATTATTACGTTTTATGAACATTTTAAACCATGGGTAGTTATTTGTATGCATATCCTTATTCAGGTCATTACAACAATTATTACATTTTATGAACATTTTAAACCATGGGTAGTTATTTGTATTCATATCCTTATTTAGGTCATTGCAGCAATTATTACATTTTATGAACATTTTAAACCACGGAAACCATGCTTCGGGTAGATGGGACTCGTAAACCTTGGATGGTAGCTCATCTAGGAGAAGGAAAACTCCGATTCCAAACCTCTGCTGCCTTGTGGCTATACCCACTCATGGGAAAGGCTAAGGGAGTAAACCCCGACAGAAAATCCGGAGATGGAGTCCCTAAGGCGGTATGACATTGACTTCAACGTCATTCCGGCAACTCCTGCGACGCCGTTGGTGCCAAGCTGTATCGGCATTCGTCGTTCCCTTGGGCACACCAGCTGCGTGGAGAGGGGGGATCTGCTGCATGGGCAACAGCTGATTCTCCATACCACCCTGCCCAGGCTTCATAGCTCCACTGGAGAGGACACTCCAGCGTCGTCGTATGGCGTCGGCACAACACGAGAAGTAGCAGTTTACCGGTTCTAAGTCAAAGCTCGATTGGCGTAGAGCTTGGCGCCAGGGGTTACTTCTGACGGTGGGAGAGATCATCAGGTCTCACTGGACAGCTACCGCCCGCCTCAAGCTGGGCAGCCCCCAGTCAGTAAGGTGCTGCCCGCCATGGCCTGCCTGCTTCACTGGGTGCGTGGAGCTTAGAGAACCATCTCGACAAGTGGGCCACAAAACTCTGCACCAGGAAAGACTAAAAGAAGAAATAAAAAGACTCCACCTCTTCGTTTTGCAACCTGGAACATCAGGACCATGTGTCCTGGATTGACCACTGACCTACAGCAGATCGACGATGCACGGAAGACTGCCGTCATTGACAGAGAACTCTCCCGACTGAACATCGACATTGCCTGCCTCCAGGAGACCCGACTGGCTGACAGCGGCACCATCAGGGAAGCCAATTACACATTCTTTTGGCAGGGGAAGCCCTTGGATGAACCTAGGCAGCGTGGTGTAGGATTTGCCGTCAAGAACACGCTAATTTCCTTCATTGAACCTCCATCATCAGGTACTGAGAGAATCCTTGCCCTCCGGCTGTCAACATCCTTAGGCCCGGTCAACATCTTCAGTGTGTACGCCCCAACCCTCTACTCCACCTACGAGGAGAAAGACAAGTTTTATGAGGCTCTGGATCAGGCAATATCCAGTATCCCCAACAATGAAAGCCTTTACTTACTAGGAGACTTCAATGCTAGAGTGGGAGCTGACCATGAGGCCTGGTCCACCTGTCTCGGCTTTTACGGAAGGGGCAAGATCAACGAGAATGGTCAGCGACTGCTGGAGATGTGCTGCTCCCACAGCCTATGTGTGACAAACACTTTCTTCAAATGCAAGGAGATCCACCAGGTGTCATGGAGACACCCACGTTCACGCCACTGGCACCAGCTAGACCTCGTCATCACCAGGCGTGCAGAACTGGCCAGTGTCCTCCTTACCCGCAGCTACCACAGTGCCGATTGTGACACGGACCATTCCCTCGTGGCCAGCAAGGTGCAAATATTACCCAAGAAGCTGCACCACGCCAAGAAGAAGGGTCACCCACGTATCAACACCTGCTGTGCAAGCAACCCAGAGAAAACACAGCAGTTCATCAGCAAATTGAAGGAAGCCCTCACCAAAGTGACACCTGATGACACCATTGATTCCAAGTGGTCCTATATCCGTGACTCTGTGTACAATTCAGCCATCACAGCTTACGGGAAGAGGGAGCGAAAGAATGTCGACTGGTATGAGGCAAACTGGGAGGAGATGGAGCCCGTGACTGAGGCAAAGAGGAAAGCCCTCCTGGCATACAAGGCTGCACCTAGCCCCAGAACACTACAAGCCCTCAGGATTGCAAGGAATAACGCGCAGAAGACCGCCCGCCGCTGTGCCAACACCTACTGGCTGAACCTTTGCAACAGTATACAGACAGCTGCTGACACCGGGGATACAAGAGGAATGTATGAGGGTATCAAAAAGGCGACAGGCCCCCCAGCTACAAGACCGCCCCCCTCAAGTCCAAGACGGGCGAAGTCATCACAGACCAGGGGAAACAACTGCAGCGATGGGTTGAGCACTATCTCGAGCTATATGCAACCCAAAACAATGTCACTGGAACTGCCCTGGACGCCATTCCAGACCTGCCTGTCATGGAGGAGCTAGACACACAGCCCACCCTGGAAGAGCTCGGAAAAGCCATCGATTGCCTTGCCTGTGGGAAGGCTCCTGGAAGCGATGGCATTCCGCCTGAAGCCCTCAAGAGCGGAAAACCAGCACTGCTCCAGCCCCTACACACACTCCTCTGCCTTTGCTGGGAACAGGGATACATCCCACAGGACATGCGTGACGCCAACATCGTCACTTTGTACAAAAACAAAGGAGACCGTAGTGACTGCAACAACTATCGGGGCATCTCCCTCCTCAGCATCGTCGGAAAGGCCTTCGCCCGTGTTGCCTTGGCACGCTTGCAGATCCTAGCCTCCCGCGTCTACCCAGAATCCCAGTGTGGATTTCGAGCCGGCAGGTCAACTGTAGACATGATCTTCTCACTACGTCAGCTGCAGGAGAAGTGTCGCGAGCAGCGGATGCCCCTCTACATTGCCTTCATAGACCTGACGAAGGCGTTTGACATGGTTAGTCGGAGTGGACTCTTCAGACTCCTGCAGAAGATCGGCTGCCCCCCCACGTCTGCTTGCTGTCATTATGTCGTTCCACGAGAACATGTACAGCACAGTGTGCTTCAGTGGCGCAACATCTGAAGCATTCCCAGTCGTTAGCGGAGTCAAACAAGGCTGTGTTCTTGCACCGACGCTCTTTGCCATCTTCTTCTCCATGCTTCTCCAGTACGCATTCAAGGACTGCAGCGAGGGAGTGTACATCCATACCAGGGCTGACAGCAAGCTGTTCAACATCGCCCGTCTCCGTGCTAAGACTAAAGTCACAGAGGTACTCATCCGTGAATTGCTCTTTGCCGACGATGCAGCCTTGACATCACACACGGAAGATGGACTTCAGCAGCTGGTATGCTGCCTCTCCCATGCATGTAAGGAATTTGGACTGACCATCAGTTTGAAGAAAACAAATGTCATGGCACAGGACACAGACTCCCCTCCCTCTGTCTCCATCGATGGGTACAATTTGGAAGTTGTCGAGAACTTCACATACCTCAGGTCTAACATCTCCAGCTCACTCTCCATTGATTCTGAGGTGGGCGGCAGGATTGCCAAGGCAGCAGCAGTGATGGCCAGACTTAACCAGAGGGTCTGGAACAACCCCAACCTCACAGAGAAGACCAAACTGCGTGTCTACCAAGCGTGCATGCTCAGCTCACTTCTCTACAGCAGCGAAACATGGACCACCTATGCAAGACACGAGAGGAAACTCAACAGCTTCCACCTGAGATGTCTGCGGCACATTCTGCACATCCAGTGGCAGGACAAAGTACCCAACACAGAGGTTCTAGAACGCGCCAACATGAACAGCATGTTCTCCATACTCAGCGAGAGGCGCCTTCGCTGGCTCAGCCATGTCAAGAGAATGGACCCAGGTCGCATTCCCAAGGACCTGTTATATGGGGAGTTAGCAGAAGGTGCACGACCAACTGGACGACCACATCTGCGCTACAAAGATGTTTGCAAGAAGGATATGAAGACAGCAAACATCAATGTCAACGACTGGGAGAGCTGTGCAAACAACCGTTCCAGCTGGCGTCTAGCTGTCAGGCAGGGAGTTCAAAACGCAGAGGAAAAGAGAAGAATAAAGCAAGCTGAAAAGAGAGCTAAAAAGAAGGATAAGCAAACGCGTACTTTGGAGCTATGCCATCGTCTCTCGTAGACGGACGGGTGCCAAGAAATATGGAAATAAGGAATTTCATATCTGTTTACTGCAACAAGATTTACTCCACATGGGTATACAAAGAATAACTTTTAGACACTAATTGTTGAAAAAATTTTGCAGTGAAAAGATTTTTATCTCATTTAACTGATCTTAAAGCTCCATGGATGACATATGAGTAAACATGATGTCACAAATGAAAACATTATTCAAAGTACTGTGCCCCTTCCAGATCGGTCCATTATCCATGTAATGTGTTCTTCCGAGTACAGTGCCCCTTCCAGATTGGAAGCCAAAACAAACAAAAAATTATAGTTCCTAGAAGGGACTAATGCTTTACTAGCCAAAAACATTTCCAGGAATCCAAAATGAGACTGTTTCTTTGTTTTTTGCTAAAATTCTCTGATATTGTTCAGCTGTAGTAAGATTGTCAAGACTGGATTTACGATTGGCACCATTTTCATTTAGGATAAGTGTAATGAATTTCATGGTATGTACCATGTGACTAACAAGACACATGAAAAGTTTTCTTGTGTAAACCCCATGTTGATATAACTATCTGTTTGGAGGTGTAACAGCAACATTTTCAAGATGGCTGCCATAGTGGCCATAATGGATATCAAACTAGCACTATTTAATTTGAACCAGACATCATTAGAAGTGTGTTGATGAAATTTGTTTTTTACAATGACCAGCCATCAAGAATTATTGATAACAAGATTTTCAAGATGGCCATTGTGGTGGCATATTGGAGGTTAAATAGGCAATATTTTCATTATTGAGCAATATCATATGATGTCTTTCAGTGAAACTCCATGCTGATATGACCATTCAATCAGTAGTAATAACAAGATTTTCAGGATGACAATTTTGTGGTAACCATAATGGAGTGATACTATTTTTATTTAGGTCCAACTAGACATTATAAGAAGTCCTTTTGTAAAATTCCATGCTGATATGACCATCCATTCAGGAGGAGCAGAAATAACAAGATGTTCAAGATGGTTACTGTGATGGCCATATTAGATATGTAAGTGGTACCATCTTCATGTAGGGCCAACTAGACATTGCAAAAGTCTTCTGGTGAAAGCTCTAAGTCAATATATGTATAACTTTAAGTTCAGGAAGAGTAGTGAAAACAAGTGGCCATTTGTGTCAGCCTAATTAGACATCATAAGATGTCTTTCAGCATGAACCTCTATGTTCATTTGACCATCCATCCAGGAGAAGGTTGTTGTTGTTGTTGTTGTAGGGTTTTAATGCCATTTTTCAGCACACGATAGGCTGTACATGGCGGCCGGTATTAATGGTGGAGGAAGAACCCGGGAAAACCCCGGAAAGAACCAACGACCCTCGAGAAGCTACTGGCAAGCTTTCTCACATATCCTAATTGGCCGAATCCGAGACTCGAACCTATGCAGACAGAGGTGAGATGGCAGTGATCTGTAATGGAGAACACTTTAGACCACTCGGCCACTCGGGGTCCCTCCAGAAGAAGGAGCAATAACATTATTTTCAAGATGGCCACTGCCCTTCCTCAAGCTGAGTCAACCAATGAGGACATAAACTGTTGCTTACCCATGATGCAGTGTTCCAGTGAGTCACTCATGTATTTAGAGAAGCATAGTAGTTTAGCCATGGAAACATTCTGATATTAACTCACATGCACACTGGAAGGAGTGTGGATGATGCCAATTCAATTAATAAAATAACAACAGATACAAGATGTACTGAAAAAAGATTTACAAAGTTAATAACAAAAATAACAAATCCAGCAACAGCATTTTATGGAAATGTAACTGTTTTAAAATTATTTACTGTTTGACATGAGACAGACTAACTACATCAAAAATACACAAGAATTCACTGACGGCATTTCTGGTCAGATTTGACAGTAATGTTGTACAGTAGATACACAGGTCTTCTGGTCAGATTTGACAGTAAAGTTGTACAGTATGTACACAGGTCTTCTGGTCAGATTTGACAGTACAGTTGTACAGTATATACACAGGCCTTCAAACATGTGCTATAAGTCAATAATAAAGGCTGGTTCTTACTCTCTTTACATATTAATTAGGGCCTTGGCTATGCATATTTTGTTCAAAAGGTCTGACCTGTAATGACACATGGTCACATTGTTATAAAGTGCTTGGGATAATGGAATGATTATTAGAAAATTATAATATCTGTAATGACACATGGTCACATTGTTATAAAGTGCTTGGGATAATGGAATGAATATTAGAATATTATAATATCTGTAGTGTATACTCTTTGGAAATCATTCAATTTCAGTTCTCTTTTCTCCGTTTTTTTTTTCTTCATTAGCTAGTATGATGGTGAGTAGTAAACAAATATCAGAACTGTGAAGCTCAGTTTTGAAATTTACTGCACTGTTGTTTACTAAAAAAAAACATGCCTTTTCTATCAGTTTAACCACCTGAGTGACTGGTATTACTCTTGAGTAGTTGGGATTTGGCAAGCTTAGTTGGCAACACTTTTATGACAGGGAAACAACATAATCACCTATGAATTTTACTTCATTAAGGTGTTTATTTGTCAACTTAAAAGAAAAAGAAACCAATGACAATTTAATTTTATGACATTTTGCAACATCATAGGGGCCCAGAGTGGCTGAGTGGTCTAAAGTGTTCTCCATTACAGATCACTGCCATCTCACCTCTGTCTGTGTGGGTTCAAGTCTCGGATTCAGTCAATGTGGGTATGTGAGAAAGCTTGCCAGTAGCTTCTCATGGGTTGGTGGTTCTTTCCGGGGTTTTCCCGGCTTCTTCCTACACCAATAATACTGGCCGCCATGTATAGCCTATCGTGTGCTGAAAAATGGCGTTAAACCCTACAACATCATATGATTGCTCTTCGGTTGTTCAGAATGTGCCAGTCAAAACCTTCATCTACTATCAGTTAAATTCAGCAAAGTCAGTGAATTTGGGATATATATATATATATATATATATATATATATATATATATATATATATATATGTATGTATATATATATATATATATATATATATATATATATATATATATATATATATATTTTATACACACACACACTTACAAAAATCATCTCCAAGCATGATGGTGCCTGTTTTACTGGACAAGTCTACCTTATCCTGCAAAATAAGAATAATAACATATTAATTCATTATTATATTATTATTACTTTTTGTTTCTTACACATCTGCATCTAACATAAGCAAGTTCATCTATTATTATAAGGAGGCCTTGTTACAGATTCTGACAAAATTACAGAAATCAGACTAAAAAGCAATGGAAATACAGTACCAAATTATTCTAAGCACTTCAACATGAAGAACTTGATCTGCAATCTTAATTCTATAACATTTTGACACAAATGACACATTCCAAGTCCATGTATATGCATTTCCAGGTGTTAAAAGCTGTCCATAAAGTGTCAAGCTACCCCCCCCCCCCATGTCAGGTCTCATTTGGCTGATGTTAAGTTTTGCCAACTGCCACCATCTGATAATGTATGTACCTGTATCCATGTATAATATGAACCTAAATACAAACAGCACTGACCTTTATCAGCAGCTACATAATGTGCTGGAAGACCAAGTCTTTTGGCTCATCACTTTATTAGAGGCCAAAAATAGCATATGGACAGATGAGCAACATATATAGGCCCATGCAAGAAGCTTACACAGCCACTGACTAGATGAACTTAAAATTGGCAAAGTACTGGGTGAGAACAAAATCCTTGGGGTCAGTGCAGCGTAGAGACTTCTCATTTCATCATAGACTTTACACTACCTGTCCCTTGATGCAACAAATCATCTTAGGTGTCAATGAGTGCAATGCTGGTGAACATTACTTGATCCAGACACACTGGGTTTTTCGTAAAGCAGGATTTTTTTCAACATACGGTAGATTTTATATCTTTGTTTTGGTACATATAGAAACAAGTGCTCATATTCTCATAATAACTATTTTAGTGCACTCTTTTCTTGTGGTTGTAGATATTAAAGTTTCAGGTCCAGATTGTTTAATATTTCTGAATTCCAAAGATTGTTTAACCTGAGTCACTACAGTCAGATTGCATGTCATTGTTTACATCCTCACTGTGTGGGACATAAACAAATTGACTGGATAATTAACGGGGCTCTTTTTATCAAAATACTCCTTTAACATATTTATATGACAAAGCTGTTTCTGTTTCATCATCCCAGGAGTGTTAATGATTAATTAAAGTCATTTACTTTCTTTTCAATTATATAAGGACCTTACAATTTTTCCCAAAGAGGTGTGTGTGTGTGTGATCTGGAATTTAACATAGCTTTAAAACAAAATCAGTCATAATATCGCTATGATGTCTGCAGTGTGACAGTTTATAGTGATGACTAGCACTGGGGCATCATGCCGCAGACATGTAGCATGATGTCCCACCCAGTCACATTATCCTGACACCAGGCTGACCAGTCCTAACATTAACCCCTTAATGCTGAGTGCCAAGCGAGGCAGCTGTTAGTGCCATTTTTGTAAGTCTTTGGTATGACTCGGCAGATGCTATAACCACTAGGTCCACCGGAGAGGTCTGTCCAAAGAGGGTTTTGAGGTAGGTGCATGAACCTCAAAACAAACAACAGCAAATGAACACCCTCATTCCAATCCTTTCCTGTATCAGAGCAATTTGACTGAATTATGTTCTTCAAAGTTTGATAAAATCTTTCCATAGCCCCATGACTTTCAAGATTATAGGTAGAAGATTTAAACTGTTGGATGCCTAATTCATACATAACCTGTTGGAAAATTCCAGACATAAATTGTGACCCTTGATAAGACTGAACACATTTTTGGTAGGCCACATTATGATTTTTAAAAAATCAAAGCCATTAAAATAGTTTTAGTTTTAATATTTCTCAAAGGAATTTCCTCTGGAAATCTTGTGGACGCACACATTATGGTTAACAAGTATTAGTTGCCTAACTTGCTCTTGGTAGGGACCAAGACAGTGTACCATTATTCTACTAAATGGCTCTTCAGATGCAGAAACAGGCTGCAGATGGGTCTTAGATATCTTCTGGTTGGGTTTTCCTACCTTTTGACAAGTGTGACAAGATCTGCAGTATTGGCAAATAACACTTATAATTTTTGGCCAATAAAAATTATTCAAGATCTCATGATAAGTCTTAATGACTCCTAAATGACAAGCCAAGGGAGTTTTTCATGTGTTAGAATAAGAATTTCCTGTTTTTATGACCTTGAATAGACAACTTGCTAGCTCAATGACCACTCCTCACTAGCAGGTGCCATGGGTGACTCCATTTTCCTATACGGACCTTCTTTTTCACAAAATAACAAACTTGTACTTGTGTGGTTTCAGTTTCACTAATAGCCCTCTGAAATAAACAGATTTCATGATCTTGTTCCTGTTCAACAACTGTCTTGTCTCCCTGATAAGAATGGAGAAAGTGAGTACTAAAAAGAGGATCACTGAGATCAATACCATGAGCAAAGGTGACCTCATAAAAAGACTGACCAATAAAGGAATATTTTCCTGATCAACATCATTCTCAAGAGATCTTTTTGCCATAGTTCTGGTAATTGCATAAGCAGGATACAAATCAGGGATTTTACTATCAATAGGATCAACTTTTTGATCCCAGCAAGGCTTATCAGTTACTAATGGATTAACCACTACAGTATTCCCAGCTACATCACTGCCTATAAATAACCTCTACGAGTAAGAAAAAAAAGTCTGTCTCCACCTGGGTTATTTCCTAGTAAAATAATGAATACATTCCATAGGTAAAGAAGTCACTGCTCTGATAGTCACAGGTCCTGAAGCTAGTCTCATGCTAAATTGACTTGATGGAGAAGAACATTAAGAAAGCAACACTCTACTCCCTGAATATGAGCACTTTCAGTAGAAGACTTCTCAGACAAAGGCAAAGTACCTAATAACCAATAGACTCAATGAGCTTCCATGTCCCTTAATACTTTAATAGAGATAGGCTTGGCAAAATCACCCGTAATTGATATAGTACTTTTTAACATGAATGGTAATCACAAGGCTCCAAAACTGAATCAGAATGGGGTTTGTCTGAACCAACAAATATACTGCTTTCAATACAAGACCATGACCCTGACCTCTCTGAAATAACAGCATCTGGAATAGGTCTGCCTTTATTCTGTTGCTTAGTTTTCAACCTGTACCAATACATTTATCAGAAATAGCACGCCCCTTCATTTTACAATAAGTGTACATAGGAGGAAATAAGGATTTCTGATCAGTCTTATGAGATCTTTGATTTCTAAAAGTTGAGCTGGGTTGAGAATTCTTAAATGTTTTCATGAAATTTGGATCCCAGACAAGCCCCAGTTTATTTCTCTATAATACAATGTGAAAATGAAGTACTGTGAATTAAATCACAAATAATCTAAATGTCGTTTCACAATTCCAAATGAATTCTGATAGTCTTGAATATTCTTACATACCCATAGTGTCTTTGAATGAGTTCACAATAACTCCAAAATAATGTGTTATTCCAAAGTTAATATACACTTGGTAATTCCAATTAATAATTTAAATAAATGTTCTTAAATGATATCTGATGTCAACAGCACTAACATAAAGGATTCCCATAGACTGATCTTAAAACAGGAATGAATGATTTTGTTTAACAAGTCCCTAAAGACAGATTTTCACTGGACTACAATGTAATAGACAGTGAAGACTTTCCAACAGAGAAACTCAGTCTAACTGTAAACAAGACTGACCTCAGAGTCCTGCTATGTACACGTTGTTTACAAATAACCAATTATTTTAAAGTACAATCAATAAAGATGACACAATATAGATATACCTAAAGCTAATGAATTTACAAGAAAATTTTACTCATCACCAGTGACAAGTGCACATGGACCATGCCTTGTTCTGACCCATCAAACATAATTTAAATGCTTATTTTGCACACTGAAAGTATGACATTTCACTTTCAATTCACATAAAATCATTGAATGATACAGCATCTGTACTGTACAAATCTATCTATTGAATGGGAATGCAACTTTAACTGAACAATAATTTAGTATCACTGAGAATTACTAACATGAATTTACTGCAGTATTTTAATGGAACTTTATGCAAATATTCATAACTGGCAAATTAATAAGCAAGTAATAAGTAAATAATCAAATAACTGGCAGGGCCCCAAAACTCAATCCTGGTGGGCCAACATTGTCCAATTTCTTGTTGTTGTTGTTATTGTTGTTGTATGGTTTAACGCCATTTTTCAGCACACAATAGGCTATACATGGCGGCCAGTATTAATGGTGGAGGAAGAACCCGGGAAAACCCCTGGAAAGAACCACCGACCCATGAGAAGCTACTGGCAGGCTTTCTCACATACCCACATTGGCTGAATCTGAGACTCAAACCCATGCAGACAGAGGTGAGATGGCAGTAATCCGTAATGGAGAGCGCTTTAGACCACTCGGCCACTCGGGGCCCCTGAATATTTCAGGACTTGATGAGCAAATACACTTGGGGCATGGCATAAACTCTCATGAATTTCTAGCACGTATGAATTCAATCTCCACCAGGTTGTGCATCATGTTATGCCATTCTGACTGGTTTTGTTTGGACTGGTTTAACAAGTCTTTTTTGAGGGGTAGTGGTGGTGGTGGTATCAGTTAACGTAGTTTTTCCTATGTAACATACATAATCTTATATTGTAATAAATCAGAATTTCTATCCAGTTTTTATACATATCGATGTTCTTTAATGCCTATGTCTATTCAAGGGATTTTTTAAAAAAATTACAAAAATAAATAAATGTGGTTATCCTTTAAAATACAAATTTCAAGTTTAACTGACAATACACATTAAACATTCTTGGCATTTTTATGATATTACCACATACTCAATTATGGATTGATTCCAACTGCTAGCAACACAATGTACTGACAGGTCAGGGTCTATGTTGTTTGGTTAACTGATTACTCCTAACAAACTGCACAGACACAAATCTATGCATTGTGTGATGCCATATTTTGGATCCATCCAGTTTTTGGCTAGACTCGACATATACAAGAGTATAGTGGGTAACATGATAGACTAATCAAAACCGTTTCAAGTAAAATGTTAAATCTTTTAATCACATTTTTTTGTAAAAAGTCACTCATGGTCTTCATCTAACAAATTCTATTGATATATTAAATCAGGCAGCCGCTCTACAAGTGGTTTTCAAAAGAGTAATTCTAACATTTCATTTTGCAAATAAGGTGCTTCTTCAATTAAAACAAAAATTCTTTTACCTGGTTACATTACGTCGCTGAAGAATGACAAGATGCTGACATCATTGGCATCGAACCTGCCATTATTGTTTTAAAACTCAATATTTTGTTTTATGATTCAATAATTATTACTAGAATGCTGAAATTTTCAAATATAAATGTTGTGCAATTATTTGGTAGAGGAATTTGACAAGTTTAAGAACCAGTTAAAACAAATGTTTTTCATCCACTACAAAAAGGAGTCAAGCTTAGAAGTGCCTTCATTACAATTTTGGGTACAACAGAAACATTCTGCAATGGAATTAATATGCAATGGAATTAATATGCCTTTCACAAGGAAAAAAAATGAAAATAATTAATCACATGAAAGTCAACTTAGATACAAATTTGGCCAAGAAATATCTAAAAAAAGGTGTTTTATAATTGAAATCCAGTACTTTGAGATTGGTATTACTATTACCAGTTTTTATACTAATATTCTTAGATATTAAAATATGGTCATATTTAAATACATTTATAAAATGTCACTATGCTAAATTTCTGTTTAAACTTAAAGTAAGTTTGAAAAGTGAAATTGTTCAATGATGTGTTGTTATTCCTGAATAACTTTATTTTTCGCTGTTGTTGTTTTTAACCTTTGGGGGCACCTGCCATTTAAATTGGATTAGTTTCTGTTTATATTTTGAAGACAGAAACTGCTCTTCTTCTCAAATACAAATCCCCA
Organism: Sinohyriopsis cumingii; assembly: GCA_028554795.2. Classification (NCBI taxonomy): domain Eukaryota; kingdom Metazoa; phylum Mollusca; class Bivalvia; order Unionida; family Unionidae; genus Sinohyriopsis; species Sinohyriopsis cumingii. The sequence goes on along the minus strand of CM068824.1, from coordinate 108,739,453 downwards.
TTTATTGGCAGTGAAGAAGAAATTAACTCTATACATGAGGCATCGAAGGGTATTTAGGGGTGCATGTGGTTTCCAATATGTCGGATGTTCATGTACATACGGTTGAAATTCATGGTGGCCATTGTGAAAATACGTGTCAATTTTGAACAAAATGCCTTCCTGATATTGGAGATTAATTTCTTTATTGTATATGCGCGTTGGTTAGCAACAATACTGAACTATATCGAAAGAAACGCGAGTAGATCTCGTGTATATTTTTCTTGTTTTGAAAGCGATAAACCTGGCCCCCAAAACCTCACTCTTGATAGCTGCTAGTTGAGGTGCTGGGAGGGGTCATGGCCACCTCAAGTATGGTAACTTTAAACAACTCTAACTCAATAACGATAAAGGCTATTTTTTCAGTAAATTGTTTTCCTAAAAAATATAGTAATAAATTCCACAGATTGACAGACATCTTACCAAGTAATAGTGCTGTTTCCAAGAAAAAGGAACTGTACATCAAAACAAAGAGCAAGTCAAGTCCCATTGGAAGGCATTTTCGAATTGAACATTGGGATCGGAAAATCCCCTGACGTCATCACAGTCGTCATTTCAAAATGTCTGCGCTGTAGAAAAGGGATTCCCTACTAGTACTACACCTGTAAAAACATGCCGCCTAATAATACGACGCCACTTACAGCTGAAGATAAGAAGAAGAACAGAGTGGCAGGAAATGTACTTGATCGAGAGAAAAATCCTTGTCTTCGTGTAAATACGCTCATATGTTCGTAACCTATCGGTGTTTAAGTTATCATAACAAACAACGACATTAACTTGTGCGGCCTGGTACTCTCCAACAACTTGGCAACATAATGACATCACTAATATAAACTAGAATGTATAACCCTCACCCTTGGGTCTTGTGCAGTTTCTATCTTATAACCCATGGGGTTAAGTCTCTTGGAGTAAGGATTAACTTCTGGCTGAAGGTCATTTGCACATATGATATAACTTCGTCTTTTCTTGCTCAGTATAGATTTTAGGGTGGATATCTCACTTGTTCAAGAGAGGTATGTTCCCGGTGGCTAGGGAGGGATAGCCCCTGCATGTATAAATCTAACTTTTCACACCTAGAAATTGCATACATAGTTATAGGAGGAGGATCTCAATTATTTCCGGTGTATCCTTCCATATGTCATAAAAGGTGACTAACAGACAGGAGCTGTGATCATGCATTGGTTATCATACCAGGCTCATGGTGAAGGGTTCCTGATTTGAATTCATTGGCATGTTCTTGGGCAAGATGATTTACCTCAATTATATTGGCACTATATATCCCCATTTTGCAAAATATTTTCAAAATCTTTGTGATAAATGCCACTGTAATTATCTTATTGTCACTGTTTCTTTAACACATTTTTTTATCAGCGCATCCCTAATTAACTGTGAACACTAAGAAAGGGATCATATGATCACAAACCAGCAAAACCTGTTTGATCAATTAAAGCACTTTTTTAAAACCAATTTTGTGAACTTAATATCATTCTAGAATACAAAATAAAAGCTGACCTGAAAACTCCTTCATGATCATTTGTTACATGGAAGTGTTATTATATATATATATATATATATATATATATATATATATATATATATATATATATATATATATATATATGTCTATTGTAATAAAATATTTATTCAGAAATCAATATTTAAAGGCTTTAATATGTGTTATTTTCAAATGTTTTAAAGGTTAGAATGAAAACAAGTGGGTTTAGAGGTTCAAGAATTTACTTAAAAGACAGAGAAATAAAAGAGAAAGAGATATTAAAAGGCACTCAGCAGCAACACAAACTGACCACTCCGGTGGCTTGAGTGGTTAGAGCATCAACCCCAGATGCAGGAGGTCATGGGTTCAAACTCCAGCCAAGTCATACCAGAGACTTATAAAAATAGTAATAGCAACTGCACAGCCTGGCATGAGCTTTAAGAGGTTAGTGTTAGGACTGGTCAGCATAGTGTCAGGATAATGTGACTCAGCGGGATATGGTGCTTGATGTTTGTGGCAAGATGCCCCAGTGCTATGTCAATGTCAACTGCCACACTGCAGACATTGTGTTATTACGACTGAAAAATTGTTAAAGCTATGTTAAAAGTCTAAACCACACACACACATTCTTTTTTCTTAATAAAACAGAAAATGAAACAAAGATTTTATCCAGTGTAGGCCTGATTTAAAACACAGAAAAGGACAACTACATATTCACATCATAAAAGGGACATAAAGAATGGATAAAATCATATTCAGACAACTTCCAATGCAAATGTCTCTGACAATTAGAAAATCGGATAATAAAAGGGGAAACAAATAAACACCAGAAAAAGTGAGGACCTGGATAACAAACACATACAGCAATTATGCTCTGATCAATCCCTAAAGTCCTATGTGCTGGGATGGGGCTGCGGGATGTCCATAGATAAAGAGATTTTACTCAAAAAATACAAATTCAGCTATAAAAGTAAAGGACGGTCTGTTATGGATCAATAACTCTTTAACAAATTTCTTTAGTAAATATGTAACAAAGAAAGCATGATTTGCACAAGATATCAATAAAAACCATGGGTATATTTATATGCATTACACTTTGATAGTGTTTAAAGTCAATCATACTGGCCAGATTTATGAAAATATTGGAAATGCTTTTCAGATATATTGATTCAGATAATAACTTTATATTTAAGTTAAATATTGAAACATTATTTTGCTTTAAACAAATCAAGATGCTATTGCTCTTGTCAATTTTTTTTTATTTTGGCTAGAAATTCGCTAAAATCAGCCATTTACATTATCTTACTATGTTTGTAAAAATAGTAAGAACTAAAATAAATCAGCTGTGTGGGTTCCATTACACATGGTCTCAGTCATCCTGGTACATGTATTTGGGCTGAATCAGCCACTAATTTGGGCGGAATCAGCCTGTTAATTGGTCCAAATCAGCCATGATCCGAATTGGCCAGCATTCTAGTTTTACATTTAGGTCAGTGTTTAGGCACTGTTTTGGGGCTTCTGTGTTCCATGAATGTAAATCAGTTTTGTGTACGAGACATAGAAAAATGTACTGGGGCTATGGTTGTTGTGCCAGATTTACTAGCGTAAGCTACCTTTTTCTTTGTAAAGGGAGAGAAATCAACATACACACAGTGAGTTCACAGCATCATATATTATAGCTGTAATAATTTATCCCTTCCATAACAATTTTTTTTTGACCTTACAGGAGCATCAGATGAGCCTGAAATGTCTGGATGAGAACTACTTTGACAAGAATAAATGTGAAGCTTACTTTGAAAATTACAGAAGATGCAAGAAATTTTGGGTAGGTAAAGTATTCAACTGTCAATAGCTTTTTGTCAAAGTTTTGTTCAAAATTGATTTGATTAGGGCGGAAAAGTGATTTTGCTAAAAGGCAGTTTAATCCCACCATGTCTGGGGCACAGTATCCTTTCTTATATACCAAATATATGTTGTATCACTAATATTAGCAACAAATTGTTTGATTTTATTAAAATTAGTAACAAGTCTGTAGGGTCAGGTTTATAAGTTAAGGGAAGAAACTAAAATTTAGGTAAATAATTATACAATGTAGTTATCTCCCTTTGATATTGTTCCACGTTTGGTACAACTTGAGATATTGGTAGAAAATATTTTTCAAAAGAAACTAAAATATTTTTCAAAAGAAACTAATAATTCTTTAAAATATGATATTTTAACTGTTAATATAGATTCTCTAGTGACATAAATGATGAAGAAAGTAAGATTAAGAATGATATAATAAATTGTTAATAGCAGTCTGTTTACGCAAGTATATAGGACCATGATTAGCAGTATCAAGGAAGTTGTTTTCCATCTTGTACAAGCTAGTATCACATCAGCCTTCAAACTACTGGTGTTTTCAGTACTTTAATTTATTATACCATTACATTTTTAGATCATAATCTATTAAAGTTGGACCAAAAAAGGCATAATGCATCTGTAGATCTGGGTCTATGCATTTTGTACCTTGATCTGCCTCTAGATAGGGTCTATGTTCTTTGCATTTGGACCCTACTTATATATGAAAGTATACACGATATTAGCAAAACAATTTACTGAGCTACTTTGCTTTCACTCTGTATATCACATTGTTACTTTTGGTTCATTAACTATCTTTTTGTAGAACTTCTTGAATTTGGTTAATATGTATGCAAAAAACATTTCATATAAGTGTACCACATCATTCATAGTAAGCACACATGACCTACACTGCTCAATTTCACAGTATTGATAATATGTTTAGTATAGCAATATCAGATAGTAATGGCATAGTCTTTGCAACCACATCATAAATAGAATAAAAAATTGGAATTTATGAAACTCATCGAGCAATTATATATATATATATATATATATATATATATATATATATATATATATATTATTATTATTATTATTATATATCAGGGTAAAATACAGAAGGAGCGACGATGGAAGGGAATCAAGCCTGTCATGCCATCTTATGATGAAAGAGAAGAAATTCTTCGACAGCATCAAGCAAAACAGTCGTCCTGATTTCAGTTTTTACCCTCCCCTCCAATATATTAATACATCAGTGTATAGCTATTGCTGTCAGTTGGTCTTTCTGGTAATATTTTTGTTCCATGAGCACAACTCTTGAACCATTGACATTAAAATCAACCAAACTTGGTACACAGATCCAGCAGGTTACATGGAAGTGCCATTTAGTAGTGCGATTTTTCTGCATTTAATATTTGTTGTTACCTTGGAAACAAACTGTAGCATAGCCAGTATTGCAAGCTGAGAGTAATAGGTACATGCATAAGTAGTAAACAAATTGAGAGTGCTGGACCATAGGGTACTTTCAGTAGAGAATTTGCCTAAATGGGGGACTTGGGGGGAATGTGCTATCTATAGATGACTATTGTTTTGAGTGGGACTGATTCTTTATTCTAGTTATTCAGTAATGGAAATATAATGGAAGCTATAAATATATGTAACAAGAGTTTAATTGTTCTTGCCTTATCATCAGAGGATAAGTTGTACTTTTAACAATTTATTTTCTAAGTGGTATATAATGTTATAAGAAGAACAAACTTGAATAAAGACATGTTTATTATCATGTGTACTTGGTTCTATTTTATACATAGTGGTCCCCTGCTGCAACAGGTAAGTGGTGTCAGAAGAGGGATGACCCATCTAGAGGGGATCAACAAATGAGACTAATAATTACATACAAAATATGAAAGACAACTAATTTTTTAATATTTTATGTTTTCAGTTAAAAATCAAAGACATGTTAACAATATCATAAAGCTTGTATTAACATTTTTTTTACAATAATTGTGGAAACCTATAAAATGGTACTAGCAGCTGCCTCACTTGGCGCTCAGCATTAAGAAGTTAGTGTTAGGACTGATTGGCCTGGTATCAGGATAATGTGACTGGGTGGGTCATCGGCATGATGCCCTAGTGCTAGACATGACTATAAACTGTAACACTGCAGACATCGAAGTGATATGACTGAAAAACTGTTAAAACTTACGTTAAAAATCCAAAACACACACACAATGATTGTGATTAATCATCAATCATCATAAAATCAGGTACAAATATCTAGTTGTAATTATTATTGTCCATCGACTCCATTTTCACATGGCTGTAGAATGTACAACTGATAAATCTTTTAAATTATTTTTCTTTGTGGCATCAGTCTTCTAAGCAGTGATCAAAAGACTCCCATTTTTCATCAAGTCAAATTACTTTGTTTCCTTCTAAAGTGTACATCCATATGGTCTTGTCTACACATTTATTAAAATTAAATATTAACTGTTATTCTAAAATTTGATACAAAAATAGTTTAACCAAAGTCATTCAATGCTTTTCATCTTAACTGTGTCATCAAGAAACTTCCAGATGTACATTATTGATTACTATGAACTGCTCTGTTAAAGTGTCTACGATGCTGGATGTCACAGGTGTGAACACCGGCCAAGACTTATAAAAATGGTACTAGCAGCTGCCATGCTTGGCATCACTATAAACTACCAAACTGCAGACATCATGGTGATATGACTGGAAGAGCTGTTAAAGGTACATTAAAAGTCCAAATCACACACAGTCATCACTATGGAGTTTTACAATGGTAGCCAGGTGTTAAACTTGGTCAAGAAAAGAGGATGTCAGGACTGTCATAACAAATAACAGTGTAGTATGAATTTGTTTTCAGCACATGCTGCTTTCATTCAATCCAGTTTGTACTGGTTGACCCCATCCAAAAATGACCATGTAATTTAACACTGGGTTTTGCTGTAGGTACTTCTCAGTGTGTGTGTGTGTGTGTAAATAATGACCTTCAAAAGGAATATGGATGTATAAGGATCCAAATCAAATAATTGCCATCTAAAGGTATGTATAATCAGATTCTAAACAATGACATTCATTACTGAATGAATTTGTTCTGAATGCCTACACGACTTGCAGGACTTTCACCATAAACTGAAAATGTCTGATAACATTTTGCCGTTTTGCAACAGTGTCACTGGCAATTTGTACTTATGGTATGAAATATTCATTGTTTACACAGGAACTTAGATTGTCATGTGACAGACTAGTTTTAGTCTGGTACCTTTTCAAACTTTTAATTTTTATGTCTGACAATCCAAGATGGCTAAAATATCATGTTCACCTTATGGTTACTGGACATTACAGCAACCTAAGCTGAGCAATACAGTGCTTCTCAGTGGTAACCTTTTGTCATCTTGATAATCAGCTGTGGTAGTAACAGTCTGTAATTATCAAAGTGACAGAACCTAACATCTAAGGAACAAACAGCATTAAAGATAATTGGATCATTTACCTGTTTGTATGAATTAGGTACTTGATTGGCATGTTGGAACAAATTCAGTGTGTTCAATTTAGAAAACGACAATCATTTGGGAGATTTCTATCTCTAAACCTCAATCTGTAGGTAGTTTTTAACAAACTCATCAGTGCCAAGGGATTCTGGCCATATAAAGTAGGTGTACCATTCAAGAGGGGCACCACTATTTTGATAAACAGAAGATATTTCGGAAGTTTTGTTTTAGTAGATATGAGGAAATATTTCATGAGCGACAAGGAAACATTGTATTCTAATGGCTCTGCCACTCCAGACAATATGAAGTGTTTGATCTTCATGACTGAAATATTTCCTTACATTTGCTAAAAAATTATAAATTTATTTTTATTATTTATTTTTGATGGCACAAACAATCAATGTGAATGAATATTTTTTGTATTCTGTGCCAGGATGTTTAAGCACCACATTAATGCATTTGTAAAAAGAATTTCCGAAAATTGACAAAAACTTAGAACAGTGACATTTTATAAATTTAGCTCCTACACATTATGTTTAAAATTTTGTCAAATTAAAAATCTCATATTTCTCTAGCCATGGCCAGCTTGCAGTCTTGTTCAGAAACAGATATTGCACTCTGACTTTGATTGTCACAAATTTTTTTCAGTCAAGGCTCATCTTGCCCTGATTTCTCCACTCCTGATTGTGAGTTTAATGAGAGTAAAAATTGCTAATTAAACAATTATTTTAATAATTATATTAAATCAAGTTTTTCCTTTAAAAAATCTTGCACTGTTTGCTGTCGAGTTTAACAGGTACTTTACTCGTGACACTGAATACTTTATTAAAAATAGGTCATGAAAGTTCAGTCACTGACAATTTCCATGATTGATGTGGAAAACTATATTTTTTAAATAAATAATACATTTTAGGTATTTCTGATGGAACCTCTTGATTGCTTACATAAACGTATATTCACAACATATTTTAAGATCTGTTCAGTCTGATGGAGAGGGGAAAGAGAATGGAGGGAGAGAAGCAAAAAATATAAAATATGCCAAGATATGGAAATGCAGTCAAAACTGTCTTAATGATCACTTTTACACAGCAGTCACCTGGTCACAATGATTACTCTAATTTCGACCAAATTCCATATATAAATGTCACTTGCTTAATGGTCACCTGCTTTCTGCAGCCAAAGGCCAGGTGTTTCCTAAGTAAGCAATGGTTTCTCCCTGCCTTAAGCAGTCGCTGCAGTTTATTTGCAGGGATCGATCAGTCTGTGCAAACTTAACTTTATCTTCATGAGGAAGGCATATCACATGAATCAATGTGTAAACATTTCTTATCTCACTTGTACTCACTGTACTTCAGTCACATTGTCAATGTAACTTAAAATTGTCAACATGTCAGATTTGAAAGTAGGGTAATTTGTATCATTAGGGTAGGTACTCAAAGCAATTCGTTTGCTGGATGGTGGGAGAAGTTGTATCATTATAAAATAAAGTCACCTTCTGTGCCAGTGTGACAGGTATAATTAAATATCTTCATCTATTTGCCTGTGAATTATTGCAATCTGATGAAATAAGTTCATGTTTTAAAAGAGATACAAGTTACATCTGTTGTAATTACGGTCCGAGGTCATTTAGTTATTGAAACTTTGAATACAAATGTGGGTGAAAGTTTGTTTCCCTGGTCACAAAGAATATCCATACATAACCTTTTTTATTCATCATGGGGTTTCTCACATAGGGTGACTGTCTCTTCATCTTGGCAAGTCGAACAACTGGTGAATCCAGATATTGTTTTTAAATTGTGAACAGCTGTTGTCAATCCTTATTTGGCCAACAGAGAACAAGTCAGTCCTTAGTTTTACAGCCATATAAACCTGTATATCAGTAGTGAAATTAGTGTTTTGTCATGGTGCACAAAAGAAACAGATCAGTAATTATTTAGATTATAGGATGGATTAATGTGAGCCGGATACAATAATCTTTTGGGATCGGTCAACATATTTGCATATTTTATGACTTGTTAGTTGTACACTTCAAACAATCGTGATAACGTGAAAATCAAAATACTAACAATGATAATAATTAAAATGATATTCAGTGTGTGGTATCTGTTTACAAACCAATTCTGAAATGTGAACCTATGTGCCTTTTCCCATTGGTGGCCATTATTGACTGTATGTTTGAATAACATATACAAGAGCAGTTACATCTCGTAACTGGGGAAAAAAAGAAATTCAAAAAGTGATATTAATATTGTGGAGATAAAAGTGGTGTCATCACCATGGCAATACCAATTTTCTCCCACTGACACATTTCATTATCTTATTATAATCAATGATGAATTTCATACGCTATTCTGCAGATGAAATAAAGACGAAACTTTTTTTGGCAAACATAATAAAAAAAGATAAAAGTACAGTTACACTTACAAATTATTGTGTGGAATCAATAAAAGTTAAAATGAAACACACAAGTTTTTACACTGTATAGTTATTGTGGGAACAGCAATACAGTACTCTCTTGTTATAACACTCCACAGGAGTTATAGTTAAACTGCCTTATAATGAGGTACATGATACATTACTCTCTCATTATAACACTGTTCATGGAATATACTGCCTATTAGTGAGATAGCCTTGTAATAACCTACATAATTTCAATACACCTTTATGAAATGGAATCCATGACAATACTTACCTTATAAATGGAACTGGGTTATAATTAAGAAGCTTATTGTTGATATTAATCGAGTGCTTTATGGACTGTAGTAAAGTTGCAATATGACAACAGGCTTGATATTTTTCTTATGTTCCCATTATAATGCTACTAATCATTGCCAGAGAGGACTACTTGAAACAACTGATTTCAAACCATATATAATGTCCATGTTATTTTTCTGACTCTATGCACTGCATAATGTGTTATTATTTGCTAGTTGTGCAAAGACTTGACCATACAAAAATTAAAATTACATTTAATGTCCTAGTAACCTAATTTCTCTTTTCTGTCACTAGATTTAAAAAAAAAGAGGAACAATAATTATTAACTGGAGCAACAATAAGAGCTCACCATTTTTGCAAATCTCACTTCACTTATTGGCTCAAACAGATGACAAAAACTGCTTGTGCAGGGGAGGTAAATTTGTTTGAACTCAAATCTGTGTTCAAGTAAAGTTGTTTGTATGCGGCAACATCTTTTTCAAGCCTTTTAAATTGGGATGGAAACTCTATAGCTTTTGCAGAAGACTTCAAACAATACTGTAGTATTTTATGAGCAACATTTTTCCTCATAATAACTATACAGTGTATTGATTATTGGGGTGCACATGTAATATCACAGTCACGAATTTATCACATCATCCCTAATGTTGAACTAGAATATCCAGGGTATTAGGGCTTTTCTGTTTGGTGGATAAAACTCAAAGTTTGCCTTGTACCTGAAAAAGAAAGAACTTAATAAGTAATGATACATTTATTTTGCATTAATAGACAAGATTCTGTATAAGTACTGTTACAAACATTTTTTATAAGTATAATTCAGAGGACATGCTCAAAGCTGTTTTTATGAACTAACTGTTTTTATATGCCAGTAAACATGTACATGTAAGCGTCAGTGACATTTTTAGTCACTGGGACTTGCAAAACAAAACATGTAAGCACAGGTGGTATTGATACACAAGTGACTGAAGAACATCTTAATTTATCCCTATACTAACTGTTATAACATCCTATTGTAGTCCATAAGAAAAACTTTTATTTCCTTGGTTTTTCCTGCTAACAAGTGAAAAAGGATACTTGCATTCAACAAAAAGCAGGATTAAAAATCCTAAATAGACAATAATATGTTTACTGAGTTCATCTTTTATTGGCTTTTATATAGGATGATAAAGCTGGATTCAAGCCCTAAACAGAAAATAATATGTTTATTAAATTCAGCTTTTAGTGGATTTTGTATAGGATGACATAAATGATATATAATTCAGCTGGTTCTGGGAAAGGTTACTTGCACTAAGAATTCCAGTTATTTCATTCATAATATATGCTGACATTGTATCTAAGTCAGTGCATAACATAAATAAGATAGTCCTGGTGGATTTGAACTGGTACCTAATGCAATAGATGCAAAAAATACTTAGAGAAATTAAGAAATATTAAGTAATTTATTTAGTATAGTAATGCCTTCACTCATTCCCTAACTAGACAATAATATGTTTATCAAGTTCAGTTTATTAGCTTCTGCACAGGATGACAGAAAGAAGGGTTCCAAGCCCTCTTCATACAATAAGATGTTTAATTTTGAGTAATGGTATATTAGTAAAGTACACCAGTCTAAAAAATATGTTGTAGTCAACAATGCTTGCTTTAAATTGTCTCTCATCAGCATGTATGTCTTGCTGATGGCAATTTTTACTTTGACCTTTATTTTATCATATGTATTATTTGGCAATGAAAGTTGCGGAGTGTTATAGTTTCTGCTCAACTATCTGGGCAGGAAGACATATATGCAGTTGTTTCCAGTTGAAAATACAGTTTATAGGGAACAGATTTTGATGCAACTTGGTACACATAAACATATTTCAATGTAACTCAGTACATGTATTTGCTAAGCCTAGGGAAGAAACCAGTTTGGGGTTCAGTAGCTCTATGGTCAAGGGAACTGTTGCTACAAATATATTTTTTGCATTTTTGGACAATAAAAAGTGTTCCCTAATGGGAGTTCGTAGTTTGAAGTGCAAGGTCAATCTTGCAGAAAATAGATTTTTCCTTTGCAATCGACAATAACTCTTAAAACTGATTTCAAGGAAATTTGGTACACATTTCTCTGCCTAAAAACAATCTGTAGATTTTAGAGTTGGTAGTTTTGAAGGTCAAGGTCAGTATTGCTGAAATTAGATTGGCTCTTGCATTTCATTTCTAGGCATATGTGTTCTCCTTATGCTAGTGAGGTATCATGTGCCATCTGAAGTACTCATTTATCATGTTTTGTTTAATCCATTTTGTCCAGAGTTCAAACATGGAGTGATAGAAATGTTTTCTTTCTAAATAAGTGATCAAAGGACACAACACCTACCATAAGCAATCCTTTGACATGTCATGGGTGTGACACATAGAATGTGGTATATGTGTATATATGTCATAGGCCTTTCTGTGCCAGAAATGCAAAGTTGATAATGTCACTTATAACTCCATGATGAAGAATATGAGATGAAGCAGCTGTCATTGTAAAACTTGCTATACTATGTAGTAAATCCATCAATACAAAAAAAATTATTATTACAATGTATTTTAAATAAGATCGATATGAAAAAATGATTATTAAAATTTTCTTCAGTAAAAACATTAAAGGAGGCCTTACCACTGATGATTGTGCCTTGAGCGAAGGAAGAAAGTTGCAGCACCAAAAAGTGTCCAGACAAGACCTGCTAGGGACCATGTGGCTGTGGTCCTGAAAGGAAAATAACTTTAAAATAAAATAACATCTCTGGTTTAAGTCAAAGCTTTTTGGGAATATAAAATCATTTCTACATTTGAAAATGTTTTTTTTTAAACATTTTGGAGGAGGGGAATAGAGGTCTAAAAAAAATCCAAAACATGATCCCAGTCTGTAGTTCTTAGCTAACTGGACATATGCACATTAATGAGATATCTTGCAGCTGATTAGCTGGCCTTGTTACCATTCTAGAGGCTGGAGTTTTGATCCAGTATTTAGTCAAACTTGGAATATATGAGTTTGATAATGAGTGAGGTCCATGCACATTAATGAGGTAATTCTGCATCTGATTGGCTGAGGTTTCTTAATAATTTGAAGTCCATATCTATGATTCAATATCTTGTAATAGTTTGGTAATGTGAAAAAATGCATGCATATTACTTAGGTGATCTTCCATGTGATTGTTTGAGCTTGTTATAACTGAGAATATAGTTAATAGGTAAAATAACATAATATAAATTTTTGGAATTATACATGTACTCAGGATGGTGGCTGCTAAGGTATCAGCAGTATCAAAAGTAGAGATCCACCTTTTTCATTTTTTCTTTTGATTTATGATGGCACAAATTTTAAGCTCTAACTGGGACAAGGAGTTGATCCTGATTATCCTCTGAACAGGTACAACTAAGACTGGGGATTTCAAGAGGAACAGAAGTTACCAAAGTCCGCTGATTCTTGGCCAGAAATATAGGTAGGCAGAGAAGAGAAACCATATCATAGGTGCCACTGAATCATAAACAACCCTTCTCCAGGCAAGGTGCTGTGCATTACTCCTCAGTAATGCTAGAGAGAGAAGGAAGCTTGTTTTAAGGGTGAAGTACTTAAGGAAGCTCAACTCAAAGGTTCATGAGGATATTTTGACCAAAGAACACACAAAAGGTTCCATCTTGGCATTGAAGAGAAACTGGTCTCTGAAGCTCAAAGCACCTGATCAGTTCTGGAAGATGTAGGTACTACCTTAGAGCGGAGCCCATGGAGAACTTAAGAGTACTGGAGATTATCCTTTAGTCCTTAATGGTGAATATATGCCCATGGAGAACTTATGAGTACCGGAGAGTAAGTACTCTTTAGTCCTTAATGGTGAATATGAAGCACTCTTTTTGCTCAGTGAAAAAAAAAGAAGAAAATCTGCAACTGTAGTATAAGTACATGAGACCCCCCATATCATGCACTTAAATTTTTCAGCAAGAGTATTTATGCAATTTCTGACAATACTGATTCTATGCAATTAATGAGTAGTCAGATATTTTACTTTAAATATAAATTTAAAAACATCTCTATACAGGTTAAGTGCAGTTTGGCAGATTCTGTGGTTCAAGTCTGTGTGATGTCACTGGAGGAACCTCACACTGTGAACCACCATTGTTATTCAACATGTCATTTGCGGAGGCAGCAGGATCAGTGTATTCTTGGCATTGCAACGTCAGGAAAAACAACATTATTAAGTAGCTAATTTATTATCAGCTAAACGTCAGATAAAGTTGCTGTTTATCAAAGTACTAAATTCTATTCATGAGAGAGAGAGAGAGAGAGATGATGATGATGACGATAATGATGCAAGATGCAAGACTGTGCTCAAACTGCTTAAGACATGTAAATCTGTCCATATTTTCAAAATACATTCAATTTTGTCCCCAAACCATACAAACAATACTGTATATAAGATTGAGGAAGTTTCATAAGAAGCTCAATTTAAAAAAAATTCATTATCAAATTCTCTTAATTAACATGGTTCTCTTCAAGAGAATGTCTTTGTAAAATATGGTTCTCTTCATCAGCTTGTCTGTATGAAGCAGGCATATCAGTAAGTCCCATTGTTGGTAAAGAGTTGTCTACCCTATAATTATATACTTACATGAATAATTAAAAATAAAAAAGAAACAAGATTCACATCATGGAGAGAGAGAGAGAGAGAGAGAGAGATAGTGGGTATTGTGTGGTTGCTGAAAATGAAGTGAAGTTAAAAGTTTCTCATAGAGTGAATTTTATTATTTGAAAATTAACTGTGATTAAGAAAAGATTTAAAATTAAAATGCAAGAATAACAGAGAGATGGAGGAAGTAAATAGCAAATGAGGAATAAAACTCCACTGAAAATACAATGTACTGATTCTTCACACTCCATTCTGGAGATCTATGGATACTGCCCCATCTTTCAGCCTAAATGATTGACTGCTCCAGTGGCTTTGTGGTTAGAGCGTCCACCTTGGATGCAGGCGGTCATGGGTTCAAACCCTGGTCGAGTCATACCAGACACTTATAAAAATGGTACTAATAGGTACCTCACTGGGTGCTCAGCATTAAGAGGTTAGTGTTAGTACTGGACGGCCTGGTGCAGGATAATGTGACTGGATGGGACATCATGCTACATGTCTGCAGCATGATGCCCCAGGTGTAGACATCACTATAAACTGTCACAATGCAGACATTGTAGCGATATGACTGAAAATATTATTGAAGCTATGTTAAAAATCCAATTCAAACACAAATCACACTCAGCCTAAATGACATTCCTGAGTGAGACAGATAACTCCATCATGAAATGCTCTTCCACAAGAAACTTGTTCAATGGGGTCACGTCAGTAAAGCACTGTAACATTGCCCCCTTTCTTGAAACACGAAAAGAGCTCAGTGACTGTCATTTGACATATTACCTATGTGACTGACATCCAGTCAACATGAAGGTTAGACAATGCAGACCTTGTTGGGGAGTCTCTGTTTAGGGAACTTAAACCTGATGAATGAGATCCTGTTAATCTAAAAACAGGTCTATCAAATAAGATCACATTCCCAGTGCATCAGGAAGGCAGCACTCACTACTGGGTGATGGAGACATTCCTCCACTATGCCCAAGACCCCTACATTATGAGAACTGGCAACTTCCTTTGATGTGTCAGTGATTCCATCCTTGTGGGAGTAGACAACATTCCACACAAAAATCTAGAGATCGCTCCCTTATATATGGGAGCTTATGATTTCTTTGGACTTCTGGGATTGAAGGGGATCTTCTAGTGATGAAGAGGAATAAATGGGTCCCTTCTTTCTGTTCCTGGAACCATGGTGATCTTCTTCTAAGTTCCATACCATCAGATTAAAGGCAACAAAAAGGACAACCGTCCATGCACATGTACATGCAGAGCCTGTTGAGGAAGTCTGTGTCCAGCAAGCAGTCTTTTTATGACCACATTTACCAGCACCTTGATGCATACTAAATGCTGTAAGGAAATGCAAGAGATAATGAACTGGAACAAGAACTGGATGGGTAATGCTTACCTTAACACTGTTTACAAAAAGAGGCATGAAAAGAAAGCACCAGTTTGCTTGTGTAAGGTACTCAAAACTCTAAAAATTAAATATAATGGGACATAAAAAATGAAAATCACATAATGACTGGGGAGAAAATATGAAATACAATACAAAAAGGATACAATTAACAGCAGAAATGATGGGACTTTAGATGATGAGTGCATTGAGTACCCCTGAGACATGTGACAACTATAAAAAGTCCAAGAAAAAAAATGGACAGTATTCCAAATGAATGGAAATAGATAATGAATCAGACTAGTATCATGCTGTTTTAGTTTCAGATCCCCAATTGGAGGGAATATTCTTGTAACACCAGGAAAAAGAGACCAGAATGCAACAACAGGAAATAATGTATTACTGTTATTGAAATATCTGATTTTAAATTGATCTGAATGGTTCATGAGGTGCATGATCACATGTCTGAGTTTTAACAAATTTGCACTTATTTGTTCTACTTACTTAAATCAACAAACAACAGGACAATTTTCAAATATTAGTGCAAGTATAGAAACACTCCTAATCCCGTTAAATACATTACAAATCATATTAGACAAAATGTGATGGGATACATATCCAAAATGTTTTCCTGAAGTTTGCCTCAGTAGTCTTCCAAGTCATAAATTTACCAATAATAACATGATACAGCCTTTTAATTCTGCATTCCTTCCTTATCTTTGCCATTTTGTATCTCCCTTAAGATCTACATTACCTTTGCTGATACTGCTAATTTGTATCACCCTTATGATCTACATTAACTTTGTCATTGGATCTCCCTTGAAATCTACATTACCTTTGTCAATTTGTGTCACCCTTATGATCTACATTAACTTTGTCATTTGTATCTCCCTTGAGATCTACATTACCTTTGTCAATTTGTGTCACCCTTATGATCTAAATTAACTTTGTCATTTGTATCTCACCCTTAAGATCTACATTACCTTTGCCAATTTGTATCTCCCTTAAGATCTACATCACCTTTGCCAATTTGTATCACCCTTAAGATCTACATTACCTTTGCCAATTTGTATCTCCCTTAAGATCTACGTTACCTTTGTCAATTTGTGTCACCCTTATGATCTACATTAACTTTTTGTCATTTGTATCTCACCCGTAAGATCTACATTAACTTTGTCAATCTGTATCTCCCTTAAGATCTCATTACCTTTGTCAATTTGTATCTTCCTTAAGATCTACATTACCTTTGCCAATTTGTATCACCCTTAAGATCTACATCACCTTTGCCAATTTGTATCTCCCTTAAGATCTACATTACCTTTGTCAATTTGTATCTTCCTTAAGATCTACATTACCTTTGCCAATTTGTATCACCCTTAAGATCTACATCACCTTTGCCAATTTGTATCTCCCTTAAGATCTACATCACCTTTGTCAATTTGTATCTTCCTTAAGATCTACATTACCTTTGCCAATTTGCATCACCCTTAAGATCTACATCACCTTTGCCAATTTGTATCTTCCTTAAGATCTACATTACCTTTGCCAATTTGTATCACCCTTAAGATCTACATCACCTTTGCCAATTTGTATCTCCCTTAAGATCTACATTACCTTTGCCAATTTGTATCACCTTAAGATCTACATCACCTTTGCAAATTTGTATCACCCTTAAGATCTACATTACCTTTGCCAATCTGCATCTCCCTTAAGATCTACATCACCTTTGCCAATTTGTATCTCCCTTAAGATCTACATTACCTTTGTCAGTTGTATCTCCCATAAGATCTACATTACCTTTGCCAATTTATATCTTCTGTAAGATCTACATTAATTCTGTCAATTTGTAGATCACATCACCTTTGCCATTTTGTTTCTCCCTTAAGATCTACATTACCTTTGCCAATTTGTATCTCCCTTAAGATCTACATTAACTTTGTCACTTGTATCTCACCCGTAAGATCTACATTACCTTTGCCAACTTGTATAACCTGAAAGATCTACATTTCAGTGAGTCTTATAAGTTCTGCCAACATCAACTTTGTTTTTACAAGAAAACGCTCTATTGTCATATGCCCTCTCTCCAGAGGCCCCACCCGCTTGGAGAGGTAATAAATAAGTGTTCCAATAAACACTACGTCACATCTTCAAACCTGGCTATGATGAATGTGTCACAGGAGAAAAGTCTCCAGCCAGATAGAGGCCCAAAACCAGAGCCCTCCTAACTCTAGGTGGGCACACTATCTTCATTAGTTATCTAATCTGATGTGTATCCATTCTTGTGACATATGCTTGCCTTTTCAAAGACCCATCCCCATGTCCTGAATTTCCATGCAGACCTACCTATTTGGGTTGAAACTCAAACTTGATGACTAAGACTGGCCTTTATGTATATGACCCCATCATGGCCACCAAATGGCACAGGAAATATCTGTTGCTATACTGGGGCTCTAGAAGGGTGCTCTAGCACCTCAGCTCTCTGAGCTTAAGATAACATACAACATATGCTTATTGTATACAATTTTTGAAAACAATGAATACAAAATTTTGATGTTGATAAAAGCAGCTGCCATCACTGCTTCCTCTATGGGGAAACTGAAACAAAGACTGGTCTAGGCTTTGCAGGGAAACCAACAACAAAAAAACTTGAACATACCAACCAATCCATTCAACAAACTCTCCAAAGTAGTTAGGGCAGCTAATGAGTTCAAATAGACCACCATAAGGGATGTAATAGCCTGTGCTACCTGAAAAGTAAACAAAACATTCTTTTTCTTTATATTGGTGGTTTCTGTCATACAATATGAGTGAAAATTGGAAGTTTCTATCATGCAATATGGGTGGTAATGGGTTGTTTCTGCCATACATTGAGTGATAATGGGTTGTTTCTGCCATACAATATGAGTAGTTATGGGTTGTTTCTATCACACAATATGAATGATTACACATAGTTTCTGTCATTAAATAAAGGTGATGATATACGTAGTTTGTCATACAATATGGATGATGATATGGGTTGTTCCTGTTATACATTATAGGTGATTATATGGGTAGTTTCTGTCATACATCATGGGTGAATATTGGGTAGTTTCTGTTACACATTATAGGTTATGATATGGTAGTTTCTGCCATACAATATGGGTGATTGTTGTTGTTGTTGTGGGGTTTAACGCCATTTTGCAGCACACGATAGGCTATACATGGCGACCAGTATTAATGGTGGAGGAAGAACCTGAGAAAACCCCAGAAAGAACCACCGACCATGAGAAGCTACTGGCAAGCTTTCTCACATACCCACATTGGCCAAACCTGAGACTCGAACACATGCAGACAGAGGTGAGATGGCAATGATCCATAACGGTGAGCGCTTTAGACCACTCGGCCACTCGGGGCCCCCAATATGGGTGATCATATGGGTAGTTTCTGTTATACATTATAGGTGATAATATGGGTAGTTTCTGTCCAACGTCCAACATTATGGGTGATAATGGGTATTTTCTGTCATACAATATCTGTCATTGTGAACAGTTTGTCATACTATATAAGGGAATAAGTCAAACATTATGGGAGAATATAGGTAGTTTCTGTTATACATCGTGGGTGATTATATGGGTAGTTTCTGTCATACTTCTTGGGTGAATATGGGTAATTTCTGTCATACATACTGGTGAATATGGGTAATTTCTGTCATACATATGGGTGAATATGGGTATTTTCTATCATGCATCTTGGGTGAATATGGGTAATTTCTGTCATATATATATATATATGGGTGAATATGGGTAATTTCTGTCATATGGGTGAATATGGGTAGTTTGTCACAAACATGTGTGAATAATAGATATACTAGATTCAAAAAGGTCCCATTAACCACTATTCTTTTTCCCCCATAGCATACAGTGTATAACTAGTACTTATTCTGCTGAGTGATATCTTTTGAACTCTGTGGCTATATAGGGTTGCAAAGGCAGTATAGACCATATGTTAAATTATCATGAACATAATACCTGCTATTAATGTTATATTATCATGAATATTAAGCTAATACTTAGTTTTAATAATAATAATGTTAAAGTATCATGAATATTATGGTAATACCTAGTATTAATGTTAAATTATCAGGAATATGAAGGTAATACCTAGTATTAATGTTAAAGTATCATGAATATTATGGTAATACCTAGTATTAATGTTAAAGTATCATGAATATTATGGTAATACCTAGTATTAATGTTAAAGTATCATGAATATTATGGTAATACCTAGTATTAATGTTAAAGTATCATGAATATTATGGTAATACCTAGTATTAATGTTAAATTATCAGGAATATGAAGGTAATACCTAGTATTAATGTTAAATTATCAGGAATATTATGGTAATACCTAGTATTAATGTTAAAGTATCAGGAATATGAAGGTAATACCTAGTATTAATGTTAAAGTATCATGAATATTATGGTAATACCTAGTATTAATGTTAAATTATCAGGAATATGAAGGTAATACCTAGTATTAATGTTAAATTATCAGGAATATTATGGTAATACCTAGTATTAATGTTAAATTATCAGGAATATTATGGTAATACCTAGTATTAATGTTAAAGTATCATGAATATTATGGTAATACCTAGTATTAATGTTAAAGTATCATGAATATTATGGTAATACCTAGTATTAATGTTAAATTATCAGGAATATGAAGGTAATACCTAGTATTAATGTTAAATTATCAGGAATATTATGGTAATACCTAGTATTAATGTTAAAGTATCAGGAATATGAAGGTAATACCTAGTATTAATGTTAAATTATCATATTATATTTAAGGTAATGCCTATTATTAAGGGGGGCCCCAAGTGGCCGAGTGGTCTAAAGTGCTCTCTGTTATGGATCACTGCCATCTCACCTCTGTCTGCGTGGGTTCGAGTCTTGGATTCGACCAATGTGGGTATGTGAAAAAGCTTGCCAGTAGCTTCTTGTGGGTTGGTGGTTCTTTCCGGGGTTTTCCTGGGTTCTTCCTCCACCATTAATACTGGCCACCATGTATAGCATATTGTGTGCTGAAAAATGGCGATAAACCCTACAACAACAACAACAATCTATTATTAATGTTAAATTATCACGAATATGAAGGTAATACACAGGATTAATGTTAAATTGCCAAAAATATTAAGGTAATACCTATTATTAATGTTAAATTATCATAAATATGAAGGTAATATTAGCACAGCTTACTATAAATAAGATGAAATACATATTCATTTAGCTTGAATATTTTCTTCCAGAATTTTACCAAGTTAATAAATGACAAAAATGTCATTCACTTGCTGGTGCACAAATAATTCCCATCCCATCCCCCAAACCAATTCCCACTAGGAACTTAACATTTGACATTGGACCATCTGAATCACAAATATATTTTCTTAACCTCTTAGTCTAATTCAAATAAAGATCTCTGACATATTAGCAATCTGATGGGCTCCAATACTAGGTAGGTCATATTCTGTTGACCTTTTTGTTGATCAATCAAATCATATATTTCACATTAATAAAAGACCAAAAAATATTCATGAAGACAAATCTTCTTGTCACCCTAGCCAACATTTAAAGTAGTTGACAATATAATGACTGCTCATAAAGACAAATTCCCTTGCCACCCTTGCCAACATGACTGCTCATGAAGACAAATCCCCTTGTCACCCTTGCCAACATTTCAAGTAGTTGACAATATAATGACTGCTCATAAAGACAAATCCCCATGCCAACATTTTGAGTAGTTGTCAATATAATGACTGCTCATAAAGACAAATCCACTTGCCACCATTTAGAGTAGTTCACAATATAATGACTACTCATAAAAACAAATCCCCTTGCCACCCTTTAGATGGCTTGATAATATAATGACTGCTCATAAAGACAAATCCCCCTGCCAACATTTAGAGCAGTTATCAGCATACTGACTGCTCATAAAAACAAGTTCCCTAGCCAACATTTAGAGTATTTGACACTGTATTGACTGTTGTGGAGGATTAATTCTAGGGCAATAGAATTTAAGAACCTGCAAAGACATTTGCCATGATATGCAACACAGGCTGGTCTGGACTGGATTTGAATCCATTCCATAAAGTTGTGAGACTAAGCAAATTACTGAACCACCATACTGAACAAATTAGTGAACCACCATATGGAACAAATTACTGAACCATGTGGAGCACATTTCTGAACCACCATGTGGAGAAAATTATTGAACCCCCATGTGGAGCAAATTATTGTACCACCATGTGGAGCAAATTTCTGAACCACCATGTGGAGCAAATTTCAGAACCACCATATTGAGAAAATTTCAGAACCACCATGCAGAGCAAAATATTGCACCACCATGTGAAGCAAATTACTGAACCACCATGTGAAGCAAAGTCCTGAACCACCATATGGAGCAAATTATTGAACCACTATGTGGAGCAAATTAGTGAACCACCATGTGAAGCAAATTAGTGAACCACCATGTGGAGCAAATTAATGAACCACCATATGGAGCAAATTAGTGAACAATCATGTGGAACACATTTCTGAACCACCATGTAGAGTAAATTACTGAACTACCAGGTGGAGCAAATTAGTGAACCACCATATGGAGCAAATTAGTGAACCACCATGTACAGCAAATTTCTGAGCCACCATATGGAGCACATTACTGAACCACCAGGTGGAGCAAATTACTGAACCACCATGCAGAGCAAATTTCTGAAGCACCATATGGAACAAATTTCTGAACCACCATGTGGAGCAAATGTCTAAACCACCATGTGGAGCAAATTTCTTAACCACCATGTGGAGCAAATTATTGAACCACTATGTGGAGCAAATTAGTGAACCACCATGTGGAGCAAATTAATGAACCACCATATGAAGCAAATTAGTGAACAATCATGTGGAACACATTTCTGAACCACCATGTAAATTACTGAACTACCAGGTGGAGCAAATTAGTGAACCACCATATGGAGCAAATTAGTGAACCACCATGTACAGCAAATTTCTGAGCCACCATATGGAGCATATTACTTAACCACCAGGTGAAGCAAATTACTGAACCACCATGTGGAGCAAATTTCTGAAGCACCATATGGAACAAATTTCTGAACCACCATGTGGAGCAAATTACTGAACCACCATGTGGAGCAAATTACTGAACCACTATGTGGGGCAAATTACTGAACCATCATGTGGAGCAAAATTACTGAATCACCATGTGGAGCAAGATAATTGCCATATACTACTCATTCAAATGCATTGTTGTACAAAGTTTCATTAGTGTCATTAATATAGGGTCAAAACATTGTACGATTAGTCTAGAACAGAGGTGGGCAAACTTTCCAGTGCAGGTGCTGCATACACAAATTTACACCTTGTCATGGGTCGCATAGTTCATTAAGTAAAATAATTAACATTTGAAATAGCAAAAACAAAAGGTTTTTCTAAATAACATCATAATTAATCTTCAGTTGTTAATATGTTGTTAATATTTGAAAACTTAAAACTTAAACTTCAAAAGAAGCACATTTATTTGATAAACAAAGTAACATAAACAGAGTCAGTGCGAATGATGACTTGTTCCTAGGCCACATGAAACCCTTGGCAAGCCGCATGAAAATCCTTCGCGGGCCGCATGCAGCCCGCGGGCCATAGTTTGCCCATCCCTGGTCGAGAAGTAATAGATTTACAAATGGCTGCATATGTAAAAATCATATGAGCATAAACATTAAGCCACAGTTTAGTTATAGTACTTCTTAGCTACTCTGAGTTGCATCTACACATCAATTTTCACATAGGTGAAATACGATTCAAGATATAGAGGGTGTAATGAAAGGATGGCAAAAATACAAAAGTTACTCAAGTGTGGAGATTGGAACATAGTGACCCATTTTATGTAAGGTTGATTTGCTCATACTATGATGCACCTATATACAAGTTTCCATCATTGTATGTGAAAAAGGTTCCAAAATATTCAGGGTGCAATGAATGGATAACTGAAAACTAAACCTGAGTATAATCAACAATTACATAGCTCACCTCTACTTTTACTGGTCTCCAGTGGCCATTGTAAGCAATAACATGCACTAAATAAATTCAGGCCTCCTTTCAATCCAATGATTTGTTTGATTACTTTCATCCTTACACCTGAACTTATAATCATTTTAAAATTTAGAATTTTTACTTTTATCTGGCACTATACAGCCAGTAATATGCTGACATAATGTGAAACCACATACCTAGCCACTCATGCATCTACCTACCTACTTACCTACTGTGACAGCATATAAAAGACATAATAAAAAAAGAACATTCGTTTATACGATATTAAAGTAGAGGCACCATAAGGGGCTGATAAAAGCTAGAGATTATTGTTATTTTTGCATAACTAAAATTATTTGTTCTGAAAACCTGCTTCACTAGGTATTGTCATATTTCATCCTAGAAGCTAGATTTTCCTGGATAAAATTTAAAGGCTTTAAGTAACCATGCAGGCACAGTCAGAAGTATATATTTCATGCATCGCTAATTACTTTGATTAGCCACTACAGACAAAGCCTCAAATAAAAATGTATGCAACATGTAGTCCACTCACCAAATTCATATACTCATGCACATGTATAAATACACAGATAGCCTACAGAGGGTAATGTAACACAATACACAATGTATATTCATCAATATGGGATGTCTGCTACTAAATAAACATATTTATTCTCATTTTCAATTACACTTGTCAGAAACGGCCTTCTGAGTCAGCTACAATTTATATAGGTAAAGCACTAATAAATTTATGTGATCATAAACACAAATACTAAAGCCACAGTAGTACACCATAAAATATAGGTAACAGTGACATTTTGTTTTAATGGTGTAATGGCAACACACATTCCCTCACCAAGTTTCATCAATTTAGGTATAACAGTATATATACAGGATGCTAAAACCCATTTGGTCATGAACTAAATGCAAACCCTAAATCAGTGAACTATGAAATGTAGGTCACAGTGACATTCCTTTATGGTAAGGGTGTAGTATAACAGGGATACATACAATCATATAGTTTGATGATTCTATCATGAACAGAGCTTGAGAAATAAACTTAAACCACAAAATGTAACCAAAGTAGTGCATCATGAAATATAGGTCACAGTGACCTACATTAGTGATCAGGGTGAGGTACCATTGACGTGCTCCTGTCACCAAGTGTGATGATTCCAGGAATAACAGTATTTATAAGCAAAAACAACACCAAGTATGTAAAACTAATGTACATGCATGTACAAATTTAGCCTCCTCCCCTGGGAGTTGGTGCTATGAAACCTACCCCAAACTGATACCTAGGACCTAGGAAGAAAGAATTGTTGAGATTCAGTGATGGTGTACAAATGTATATGCTTTTATCTGTGTGGATGGACCAACAGTACAATAGCTTACCTAGAGTTCATACAGAATTCTGAATGATAGGTTCAAAGACTTTTCACAAACTTTCAAAGACCACAAACATAGATTTCCAAGACCTATTTTTGCTAAAATTTTGTATACAAATTATGTTATATGAGAAAACAACAAATGCAAAGTACTACAATATTGTTTAATGATAAAATGAAACTGAATGTGTCATCAAAAGAAAGAAACCAGGAATACTTGACTACATCCAAATCTAACAACCTTGGACAATTTTTTTCGTGATTATGGAAAGAAATTAAAATGTTTGAGTTTATTTCAATTTTCAAAGACTTTTAAAGGCCTCAGGGTAATCTGCTCGATTTTCCCAAACTTTCAAATGCCTTGAAAATGCTACTTCATTTTTCCCAAACGGTCAAAGACCCTATGAACCCTGTTACCTCTACTTCATAGAGGTGAGCTATGATGGTTGTAAACAATGGAATACATTACCATTTTTTTCATCACCTTTCTGATTTCTGAGTGATCTAAGTTTCCAGTCTGCCCATCTATTGATGATGAATCCTATTACGTATAGGAACAGTCCAACGATGAATCGCGGGTCACTGAAAAACAAAATATCAAAAGGCATGTTATTATCATACCCTACATTATTATACCCAATTACATGTAGTAGTAAACCAATAAAAGGGAAAGTTGGTCTACTCTTTTATATATGAAGGTTCATGTTCAGGACCTACAGCTATTAACTTGTTAATTAAGTTAGGATGGTATATGGTACTTTTTTCCTGTTTGTTCATGTAATTTGTGAATGTGTTTGTACATTCAATAACTACACCCTCGAAATGGACCCAATGTTACCCAAACTCTTAAACATTGCTATGTGGATATATTTTAACAAAAGTAACTTGACCATGTCAAATTAATGACACTAAAAGAAGGTAAACATGACCCAGTTTTATTCTTCAATGACTTCTGCAGTATCAGGTATCCAATTGTTACACCCTCAATATATTGGGTCTTATTTCACTTACACTGTACACTTCAAGTGGTATATAGATAAATTTCAATAAGAGTAACTGAACCATTCAAAAATGAAGTGAATTCGACCATTATTTACATGCCTGTGTGACTGTTAAAAGTTTTAGTTGTTTATTATCCTTATATTTGACTCTGTTTCACTTTCTATCAAGAAAATTGGCACATGGATGCATTTCTTGAAATTTAACTAAATCCATACCAAAAGCAGGTAACTGTGACTTAATTTTCATGCTTTAATTCCTGCTGTGTTTTCTGCATATTTATTAACTGCATCCTCAGTATCCTGAAACCTATTTCACCTACACATGAAATGGATATATGGATGTATCTCAAAGAAAGTAACTCAACTATACTAAAAGCAGGTCACTTTAACCTAATTTTCTTGCTTGTGTGAATTTTGTTTATTTCCTCCATACCAGTCAGTATATTTTTAGAGACTCCAAATGTGCATCTGTTGGCACTGACATTCATGTTTAGAACTAAACACCACATTCATATTTGTTGGACAGAATTGTTTTTTAGTGCAAATGGACTTAACTGAGTTAATGATAGTAAACTTTAGACTCCTCTCCCCCCATCCCAACAAATAATGGTCTTCATTAACATGTACAAATGTAAATTGTATACACAATTCTATATAAGGAAAGCAAATATTCCAAATATAGAACACAAGTGGAGATGGGTCTGATATCAAGCTCATCCATTTTGAAGGAAAAATTCAACAAAATCATCATTCTGTATTTTAAATATTGTCTCAAATACACCTATCCTTCATTTATTCTTGAACCCTCTCATAAAATGGGTTTAGGCTTGGATTCCATTTTTTTCCTTAGAAAATAACAAAAGGCAACAATGCATGCACCTGTACCTAGTAGTTCAGTACAATGCAGAACTATATAACAGAATAGTACATTGGTTCTTTTTTCTTTCTTTGTTAGGAAATAAAAACAATCAAACAACCAGAAAATAAAATAAATCAACTTTACAAAGGCTGGTCCCAACACAACAATCTATAGCAGACAAAAAACTATAGAATATACATAACATACATGGACAGTAGGAAGATCACAAGCCATGATCACTGAAATAGGGACCATGTTGTGGAAACTATCCCGAGACAGATATGCCAATGGGTGGCAGTACGTAACATGTAACAAGATATTTAGTATTTCAAAAACAAAACTTAAAATTTAGGTATAGAGAAGGAAACAGGGGACTGTGAATGCATGAACCTTGGAGTATGACTCTTAGATCAACCCAAGCAAATAAAAATGATTTAATAAATAAGTTTTCTTACAAATTTTGTTTGGAGTCTTTTACTGGATAAACAACACATAATATTAGGAGTGGGAACAAAAGCACATAAAAGCTATTGAATGGTTCAAAAAAAGGTATGGGGGGGGGTCACAACCGAGGCTTTTAGCTTATTATAGCTATAGGTTGAGGGTATGATTACAAATACAATATCAAAATTATATGCCAGTTTTTGTTGAACATGAATAAAATCATGATGACAACTGGCAAATGAAACCTTGATATATTGATTATTTTATGATAAAAAATGGTAGTTAATGCCAAGAAATTTGAATCAACATCATAAAATTAAATAAGATGTCATACATTTTGTTAAATTGTCTGAATAATACAAATCTTTATAGACCATAAAATAGCGAAATAAAATATATGAAATGTTAGTAATGCCTACTAGTGTCAAATGACTGCCTAAGGGATACCTGCAAGCATTACTATGAAAATGAACTTTTGATCTCTAACTGGCGGAAGTGCTGACTGCATTGTTGCAATCAAAGAAAACTTGACCTGTACTCCATTATCAAATTAATTAGTCTTCTTTATCAAATAAAATACAGGGGAGAATAAAAAGGTTAAAAGGCATGCGAATCCTGTTTGGGTAAGAGCTGAGCGTGGTCGTGGTTGTGTGTTAAGTCAACTCATTTCATGGTCGTGTGTTAAGTCAACTCATTTCATGGTTGTGTGTTAAGCCAACTCATTTCATGGTCGTGTGTTAAGCCAACTCATTTCATGGTCGTGTGTTAAGTCAACTCATTTCATGGTCATGTATTAAGTCAACTCATTTCATGAGCGTGTGTTAAGTCAACTCATTTCATGGTCGTGTGTTAAGTCAACTCATTTCATGGTCGTGTTAAGTCAACTCATTTTATGGTCATGTGTTAAATCAACTCATTTCATGGTCGTGTGTTAAGTCAACTCATTTCATGGTCATGTTAAGTCAACTCATTTTATGGTCATGTGTTAAGTCAACTCATTTCATGGTCGTGTGTTAAGTCAACTCATTTTATGGTCGTGTGTTAGGTCAACTCATTTCCATTGACTAAACAAAAACTGAAAACACTAAGTACATGTACCATAATTAAGTATCCAACATTAATCATTTACCAGGCTCATTTGCAAATGTAGTCAATGGTAGCAAAGGAAACATGCAAGGTTTGCTCAAGGGTGACCAAACATTTTACTTTAACTTGGAATGAAATTACAGCTTCAGAATTTTACCAATATAACAATAAAAAGTTTTAAAACTCATGTTTCGACATTTTTACTAAATTACCATCACTCAATTTTGAAATGAAGACTCTTGTTTTATTTTCTTAACATACAGTAGCACTACATATCCACATTTATATGCAAAAAGCATTGATGTAATTCACAATATTTTCGCTGGTACACATCTGTATGTTGAAGCTACTTGGAGTTATGTTTTAAATGATCTTTCAGATACTGCATATATTTAAAATAACATAATTTATACAAAAAAGTGATGAACTTTATTAGAGAAATCTACTGACAATCATTCCAGATGTGGTGATTAAACAAGTATTCAACCACTCAACAGACCCCTCTCCTGTTTGTACTGTTGATGTCAGTCTCTCATTAATGCCATGATCTGTGTTTCTGGAGTTTGTCATGTGTGAGTTACTAAGGAAGAAAAATGTATGATTATTTGCTACAATGCACACAGTACTAGAGATCTTTCTTTAACCCTTTCATGACTGCTGGAGATCAGTAAAAAAAAACGTCCAAAATGCTGCAGGCTCCAGTAAATGGTGGAGATCTGTATGGTACTTACTAATAGTAATTACTATCATACTCAGCATTTCCCACAAAATCACCATTCACAAAGTGAAACAGACAGTTAGGAATGAATCCACCAAGTGTGATCCTGAAGCAAAATAAAAAGACATGAAGATAACAACAAAGCAAAGAAAATTAGACTTTTCTTTCTAATTTATCAATGTTAGACAATGCATGCTATGTATTATATAAACTTGCATATAAATTGAGCCTAACTTGCATAATAAAATAAATATAAATCAAGTTCAACTTGCATATAGAGCCCAACTGTAAACAACATATAACTTGATCTGCTGTTGCATCATGAGCTGGCACATTAGGGTCTCTGTTGTTTGTTCGCCTGACAGCTCCTAAAAACCTGCGTAGTCCCAGATCTGCTAAAACATTATGCAATGACACATCAGGGTATGTGCAGTTTGCAGTTGGACTCGACATTTGAGCACATATTGTAGGCTGAATTGCACATCAGCACAATTGTGGCAATACAGTGCCAATTAAATAAGAAGTTCTAAAACTCCAAGGGTAAAAATACTATTCGAATCTTAAGGAAGATGTTCACTTAAAAATAGACACAAACATACATTTCCACAAAATATATAATCAAAGGAAAATGTGTTAAAACTTCTAAGAAGTACATGTATGTAAAATAAAAGATAAAGGTAAAATCCTTCAAATATTGAGTCAGCATATTTTTGTGAAAGATTATTTTAGAAAGTACAAGTTTTATTCTGATGGTATATTGTCCAAAAAGGTTCTTAAAAAATTTCACAGGGTGGAAGTTGAAATATTGGGGAAAGATATTTTCGACCATCAGAGGACACTGGTAATGCATGCACTCTGGTCCAAGTTCACCTTTCAAGTGCCATGCATGGGATAGGTATGTGTGTCCTATATGCATGCAACATGATGAATGCCACCTCATCTCTTTAGTTTGTTCTATATAAGGGGCATCACTGTCCAACAATGGGAATAATGTTCCAAAGCTTGTTTGTGGAGGTCTGATGCCATATAAAGCCACTCTTTGAAATTTTCTATACAGAAACAGGTGAATGCATGTACACAAATAATGTTGTACATATTCTAATTGTCACAGAATTGTATAAATCCTTTTATTTATTAAATACATGTACTCGGGTTTCATTTTTTTGTGTACATCGATACCTGAGGGTGATTTATGTATATTGTACAATATTTCAAAATAGTGAGTTCGGTTCATCCTATGCGACATGTGCAAAGTGCTTTCAATGGGAAAAACTGAATGCTTCCAGCGCACAGACAATGTATGACGACTTTGTGTATAAATGCCTCACTGTAAGATTAAATCTACACATTACGGAACGTCTTGTCAGTGAGCAGTCTACATTAAGAACTTGCACATCTCCAGCTGTAGAGCTGACCCAAGTGATCACAGAACGACCAGAGTGGTCGGACTGACCCGAGTGACCAGAGTGATCCGAGTTATCGGAGTGATCAGAGTCAATGTGGTGTCAGCTGCAGAGCTAACCACAGAAGTTGACCATAGCAGCTGTGAAGCTGAACCATAGCAGCTGTAGAGCTGAATAAACGGTGTTGCTGGTCGAGTAGCAGGTGATTGGGCATAGCTGACTGAGATTGGTGGGTGCTGACTGCTTGATTGACCAACCTGGAATACTAGTGGCTTGATTGGCCAGTGTGACTGGTAGCCGAGTGTGCTGGTGATGGAGTGTGTAACTCCAATCATGTAATCTTTTAGCTGTGGGGTAATTTTTGGGGTTTGTAAAACCCAGTGTGTTTTTGGGACTGTAAAGATAACTTGTATATCTGTCCCTTTTGTTTACATAATTTCACTATTTGAGTGAATACATTTTACAATATGAGTAAAATATTACATTTGTTTTACTATTTGAGTAAAACACATCAATCTTTTCATTGTGAAATCACTGTAAATCATTCACCCCTTATCCTTTTACTCTGTAAGATCATTTATCTGTATTTTCATTATTAAGTCCGTGCATTTTATGTTAATTGACCCAATATCTGGATCATATACATGCACATATTAATCATAATTAATTGCTCATTCAAGTTATTCATTATTAAACATTGTATTTGTATCACCATCAAAAGTGTTCTGTTGTAAATATGAAATCCCACCCGGTTATCTTGTTACACTAATATACCAACAAATTTGAATTTGTTAAACATTTCTATCCTTGGCACTAAATAGAATAAGAAGTCTTTCAGGCAAAAAACAACATCAATACAATCATCTACTCAGGAGAACAGAACAAAATTTGCAAAATATCCACCATTTTGACTATATTGAGGTCAAATCAACATAATTTTTTATTTACAATCAGAAACACATCATAAGAAGTCTTTGTAGTGAAAACCCATGTCATTACAACCATCTGTTCAGAACTAAACAAGAATTACAAGATGGCCACCATAGTGGTGGACTCCACATCATTTACACTTAAAAACACCCACATATTATAGGAAGTCCTTTGGTGAAAACACCATGCAGAAATGACAATCCATTAAGAAGAAGCTGTCATAAATTTTTTTTCAAGCTGCTGGAGGCCTAATTGGCACAGGTTTCATTTCATGTGTGACCATGTACACAGAACAGAATATTTTCATTTTTAATAAAAAATGATGATGTCAATACCAAGTGAAATCAATAAAACCATCCATTGAGAAGGAACAGCAATAACAAAATTTTCAATATGTCTAGCATTATGGCTATGTTGGTAGTCAAATCGGCGCTGCTTTTCATTTAGGACCACCTACATATTCTAACAAGTATTTTAGTGAAAACTACATGGCAACATGGATTTCTGATATGACCATTGGCAACCATATTGAATGTCTGACAGGCACAAACTACACATAGAACCCACTAGACCTCTGAGGGAAAAAAATGTGTGTGAAGTTTCATGACTTTCCTTATAGTAGTTGCAATAAGAAATAAGTGCTAAAGGAGGATGGACAATGGAACGACAAAGGACCACTGCATAAGCTCTGTAATCTTTCACCAGCTAATAAAATGAAAGCATGATCCAGAAAAAATTTAAACGTACTTCAGTAACTTTTAAATAATTACATGCAACAAATATGCCTAAAATATGCGAATTTGGTCTAAATTTGGGTGATTTATAAAAATATAAACTTATATACAGTATTTAACATAACACTTGCACTGTGCATTTAAGAAATTATTTGGGTAAATTTGGGTGATTTTCAACAATATAAACTGATATACAGAATTTAACATAATACTTGCACTGTGCATTTAAGAAATTATTTGGGTGATTTTCAACAATATAAACTGATATACAGAATTTAACATAATACTTGCACTGTGCATTTAAGAAATTATTTGGGTAAATTTCATTAAGATAATGCTCATCCAAATAAGAAACACCTATTATATTATAAACAATTCCGCAATTACATAGCACTAATATTAGAGTTAGCTCCCTTGGTCTTATTGTACCCTCCACATTGGAGATGCAGGACTCGGGTTACTAATTCAGTTCCCATAGTAAACCTATGCAAACACCATGATATTAAAAATTCAATAACTTTAAATTTCTGAATGCTCATGATCAAACCTATATTTATCAGTATAGATAAAAACTGGACAACAGCTTTTGGGTAGAGAAAAGGATATGAGCCGCAGGCTTTTCTTGACCTACATGTGTTTGAAACATGTGCTTTCAATTCTGCACCAAAGAGTCAGGTGCATATTTTCAGTAACAAGTGTTCCAAACTCAAGACAGTTAAAGAACTGAAATTCCATCAAGAAAACAATGTCTCTTTTTTTTAAAGTTACAACTAGGATAAGCTCTCAAAAGATTATTTTTCCTACAAAATAACTTTAATTATTAATCAATCCTGGCCACCCAAACCCATATATACTCTATTTTATGTTCACCCATTTCCAAACTGGTTCCCATTTTTCCATACAGTTAGTTGTTGTTGAGGGTTTAACGCCATTTTCAGCACAAGATAGGTTATATATAGCGGCCAGTATTAATGGTGGAGGAAGAACCTGGGAAAAACCCAGCAAGAACCACCAACCCATGAAAAGCTACTGGCAAACTTTCTACCCACATTGGCTGAGCCCTAGACTTGAACCCATGCAGACAGAGGTGAGATGGCAGTGATCCTTAATGGTGAGTGCTTTAGACTACTCTGCCACTCGGGGCCCCCATGCAATTAATACCGCGTGTCCTGAATTGTCTACCGCTGAATAAAGCATATCATATCCAAGAAGAATATCATATCCAATACAATTCATTTTGAGACTGACTGAACTAAGTTAAATGGTGATGAGACATGCCTACTGGCAAGTTCCACGAAAATCAGAACGTTTCAGGTGGATTTAACCCTTGTCACAGACATTCCTGAGGACAAAACAAATGTGTGTTCAGCAGCTACTTTCCTCCCATGGGTATCCCAGGATTGAGAAATGTGTGATCAATAAAGGACATTTTTCTTCAAGTTTTTACACAATTAGTGTGATACACATTGATTAAAGCACATGCAGGTATCCTGTTGAATACAGTATTTTATGCAGAAAACTGGCTGGCTGAATTCCCTTTAAAACAGCTCTAAGAATTATTAATTACACAAAATGTTAATATTCCATGGTTCATAGGTTGTCTACAATATAATTTGTCACTGGAGTAAAAATAGTTACTGACTGATATTCATCAATTTCATGTACTTCAACAAATTCAAAGTTTCTTACCCAAATGCAACTTTGGAACTTTTGTATCTCATCATCAATGGGTGAAGAACACCTCTGCAAAAAGGTGAAGATGCAAATTAATTTATAATCATTGCAGCATGTCATTATGCTTTTTTTTATTCATTTGTTTCCATCTCCTCTCATGTATCCTAATCTTACTGAGAATTGTAGGTACATATGCTTAAACAAATTAGCAAATCTAAGGGGATACATAGCTTTCTTAGGTAATGGGCTAACAAATCAAGGGCAATACATACCTTTCTTGAGTAATGGGCTAATAAATCTACGGCAATATATACTTGTATAATGGGCTAACAAATCTAGGAGGATATATACCTTTCTTGGGTAATGGGCTAACAAATCTAGGGGGATATATGCCTTTCTTGGGTAATGGGATAATAAAATGGGGGCAGCATATATATCTTTTCTGGGTAAATGGGAATAAATCTTTCAAGTCCATCATATGGGAAGAAATAATTTTGATCAATAGGAAATACAATTTTCATGAGTAACTTTCTCTAACTGGGATGTCTGCATTATTTTAAAATGTTATATTGGGACAGAAATCCATTTACATACTGATTGGTACCTATTTTTGGCCCTCTTGAGGACCCTTCAAAAGATACCTTGCACCCAAATCATATTCCAAGGTTCAAAGACTCTATCTGATGCACCTTTGTAGCAATTACCAGTGCCCAGTATTAAAACAATATTGTATTAATATGTTTAAATATGGATAAGAATAAAGTATTACTGACAGTTTTACTTCATGATTAAAATCATATTGCAGAATGTTAAAATGAGGATAACAAGTATGTACAGATGGTACTGACAGTTTTACTTAACCAATAAAATCATTTCAGAATGTTAAAATAAGGATAATAATCATGTATTTAATGGATGTTACTGACAGTTTTAGAAGTTACAAACGTCTGTTTATACTGACTCCCTGAACACATTAACCATATATGCTATTGGCAACAATACCATCAGCATACGGTATATACGTGGTTGTAAGTGGAGTCCAACTGCAAACAGTGAAGATTCTGATTTGCCATAACATAATGCACTCACATTGTGCGATGACAGATCTGGGTCTATGCAGTTTGCAGTTGATCTCAACTTATATGTGTGAAAATCCAGTAAATATCATCAAATCATTAATTACATGATTTATTACAATATATTGCCATCTATAAACATGAGGCAAACAACTGCATCAATGAAATATGTTTAATTTGTAATTACCTGTGTAAGTAATGGCACAACCAAAGAGCAAGGAAGACATAATTGGCATATCCTCTGGCTTTGCCATAAAGGAAGAAAACCTGAAAATTAAAAGTTTTAACAGACCCTGTGAATTTACTATTATTCACACTGTTTCATTTTTTGTGGATTAGATATTTTCCACAAACCGCAAATTTATATATCAACAATTATCTGTAAAGACAACTGGACACCTTTCCCCTCTTATATTTGATCATATTTTGATCAGGTTTCGCATGTAAGCTTTTATTAACAAGATCTTGGACAAGTCTGATTTACGAGTAAAATCCACACATTAAAGAGGTGATCTTGCATCTGATTGACTGAGCTTATGAACAAGCTAGATTCTATATTTCTGATCACATTTTTATAAAATTTGTTATGCAAGCTTGTATCATCAAGATCTCACACAGGTTTGATTATGAGTGAGATCCACACATATTAATGTGGTGATCAGATGGTGGGAATCAAATCTGCAACCTTCTTTTCCAACACCCTAAACATAACTCTCTTGTGTTGGAATTTCAATGGTTTCGATGTTATAATTCCAGATGTGGAGCTGCAGGTGAGGAATGAAAGACCCAATAATCCTGCTGGTTGCACAGATTAACTCCCTTTATAATGACCAGTGAGTAAATGTTTTATAATGGTGAGTTGTTTAAGAGTTTCTAAGTTATAAATCAGGATTTGGTCCCTTGGGACTGAGAGAGAATGCTGTTGGTACAAATGACATGTCCATTCTATGCCAAGAATGTAATCCTATATATATAGTCTATATATGGAGAATGTTGCGTCTATGTAATCAAGGTTTTTCTTTCTCCTCCACAGATTCAATACATGTGTGAATTTACATTCAAAGACTGACACATGTCAACCACCCAGCCAAGCGATAAAGTCCCACTTGGGCTTCTTATTCTTTTTGACCTTTGGACCCTAAATTGATATGGTTTTTAATGCTTCAAGTGCAACCTTTCACAAACTCTGGTAACTGTAGATTGTGGAGAAAATGAGTTATGGTCTGTAAATGATATGAGACAGACACATGGATGGACATGAGAACATAATCTAAGTTTTAATTTAAAATAGTCAACATTCAGTTTTAGTTGTATCTCAGTGTCTGTCTTGCAGAGGAATCATCAGTGAATGCTCTTTCTCTGACACAAATAAAACAATATAATTTAATATTTACAAAACATTTTACTGGGGTTTTTTCATCTGAAAAATAAAAAGTACTGGTCCAGGAACAAATATTCCATTATTGTTTAAAATCCAGATTTTTTTAAGAGAAATAAGTGAAGGTTTTACCTGTCAAGTTTTTATATCTCTATCTTTATTATGGTATAAAGTAGAGTGTGTGTGTGATTTGGATTTTTAACATAGCTTTAACAATTTTTCAGTTATATTTCTAAAATGTCTGCAGTGTAGCAGTTTATAGTGATGTCTAATAAAGAGGCACACATGTAGCATGATGTCCCATCCAGTCACATTATCCTGACACCAGGCCGACCAGTCCTAATTTAAACTCTTAATGCTGAGTGCCAAGCAAGGCAGCTACTAGTACCATTTTTATAAGTCTTTGGTATGATTTGGCCGGGATCTCCTGCATCCTAGGCAGACACTTAGGCCACCGAACATTCCATATAAAGTTTAATTATGGGTATGTTACAGTGAATTGGATCATCAGGGGTTCTGACAATCAAAGTATCTGAGCAGACTATAATTCAATATTTTCTCACTATAACAACCCCAATATAATGCTAGCCCTTTTAAAAATACAACTAATGTCATTAATCCCGTTTATCATTGATATTAATATTTTTCACTTAAGTTCAGTTATTTGCAAATGAGAAACAAAGAGATTTCGCCTCAGTAAATACCTTATTTTATGTTTTTTTATTAATTATTTTGACACAACATTGTTATAATTTCTCTCAGGATAAAGCTTTCGAACTTTATCGTAGTTCACCATTATGACTCCCATGAACATCATTCAAAAGAGAAGCACAGTAGTTTGAGGATATGCTGTTTTGATATAGTTGCAATAAGCTGAATTCAGTAAGCTTTCCACACATATTTTGGAAAAACAGATTACTTTGATTCTATAATAATCATGATATATTAAATTATTTGCTATGTGCAACTCTAAACTGTATTAACTTGGTTAGTCATGTATGTATGGATCTATGACAATGACTGTAAGATGGTTAACCCTACTGGCAAAAGTCTGAGATACAAAACACAAACTAGCATGATGTCTAATTTTAAATCATTGTAAAATCATGTATTATCACATTTTCAATTATCTGCTTAACACTACATGCATAAAGTCAAGAAAAAACACATGCCTTGTTAAATATATAAAGTGTTTATGTCAAAGATGTGTTAAAGTGTGCGGAATCAGATAATATCTATAGATCAATCAATAGTTTCTGCTAACCAATCAATTATCAATTAATAATAAATTAATTTGCATCTGTCTTGCCAAAACTGGACCTAATTTTTCTACAGCAAATAGACGCTGACTGTAAACAAATATTGTTTAGCATAATTATAATACAACACTGTAGACATTAATATCACAGCTTTGGTTGACACAATACTGTAAGACTGTTAGACATAATATCACAACACTGGGTGACATAATCATAACACAACAATGTTAGACATAATATCACAACACTGACTTAACATAATCATAACACAACACTGTTAGACATAATATCACAGCACTGGTTGACATAATCATAACACAACACAGTTAGACATAATATCACAACACTGACTTACATAATCACAACAACACTAGCAGACATTAATACCACAACACTGTCTGACATAATAACATAACACTGGTAGACATTAATATCTCAACACTGGTATATATCTGACAGTCATTCATTTCCATCACTTACAAATGCTATGTCCATTTTGGTAAATGACTCCCAACATGCAAAAGAAAACTTTTAACTTGCATTCCCTGCAGATTTAAATCCATGTAGATACTAGTACTAAAAGAACAAAAACTATACCCTTTTCAATCTGACCGTTCTACATTAAAAACAGAGTCCTTTTAAAGAACGCATTAGTTAAAGTTATTGTTTAAAATTTACTACACCACTTCCTCAATAACACGCAAATCCATTTATAATGCGGGGTCAGGCATGGATCCCATTTTTTTCACTAGAAATTACCAGAAGACTGGCCCCAGTTTGTTGAACTTGAAGAAAATCGTGATCACAATTGGCAATTGAAACTTTGACATATCGCTTTTTTTATTGTCAAAAATGGTAGATAGGACCTGAAGATTTTTTAAAATCTACATTATGTAATTGTCAACTTTTAATAAGAAGTCATACATTTATTTACATACATTCTTAGTATACTGTAAATAACGATATTCAACAAAAATTTTATAATGAAAATGCCACTCATACCTCCTGGAGGCAGTACTTTAATACAAAAAACCAATTAAATAAAATAAAACTTCTTATTTTTAGTGGTCCCTTGGTAACTCATGCCCCTGTTTATAGCATGGTCTATGCTTTTGGACCATGTTGTGTGCGAGTTAATGAGTGAATGGATAACAGTCAACAGCCAGCATTATGATGCTTTGATTGCATTTAAACTGCTTATCTGCAGTAAATCGCCAATCTATGTAATAGTATGGTGTCTGAAATGGCTTAGAACTAAATTTTAACCAAAGCGATTTACAGAAATCAGAATTTATTAAATGGTTATTTTATTGAAAGTGACCATTCTAGACCATATTGATTAATTGGTCATGGAAAGTAACCAATCTATACCATACTGATTAATTGGTCATTTCATGGAAAGTGATCAATCTAGACCAGGGGTGGGCAAACTATGTCCCGCAGCCTGCCAAGGGCTTTCATGCAGCCCGCCAAGGGTTTTCATGCAGCCTAGGAAGAAGTCATCATTCGCACTGACTCTGTTTATCAAATAAATGTGCTTCTTTTAAGTTTTCAAATATTAACAACATATTAACAACTGAAAATTAATTAGATGTTATTTAGAAAAACCTTTTGCTTTTGCTATTTCAAATATTAATTATTTTATTTAATGAACTATGTGGCCTGTGACAAGGTGTAAATTTGTTTATGCAGCACTTGTATTAGAAAGTTTGCCCACCTCTGATCTAGACCATTGGTTGTTTCATGGAAAGTGACCAGTCCAGACCATATTGATTAAATGGTCATTTTATGGAAAGTGACCAATCTAGACTATACTGATTAACTGGTCATGGAAAGTGACTAA
Source organism: Sinohyriopsis cumingii (assembly GCA_028554795.2). NCBI lineage: Eukaryota > Metazoa > Mollusca > Bivalvia > Unionida > Unionidae > Sinohyriopsis > Sinohyriopsis cumingii. The sequence goes on along the minus strand of CM068824.1, from coordinate 108,699,944 downwards.
TCTAGACCATATTGACTAATTGGTCATTTTATGGAAAATGACCAATCTAGACCATACTGATTACTTGGTAATTTCATGGAAAGTGACCAATCTAGACCATACTGATTAACTGGTCACTTCAAGGAAAGTGACCAATCCAGACCATACCGATTAATTGGTTATTTCACTTAATGTGGCCATTCCTAGACCAAACTGATAAAATTCATCATTTCAGTGAAAGTGAGTAATGTTCAACCATATCCATTAACCTGAACATCACTATTATTGCATAATTTAATATCTACCAAGGTGCCTTGTTGTCTATCAAACTCTATTTTAGCACCTGGTTCACCAATAATGCTGTACAGAGCTCAGCTTGGACTTACTAGGAGGAAGAGCAGAACTCCAGGTGTGGCATCAGAAAGGATGTGACCCAGCCTCTGTGGAATAGCACAGCCCCAGTTACTGCTCTGTAACATAAATTGTACAAGGTGCATCTTAGGGACTTGCAATATTCTTGACACAATTAAATATAACATACTAAAGAAAAATAATTTAATATTGTAAAATTACTATTTTTCATGTGCCACCAGTTTCCAAGTAGTTCATGGTTACTACAACTCATGAACTTAAAAACTTGATGAACAAGGATTGAACAACTCAATGAACAATGATCCAACAACCCAATGAACAATGATCCAACAAACCAATGAACAATGATCCATCAACCCAATGAATGATGACCTATCAACCTAATGAACAATGATCCATCAACCCAATGAATGATACATATCAACCCAATGAACAATGATCCATCAACCCAATGAATGATGACCTATCAAACCAATGAACAATGATCCATCAACCCAATGAATGATGACCTATCAACCCAATGAATAATGATCCATCAACCCAATGAAGATGACCTATCAACCCAATGAACAATGATCCATCAACGCAATGAATGATGACCTATCAACCCAATAAACAATGATCCATCAACCCAATGAATGATGACCTATCAACCCAATGAACAATGACCCATCAGTGGAAACAATAAGAACCCTTACACAACCCATGAATAAAAGTACCAACATAAATATCTTTATATTTGCAAAACAATGAAAACTGATGATAAAACTGATCCATTCCAGAAATAATATTCACAGTAAAATTTCATATAATTTCCTTTTCTTGTAAAGAGTCCTTAAAGCATTACTCAGTACATTTTTTAAATGTAAAATTGCACATAACACTTACATACCTGAATATATTAGAATAAACTGAATTGACGAGTTTTACATCCATTAATGGTCTTTCAAATTTCAAACCAACATGCATCTTACTTACATATTAAAAAAAGACATTACTGCATGCTGAGAAACAAGGGTTCCAAAAGGATTTATATTGTTTGCTGTTGGACTTATAATCAAGTATATACAGTAGTTTAGCAGCTGAGGAAATTGTAGAAAACTGCTATAGACTAACTCAGCAGTGACTTGTTCATAGTATATTAGTATATTTAGCCTATCAACGGGCACCACCTTTTGGATATTTGCAAAGACTCTTCAAAAAAAAAATTGCAAGCTAAATTGACAAACAATGAGGACTGTCTGATTGGAAACTGCAGTTCAAGTGTTCTTGATCAAGTATGTTGTACAGTAAACAATGTCATTAATAACTAAACATATGTAATGGAATTTGGAATCTTTGAATAAAAAGCAGAATTTTGATCAGTAAAAATGATGCTACTAATTAAATCAATGTAATTTGTTTCCACAGTTTGCACAGCATTTTTCATACTTTACTGAACTTACAAATATAAATGGTCATTCCTTAAATGTCTTGAAAAATGATACAAATATAAATGGTCATTCCTTAAATGTCTTGAAAAATGATACATATATAAATGGTCATTATTAAATGTCTTGAAAAGTGATACAACTATAAATGGTCATTCCTTAAATGTCTTGAAAAAGTATACATATATAAATAGTCATTCCTTAAATATCTTGAAAAATATCTTGAAAAATGATACAAATATAAATAGTCATTCCTTAAATATCTTGAAAAATGATACAACTTAGCTAAAATAACAACAATGAATGCTAGTTTTTCTAAGAATGTGTTTTATTTACCATAGATTCATGTTTTCCATACGGAGCTGGTTTTACCCACTGAACAATGGCTGTAATGACGACTATCACTGCTCCTAGAATGATCAAGCCATAATGGACCCAGAATCTCCCAAGGTCTGCTTCATACAGCTTCCAGGGAAGGATCTACATAAATAGAATATTTGCAATTAAATTTTGTATAAGTTGTTACACTAGAGTGGTATTTATATAGGACAATTGATTATGCAGCACAATTGTCATGTCCCAGGAATAATTACAATTATCATAATATAGTATATCAATTCCAAAGGGTTGGCTAAGGTCATGGGGTTATATGTTGCAGCCTAATCTTGATAAAAATAAATCTTTTTTTAAATTTTGGAACTGGACTACAAAAGTTCTAAAGCACTCTCTGTTACGGATCACTGACATCTCACCTCTGTCTGCGTGGGTTCGAGTCTAGGATTCAGCCAAAGTGGGTATGTGAGAAAAATTGCCAGTAGCTTCTCTAAGGTCAGTGGTTCTTTCCGGGGTTTTCCCGGGTTCTTCCTCCACCATTAATACTGGCCGCCATGCATAGCCTATCATGTGCTGAAAAATGGCATTAAACCCCACAACAATAACAACAAAAGTTCTAGTTAAACTTAAGATTTTCTGACATACTGCTACTGTGGTGATATTAGTAACCTTAACTGATACGTTCCTGCTGACATTTTTTTTTTGTATGGAAAATATACAAATAAACCTACAACCATAAATTGCTCTTATACTTTTACTTCAGATAAGACATTTTTATCACATCACAGTAATAGAACTACAAACAAAAATCAGTACACTGCCATAGAAGGAGTGATTGCAATATCTGAGAAAACATTTGTCTATCAAGACAAATTGAGTACATTGTATCTGAGTGAATAAAACAATTAAAGAATTTGACAGATCTATATTTCAAAGGATCAATCATGTTAAAAGTCAACAACATTGACAAGTTGAATTCGCAATACAGATAATTATTCCGATTGAAACAACATAGATATCAAAACTGCTTGAGTATTAATTTTTGTTTTCTATGAAAAGTGGAACTCACTCTCAAATATGATAATTATGTATTTTGACTTTGATTGATTATATGGTAAACTCTAAAGAAAAAAGAGAACTTGGAATCAGATAATTAACTGTTGCAAGCAATATATTTTCATCTCCACCTTTGTTTACAATATTTAAATTAATTTCATATTTTCACCTGTATTGTTCTTAAGTGATCAAGTGAGTTAAGAAAATAAAAAGTTTATTTCATGTGGTCTTCAGTGGTTATCAGAGGTTTCGGCTCTTTCAGGTTGGGCCTGAGAGGTTCTGTCCATTTGCAGTTTCAGCCATTTTCAAGTTTGGCACCAGTCAATAAAATTCCAATGCCTCTTCCAATGAAACAATCATGAACTTCAAATCAGATTTTGATTTATTGTACTGTTTAAATATTTGTGTAACTTGAACAGAGACAAATTTATTGTACTGTCTGGACATTTGTGTAACTTGAACAGACAGATTTATTGTACTGTTTGAACATTTTTGAAACCTGAATAGAGGCAGATTTATTGTATATCTGAACATGTGTTACTTGAATACAGAGACATATTTATTGAAAACATATTTGTAACTTCAATATAGAAAAAAAGTTTCTTGTAATATCTTAACAATTTTGTAATTTGAATACAGAAACAGATTTATTTATTGCACTGTCTAAATACATTTCTAACTGTAATACAGAGACAAATTTATTGAACTGTCTAAACACATTTGTATTTGTAGTACAGATTTATTTTGAATGCATTATTTATTGGTGAAAACTAGGAACTATTTTTTATATAACTACTGGAGACATTTAAAAGATTGAGTGTCTGACAGTTTAAGCATTTTAGAATCCTAATTAAAGAAACATGTACAGGATTAATTTTAGGCTGTGTCCTTGTTCCACTGACTCTTATATTTCATATTTGGTGCAAGAAAGTTACCAATATGGCACGTGAAGATGCATAAAAAAGTACCCATATAATAAAATGATAAAAGATTTTTACAGTTGACTTTAGACTGACTCAACAGAATTCTACCCAAGCTAACAGATTAGTATGTGCTCAGTGCCATTCTATCAATTTCATTGGCGGTATAAATGTCTTACTGATTTGGATTACCTTAGGCACCAATCAAGAGCACATAGTCAATAGAACATTTAAGAGAAGATGAACTCGTGAGCAAAAACACTGCTGCCATTATGTGCAAAGTAGCATACATGGATAAAAAAACACGCAAACTCAAATGTCCAAAATATGGTTATTCAAGCATGAGGAATTCAAATCATAGTACTGAAGTCTCATGATAAGGGGTGTTGATAATTATCACATGTGACTGAATCATGGATTTATTAATTTTTGCAACAAAAATTCACTTTTCCAGCAAAATATGCAATTACTAAGTCACTGCTGAGTACAAATGATTCTTTGCAGAGTTAGCCTATAACAGTTTTCTGCAACTGCTCCATTGGCCTAGTAGTTAGAGTGCCTGCCTCAGATGCAGAAGGTCATGGGTTCGAACCCCGGCCGAGTCATACCAAAGACTTATAAAAATGGAACTAGCAGATGCCTCACTAGGCACATGTCTGCGGCATGATGTTCCAGTGCTAGATATCACTATAAAATGTCACACTGCAGACATTATAGCAATATGACTGAAATATTGTTAAAGCTATATTAAAAATCTAAATCACAAACACTACCAATTCCACATCTGCTAAACTACTATATATACATATATATATACTTGATTATAAGTCCAACTGCAAAAACAACATAGATCCTGACCCGCCATAGCATAAAGTGATTGCAAATCAAGGTCTATGTTGTTTATTGTACTGATCACTCTTAATGCATTATGCACCAGCAGATCTGGGTATGTGCAGTTTACAGTTGAACTTACAGGAAAGTATATATTATAGGTGTTCAAAATTCAGAACAAGGTTATTTTATTTTTCTGTGTTTTTGTTTATTGGATATTTAATGTAGCTTTAACAATTTTAGTCATATTACTATGATGTCTGCAGTATGAGAGTTTATAGTAATGTCTAAGTACTAGGGTATCATGCTACAGACATGTAGCATCATGTCCCACCCAGTCACATTATCCTGGGGGCCCCCGAATGGCCGAGTGGTCTAAAGCGCTCTTCGTTATGGATCACTGCCATCTCACCTCTGTCTGCGTGGGTTCGAGTCTCAGATTCAGCTAATGTGGGTATGTGAGAAAGCTTGCTGGTAGCTTCCCATGGGTCGGTGTTTCTTTCCGGGGTCTTCCTGAGTTCTTCCTCCACCATTAATACTGGCCGAACATGTATAGCCTATCGTGTGCTGAAAAATGGCGTTAAACCCTACAACAACAACAACACATTATCCTGACACCAGGCCAAACAGTCCTGACACTAACTTCTTAATGCTGCACGCCAGCTGCTAGTACCAATTTTTAAATGAATCTTTGGTATGACTTAACCGTGGTTTGAACCCACAACCTCCCACATCCAAGGTGGACACTCTAAGCACTTAGGCAACAAAAGCAGTGATTATTCTAACAAGGAACCTGTAGAAAATCACAGTCTGACTCAGCAATAACTGATTCAGAGTATATAGTACTGAAAAAGTGAATATTTTTTGATGAAGTTAACAATCAACCATGAAAGTACCTGTGAAAATATGTTTGAATTTCCTGAATGTACCAGAAACAGGTCAGGATATTTCCTACTCATGACCCAACTTTTTTAACCTGGTTGAGGCTACTGGGCCCCACCTTTACCCATTTGTGGAATAAACACTGACTTTTATTGTTTAATTACTTATTTATTCATTCAGAGTACAACAATCAGAACAATAATTTTTCTGGTGTGATTAGGCAGTGCTGACGACCAACCATATTTTTCCTTGTGAAATTATTTTCTCAATTTATGACAATATTTGACATTTATATCCTATAAAAGCAAAATCTCAAAATGTATTTGATTATTCTTTGTTTTTCCCAAAATTCAATGTGTAGCATATATATTATTTGGCTAAATGAAACTTAGGATGAAAAATTTATTGACATTGAACAGTTGACAGACTGTCTTTCTATCTTGTATCATGTATGTCATCATACATTTTCTGCTATGTTCTTATTACTTTATTAAAACTATATTTTTCAAATAATGAAAAATACGATTTCAATTCAGTTTCACAAATCACATTTTACAAATTTTAACATAAAAAAGATTTTACATTTCAAGATAAAGCTAGTTATTTTTTCTACTTAATTACCTGCAAGTATTAATTAAATACATATTACAACCTGATAATTATAAAATACCTGTATAATACCCATGATTCATCCAGCTAATACAATAGTGATGCATCAAAATTGTGCACATATTTCCTTTCAAACAGGTGTTGTCCATGCTCTGAATTTTATTCTTTTCAATAGTTTTGCCCAACAAATTTGGAAAGATTATTAGACACATCAGAAAAATAATGAATGTAAAAAAAAGGTGTACAAAGTATATTCTGGCAATTGTGTGAATGCTCTTTTTATGTCTTTCCTGTATCTGTATCTATCAATTATTTTCACATTAAGTACTCTTAGAATAAATGCTCAAGGAATTGATACATGCAAAGTGTTGCATCATGTTATAGTATTTGCAGATCATCCTGTTTGCTTGTAATTTCCTACCAATTTTGAAAACAATAGAATTTTCAATGATGTAAAAAAAAAATACACAAAATTAGTCATTTCATTCAAGTTCTAACCTGATTGTCTCAGTGTGTTGGCATTTATAATACAATAGGTGTTTCTTTAGTAACAATGTCATCATATTTGCATGGGCGAGTCTGTTTTCAAGCAACAGAGATGATGTGGTTCTCCCTCTTTGATACTTTCAATAATTCCATAAATTTTGAAGTTAAATTTCTTTGAAAACATATAATACAAGGGGTACCTCCTTTTTATTTGTACTACTTACTTTAGAATAATTTAAAACTAAACATTGGAAATACTGGACACAGACAACACAGGTTTTACTGATACAGACTAATCTAGAAACCAGAAATAAACAGTGAGCAGTCTACCTCCTCACTTTACAACAGGAGCTTCAGTTTGCTTTCAGACATCAATCAATCAACAGTGTTAGGGACCCCTTGGCAGCAATCAGGTTAGAAATTATAAATCAAATTATTCAATTTCTAAGCTTTGTGCACGTTTTATATGCTTGATGCTTTTCTTTTTTAAAATGGGTAGGTGGTACAAACAAATTGGAGGGTGTACGAATGCTTGAATAATGTGCCATCATTACTTGAGAGCAAAACAAAACAATCAAGATAACTTAAAACAGATGTTGAAAACTAATCCACATAAATAAAATCTTAATAACAAGACCAAAACATATGAGCATAGAAAGATACTGAAATGGTAATTTCTTTTCCTCTTAACTTTATAAACATAAATGTGCCAACTGATCATTTAAACCTCACGTTGCCAAAACCGTGCTCTTGGTCACTTCACTTGCACTCGGTTAATTAGCAATGCTTTGCTGAATTAGGCCGTATTCCTGTTTTGGAACTTTAAAGTGAATATCCCACAGTCAAGTCCTACAATGTATACGTCGTCGACCCTGATAATTGACGGGGGCGGGGGAGAGTAGGTTGACTAACTCAAGTCCACCGTGGAATTTATCCATTAAGCTCTACGTCATATAGCAGGTAACAAGTTTTTGGGCTCTGACTTACGTTGAACATTTTCAAAAGTGTCCAATTAAACGAATCTGTTCACGAACTTTAGGATGACAAAATCATGCATGATAATGTAGACATTACTCCTTGCACCAACCTTGTCAGGTGCGCGTGCACGTGTTTTTCTTAACTGTTTCGTAACCTAGGTATAGATTGGTCAATATCTCCGATGTTTGCAATATGATTGGTTCCAATAAGCAGGAAGTAGAATATGTAAACATCCGTTCTACAGTCGCATAATCAGTTTGCAGCTCTGTAAATTATATAGTAACTTGTGCAGAAGTTTTGTATGTGTTCTACTTGTGCAAGTATCCCACGATTTCATCATTTAATTATTCATGGTCCACTGATAGAAAAGCCATTTTCTCTCTCACTCTCTCTCTGTGTCTCTGTCTGTCTGTCTCTCTCCCTGTGCCTGTTACCAAGACAAATCACTAGACAAATCACTGTAGCTATGATTATAACTAACATACATGGGAACTGAAAACTCCATTCCAGCTTCATCATACACAATAATAATAATAATAATAATAATGATAATGATAACGACTTTATTTAAAGAGAGCGACACAATTAGTTGCTTGAAACTTATCCTCTTTGTGGCCATCTTTTATGTGCATATAGTAGATAGTTGCATGCAAATGCAACTTTTTAATCTTTCTGGTGAACCCACTCACCAAAACCCAATAATACAAACAATCAAAAGACAATAGACAATACAATAGCTTATATAAAAAAAACGAAAGTAAATAATGCTAATATTATGCTAAATTTACATATGGACACAAACAGAAAATTCTATAAGAACATGTTGCAACTGGGTATACACAGTACAAAAATAATGAAGTGGATCTTTGAAATTTGAATCTTTAATGCATGTGTCAAATTAAACAGGTTCTGCTTTTCATCCATTTGAATTAGATTATAGTTAAATACATTTATATTGTTATTACTTTCAGGAAACTGTTTCAGATAATTGATCCAAAATAAACTTTTCTTAAAGAGTTCTTTATTTCAATATTTGCTTTTGGAAAGGAAGGATGGTTTACTGAAATTGATCTTAAACTGTTAGTTTTGCCTTCTTTTTTAACATAATATATTTCCTTGAGATATAATGGAGTCAAATTGTTGGAAATTTTAAGCCAGTCTAAGAAACTTTTGTTCACCTAATATTTTTTGTTGCTCTTTTCAACATTATCAAGGATTAGTCTGCTTGCGCTTTCTTGCATACTTTGCATTTCATCACAAGAAATAAAAATATTACTTTCTTGGGAAAAGATGTGAGTGCTCATTTGTAGCATAATTTATTTGGAAATTTAAAAAGGAATTTTTAAAAAAATGAGAGGTAAAAGATGAATTTTTAATTTGCAACCCTAGCTTTTTAAAAACCTAGTTACAAAATTGGTATGTAAGATGAAGCTAGACAAAATTATAAAATATACATACAGACACATACTGACAGTACACTGAAAAATGCATTGCTAATTTTTTTAAAAATTGAGTTACAATTAGCAAAAAAGAGGTGATTGCACTTTTTTTATTTTTGTCAATATCATAAATTTACAAAACAGCATATCCTAATGGAAGAAAAAAAATTGATGATTATTTTCTTCACTAAAAATTGAAAAGGTAGAGAATACAAACTTTTTCTTACAAGACAATGTTACAGCTAACTTCATCCTGTCACCTAGGTAAGCACTGAGGGCAAATTAATGCATTGCCATATATCAGTCAAATCATAACAAATGCTTGGACTGCTGATCAGTACTCATGCTGGTATATGTTTGAGGCCTGTGATTGACAGGCATACTATACATTCAGGTCAAATACCCACCACCCCCTACCATGCATCATATGTAATTTCAGTTGTTATTATTTCCACATTTTTCCAATGTTGATGAAATTTTCAGTATACACTGCAAAGTTAATAGTAATTCATATGGAGTAATATCAAGATAAAAGACCCAGACATACTATTATGTATATTGTGAATGAGTAGGCATGGTTGTCTCTGCTTTGGCAATAGGTCAGTTTACCCCTAATGACCTTTACTTATGATCTTACTGCCCGATGACCACTTGAAATATATATGTATATTCGAAGGGAACAGGAAGTATATCTGCCATCTGTCTAGAATTTCCAATCCAAGTGTCACATACTGGCCCAGACTACTTCTAAAAGTTCAAAAACCTTATACTTAAGTTGACAATTTTATATCTTGCTTCTTCGATGGATGAATCAAAATCTGTGCAAAGTTTAATATAGTCAGATGCACATATGTAGACAGAAAATGTTACCTTGGTGAATTATTAACATGTCATGAAAACTTTCTGCATCAAATCAGGAAAGTTTCACAAGTTTGCTTGATAAAAAAACATTAAAAAAACTACGTAATTTTTTATTGCAGTTTTTATTTTTCAGTTTTTCTAATTTCAGAAACACAATGGCAGAACATCCATCTTCTGGTAGAGATATCCATGCATGTGAGGAAGAGACATACAAGAACTTCCATGAATATAATTTTGATGCAAATCCAGGATTTATATCTGGTTGGATAAAAATCAGAGACAAAATTGAGCCTGCCAGATATGAGCAAGAGCTGTTAAGAGCTAAACTTTTCTTTTACTCCAGGTGAGGTGCATTCCTATTACAGTAGCTTTCTCTCTCTCTCTCTCTCACACATACACACACACACACACACACACACACACACACACACACACACACACAACACACACATGTAAAGTGATAGATGACCAGTCATTTGGGTCCTTGCCTGGATGGCAGTACCTCACTATGTTGGAATGAAGCCTACTGAATTTTTTAAAATTAGTATAGGAGTTGTAAATTCCATAGACCAATTTTTGATGCACAAATGACTGTCTCATATCTAGTAATGGTTGCATGACCCAGGCATTGAACTGATTTGTGCATTTATGATTTAAAACTTTTTTTGATATAGTGCATACCAACAGGTCTTGACAATAATTATAAGATCCCTATGATTGATTGTAGCTGCTACAAATGTAAAGTTAACCTAATTTTGACATTTCACATCCATTGACCTGGGCATTTGATATTACTGAATGCAGAGTCAATTGGGTACTGACTTTATTTAAGTCTAATGTACCAATTAAATTGATAAATATTGGGTGCAAGAAATTTGATTAAAGTGTACTTATCAAATATTTATAAAAGCTGACTGAAGTTACTTTGACCTTATACCTTTTAGACTCAGAATCAACAGGGATCTATCCCTAACCTACTATAGTCTACCTATGACAAGTGATGAAGAGTAAGCCAAGAAAACTTGACATACCATGCAGAAAGGCCAACATATAAAAAGAGTCATCCCAGACATTGATTTTATTTGATGACATCTATGAGACCTCATGGTATAATAAACTTTGAACCAAAAATTGAAAAGGAATTGACATCTATGTTGCCATCCCCACCCCTGTTTTGTCACTGCAGTATTTTTTTAAAAAATCAAAAAGGAATATTGATTAAGAAAAATCTGTTTATGTATTTTTGATTAGGGTTCATATTTCTTTTTGATGGGTCATGCTTGTTTGTATTCCTATTACCAGGTTTCTATTTGTTTCATCTCCAGGTCTAAATTTTATTTTTAGAAAAACTGACTTGCAGATCCCCTGTTTAGACATTACACATTATGGCTGATTTCCTTACCGCTTTTGGTGATTTTTGTGTTTCATGCCAGGGATTGATATTTGTTCATCTGTTTCATATATACAAGAAAGCCATAGTGACTTGTTCAAAGGAATTTTATATAGTATTTTTACCTGTGCACAATTTTTTTCTCCAAAACAATAATTTTTTAATATTGCCACAGTGCCAATAAAAGGTAACTTGTTCTGTAAGTAAAATGTCTTTACCTGTGAGGCCCGTAGTCATGTCTGTGTTTTTCAACCCAGTTAAAATCCCTTCATATTACCATTTTCCATTGAGAGATTTTTTACAGGTACATATTCTGTTAAGTTTGTAATAAATTCTACTTTTTTCTTACTGTATGTGAATGGTAGATATACATTTATTACATGCCATTCACTTATTTCTATGTGTAATAGTCTCCCTTGAAAGAAGTCATTTATTACTACTGGTACATTTTCCTATCATTGTTTAAAGAGACCATTCTTTATTATTATTGCAGTTCTTGTGGTTTAATCATTTTTACTGTTGCTGCATAGAACTATTGTGTTTAATTTCTCCTTTGTTTAATTGATACATTTTTTCCAGTGAGTTGTCTTCTGTAGTTATATTATGTTTTTGGGGGGTTATCTCATATAGTTTATTTAGTTGTTTGTTATTTAGTCCATTTATATTTAGTGATATGATGCAAAGGATTATGCCTTTCATGGTGCCTTTAAAGGTTGGTAGTTTTGGCCAAAACTATGTATAATTGTTTTATTTATATTTGCATTATTATTATTATTATTATTATTATTATTATTATTATTGTTGTTGTTGATATTTTTATTTCTGTTGTTGTGTTGCTTATACCTTTTTCATGATTCAGTTCATTTCTGCATTTATTTTAGTTTTTTTTAGTTTGCTTTTGTTCATTTTTTGGTTTTTGGTTTTCCTGTTTACTTAGTTTTGATCTGTACTCTATTGTGATTTTGATTGCTCTGTGTTGTTTCTTCAGTGCAGTTTGCTTTGGTTGTTTTTTCTGCGGTCAAGGCATTAGTTATTTCTTTTCTCTTTGCTTTCAGATGTGATCTTTGCTGGTTGACCATCCTATTTATCTTTGCCTTTGTTGGCTATTCTGTCGAAATTGTGTATTGATGTGTTATTGTTTTGTTGGTTTGGATGCTTAAGTCACCAGTGTTGCGTCCTTCTCACCCTAGTGAAATTTGTGCTATTTTTGTTTCCCTTGTTGGTTGTCTCTTTTATTCCTCACTGGCTTCATTCTCTGTTTGAGGGTCTGTCTCTTTGGTATTCACTACATCTTCCTCAAAAACCTGCTTTTCCAATCTGTAGTTTAATCTAGCCTTTGTTCTGTCTTTTGGCTATTTTTGAACTGTTTGTTTTTGTTCTGTCTGTCTGTATTGTGAAAATCCTCCCACTTTGATGTTGTTGACTGAGGGCAGATTTCCATCATTTGTTAATTCCCTTTCAGTTTTGTTTGTACATGTTCATCTATCTGATAATTACTGACTGATGTATCTATTTTTACATCTTCTTGTGTTGGTATGTGTCCATCTATCAGATTGTCGTTGATAGATGTGTCAAATTTTATGTTTTGTGCATTAGATGGAATGCTGACAGTTTCAGCATATCTTTTTGTGCAGTTTGGTTGAAATATGGATTTTGCAATCCTTTGGGACATAAATGCAACCTATGTACCATAAACCCCATGTTGGAGTGTTATGTATATCTATATTATGGGTATTATTGTTCATGATTACAGTTTGTAAAGGTTATTTAGTTAATACCATTTTAAATACTACTATTCCTCATGAATGAGTTTGTGCTGTAAGATGAGTCATGTAGATTGTGCATAGAGCCATTCATAAAGTTCCAAGGTTGATATGTACTGTAATTTAAGTAAACATCACATGATATGAATAGTGATCATGTCTTTTCTAACAAGGCCAAGCTCACCTAATATTTGATTAGCTAGTGTAACCCAAGTGACCTTGTTTACCCATTCAAATCTTTCTGGAAGGAAGAGCATCATGTCCCATCAAGTCACATTATCCTGACACCAGGTCAACCAGTCCTAACAGTAACCTCTTAATGCTGAGTGACAAGCGAGGCAGCTGTTAGTACAATCTTTGGTATGATTGGGCCAGGCTTCGAACCTGTATCTGAGGTGGACGCTTTAACCGTTAAGGCCATCATATGAAAAGGAGTATTCAAATGACTAAATGCCTGTTAACAATTTCATCTCAAACATAGATGGATTTTTAATAAAGATCTGGTATGTACATTTTGACCAGAAAAGCTTGTCATTAGACATGGTTTCAGAAATACAGGAATGCTGATTTACCTCAAGTATTTACCCAAGAAATGAACTTCTAGGTTTGACTGTACAGTGAATTCATTATTATTTGTAGGGTAGAAATTATTTTTTGCACTTGGTAATTGATAGAAGCAAGGTTAATGACATAGTGAACAACCATCCCTCTTTGGAAATAATATAATGCTTTACCAGTTTACCCAGCTCATGAATGTAGGTACTGATGAAAAAGTATAAATTTTTATTTATGATTATAAAAAAATAAAAATTAATACCCATGATTCCCAGATTAGATAGGTATAAGGGATAGATAGCGAGAAGAATAGATTTGAAAGCTATTGTTGGTTTTAGCAGTCCTTTTAGCAAATTATTGGCTATATCATGCTGAGCAAATGGGAGCTAAATACCTTTCCTAATGACACCAAGGCAGCTGACCTTGCCAGATATTGAACCCGCATACTTTGTTGATTATAAGTCCAATGCTATACCAAATGAGCTACCAAGATAGATTGGTATATAGGTAGAAAATAGGGATGTAGATAGGTAGATACATATATAGGTAGGTAGGTAGTTTGAATTAAATTATGGACACTCATACTGCACTCTTTCTACCTGCATGCTTTTCGTTCCATATTTAAGAACAATAGAAAAAGTGGACAAAGAGGAATACGAGAGATGGATAGTCAGACATCAATTGAAGGGTAATAAAGGTACGAATCTAATTTTTATCACACATGACTTAGTATATTCAGTTGACATGGTCTATCTCAATTAAAACACTTCAGGGAATTAAGTAAATGATTTGCATTCTAATATTATACCTTACTACTGACACTTTATTTAAAATTACAGCTATTGTACTTTTTTAATACTTATGATTATGAAAAACTTGCCTCTGCTGGCAAAATTCTGTCAATGAATCATCACTAAATCATTACAGATATTGGTCATATTCGGACTGTCCATTGATTAACATCTCACATTTTGACCTGATAGACAGATAGTTTTTACAATTACTGATGTTCAGTGTTCGCCTTTGTGGTAGAATAGGGTAGATATGCCTTCCTATATGTCATAAGAGCTGATTAATGGAGTCAAACTTTCTGTCCGGAGATGTGCCCTGTGATGATGTTCCAACTGAGAGGGTCATGGACATATAAACACTATGCAGTTTGTGTCATAATTTGACTTTATATTTAAAGAATATTACCACTTTCTGCTTCTGTGGTTTTTTGTATGCCTTTACTTAAACGTATTCTGCCCTGTATAGCTAGGATTGTGCAGATGTGCTGTTGAACATACATACATACATACATACATACATACACACACACACACACACATAGATAGATACATACATACATACACACACATAAATACATACACACACATACATACATACATACATACATACATATTAGCTTCATAGAGGCCATGTTAATATAAATTTATATGAGAAATTGATCTCATGAAGAGTTAAAGCTTGACAGAACTCAGTGTGCCTAAAAAAAGGTTTAAAAAGTGTGACTGTAACAAAAAGTATAATGAAATGTGTTTCTGTATTCAATCCTGAAATATGTAGTAAATTTTTACCATTT
Organism: Sinohyriopsis cumingii; assembly: GCA_028554795.2. Taxonomy (NCBI): domain Eukaryota; kingdom Metazoa; phylum Mollusca; class Bivalvia; order Unionida; family Unionidae; genus Sinohyriopsis; species Sinohyriopsis cumingii. The sequence continues at coordinate 108,684,475 of CM068824.1, read as the reverse complement.
CAATGACACTTCTCTTTATTATTTTGTCCTTTTTATAACATTAATTCTTGACAGATGATTGTACCACTGGTAGTGGTATGGAAACTTCCACAGGTGAGTTTGGCCATGAAGCTGGGAGTGACAGGGGAGACAACTCCATTCAAAGTAGTGTTCCAGCCATTGACCATACACCAAGAAGAATGAAATCGGATTATGTAAATCCTAAAGACAGGTCAGATGACCAGCTTATGGGTCATCTGGAAGAGAAAGCAACATTTTGTGGTACAGATAATATAAAACAGGGACAGAAAGAAAATGCATGCAAATGTAGTGTTATGGATAATGGCAGTAATGTACTAAAAAGAGGTAGCTGTGAGAAAGCTGGTGCTATAGACATTGATGGTAATGTACTAAACAGAGGTAGCTGTGAGAAAGCTGGTGCTATAGACATTGTTGGTAATGTACTAAAGGGAGATAGCTGTGAGAAAGCTGGTGAAATGAATTCTGACGTCCATGTAAATTGTGACACAGAAATGGAGACCAAGTACAGTGAGAAAAAGTCATCAATAAATTACCCATCCAGTTTTTTGGAGTTAATCAGTTTACTGGAAAGTGGCTGCAAAATTCCTGGCATTGAGGAACTGAATGTTGAACCCACTAATGAGAACCCAACTCCATCAACTTTAGACAGGAAAAGTAAACCATGGGAAAAATGATATTTAAAAAAAAATAATAAATACAAAATTTGGTGAAATTATTTATTTTGTCCACACTTTTTAGAGGAATCACAATTTTGTTAAGAACTATAACTGCAAGGCCGTGCTTGGTTGATGGGGGTACAGCTATGCAGTCTTCTGATGTGTGCACTATGAAGGACTAGGGTTATGGGCATGGTGTAATTTTTGTCCCAGAAATTCAAAACATAGTGACTTGATTTTCTTTTTCCTATTACATATGTGATGGTACATGTCCTAAGCTACACCTCTTGTAGTTGAATACTAACCATGCTAAATGGTGTAAGGTATATAAAACTGATGCCACACCTTGGAAGTAATATATATGTGTGTGCGTGTGTTTTGAATTTTTAACATAGCTTTAAACAATTTAAGTCATCTAGCTACAATGTCAGCAGTGTGACAGTTTATAGTGATGTCTAGCAGTTTATAGTGATGTCTAACAGTTTATAGTGATGTCTAACACTGGGACATCATGCCGCATACATATAGCATGATTTCCCACCAAGTCATATTATCCTGACACCAGGCCGACCAGTCCTAACACTAAACTCCTAATGCTAAGCACCAAGCAAGGTAGCTGCTTGTACCATTTTTATCAGTCTTTGGTATGACTTGGCCAAGGTTTGAACCAGCAACCTCTCACATCTGAGGTAGATGCTCCAACCACTAGGTCACTGTAACGATGAAGTAGCATATAACATTACCTTTGTGTGTTGATCCAGCAATGTGTTTATTATCCCTAGTTTTATGATTTGTATTTAAGTCAGTTTCTTTGTAGGTCCAGCCATCTGCTGTCATCCCATGCTTATGTTTTGTATTTAGGTCAATTTCTCTATAGATCCAGCCATCAGCTCACAATCGCATGAGTTTTTATTTTTTTATATTGAGGTCAGTTTTTATGCACATTGGCTGCAGGGTCTTAAAGCTTTGTAGTGGATAGCACTTTGAGATTGTAAAAGTATTACTGTAGCTTCTATTTCAAGCTTCTTTGACTTTGGTTGAGGTATGTGTTGTGAGAGAGGGTTCTCATACTGATGATTTCATCTTTATCCAAGCATTAAGGCATATGGTGTACCAGTCAGGTCAGTGTTGAGAGGTCTGGTCCTAGAGAGAAAAATGCACAACTTACATTAGACTCCTTTTATACCCCAGTTGTGTCCTGAAGTCAAGTTGCACTGTAATTTGCAAGGTCATGCAACTTGATGTGTGGTGTGTCCTTGTAAGTGCATCACTCTGCTTTTAAAAGGTGACCACAGTGACCTATTGTCTTTGGCTAAATATGGTATTTAAGTTAGACTTCTTTGCCTTATCTGATGCAGCTTTGTATGTATATATATATATATATATATATATATATATATATATATATATATATATATATATATATATATATATATATATATATATATATAGGTAAGAGCAACACTCTCAGAGGTGGAGAGACAAAATGAGATTAATATTGAAAAATATTAAATTGTCATAATTATGTAACAGTATGGAGTTACAGTTGGTCATCAAGCATGGACTTGTCATGGCAGAATTACAATATTCAGTATACAAATAACCTCCACCACTGTATTTTAATTAAAAATACAGTGCCCTCCTCCCCTCAACCCGCACATTCAACTTTTATAAGACCACTGTCCCATATATAATTGATTTTATATAACACAAGAGCACATCATTAAGTATCAGAGATTCATATATATATATATATATATATATATATATATATATATATATATATATATATATATATATACAGAGAGAGAGAGAGAGAGAGAGAGAGAGAGACACAGAGAGAGACAGACAGAGAGAGAGAGAGGATTACAAATATACACCATACAGAACAGAACGAGTTTTCTCAGGATTCTACAGGAGAATGCTTGACAATAGTTACAGAATTTTATATATATGAATAAATAGCATTTTCATGCAGGTTAGAGAATTTTAATTCATACTCTACAAAGATTCAAACCTGGGTCCATGGCGAAATGATGGGTGCTGCTCACCAGTGTACCCAGGTTCAAATCTCTAAAGTGTGAATTAAAATTCTATAACCTGTATATATATATCATTACAAAGTGTAAAAATTATTGCGAATTAAATCCCAAATAATCCTAAATGCCCTATCACAAATCCAAAAGCACAGAGTGTTCTGAATATCTTCTAATAGTCTTGAATATCATGATGTACCAAAATGATTTAATCCAGAATGTCTTGGAATGAGTTCTCAACAATCCCAAAATAATGTGTGATCCAGTCAATGATCACTTGAGTAATTCCAATGAATGATTTAAATAATTCTTCTTGAATTATATCTGAGCACAGCTGCAAACTCTGATCATAGATTTCTAAAAGACTGATATGAAACAGGAATTAAGTCTTTGTTTATAAAACTTTCATTTTCATACAAACTGTCACCTTACCTATGATACAACATGATGTTCTGGAAAACTGATCATTTCCAATGGGACAATTCCATCAAATTGTAAACAAGTTTGATACTAGAATATTTTGAACTCAAAGCTATGTCAGCATCTTATTTGCAGCTTTCAATCATGGACAAAAGTTAGCTGTGTAAACATGTTGTTTGCATATAACCATTATCTTAAAGTACAAGCTACAATCATAGACAACAATTAAGTGCACTATATATATATATATATATATATATATATATATATATATATATATATATATATATATATATATATATATATACATATAATGTTCATTTATCATATTTTATATTGTCTTCAACTTATGATGTTTAAATTATGAGTACAATGCCTAAAACAATCCATGGCTTGTCTGAATTTGATTGGAACACTGTTGCTTGTCCTTTGAGTTCAAAGATGACCATGATATCACTAATTGGTTTGGTTTCTGTGAGTAAATGAATGGCTGATTAGGCCAATTTGTGTCCTGAACTGTCTGTGGCTCACTTGGCAGGAGACGCTCCTTATTTTTGCTTGATCAGTAGAGGTTGTGCTATTTTGAGATTTACACTGCTCATGCTTTTGCACTGCCTCTGCAGTTGTCCTTTATTCCAAATTTGTAGCTTCAGCGTGGATTATACTTCGCCAGGTGGAGCAGTCATGTGTGAACTCTTCCCAAGATACATGGTCAGTGTTGGGGTATAGTTCCCTGAATCCATATTGATTGTAAGGGTTCATTCAGTTTCTGTGCCGTTTCTTAGCTTTCATCTTTTTAGACTAATTCAGGTATAGCATCTGCTCCAGGTCGTTTTGCCATTTGACATCATGTGGAGTGCTTTAAGTTTCAGTCACCTGTGGATGATCAGCAAGTGATATGTTGATTTCTACTTGAGGCAGTCAATCAGTCTCCTTCATCTTTTGAGACACACATATCACACATATCCCTAGACATACCTATTTTAAAAAAAATTATTTCCATCTTCGTCAAGTTTGACTACCATTTGGTAATATTGTACAAGTTATTTTTGATTAATTATCAAGTCAGTTTTCCTCATTTCTTAACGCATTTGGTAAAGCATTGAATACAAAGAGAATATCGGCCACATTAGTTTCATGAAAGTGCAGAAAACGTATTCTGTGGTAATTGAAATAACTGGTATATAGTTTACTATGAACACTGTCACTGTGAGCTGAATATGCATAACCTCAAAGTTCTGCCTTATATCATAACATAGAAGAGATCACAACGTTGATTAATGAAAAATAAAGCCGAAAGTGGTTAAATATTACCTTGAATCGTAATTAATGATTGTCTGGCTAGTGATGCCAAACGTTTTTTTGAAACTTATACTTGAGATGAGTTTGCGTGTAAAGAGAGGCATCATATATCTTGGGAAACATTCGTTTCTATAAGCAATAATTTGTGTTTTCTTAATATTAATCTTCATCCCTGTTTCAACCACAAAATTTGTCAACAGTCTTCATTTTGAAACCGTTGATTTATCACAGCATCTTCATAAAGTATATACGAGGTCTATAATGTCTTCTATCAGAAGAGAGTCAAGTCGTATATAAATAAATGAACAAGTCGTATATAAATAAATGAACAAGTCGTATATAAATAAATGAACAAGTCGTATATAAATAAATGAACAAGTCGTATATAAATAAATGATCAAGTCGTATATAAATAAATGAACAAGTCGTATATAAATAAATGATCAAGTCGTATATAAATAAATGAACAAGTCGTATATAAATAAATGATCAAGTCGTATATAAATAAATGAACACTCAGAGGATATGGAATACAACCAAGACAGGTTCCTATATTTCTAGTAAAACTATGCACTGCTCCAAAAGGTAAGTGTACATTGATACTGTAGTGTCAAACAAATTGTCATCTTCTTCTCTAAACATTCAGTAAGCTTTGATTGAACTGTCCATTCAGACACCCTAGGCCGCTCTGGTGGCCTAGTGGTTAGAGGGTCCGCCTCAGATGCGGGATGTCGTGGATTTGATCCCCGGCCGAGTCATACTAGAGACTTACAAAAATGGTACTGACAGCTACCTCGCTGGGCGCTCAGCATTAAAAGGTTAGTGTTAGGACTGTTCGGCCTGGTGTCAGGATAATGTGACTGGGTGGGACATCATGCTACATGTCTGCGGCATGATGCCCCAGTGCTGGACATCGCTATAAACTGCCACACTGCAGACATCGTAGCAATATGACTGAAAAATTGTTAAAGCTACGTTAAAAACCCAAATCACACACACAGACACCCTAGAAAAATCAAGAAAAAGTCGATACCGTTTGACACAATGTTTAATCAATCATTTCTGCACTAAAGTTTAGAGAGTCAACATGTTATCTGCGGGAGAGTACCTGTTTCGGAAACCAGACTGAGCTTCATTAGTTACCTCCCTTTCATGTGAATCAGGGTGGGTGGGTTAGGGTGTGTATGTGATTTGGATTTTTAACGTTGTTTTTAACTGCAGTGTGGCAGTTTATAGTGATGTCTAGCGTTTGGTGCATCATGCTGCAAAAATGTAGCATCATGTCCCACCCGGTGACATTATCCTGATGCCAGGTCGACCAGCCCTAACACTAACCTCTTAATGCTGAGCGCTAAGCGAGGCAGCTGCTAGTAACATTTTTGTAAGTCTTTGGTATGACTCGGCCTGGGTTCGAACTCGCAATTAAAACCAAGGCAGACGCTTTAACCACTTAGGTCACCGGAACGGTCATGACTATATTGTCCTTCATGACAAGATGCTAGTCAACACATTGTTCAGGAGATCAGTGAGCGAAACGCTTCAGTAATTGTTGAGGTCAGTTACATCACCTTTACTAGATAAATAATCCTTCTCTAGCTGCAGGTGGGAAGTTTTCATATTGAAATACAATGTTAAACAAATGATTTAATATTAGTATAATTTCAACAACAATATAATTTAAACAGCAAGTTTAATAAGATCTCTTCCAGCATACTGTCTGGTCCCCCATCTTTCTGTGGTCCAGTATTTCAAATTCTTTTCAAAACTTCTTCATCAATAGGATATCATCAGCATCATCGTTAGAGAGAATCGATCCTGTTCTGTATGTTTACATAATTCTACTATAATATTTATTATACTTATTACATGATATATCACTTTCAAATGAATATCCTTTGTCTACTGTATCTGACCATTGTCCAGAACATCCATGGGTTTGTCCCTGCTGTCATTAAGTCACTTTTGAGGATAATCTGAATTTGTTAGTCCTTCATTTTACACAAGTTTTTAAATTGGCTCTTAAAAACAGTATCAGAAAACCCATTCGTGTTACATATTTGTAATCTTGTTGACGGCTTCATCAACAGTGACAGGAATCGAATCCAAAATTCCACTTGTTTACGGCTGAAAATCAAACTGAAAATTACCAGCGAATACATCCTGTTTATTTTCTATCCATCCAAAGTTTGTGCACATTTGTGAACCCTCATAATTCAAATCAACATTATTAAAAGTGATATGTAACGATGGCTGAGGGTTCAGAATACATTAACAGCAAATGTGATGATTACTTAGTAATCTGCAATTCTGGTACCTTCGTTTGTGAGATTTGTAAAACAAAACTCCAGAATCATCTTGATGCAAACTATGATTGATACTGTTTATAAGATTTACGTAATTTCTATGAGCAATATTCTGAAACATGTTATCACTTTAACCTAAGGAATTTTTCAAGGGTTACAACTGTCCGATTCATAGTCATTCTCCCTCCATCGGCCAATGTGGGTTTTTGAGAAAGCTTGCTAGTAGCTTCCCATGGGTCGACAGTTCCCTAACAACAAAATGTTTAAAGCATTAACTATACCTCAGATCAGTACATTTTTGATATATTTTACCGATTTTATAAATAGCTTTATTCAAGGCAACCAGCTCATAATCATGTAGAGGAAACTTCCTCGGCTACACTACCCCGAGTCTCGCTATCGCGGGTTCTTTAGGATAGGCTTTGTATTTGGAGTGATGCCCCGCTGAACCTGTCTGAGGACTGGCGCTCCAGAATGCGAAAGATCTCAACCACAGCGGGATACCATCTCATTCCTGATTTCACGTCGCCGACTAAGTAGCTGGGTCACTGAGTTGTCGGCTGGGTGTCCTGTGGTCGCCAACTGTGTCGCAGAGTCGCCGATTGTGTCGCAGAGTTGTCGGCTGGATCTTCGTCTGGTCACCGACTTGGTCGCCGAGTCACCGACTGGGTTGCTGACTGTGTCACAGAGTCGCTGACTTGGTCGCCGACTGGGTCTTCCTCTGGTTGCCGACTTGGTTGTAGAGTCGTCGAGTGAGTCGTGGTGAGAGAGAGAGAGAGAGAGAGAGAGAGAGAGAGAGAGAGAGGGCAGTGTGAAATGATGAGAGAAGACAGACATCCAGTCAAAATGTGTATTGTCGCGTTCCTTGGTCTAGCCTTGTAGCGCGTGCCTTTTGGTCGACGAAAGACCTTGTCCCTACACTTTTCCGATTCCAAGGCCTGGTTCCACACAATACCGCTTTATAACACACCACTATAGCAGCTTACTTACTTTGTTAAATTAACGACGTGTGTGCCCGTAAGGGCATGAACCTAGATTTAATGCCTGCACGGCAGGCTTATAATTAAATCGTGGGGGAAGGAATCAGTGCCACATTCCACACGCATGTATGTGCTCAAAGAGCACTAATAATTTAGCATCAGGTCCTGTGTTTTTTTTTTTTAAAGACTCCAACGACCTGAATGGAGGGCTTTCATGAGTGGGAATGGACCCAACAAACACTCATGTTCCAAGTATGTATCAGTCTGTTCCACTGAGCCAGGTGTCTACCAAAGCAGAATGAGACGCCGGTCATGATTGGTCAGACTATGACGTCTCATCGGGACAACTGAATTTTGACGGGTGGAAATTGTTCACATCTCCGTCATGGTACGAATGTCCGAGAGAAGCAAGGGACCCAGAGAGAAGGCCCAAGAGTACAGGGCCCTGAAACGCCAGCTCGTATTTGATCATATCTAGTCTAGTTATTTGTTTGGAAATACTAAAATACCAATAATGTGTAAGCCACCTGTGCATTAATCAAATCAAATAAGTATTAAAAAATGTGAACTATTTATTAATGAATTTTAAATTTTACAATGTGTACTTCAACTCACAAAATAATACCAATCAGTCAAGTCAAAATGACTCGGTAATATTTGGTATCACGCAGTAAGAATAAACCAGAATAAAAAATTTGATGGCGGTATCGAGCTAACCAACTTAGGGTTTGAATCGAGAGATTATCAAAAACGGTTTCCCAGCCAAAATGGAAGCCGCATAATTCACTTTGGCAGGTAGCTCGACCCTTTCCATATCGAATTAAACCGGGGGTCATCAGAAGCAAGACAGCACATGGTTCACTGCGCTGCTGTCGTCAGTCCACCAACAGTCAGCCGGTTCCACACTTGAAATTCAACAACCCAAAAAAACTCCTGAGGGTCCATCCGACCATTGGAGTGTTAAAACCTCAGCCGGTAATTTGCTTGCAAACTGGAGAGTAAAGTTTTCTTTTAACTACAGCAGAACCCTCCTCTATTATTCAGTAAGAGGAGGCTCGTTGACATGTGGGTATCTATCTTTATTCTTCCACATTTCTGACGGTCCCCGTGTCCGCACGTGCAGCATGATTCTCATGCACACACATGCCATTCTGTCTAGGTACCAGCCAGAGCTCCGATGTTACTCCCTCGATGTCGCCAAAGTGAATGAATGAATGCACCACTGCAGCCACAGTTGGCACGTACATATACCCTGGCGGAATTACGTGACTCAAAATATAAGACGCTAGATGGCACCACAAAGCCCGCTAACATTTAAACTCAGGGCATAAACTTTACCGAAGCGAAAATTACTGTCCATAGATTTTCATCGTTATAGTAACATTAAGATCGAGGTGACTACAACTAATAATAAAACTGTGAAACGTAAAGGATTTTAGCGAACACTGAACAAAAAGTCCGGGGGAAAAAATGTTGGCGTTGACTAAAAATGGAACCAAAATTCTAGAACTCATGCGGATATTAGAGTAGACTGAAAAAATCCAGACAAATGTAAAAGTGTTTTCATACACTAGAAATAGCAACAACAAAACAATTAGCACGTTAGCAGAGACTAAGAAAGTCTGAATTTTTTTAATATGGTCGAGACTAAATGTAATATTTAAATTTCCAAACTGAAACTGAATTTATCAAATATTTAAAATATTTTCCTCCAAGATGTAAAATTTATGCCAAGAATTTCTACAAATATAAAAAGAAATTAGTTTTAAATGTGAAAATGTTACAATTTACAAACAAAAGCTACGGAAACTATACTTAATTTAGCGACCGCTCCGGTGGCCATGTTGTTAGAGCGTCCGCCTCGGGTGCGGGAGGTAGTGGGATCGATCACCGGCTGAGTCATACCAAAAACTTACAAAAATGGCACTTACAGATGCATTGCTTAGCGCTCAGCATTAAGAGGTTAGTGTTAGGACTATTCGGCCAGGTGTCATCATAATGTGACTGGGTTAGACATCATGCTACATGTCTACGGCATGATGCCCCAGTGCTAGACATCACTATAAACTGCCACACTGCAGACATCGTAGCGATATGACTAAAAAAGTGTTGTTGTTGTTGTAGGGTTTAACGCCATTTTTCAGCACACGATAGGCTATACATGGCGGACAGTATTAATGGTGGAGGAAGAACCCGGCGAAACCCCGGAAAGAACCACCGACCCACGAGAAGTTACTGAAAAATTGTTAAAGCTACGTTAAAAATCCAAATAACACACACGCACACACACACACACACACACACACACACACACACACACACACACACACACACACTTTAGCGAGGATTACAAAATATCAGAACAGATTTAAAATTGCAAACACCATTTTACAAGTTCTGAAAGTTACGTATACAAAAATTAAACATTTCACACTGTTTTTAGTGACCAGCACCACACACCTACTAACGAAAATTCAGTGGAGCATCCTGCGTGAAGGTAAATATCCGTTCTAGAAATTAAGGGGTGGACAGAGAGAAATGATGTCCAATATAATATATTTTTCCTTCAATAAAACGAGCAAACTCAGTGTTTTCCAGAACAAACAGTTTTTAAGCAGCCCCGTTAATGAAATATTTATTTGAAGAAGGTGGATCGTATCGAGTCCATTCCTTTTTATTTACAATTACCTAAAACATTCAGTAGGAATGTATTTAGAAAGCTGGCAAAGTTTTGGAGTCCGACTAGACTTCCAGCGATCTCATACAGTACCATTTTGCCATCAATACACACTACTTTTGTATGCTAAAGAAAATAGATAGCCATTATTTTCACATACCCACTTTTGTATTCTATCATCGTATCTAAAATATTCACGGCCAAAAAGAAGTCACTCAGTGTTGTGAGAGATATCCAAGGCTGCTTTGATGAATAAAATACACCAAATATTGTCCACACACCTTGGAATCTGATCCTTGTAATCACATATTATTGAACTGAATCGATACAAGATTTCTCTTAAAGTCAATCATGCAATCTTTTTTTAGAGGAGGTAATCTATAATGATCAAATTAATCCACATTGATCGTTGTACGAGGAAAACGGTTACCCGTTGGGTTCATGGACGAGAATGAGAAAATGAGAAAAATAAATGAAGCTGAAAAAGAAAAATTCAAATGAAAATTTACGATGAAAATTGGGAACTGAAAAATTGAAAATGAATATTTACAAAACTTAAGTTAAAAAATATAAAATCTAAAAACGGATTATGAAAATAATGAAAATGAAAATTAATAAAACATCGGATGAAAATTGAAAATGAAAAGTTAACAAATGAAATTGGAAAAACTAGGTCTGTATATGAGAATTAGAGAGGAAAATTGAAAATGAAAATAAAGAAGAAAATAATGTAAGAAAATGAAAATTGTTAAACCAAAATTGAAATAAAAAGTATTTTTAAATTTTCATATTTTGTAAGTATAGTTTGATTTGTAAATGTTTCACTTGTAAAACCAACCTTTTACAATTGATAAACTATTATTTGTACAAGTTTTGCATTTTGGTGGAGATTTCTTTTTATTTTAATCTTCAATGTTTAAAAATGCCAGTATTACTTTAAGTTTCGAAAATAAAAACAATTCATGTTTTTTTTCTGTCTCCGCTAACTTTCATGTAGGTTTCGGAATTTTGGTACTAATTTTAGTCTGGGCCAACAGGTTTACATATTTTCCGGATACTTTTAAGTCCTCACTAAAGTCCATACCAGGTATAACGGTACCAATTGCGCAAGTCCAGGTGGGTGGAGCTTAAGGTGCATTCAGAAATAAAGAACAACACTAGCTGTGATTGGTGCATTATGTAAGAGTTGTACTTTCTGTTAGGCTTTAAAAAAAGTTCAGCCTCTTGGCAACATGCGAGACTATGTTAATTCCTATCTAGATCATATTTTGTATTTTTTTTTTTTTTTTTAAATTTGGTACACATGGCTGCAACTGAGTCTGTTGTGACTAGATAACTCTTACCCCTGTCTAGTTCAAGCAGAGTTATCTCTCTTAAATGCCAAGGAGTACCTGGTTTTGTCCTTGTCAAATTGACAACCTAGCATTGTTCTATATGACAGTGTGTGACATGCATGCTGAGGTAGGATAGAAAGTATATTTATTTCACAAAATATTAGCATTGAGGTATATGGAAAAACAGTTGGTACCGTGATACCACCAGCTTTTAGTCACGTCCATTTTAGTGTTGTTATGAGTTGATTCTTTGAATAAAGCAGTTTACAAAACTGGTATAATATATGCAAATTTACTGATCTGAGATATAGATTATGCTTTATATATAAATCGTGGCCATATACATTTAGTCTCTAGACAGCAGATCACTAAACACAGCGTGTGGATGGCATAATCAAACGCAATAATTCTTATTTGCTTTCCTAACATCTCGTACGTCCTTAATTGCACAAGTGCTTGCCAAGATTTTCAAATTTATCATGTTTTGCAATTTTGCTGAGGTAACTATGGAATTAAGAGATTAAAGACTTTCATCAATGGATGACTTGATGTTGACTTCTGATTGAAGTGCTGTAAATATGCCACCTCAATCATAGCACGAAATTCTATCTATCTATCTATCTATATATATATATATATATATATATATATATATATATATATATATATATATATATATATATATATATATATATATATATATATATATATATATCTATATATATATATATATATATATATATATATATATATATATATATATATATATATATATATATATATATATATATATATATATATATATATATATATATATATATATATATATATATATATATATATATATATATATATATATATTAGTTAATCTGCCTTAAACACCGTAAGTACAACTGATTGGATCATGCACTGTAGAGTACTGTTATTAGTTCTAGTTCTAAATTTTCAGTAGGGCTTAAAATAAAATTATGAAAGATAAGATTAAAGTCATTTGCAGTTGGCCCTGTTTTTCTGATGTGTCATTCTGGACGAGAACATCTGCTGACTCGTGACAAATACCTCCTTTACCTGTCAGAAATGTACTGGAGGTTATCTGCGATGTTCGCAAACATTTCGCTAAGGGATACCATATTCAGATTTTCCCAGAGAAAACAAATTCAGACATAAAGATGTTCTAGATTTTGATTTGGTATTACGTCACGAAATTCAATTCTTGCCATCTGGGTCACACACGCAACTGAGGGATCTTGAGAGATAATGGCTTATAACCGTGGTCGAAAGTGAATGGAACTAGTCAACACGTTCAGAATGCGAGGAGTCGGTTCAATTATAGCTGTTTTCTTCATAGCATTTAATGGCGTCCATTTGCTGAAAATTGGCGAAGGCGACATTGTGTATGAATTTCGTCATGTAGATTTCACATGGAGCAACAAGTCCATGAAGGAAGCATATGTAGCTAATAAAACGTATATTGTAGAAAACTGCCTGATCTCTGGAATCAAGATATACAAGGGGAATGTCTACGTTACAGTCCCCAGGTGGCGTAATGGTGTTCCAGCCTCTTTAAATCGAGTTGTGAGAAATGGAACAGGAAATGAGCCACGCGAGCCGATTCTGGAGCCTTTTCCCTCCTGGGAGATGAATAAATTAGGGGACTGTCGATTCCTTCAGTACGTTCAAAGTATGGAGATAGATCCTAACACGGGCTGGATGTGGATAATTGACGCGGGAAGAATTAATCTTTCACCTATCGATGGATCATCACCACAGAATCTTTGTCCCGCCAAACTTGTTATTTTTGACATCAACAACAATAGAGTTGTCAGGAACTATGAATTTCCGAACGAAGTTGTTAACAGGTCGTCTAATTTCCTGAATGACATTGTACTCGATTATGTTGATGGTCAGGTACGGTTCGCTTACATCACAGACACATTTGACGCCAAGATAGTGGTCTATGATTACCTAACCAACTCCTCCTATATGATACATCATCCGTCCATGTTGGGTGGGAAGGATTTTCCTGTAGCCGGAACTAATGTGAATGGTATAGCACTCTCCTATGATTTCACAACATTATTTTTTTGTCCTTTGTCAAGTCTAAACTTATACAAAGTTCCTACTTTAACTTTGAGAACTCGCGGCGATTTCAACTCCACGGTGGTAAACATGGGTCAGAGACGTGCCCAAACGGGTGGAATGGTGGCAGGGCAAAGGAACTTATATTACGGAGCTCTTTTCCAGCATGGCGTTGATAAACTTCCAGTAGACGCTCCATCAACAGCAAACAGCTCGAATGTTATCACACGAAACGACACGATAATCTGGGTGGACACACTCGCATTTGATGGAGAATATTTATGGTTTGTTGCTAACAATTTTAATGATTTTAAACGAGGAATGATGACGTTCAACAGCTCTAAGCCCAATATGAGGGTCTGGAAGGTATATGTGGGAGAGAAAGGATATCTGGTTCATGCCTAATCCAAAACTCTGTTGAACAGTTCTATGAAATTTAGAACGTATAAGATACTCGATTATTTTTCGGCTACTTCTTTTTTGCTATTATTTATGAAAGGAAGTCCATTACTTCCTGTATGCATACGGAGGCATGTAATTACACAAATGCATATAGCTGTATTTATACGTATTGCATTACTAAATACACAGACGTGGAGACTTATTACATGGCGTCACTGAATGGACAGACGGGGATTTATTACACTGATGACGTAACTTTTGCTTAATACTTTTTGTTCTTAAGGATATCGGATTGTAGTAATATTAGAACTTTAAACATGTTTTATAAGTCTGACCCACTGTGTGTTTAAGTATATTTCTTGATTATGGTGCTTTGGAATGTAAACGCTATTGTAAAATGCGTTGTTGTGATTTTTACGTTCACCTAATCCAAATATAATGCAGGTTGTATGTGCTTGAGTGCTGTCTGTTTACAAATTGTCAATAAATATACGATCGCAACAATTTTCGATACAATAAAACCGATGTAATCAAAGTACTGAATTAAAAATAAAGTCTCTAAAATTTAATTGATTTTAACTTAGCTGGTGTTCTATCTTAGACTTTATTAAAAAGGTGTCAGCTGCTGTGTATATTAAACAAGTAAAATAATACACACACATACACATGTAAGGAATAAAATGACGAATTTACTGACGTTGTCATGAAAAAACATGTCTTGACCACTGCTTCCTCAAACCCAGCTACTGTTACGCAATTTTCCGATTTATCGTATTTTACATAGCCTTTATATGTAATTTCAAGCATTACTCGTAATGTTCCACTAGATGTCACTATTCAACGTCTTTGATTAGAAGCTTTAAAAAGTTACGCAGCATACATATATATTATTATGTATGAACGTTTGTCTGCGTTTGAAAGGTACCCATTGCGTTTCGGCTCTTGATCCTTGATTTCGGTGTACTCAGCATATCAAAATATTTCCGTTTAAGGCCAGGACAAAAATAAAAAAGAAGTATGCATACAGTGTCCCTTTCTCGGTACAGCTCATCGGTATTGTGCGGTCACTCATATAACACGGGTATGGCCAAGGATTTTGGTTTAGGTATGAGAGTAGGTTTATATATATATATATAGGGCGACCGCGCTTAAAACAGTACATTTATGTCTCCCCTGAAGAGAGTTTCAGCGAGGGACCACTGTACCACTGGTACACACTTGAAACTGCAACTGGTCTTTAATTTTAATAACTATTGAAAAAATATGATATTTGATGATTTATTGACTTGAAATTACTTAACTGATTACATAATGGGAAGGTTGATTAAAAATACAATATACCCTTGTCAAAATCACGCGTAAGGGTCGTATCCCGTGCTGACAACGCATCGAAAACGAGGCTAATGTGTGTAAGGTAATTGTCTTACTTCACAAAAATCAAAGGTTCTGGTGATTTTCAAAACCGACCACTAACATTTAGACATTATGTGATTCCCTATTTCAAGCAGGTACTCCTAACGTCGAAAATTGAAGAGACATGCAAGAACTACTCTCTCAAGAACTATATAGAGTTTGACAACGGATATGGCTCTGTGAGCATAGGGAAATTTACTTTCTCAAAAACACGTGTTAACACATTTTTAAAAGAAATGCACTTAGTTCAAAATAAAACCAAGACACAGCTTTAGACCTTTGTAAGACATCAAAACAAACCAAGTAAAGAGGTAAAATGTGTTGAACTATTTTGTTGACTCTTAACATATATATGTCTCCTCTGAGATGTTCGGCCTAGGGATACTATACTAAATTTTATAACAGTGAATCTCCAGATTGTAAAGTGGAATTTCCTAACGGCGATGGTACAGAATGCCTGGCATCAGTCTTACGTAAGGAAAACAGAGACATATTAAAGGTTGTTGAATGTATTAAACTTGAAACGTGAATCGATTTAAGATACTAATTTTTAAAATTGTTTTGTTTCATAAATGTGTTATTTTATTTAAGCTAAAGCCATGCAGTCAATATAAACAAACATATTATATTTTGTATAATTTCAACCATGTAATAACATGGGGCGACAATCAATAAAGTTCTACACTTACACCAAATATGACGATCGCTCTCTCATTCTCCTATCACGCCATCTTTCGACGCTTACGTTTTTCTTTTATAAAAGGCAACAAAATCTCTTCTTTTTCATGCTAATTTATGTTAGTCTACTTCTAAAAAATTGAAAGCATCTCGAATTATTGTAGCATACAACAATGATTTGTTTTACTTAATGGCATTCTCGTGACCTGACGACTATATAGACCAAACGCTGATGAAAGTTTCTTTGATGAGAGAAAAAAATGACGATGATATGTAAATATAGACCTTTGCTGTCAGATAACTGTCATTATATGAACTCTATTGTTCTAAAATTGAACTGTCAATCTGCTTGCTTTGATGAATCTCATCAAACTGACTCGAATTCTTGACCTTGTGGAAGATACCTTGAGTTTAATACGTCGTTGAAAGCTTAACTAGTCGTATTTATTTTAATTCTTCATTAATTACTTAAGTTTTTCTTCTCCGTTTGAATAGGACAGATTATAAATTTGAAATCAGTATTAGTAGATTGTGTAATACAATTTACAGCTGTGAGCGTGGCAATGGAAAAACAAGACAGGAATATGCTGATTATGTCATAGCTTGTATTCTCTCAACCAAGTATGTTAACCGGAGATAATATAACGAGGACAATATATTATGTTTATCCTACTCATAACATTTGGATACATTTAGCTGTGATCGTTTTGATTTGCAATATATACAAATGTGTCGATAATGCATCTATAATTTTCACATTTATGTGAACTTTCTTCTGCTTGGAAAAACACAGTAGAGATTTGGTAGATACTTTAAAAATACCTATAAAAAGAGCACGAAAGTAGAACATGATTTTCATTTTCAAAAGTCCTTAGATTGCAACAGTTAAAAGTCGCTGACATCTTGATGTTTTATCATAACGTTCATAGATCTCTTCTTAGGATATGAAAACTTCCTCGAAATCTACAAAGTGCATTTCTATATTAAGCATCCTGATAATATCCGAAAACTTTTTAACAATTTATTTACTACAAGAGATCTAAATGCTATGATAGTCCAACACTTGTCGTTAGTACTCAGACACGAAGCGTACACTCTAAGCCTCGCTTTCGATTAACGAGATACTGAGACAACCAGCATAACTTTAATTTATCGGTGACTGGAAAATACTCTGTTGCTATGGTCAGGCTTCATGTTAGAGCTCACTTAGCGTATTCATCAAGTAATCTTAAAATCGAATGATTGTTTCTGATAGACGCTCGTAATTCTACGAATTCGTTAAAACTAATACTAATTTCAAGATTGAGCGTTGAGCAAAATATTAAGGTTTAAAAAAAAAACACGGTGATACAACAGAAGAACCATATTTTTCACTGTTATAGATACATCATTTTCAAGTTTCTGTTAAAAAATTACCAGACCTAGTAAATAAGACAGTGTCTAAAATCAACATTTTACAATCAGATTTATGACCGAAAACTTTACCAAAAGAGTAATTTGATTTTTTTAATTATTGAAGTTCTACTGAAGTTTGTCTAATTATTGAAGTTACTGAACTCAGGGGCGAGATTTTATAACATGTGACAAGAATGTATAAAATTAATTCTCAAGACATGCATTAAGCTATTGTCGCTATATGACGTAAGTCAGATCTGAACTAAAATTCTTCTTTTATTATGTTATTCAGGGTAAGTGCAAAAAATTACGAGTCCGGCTTGCCATATCGTCTAACTATTGCAAAAACATTGCCGTTTATCTCCCTGTATCTATATTTTAGTTGTGTGTTATTCTCTAGAATAGCTTGCTGGAGCCATGGCAGCTCAGTGGTTGTCGCACTGGTTAGAATCCTACCATCGGATCACCTCGGTCCAGCTACCGTGTTGTGCCCTTGGGCAAGGAGTTTTATTTCAGTCGCCTCAACAATATGAACCATGCTTGTGTTGTCTGTGCTCTAAAACACCAAACCAAAACCAAAACCAATCTACAGAATTAATGCAGAGACCAGTAATGGATTCTGAGAACGACATTCTAAAATGGGTAGCCAAAACTTCACATATTCCCACGAAGGGACAATGTTAGAACCATTAGTCTTGTAAGTTTAGATTTGCGCCAAATATTGTACACTTTTAATCTTCTCAGATAAGAAACATTTGCAGTCCTTCGATTCATAGCTATGTCACTGATAACAATGAGGCCACTGCAAATTATTTCTCTAAATAAAACTATATTTTACATTACATTTTGAACTTGTACTGAATATTGACCCAATAAAAATTTCAACGAGAGCTTCATTTAAAATCTAGATAACCGGCACCACAGTATGACGTGGCAAGGACATGTGCTAGCACGTTTCTAGTCGTTTCTAATCGAGTTAGTGTGTTACATTTCAGGACAAGAGAAGGTTTAAGCAACAAGATGAAAGGAAAACATGTATCTATTGCTGTTTTACTCTTTCTGTGCATTCAAGGCGTCCGTTTTTTAAAGGTTGGAGATGGTGAAATTGCATACGAATTTTCATACATAGACTATGTATGGAGCAACGAATCCATCAAGCAATCATATATCTCCAACGGCAAGTATATCGTCGAAAATTGCATCATTGCGGGTATTAAAGTCTACAAGAATAACGTATACGTCACAGTTCCCAGATGGCGAATGGGAGTTCCAGCCACTCTGAATCGTGTTGTAATGAAAAGACGAGAGAATGGGTCGCACATTCCCGTTCTGGAGCCGTTTCCTTCATGGGAAATGAACACATTAGGTGATTGCCGAAACCTCCAGTACGTCCAAAGCATGGAGATAGATCCTAACACTGGCTGGATGTGGGTTATTGACCCTGGTCGAATAAATTTATTACCTGTAAATGGGTCATCACCACAAAATCTTTGTCCCGCCAAACTAGTGATTTTTGATATCAATATGAACAGAATTGTACAAAGTTATACATTTCCAAACGAAGTAGTGAATAGGTCTTCTAATTTCATCAATGACATTGTACTTGATTACGTCAACGGTAAAGCCAGCTTTGCCTACATTTCAGATGCTTTCGACGCCAAGATCGTGGTTTATGATCATATCAACAACTCTTCCTACGCATTTCATCATTCCTCCATGGTGGGTGGCACAAATTTTCCTGTTGACGGCATTAATGTGGATGGAATTGCTATTACCTTTGATTTTTCCACTGTGTTTTATTGCGCTCTTTCTAGTCTTGTTTTGTATAAAGTACCCACGTCCACATTAAGAACTTGTGGAAGTTTCGATCACGCTGTCGTGGAGGTTGGCCAGAAACGTGGAATTACAGGCGGAATAGTCGCGGGACAAAGATATCTTTACTACGGACTGTTATTTCAAGATGGCATAGATAGACTTCCAGTGGACGCACCATCAACCGAGAGCAGCTCAAATCTCATCACCAGAAATGGAACATTGGCTTGGGCTGACACTTTAGCATTCGACGGAGAATATTTGTGGATGGCGGCAAATAATTTGAACGAATTTCGAATGGGAAATATGAAGTTTAACGGTTCAGAACCGATAGTTAGAATTTGGAAGGTGTTCGTGGGCGAAAAGGGATATCTAACCGATGCCAGTACCAGAACTTTGGTTAATGGAGCAGGGAAAACTGGAACGTTTCATGCAGTTACCCCAGTACAAGTAGTTCCAATAGGATAATATAGGAAAAAACATTGTGGGCAGAAAATAGTATTTTCTGATATAAAAATCAGCAACATTTTGTAACATTGGAAAATCAGCATGATTTTTAATATTAGAAAATGAATATAAAATATTAGAATATTTTAAAGTCAGAAAATGATTTGCTACTATCTGAAAATGTTCGATTGCCTAATACTAGTATTTGAAAAGCATCCTATTGATAGAAAGGCTTCTCCCATGTCCCATATAAAGATTTCTCCCTTGTTATGTCGCTATATTTTGTGGTTGGCCTCGCCCCTGTGAAAAATAAAAATTGCAACATGAATGAAAAAGTATAAAGTTTTTTTGTAGAGATGGAATCAAACTTACGTAAGTATGGAAAACTGACTCTTTTATTTAGTTGCTACAGCCATGTGCATGCGTATTTCAAAATATAAAACAGACTGCTGAGTTGCCAAAATTCGAAAGTAATTCTCTACTTTGAATAACAGTGAATGCATTACTACTGTTATTTTTTTTACCCTTTAAAATATTTGATGCATACTCGAAGATTCGTTTTGAAAGCCGAGTTGTTTCGATTTTATTGTCTCACGGTTGATCATGTTATATCGATTGACAGTAAGTGGACATAACTTTGTTTTCAGCATGTGCCAAATATCTCTTGATAAAGAAATCAAGTTAAGTTAAAGTCCCAGTCCCCTCATAGGTACAATTATCTGGTGATACTTGTAAACCGATTGCTTATCTTACCGCACAAGATGTTCGTTAATTTTGTCAATAAACTTCGTTATCTCTGACCAATTTTGCCCGTCCTCTTTCACTGAAACAAACATAAAAGTATACTAAGGCTTTAAAAAACAACAGCCCAGTGATCGTACTTGTTGTTGTTGTCATTATTATTATTATTATTATCGTCGCTATTATTAATATTATTATCGTGGTTATTATCATTATTATTATCATGGTTATAATAATAATAATAATAATAATAATAATAATAATAATGATAATAATAATAATGATGATTATTATTATTATTATTATTATTATTATTATTATTATTATTATTTAAAGTGCAGTTTGTACCAAAAGTAGAAAATTATTTTCCTAAACAAACAGATTCAGTTTTTTATTTAAGGCGCAATATTCGCATTTTAGTTTTTAAAATTTATGACCAAATATTTATTTTCCCTTCCATTCTTTTCGGTTATAGTTAAATTTTGGACGAATCCTTTCATATTGATAATAAATTACTTTTTGTGTCGTGTTTGTTTTCAATTTTTATTTCTTTTATTCTTCTTTATAACTAGATCTTTACGCACGAAGAGGATCAAAGTTTACATCATTTCTAAAGAAAATACGAAATTTTGTGGGTTGTTAAACGTGTCACTAGACAGAAAACGTAACTCAGAAGTCCTCACATTTAGTCTCGCTTAAACATCATCGCGATGGACTCGTAGAGATTTATACCTAGGTATAGGTCTGTACAGTCGAGTATTAACAGCATTTTTAATGTTTCGTATCCTTTTTTCAGTCTGAAAAATATGGCAAAATCCCTCATTGATACTTGTAAACATATTTATATTGTGCACACGTGGTACAATGTATTGGTGCAAAAATGGACAATACGTGCCTCTTGTGTTTGCTCTGTGATTTGATGTTACTGTCTGGCAATGTAAAATTTTGTGCAAAAGTGAAAACACGTATCACTTATAGTTATGTGTGGTTGGTTCAAAAATATGAAAATTGTTAATTTTTCTTTCGAATATTTTCACTGATCACATTCACGTTTAAAATATAAGCCCTACTACCTCCCGAATTAAGCCTTCCCAAAGACGAAATTAACTTTGGACTTGTAGAATATGTAGACAAGAGGCAATAACTCTAAGCCATTACCTCCCCTTGCCATCCACAGGTGGTGGCAGTTTTGTCTTTGCTTGTAACACGACAAGACATTGTTCATGTCACCTCCAAAAACCAAATGGATAATTGTGTTATTTTCATTCCATCCACTGACAGAAAATTTCTGATGTATTAAGGAATATTTTAAGGTGGTATACATTATTTTTGTGTTTTAATTTTCACAATAATTATATGAATTTTTTTCCACCTATGCGGACTTAGTTTATGAGTTCTCTGACATCTTGGCTCTCCACGTCTCCAGTGTATAAGAACGTGCCGATGTAGTGTTCGCACACGCTGTTTATTTATTATCCCTTGTATAGCAGGTGTTTCAGATGTTTAACGCAATATCTGTAAGATTTAATTAACGTCGGCATGATTTAAAACAGAATTCAACTAAAGCTCTAATGAGCTTTTTACCGACGTGTTTGAAGAAGAAATGAAAACAATCTAAACAGCGATTTCGGAATTTATTACTGAAGGTCTTTGTAACAGACGAATGTATACATGTCTTTCTATCTCGCTATCTCTTTTCTACTTGGTCGTTTCAGGGTCCACCATGACGACTTAGTGTGCTAAATACACGAATCCAAACCAGCGAGAAATCCCATGACTCCGTCGGCTACGAGCAGCATGTGAGAATACACGGTCGACGGTTCTAAGGAAAATTACAAGAAACAGGAATTTGACGTTAAAATTATATGACCCAGAGTACTGATGTTTGGGACATAAGAAATCAAAGAACCCATCGTACTGAAGCTTTAGGCCAGCTTTGTTGGAGACGCTATTTTATTTGGAGACTTTCTATACTTTTGGGGGAGTTTCCATCAAATTCTAGGTATCCCAGGTAGCCTAAGTCCCCCGCATGTCCGAGCATGGCCTTTGGGCCAGTAAGTCCAGGCGCATGGGGCATATAAAAAGTTTGAAGGACCATTTCTACGTCCTTCTGTCTATGTTTTAGGCAAGAAGTTCGACACTCTGGGGAGTTTCCATCCAATTCTAGGCAGTTCAAGAGGCGCAAGACCCTCCGCCTATGTCCGAGTATGACCTTCGGACCTGGATGTCCCGGCGCATATGGTTTATATTGACTTGAATGAGCCATGTTGTCTATCCGCACCTCAGTTTTAATACCGTCTCTGTTGCCGACCATGCCGTCCATCTATCTGAATCTTGATCTTTACTGTCTAGCCGCACTTAAGACTGGACGTCGTATCGGCTACCAACGGTACGGTCAAGGCGTCCGGTTTTGATTCGTACCATTAATTGGCCGCATGGCTTCCGATACATTTCGTTTTATGCCTCGTCAAATGGAGCCTTGGATGGTTCACATTGTCGTGGATCAGATTGATAGATACGTCCGTCTACCAAAATTTACAGTTACTCAGACAGTACAGTCGTGTGCACTGCTGTCCGTACATTCGACACCGCACCGATTCTCTTGATTTCGACAAGCCGACGGTATCGATTCGACGACTATGTCCTGCGGATACGGCTAGCCATCTACTCACAGATTGCCCTCTTGTACGGTACCGTGGTACTCTCATAGACGAAGGCTACGCCTCGTCTATGCCTTCGGAAATGTACTATCCGGATATCTTTATCAATCCCGTCACATGAAGAGAGTTCATCCTCAGATCCCACCATAGAGAGGACAGAGTAGAGTATGCACCAGTAGATGAATTTATGGGATGTTGCCGAAACTTAGAATGTCCGCCACACACGCCTCTTCCACACTGGCGTACAGGGCAAGGCCTCATTGAGTTATGAACACGAGGAAGTCAACACTTTATTCCGTACTTATCCGCAGTTGGGAAATGACCCCCACCCTGCGACCCCAATCCTTGCATGAAGAGAATCTGCTATTCAGTTTCGGAGACAGTCATATCAAGGGGAAACGAAACAAAGTTTATCTATCCCCACGCCTACGCTCTTACGCCGTTGACTTTGAGCTCCAAAAACAACGTTCCCGACCGACCGCAGACAGCTATCAGGTAGACACATGACTCTTGTTTGCATTGGATCGGTATCTTTCCGTCGAACGAGAAGGCTATCCAAGTTTTCAGATTGGCTTTGGTTCTTATTTGTCCTTCGTTCTATCCATTCCTGACGGAAATGCAGTCGGACTTGGCAAAGGACACTTTTGTAGAATAGATCCTGACAATTATCGAGAAACAAGTCGTAGAGATTGTTCAGGATCCACATTTTCCGGATATTTACTCCAAGCCAATTCTGGTCAGGATGCACGATGTCATTCAAGATGGCAACATCAAAATCAGTCCACCTCTCCATCTGTCCGAATGTATTTGCCATCTGTTTCGATCTGACTGACGCATATATTCACGTCCCAGTCCATCTGTCTCTATGGAAATACCTGAGGTTTACTTACCGAGGAAATTGTTATGTTTCGCGCTCACTACCGGTTCGAACATAAGTTCTTAGGCCTTCATAAGTACTCCATTGTATCGTATTCCCTGTTTCATTTCACGTTGTCTATTTCCACGGCGGCGTTTTTGGACATCATCCAGAAACATATAAGTTCCATTCATGTACAAGGAAAGAACTATCTCATTTCCCTTTTACATTATCTAGGTTTTCTGATAAATTGTAATGTCCCAACTCTGCCCATCCCATAAGTTAGCCCATCTGAGGATGGAATTGCTCACTCACTCAACCTGGTATGTCTTCTCCACCTTCGGTCATTCGAATCCTCGTTCTCGCAGAATCCATTTCCAACAAAAAATGGATCACAACCAAAGAGTTTCTGCAACTCCTCGGATTGTTTTATTCAGCATCGGATCAAATGCGCCCATTGAAGATAAACTCAAGGGCGCCCTCTTCCATGCCGCACGGTTACAGAATAAGTTTATCGAGTGTGATTGCATCACCACTCAGTAATGCACCCAAGGATGGCTCAAGAAAGGAATACATCTTGAATAGTCGCACTCTGATGGAAACTTGTGTGCAAATGTACGCATCTATGGTTGGGCAGCCCATCTGTTATTGGACTTAAAGACTTCATCGACCAATGGAGTCCAGATAACATGTTTCCACATCAATCTCTTAGAGATTAAAGCTATTATAAATCCATTCATTTTGGAGCGACCATCTTCAGCATGCGATATAGTACATCATGTCAGACAACCCGTCTGTGATGACATACCTACTCAAACAGGGCGGTACCAAATCACACACACTCTACATTCTGGTCTGCACATCCCATAATCGGTGTGCAGAAGGCAACATCGACATCCAGATCAGACATATTCCCAGTTGACTCTGTCTTGGCCAGTTCTGTCAAGGAGAGAACAGATTCCCCGCACAGAATGGTCGCTCCATCCATTGATCTTTCATTAGATTTGCCAACTATGGGGTGGGGGGGCATCTGATGAATGGTCATTTTTTTACAAGCAGGTGAAATCACAACTGTAAACTTTCGTTTTCCCATAATTGGAAAGGGAGGTGTGGTCTGTTGACTCTTTTTCTTTCAGTTGAGAGGGTCTGTTACCCTTTACCTACCCCACCACGATTTTAGTTCTTAAGGTTATACATAAATTGGGGTGGGGGTGGGGGTGGGGCGCAGAAGTGCAAAATGATTCTGCTTCCTCTTCGCGAGATTAATCTTGGACCAACGATTTTCTCGATCAAGTGATAGACCTAAAAGGAAGATTCTGGTCGGGTCGAATCTTCTGAAACACCCTCGAACCCACGTGTTCCATCTTAACCCGGACCATCTTCTCCTTAACGATTAGCTATTGTCCAAAGAGTCTCATAGTAGAAAGAAAATTGAACCCTACACTTTTGGAATGAATCGCACGAGGAAGAAAGTCATCTACTTTAAAGGCTTGCAAATGGAAGTGGCGTGTATTCAATGTCTTTGTCCACACATGAAGCTCACGTTTTTCTTTGTTCGAGGATAAATGGTTGGCTGCGATTACTGTTAATGGCAAGTCCTGACATTATGGTAGGGAGGATCTTGGTCATAACAAAGAAATGCCTACCTGTTTTCTAACTTTGACTTCATAAAGCCTAAATAGCAAACATTGTTTTCTACGTGGATTCTTTCTTGGGTTCCTTCTTGGCTGAATTGAAACAATCTTATTATTTTAGCTATGACTTCATACAAAACTGTTTCATGAAAGCGCCTGCTACAGCTTGCACAGTCAGTGAGTTATATGCCCTCTCTGTCCTTATGACGCCTGCCTGTTTCGTCGCGAGTAATTGGTTGCTGTCAATGGGCATTCAAAAACATCATTATGCTTCCTCTTTCCTATATTGACACAGCTCAATAAGATTTCAAACAGGATCAGTTACGTTTGTTCAGATTTATCTGAAGCAGTTTGATCCAGTTCTTGGAGCTCAAAGACGCCTCTTTCTCCCAATTCAACCTGGGAAATAGCCCCTCAAGCCCTTTCATCGTGGTCGAAGTGGTTAATGTGCACGGCATACTCTGACATACAACTAAAACAAAGTCGCTTCGTGAAAATCTCTGCGCATGAAATAAGAGTAATGTATGAGAGCCTTGCCTTGACCGGTGATATCTCAATCAAAGATGTCATCGAGGCCATCGGTTTTTATGCATAGTAAACCTTCTAGAGTTTTATTTCAGAGACTTGGGTCCACATATACGAAGTCTGGATCTCTTAGATTCAGTCACACAAGCGGCTACAAGACCCAGTTGACATCAACACAACCTCAGCACGATCAGCAAGCGCAGTCTTTGCTGCATTCCCTCGGAAATTTTATGTGATAAGAAGATCTCATTCTTTCTTCTTTCAGATGTAAGCCGCGTCGACTCCGGTTGAGCTGCTCGCAAATTGGAGAGTGGGTTAACCTTCATATGGGAATCCAACATTCTCCTCTCATAAATTAAAAGCGGTATAGGTTGAATGATCAACGTTTCCTCCGCCAATTATATATTGTCCTAACGTTATTATGATCGGGGAAAGTATTCGAAGGAGAAAGCAAATATTTTGTTGTTGTTGTTGTGAATTATGTTTCTCTTAGAATACTTACCCGATCACGTTACTGTAATACAATCACATCCTTCTGGCAATGCGAGCATCCGGTTACACGATGTTCTGCTCAGCATAAACGTACGCCATCTGTAGGCTGCAAGGGGAGGGTTAATGTACAAGAGTTATCGCTATTTGTTTATGTATCTTATAGACAGAAAGAAGAATTTCGTCTGTGGGAATGAGAAGGTAGTAGGTCTTAAGCGGAATGATCCCTTGTGTCAGTAACAGGTTCCGATATAAATGACTTAACGCCGTCATATCGAATGTCTTAGCTAAGCAATGGATCCCCATACGCTTGAGGGTGGTGGGGTGGTGGAGAGGGAGGTGACTTCTTCCAAACAGTTTTGGATCAATCATTAGGCATCACAACTAGACAGTTGCGAGCTCAGCCACGTGGTACAGGAGGTTTTCTATCACTTTGGCAGTCGTAGTTGATTTTTACGATATCGGTGTCTCTAATTAGACATACCTAAACAGTGTTTCGAACGAAAGACTTGTTGACAGAAGAAGTTATGGTGATCGTTACTTCGAGAAGGAAGGTATGCATACAAGTTACCGCGACACAATATAACATTGGTAAAAAGCGCATTATCGAGATTTAGGCCTCAGCCTACGCGGTGGTTGTCCAGGACCTCGCCCAGCAGGTGATCAGACCGAGCTACAACATTGGAGGCACTGAGCCAGCAACAGAGGAGGCAACCGCTGTGCGAAATGAGCTTCCTTCTAAACAGAAATGTACCGCATAATCTTGACAGGCTATTGCAACTTTGTATCATTTCTATTGCGATCACTGGATTAAAATCCCTTAGAACCTGTACACCTAGCCGTTATGAAGTCCAAGGTTCTTGTAGGTTACTTGGTGTAAGTTGGTTTTAGTTTTCTTCTTCTCTCACTTCACAGACTTTCCCGTACTTTCTTCCTTATGCATGAGAGAGAGAGAGAGAGAGAGAGAGAGAGAGAGAGAGAGAGCAAGCATGGCAACTAACTTACCAACTAACACAGTGAGAGAGAAAGGCTGTGTGTGTGTGTGTGTGTGTGTGTTTGGTAAAGTAACCTTCTGACTTTTTAATATTAACAAATCTGTTTTCAGATACTTAGATTTTATAAAATAGGAAGAAAGAAACAACAACAAAGCATTAAATACATTACAGTATGTCTTCCTCCTAACCAAAAATGTCCAGTATAATCTTAACAGCCTATCGCAACTTTGTATCATTCATATTGCAAACACTGTATTACTATCATATATAACTTGTACTCTTAACCGTTACGAAATCCAGGATCTTGCAGGTTACTTGGTGCAAATTCATATTTCTTTTTATCTCTCACTCCACAGACTTCCCCGTATTCTCTTCCTTATGCATGAGAGATCGATAGATCGTCGTTATCACGAACTTGTCAAAAAGTCGTTGATATCGCACTTTATCACATCGTACACTCGTACACAATCACTCAGTGATTACAGCAAGAGCGAGTGCACTCTGTTTTGTCCTTGTCCGACATGATTGTTCCGTTTCATACTTTGATGATGGAAACGTCACCTGCATTGGATTTTGTCTTGTTTTTCTTTTGTCATGTCTAGACAATTTAATTACAATTACAGCACTGTGTGCTGTGAGAAATGTATGTATGTATGTATGTATGTATGTATGTATGTGTGTGTATTGACGGATTTTACAATTGCAAGAAGCTGGTCGTTCTAATTTGTATTTTCAATTTCTTAAAAATATTTTCTTTTCAAATAAGAAACAGCAGTTAATTCCAGATTTCATGGAAACTCTGTGTGTGTGTGTGATTAGGATTTTTAATGTAGCTTTAACAGTTTTTCAGTCATATCGCTACGATGTCTGCGATGTGGCAGTAGCAGTAAATGGGGGCACCCTAGCGACAATGGGAATTAGCATTACAAGACCCCTTGGGCAACTCTAGCGACAATGGAAAATTAACATGGAGAAAAATCGTGGGACAATCTGGCGACAAGGGAAATTAACATGGAGAAAAATCGTGGGTCACTCTAGCGACAAGGGGAATTTAACATGGAACTATAGTGTGGGTCTGTCTAGCGACAAGGGGAAATTAACATGGGAATAGAGTTTGGGTCTGTCTAGGGACAAGGGGAATTGAACATATGGAAATTGAACATGGTGGGTCTGTATAGCGTCAAGGGGAATTGAACATGGTGGGATTGTCTAGGGACAATGATGGTAGAGGGTCAAACCCAACAGAGACAGAAACATACATACACTAGTACAAGCGTGAGATTTATATATAAAGCATTACCAAGACCTGAAATCTTGCTGGGGTGTTCAAAAATTTGCATAATTGTAATGATGCTATAAATAGCTATAATCAAGGAAATGCTCAACGACAAAATGGATGTGACTAAAAGTAACGCTAAAATGACGAAATTGTCCCAGAATTTAAAGGAAAATAAACATATCCCCGAAAATTAAGTTACAATGGTTTAGACTAAAATGGATAAAATTAGTAACTACTTACAATATCAACTTCTGTGACGATCGTGAATAAATACCTATGTATCTATAATCAGCTGAAATTCCTATGAAATCCCACTATCTATTTATAGCTCCAACTTGTGGGTTTTTCCTTTTTATAGCCTCAGCTTGAGTGACATTCCTGTTTATGAATTCTAGTATATATGTATAGCTACAAAATGTGGAAATCCCCAAGTCGATATTTATAGTCTCAAAATTTTCAGCGTCAGTGACGTCACTGTACTGAACACTAGGGGATAAATGTCAACAGTGTTACAAGTGGCTGACCTGAATACACGCTACTGCAGGTAGGTAGGTAGAGTGTATCTGATAGGGATAAAGTGAGTTTTTATAGGGACAAACAGAGACCAATACACACACACACACACACACACACACACACACAACGTACGCGCGCAGACATACGCACACACACACACACACACACACACACACACACACACACACACACACACACAGAGAGGGAAGAGGAATAAACAAACCCCAAATATACTATCAATACAGAAGGGAGATAACACAAACCCCAAATAAACTATCAACACAAACGTACGCGAACGCATACAAACCCCAAATATACTATTCACACAACGTCGCTAACGCATACAAACCCCAAATATGCTATCCACACTCGGGAGGAAGAAGAAAAAACAACCAAATATACGATCTACACAACGTACGCGAACACACACACACACACACACACACACACACACACACACACACACACACACACACACACACACACACACACACACACACACACACACACACACACACACACACACTCACACACAGAGGGAAGAGGAAAAAACAAACCCCAAATATAATATCAACACAGAAGGGAGATAATACAAACCCCAAATAAACTATCCACACAAACGTACGCGAACGCATACAAACCACAAATATACTATCAACACAGAAGGGAGATAATACAAACCCCAAATAAACTATCCACACAAACGTACGCGAACGCATACAAACCCCAAATATACTATCAACACAGAAGGGAGATAATACAAACCCCAAATAAACTATCCACACAAACGTACGCGAACGCATACAAACCCCAAATATACTATTCACACAACGTCGCTAACGCATACAAACCCCAAATATGCTATCCACACTCGGGAGGAAGAAGAAAAAAAACAACCAAATATACGATCTACACAACGTACGCGAACAAACACACACACACACACACACACAGAGGGAAGAGGCAAAAACAAACCCCAAATATACTATCAACACAGAAGGGAGATAATACAAACCCCAAATAAACTATCCACACAAACGTACGCGAACGCATACAAACCCCAAATATACTATCAACACAGAGTGAAGAAGAAAAAGTTTTTTGAAAGCACCTAAGCCCTCACCTGCAATGACCAACTCTGCCAAACACCTACACCCCACCCCCACTCCCAACACTACAAAACCCATTTAACCCGTTATTTTATGGCATCAGTGTGTGATTTAGGAAACATCAAGACACAAAATGATGGATGAATAGACTGACTATTGTTTACCGACTTGCATGCCTAAAGAGCGTGCGTGAAGGAAAACATCCTTCCATTTCAATTCTAACTAAAACATGATCCAGAGGGATAGAGAGAGGTGAAAGAGCACAATTTCATAAAGTGTGAGTAAAAACAAAACACGCCATCCTTATTATACAATGTCAAGACCAAGAGACACTTACGTTTTCTTTCTGGTCTATTCTCTTTTAGAAGGTAGTATGAAATTTCACATCAGGGCCAACGCATCGGCTCACATTGTCAATTTTTCCATTTCCATGTCTTTACTGGCACAAGTTCTTCATCATCTTCAATTTCTTCTTCTTCTGAATCCCTCTTCTCTGTTTCGTCTTGTTTTTGTTTCTTCTCTTTTCTCGTAGGGCACTCTGAATTCCAGTGTCCTTTCTCCTGACAACGATATTAGGTATCTTGACTTTTGTCTCTCTTTCTTAGACGAAGCAGGTATTCTGGAGACAAATACCCATTTACCTTTGCAGATATAGCAAACTTCATTAGCACTTACACACTTTCGTATGACTCTCATCAAATCAACGATCAAAAGAGTAAGTTTTGTTGCCACTTTCGCATGTGAATTATGCTTTCGTATGACTTTTAGCAAATATTTGACCAGCAGGTCGATCTGTGCTGACTCTTCCATCTTCTTGATCGTTTGAGAGCGGAATGAATACTCTGACGCTAAGACACTCTCCTTATATACAGGGACCTGCTGCGTATGAAACCTAGTCAAATGTAATTTTGCAATAAGATGAAACGATTTCATTGAGGAAGTAAAAAGCAATGATGTACCGTATCGCCTCACACAAAACCTGAAGTGTTAGTTCAAATCCGTGTCAGCGATTTCGAAGACGACATAACTGAGCTTTAATCAATGCTCTCCAATTATGCCACAAAACCACGAGTCCTGATTCACGCCAAAAGAAATTTCGTTCGGTCCATAAAAAATAGTATCATATCTGAGAAACGCAAAAAGGAACTTCCAGAAAACTGAGAAAGACGGCTTACACCTACACCTAAGTGTCACGAGAAAATTGTATATCCCATTTTTACCATTTTCAAAAACACGCACACACTTGCAGCTTGACCAGAAATATGTACATCTTGTTTTGTGGATAAGTCACAGACAAGTCCAAGCATATATAGGTGGTTATGAACGTTAGGAATATCCCCTCATTTTTTCAGAAATATCAAAGCTTGTATGTGCATTTTCCCTTTTCCACTCTATATTAGTGCTTAGATTTGTTCGAAAAAAAAAAGAAAAAAGAAACGAAACAATTTTGAAGAAAAAGAAACAACTGAATTTTGAATTCAGGTTTCTCTCTGTTTATAATTTTTTTCAAGTTGATGGTGCATGACAGAGTACATTCGCCTACCTTTCCAAAGTGAGAGGCATTTCTTCACATGTCATTGCCTTTGTTAAATTCGGTTTCATTGGTTAGTTATCGTTAATCTTTAATTTTTTCATGCATTTCTTTTTGATAGAAGATTTAAGGCTTTCTATTGTTGTAACGGTATTTATGTTGTTTAGTCTGTTGATGAAATTATCTATAGCAAAGTGCTTAAGATTTTTCAGTTTCTTTTATTATTTCAAGCCCCACAAAAGGAGACCAAGTTTGTCTTCAAAGACGATTGAAACTCTAAATTACACGGGCGTGAATTAAAACATCGTTGTGTTTGATCTAATCATGCTTGCCGTATCTCTTTGTGTTTTAGAGGTCATATTTCTTCTTAAGTAAATACACGCATCAATAGACAGACAGATTGGGTCATCATCCTTGAGTTTCACTGTACTTTCGGTTCTTTACTTCATACAAGCCCCAAATTTATTAGTTTGAAAACGAAAAGATAACATGCCCCTCAATACTGTAACACGTCTGTTCTGACTCTACCGATGTGAGTGTGAGTGTTTATGTCGAAATGTTTAAGTGAGATATAAAAAAAAATGGTCAGTTTGAAAACGCGAACCAATACTGTGACGCTCAGTATTTTGATGTGGTAAGAGGAAATGGTACAACACACACAAAGAGGGCTTGTAAGTTCACATTTCAGTCTGTCTGCACTGTAATGGTAACAACGCAAGAACATAGGGATTATTATGCCACACAGTCCTAGAACAAAACAATGCATCACCCGTTGTAAGCCATTTCATTGGCTATACTTATTTTCTTACCGCGTTCGCTTCGAATTGACTTGAGTAGCTATTCAGACAGTGACGAGAATGGCCATGCTTTACTGGGTCTATCCTATAGGCGATTTATATAAAAAAAATATTTTTAAAAATTAAACTAATGCACGAACATTCGTACCATGGGCGATCCCATGGAAATTGTGTCCGTCTTATTGCAAAATACATCAACATTTAATTTAACCGTGCAGATCGCTAGAACAAACCTCTGATAATATACATTTTGAAAAGTGTTGTGTGACACGGATCGCCATTGTCGCTTGGTGTCTGCTTTCTTGTTCGAAAAGAGATCGTTTCGTCTTGACTATAAAAATTTAATTTGACTAAGTTTTACGCACTACTTGAACTCATACATTTACGTTGTAGGTGTAAGCCGTCTTTCTCAGTTTTCTGGAAGTTCCTTTTTGCGTTTCTCAGATATGATACTATTTTTTATGGACCGAACGAAATTTCTTTTGGCGTGAATCAGGACTCGTGGTTTTGTGGCATAATTGGAGAGCATTGATTAAAGCTCAGTTATGTCGTCTTCGAAATCGCTGACACGGATTTGAACTAACACTTCAGGTTTTGTGTGAGGCGATACGGTACATCATTGCTTTTTACTTCCTCAATGAAATCGTTTCATCTTATTGCAAAATTACATTTGACTAGGTTTCATACGCAGCAGGTCCCTGTATATAAGGAGAGTGTCTTAGCGTCAGAGTATTCATTCCGCTCTCAAACGATCAAGAAGATGGAAGAGTCAGCACAGATCGACCTGCTGGTCAAATATTTGCTAAAAGTCATACGAAAGCATAATTCACATGCGAAAGTGGCAACAAAACTTACTCTTTTGATCATTGATTTGATGAGAGTCATACGAAAGTGTGTAAGTGCTAATGAAGTTTGCTATATCTGCAAAGGTAAATGGGTATTTGTCTCCAGAATACCTGCTTCGTCTAAGAAAGAGAGACAAAAGTCAAGATACCTAATATCGTTGTCAGGAGAAAGGACACTGGAATTCAGAGTGCCCTACGAGAAAAGAGAAGAAACAAAAACAAGACGAAACAGAGAAGAGGGATTCAGAAGAAGAAGAAATTGAAGATGATGAAGAACTTGTGCCAGTAAAGACATGGAAATGGAAAAATTGACAATGTGAGCCGATGCGTTGGCCCTGATGTGAAATTTCATACTACCTTCTAAAAGAGAATAGACCAGAAAGAAAACGTAAGTGTCTCTTGGTCTTGACATTGTATAATAAGGATGGCGTGTTTTGTTTTTACTCACACTTTATGAAATTGTGCTCTTTCACCTCTCTCTATCCCTCTGGATCATGTTTTAGTTAGAATTGAAATGGAAGGATGTTTTCCTTCACGCACGCTCTTTAGGCATGCAAGTCGGTAAACAATAGTCAGTCTATTCATCCATCATTTTGTGTCTTGATGTTTCCTAAATCACACACTGATGCCATAAAATAACGGGTTAAATGGGTTTTGTAGTGTTGGGAGTGGGGGTGGGGTGTAGGTGTTTGGCAGAGTTGGTCATTGCAGGTGAGGGCTTAGGTGCTTTCAAAAAACTTTTTCTTCTTCACTCTGTGTTGATAGTATATTTGGGGTTTGTATGCGTTCGCGTACGTTTGTGTGGATAGTTTATTTGGGGTTTGTATTATCTCCCTTCTGTGTTGATAGTATATTTGGGGTTTGTTTTTGTCTCTTCCCTCTGTGTGTGTGTATGTGTGTGTGTGTGTTTGTTCGCGTACGTTGTGTAGATCGTATATTTGGTTGTTTCTTTTCTTCTTCCTCCCGAGTGTGGATAGCATATTTGGGGTTTGTATGCGTTAGCGACGTTGTGTGAATAGTATATTTGGGGTTTGTATGCGTTCGCGTACGTTTGTGTGGATAGTTTATTTGGGGTTTGTATTATCTCCCTTCTGTGTTGATAGTATATTTGGGGTTTGTATGCGTTCGCGTACGTTTGTGTGGATAGTTTATTTGGGGTTTGTATTATCTCCCTTCTGTGTTGATATTATATTTGGGGTTTGTTTTTTCCTCTTCCCTCTGTGTGTGTGTGTGTGTGTGTGTGTGTGTTCGCGTACGTTGTGTAGATCGTATATTTGGTTGTTTTTTCTTCTTCCTCCCGAGTGTGGATAGCATATTTGGGGTTTGTATGCGTTAGCGACGTTGTGTGAATAGTATATTTGGGGTTTGTATGCGTTCGCGTACGTTTGTGTTGATAGTTTATTTGGGGTTTGTGTTATCTCCCTTCTGTATTGATAGTATATTTGGGGTTTGTTTTTTCCTCTTCCCTCTGTGTGTGTGTGTGTGTGTGCGTATGTCTGCGCGCGTACGTTGTGTGTGTGTGTGTGTGTGTGTGTGTATTGGTCTCTGTTTGTCCCTATAAAAACTCACTTTATCCCTATCAGATACACTCTACCTACCTACCTGCAGTAGCGTGTATTCAGGTCAGCCACTTGTAACACTGTTGACATTTATCCCCTAGTGTTCAGTACAGTGACGTCACTGACGCTGAAAATTTTGAGACTATAAATATCGACTTGGGGATTTCCACATTTTGTAGCTATACATATATACTAGAATTCATAAACAGGAACGTCACTCAAGCTGAGGCTATAAAAAGATAGTGGGATTTTCCAAAGGAAAAACCCACAAGTTGGAGCTATAAATAGATAGTGGGATTTCATAGGAATTTCAGCTGATTATAGATATATAGGTATTTATTCACGATCGTCACAGAAGTTGATATTGTAAGTAGTTACTAATTTTATCCATTTTAGTCTAAACCATTGTAACTTAATTTTCGGGGATATGTTTATTTTCCTTTAAATTCTGGGACAATTTCGTCATTTTAGCGTTACTTTTAGTCACATCCATTTTGTCGTTGAGCATTTCCTTGATTATAGCTATTTATAGCATCATTACAATTATACAAATTTTTGAACACCCCAGCAAGATTTCAGGTCTTGGTAATGCTTTATATATAAATCTCACGCTTGTACTAGTGTATGTATGTTTCTGTCTCTGTTGGGTTTGACCCTCTACC
The DNA here is from genome assembly GCA_028554795.2 of Sinohyriopsis cumingii. Lineage (NCBI taxonomy): Eukaryota > Metazoa > Mollusca > Bivalvia > Unionida > Unionidae > Sinohyriopsis > Sinohyriopsis cumingii. Next base: position 108,648,322 of record CM068824.1, on the reverse strand, counting down.
ATCATTGTCCCTAGACAATCCCACCATGTTCAATTCCCCTTGACGCTATACAGACCCACCATGTTCAATTTCCATATGTTCAATTCCCCTTGTCCCTAGACAGACCCAAACTCTATTCCCATGTTAATTTCCCCTTGTCGCTAGACAGACCCACACTATAGTTCCATGTTAAATTTCCCTTGTCGCTAGAGTGACCCACGATTTTTCTCCATGTTAATTTCCCTTGTCGCCAGATTGTCCCACGATTTTTCTCCATGTTAATTTTCCATTGTCGCTAGAGTTGCCCAAGGGGTCTTGTAATGCTAATTCCCATTGTCGCTAGGGTGCCCCCATTTACTACTGGCAGTTTATATTGATGTTTAGCACTGGTGCATCATGCCGCAGACATGTAGCATGATGTCCCACCCAGTCACATTATCCTGACATCAGGCCGACCAGGACTAACACTAACCTCTTAATGCTGAGCGTCAAGCGATGCATCTGTTTGTACCATTTTTGTATGTCTTTGGTATGACTCGGCCGGGGATCGAACCCACGATCTCTCGCATTCGAGGCGGACACTCTAGCCACAAGACCACCGGAGCGTGTGTATATGTATATATATATATATATATATATATATATATATATATATATATATATATATATATATATATAATCTGAAACAAACTCTAACTTGAAATTTCCTCTTATGTACTTTTCACATTCAGCCGGAAATGGTTATATGACATCTTCCATGGCGCGCACACATACACGGGTGAGAGAAAAATAAACTGAGAGAGAGAGAGAGAGAGAGAGAGAGAGAGAGGAGAGAGGTGTGGGGTGATGATCTAAATAGTTTCCAGGGACTAAGACCCTGGAAGATAGGGTCTGACACCATGGCTAGTGCCGTTTGCGTGCGATTTTTTTCCCTTTCATCGCCATTAAGCGTAAGAATATTTGATGCGGACCTCAATAAACTCCACATTAAGGCAATATGCTTACTCAATAAACTCCATATTAAGGCAATATGCTTACTCAATAAACTCCATATTAAGGCAATATGCTTAGTATGTTGGGGTGTGGAAAGTCCCGAGACATAACCCAGGAGTCCTATGTTTGACATATTTACACCTGCTTAATAGACGACACATTTGAATTATTTGATTCAGATATGGCAGACAAACAACGGAGGCATTAGATAACAATTAAAAAATGTTGTCATAATCTATACTGATGGAACCATAAATTATTCAATTTCCCCTATCATAGCTTAAACGGTGTAGGTGATTTCAAATAAATTATAGATTCGTACGGAAGGACGGTCACAATATATCTGCACCGAGAGAAGCATTGTGTAACTTAATGGAAGATCTTTGTTCATTTTGAAGTTGCGTCATCTAATTACATCAGCTGTCAATTACCTTTTAATATACACGCTAATTAATGATGCATTTACTGACTTTTCATCACTCTGATAATGACACATATTTCCACTTTATATTTATAAACATAGAGATCATATTTTGAAAGTGTACATAATTACAACAGACGAATCCAGAGATCAACACAAGTGCAAGTTTGTTTAAGATTAATCACCCGATATATTATTTGCATATTGACTTTAATAATCTGCATGGCAGGTGAGCCGTTGAAAAAGGGGCAGCTGGTTTCACGGCCTAGTCTGTCAAGGGAGATGAGGTCTTGAAGAAGGGCAGCTAGCTTCATGACCTAGTCTGCAATGCCAGAGGGGGCCTTGCAAAGGGGCAGCTAGTTTCATAACCTAGTCTGCAATGGCAGATGTGACCTAAGAAGGGGCAGCTAGCTTCATGACCTAGTCTATAATGGCAGGCGGGGACTTGAAAAGGGGCAGCTAGTTTCATGGCCTAGTCTACAATGGTAGATGGGGCGCTGATAAGGGCAGCAAGCTTTATGACCTAGTCTGCAGTGACAGATGGGGCCTTAGAAGTGGCAGCTAGCTTCATTGCCTAATCTGCAATGTCAGATGGGGCCTTGAAAAGGGCAGCTAGTTTCATTAACTAGTCTGCAATGGCGGACGGGGATTTGAAAAGGGGCGACTAGCAACAAGACTTAGTAGTTGCGTATAATCAGCATGAGAGCACAATTGTATTACGACACGTCGTAGCATAAGACGACACAACTGTATTACGACACGTCATAGCATAAGACGACACAATTGTATTACGACACGTCGTAGCATAAGACGACACAATTGTATTACGACACGTCGTAGCATAAGACGACGGAATTGCATTAGGTGGCGCTCTACAGTTTCGTATTTTGCATAGGGGTTAGGATTTTAAAGAAAAAGAATTTCCCCGGCTTTCCTCACTGGTTATACTGGCTATTTAAAAAAGACCTTGTATATCTTAAGTATAATGCAAAGAACCTTTAATTCCCTTTATTTTGGTGTATGATTGATGGGTGTACTATGGGTTATAGAGTATACAGCTTGGCCTTACTTCAAATGTGCATCTTTCAAAAAAGTGCTAGCTCTACTTGGTCATTTTTACTTCCTGAACTGCAGAAGTAAATTGTTTAAAAAAGAGCCGATAACTTTTTTTTTTTTACATTTTATATATTTGGTAATTCATTTATTGCACTTTCAGAAGCTGGTATTGTCTAGTCTGGCAAAATTCATTTTCCCTATTTTAATAGCTGCTATGTATAGTGTACTTTAGACTAATTCAGTCTGATTTTTTAACACAAGGAAGCAGTCATTTTAGTTAGCAGTGTGCTTAAATCATGTAAAATTTCCAAAAGTACAATATCCAAAAGAAATATCATCCACATTACATTAATGTAGCATAGAGGTATGCAAACATTCTCTCCACTGTGCATGTTTTAAAAGCGAACTACTTCACCTTACATACGTCACTCTCTCAAAAGTACATATTATCTGGTGAGCGCCACCTTAGGATTATGAATGATAAATTCAAGGCATGAGAGCACAATAGTATTACGACACGTCGTATTATAAGACGACGCAATTGCATTTGATTGATTGATTGATTGCATTTACGTCGCGTGCGCCCAGAAGGACATGTGCGACGGGTTTATTCGCGCTCAGCGGGATGCTAAATGTTCCTGGGGGAAGGAATTAGTGCCACATCCCCCAGGCGTTTATGTGCTCAAGGAGCACTGCTAATTTAGCCGTCAGGTCGTAGGATTTTATGTCTCTAACGACCTGAACGAAGGGATTTCATGAGTGGGAATGGGCCCAACACACACTCATGTTAACAGTTGATTTCAGTCCGTATTTTCTGTACTATGTGTCGACCCAAGCAGTATGTAACGCCCGCTGCGATTGGTCGCAACGATGACGTCACATCGGGACACCTAGCTTTAGGCGGGTGGAAATTGTTCCACATCCCCGCCATTATACGACGTCCGAGAGAGGCAAGAGAGCAAGGAACTCGGCAAGCCAGGCATGAATGTCTTGCACTCCCAAGAACGTCAGTCCGTACTTAGTCAAATTTAGTCTAGTTGTACTAATGGACAATAAAAAATGCCAATAATGTGTTAGCCACCCGTGCAATTGGGTCAAATCAAAGCAAGTTGTAAAATTTTCCTACGTCCTAACAATCGTAAAAATTCTAGTACATAATGTACGTTGCAGATGCCCTACAAATTTTTAATAACTAATATGTCTGAGCGACATATAAAAAGTTTGGTCTCTGTTAGGTCATAAAAGGTTTGAATTTTGAACCGGTGGATTGACTAATCAATTTAGTGTACATAATAGTTTTATCGAAGCGGGATACCAAGCCAAAATGGTTCCCTGGATAAGAGACAGTATTGGTAGCCCTTAGAAGGGCTTTTTTTTTTTTTTAGCAGAAGTTCCCCGTTTTTCTTCTGCTTATTTACATTTCTCCACAGTCCTTTTTCCTCTCAGGTAATTTCGGGGAAATGGTAGCCGTGTAGCGTAAAATGGTAGTTAGCTGCTTCTACTAGCTGCTGCACTGGGTAGTTCTTGTAGGCCTCTTGATAGAATTGTGTAAGGATTCTGACACCATAGAATCTCGCTATTCATTTATTTTTGCTTTTATTTATGTTAGGTGTTTCATGCGCGCGTTGCACGCTTATTTGTGTCCGACTGAGGCAAATGAGGTAGTGACCAGGAAGGCAGGCGACCATCTGCAGGCAGGAGTCCGCTCATTCCAGGGTACTGGTCTAAATGGATGTACTTGCACGAAGTTTGAGTTTTGATTCTTGTGTCTGAAATTGTTCTAAAGATGAGCTAGATTACATTGGATGGAAAACTCTGTGCTGATTTAGTGTTAGTATGGTCTGTATCACAGAATTAGGCCGCAGTATTACTTTGGCCGTCTTTCATGTTAGGACTAGGAATTGAGCAGTGAAGATTTTTTTTTTATAAAAAAAATTATTATTTTTGTTTATTTTTTTAGAATATATTTGGGATTTAAGAACACGGGAACCTTTGCTAAGTACTGAGGTCATTAGGGACTTATAAAAAGCGCTAGTTTGTCTATGTATATTAATCTGGTTTTAGAGAGTATTTGGGTGGGTTATGTATGTTTTACAGATTGTTATTTTTAAGCTAGAGGGACACCCTTGCTGAGTACTCAGGTCCCCCAGGACCTGTCAAAGGTGTCCATCTGCTAGTGGAAATTTATTTTTAAGTGAGGTCGGATTGTTTATTTTATGATTTTAGGGTGTATTTTGTTCTTTTAGCTTGTATGTGTCTAGGAATTTTAGTATGTTTTGGTAGGTCATATTTATGTTGTGGTTGTTATTTTTCAAGGATACCTGGGTAAGTGGTAGGGGATACAATTTTGTTTTGTGCTTTTTGAAATTCCATTCTAGCTTCCTGATATTTTAAGCAGCTATTGAATATATGTGGCAGGTCTTCAATGGTTTTGCAGTGATATCAATTGATATTAGCAGGATTGGGTCATAGATGTTTGCCAAAACTTCCTGCTAATTTTGTTTTTCTGGTTACGATGCGATTTATAATTTTTTGGTTCAGGCTGTTCACTTTGGGTGGTTTGATGGACCTATTGATTTATTTTATAATGGAGTAGAATATCCTGCCTTTGGTAGTGAAGTTCCAGTGCTCCTGCCATTTCTGGTTAATATAGTTTCTTGTTATGCTTTGGGCTTCTGTTATGCTATATCTGAGTAGGGCAGGGTTAGGGTTCTCTAACATGTTTTTGCGACTTTGTCGGCTAGCTCATTACCAGGGATTCCTTTATGTGAGGGCATCCACATGAATTCAACTATCTGATCCGCTGTGGATAATTCCTTAAGCATATAAAAAGCTCTGGCCAAGAATTGTTCTCTTGATTTGGTGCTGATGGGGCCAAGAATTGTTCTCTTGATTTGGTGCTGATGGATTCTATTAGACTAAGTGAGTCACTGATGATAACTGCTTTTGGAACTTTTTGGTCTTTGGTCTTTTTGGTCTTTAATCCATTTTAATGATTCTATTATTGCCCATAACTCTGTTGTGAAAGTAGAGCAGTGGTCTGGTAATCTGGATCCCATTTGTATGTTGAATTCGGGAATAACCACTACAGCTGCTAGTAGTGAATGGGGACACCCTAGGGACAAGGGGACTTTAATGTTAAATAGGGGTATATCCACTCTGGGGACAATGGAAATTTAACATGGGAAGCAATATCCACTCTAGGGACAATGGAAATTTAACATGGGAAAAAAAAGACGTCCACTCTGGGGACAAGGGAATTTAACATGGGAGAAAGGAAATATCCACTCTAGGGACAAATGCATTTGAACAATGGGAGAAAAAAAATATCCATTCTAGGGACAAAGGCAATTGAACATGGGATTTTTTTTTTGTTTTTTTTTGTTTTAAAAAAATTAAAAAATAAAAAATAAAAAAGGGGTAGGCAATGGAAAGTCAATCTCTTTTCGAAAAATGTGGGTGGCCCTGAAAAGGGCCTTTGGATTTATGTTAATATGCCCTTAACATAAAGGGCATTTGCGGCATCTTCTTGTCCTCAAGCTGCGTCTTACTCGAGGGAGATAAATCAGTGTCCTCTTGAGGCAACCTTGTCTCTCCACGTACACTCTTTGTATCCACAGACTGGTGTCTGACTTGTGGACAACGGTCCACTTGGATCGGACATACATGAGCATGTCCGTCCTAAACATCATTGAAGACACAAGGGTGGATGATTCGACTGTGGTCCACATCTTGAGGCGACGAGAACAGGTGAATCAATGCAGTGAACTGCGCTTATTTATAGGTAGAGGAAGGATTGAAATGGATTGAGTTCATTGACCAATCCAAACACGCGTTACAAAATTCAGTCAGTCCGCATCCAATCCGAAGAGAACAGTCTGTGACGTCACGTGGTCTATATAGATTCGCTAGCAACTGTGTGCAGTCAATCTATGCGACAGAGATTCAACATGACGGAAACTCAGAAAACGATTCATTGGGGTGCACCAGCAGTGGAGACCGCCCAAGGGAACTCGGACTTACTTTCAGATGAGGTAAATTGGGATTTTGTGGATTTTCTTACCTCGCAAGAATTTGTTCCGGAACCTTCGTTACCTTCATTACCGCAAGTGGAGAATTTTAGACAGAGACAGAAAGAAGAATTGGATAAATTTATGCAACGACAAAAGGAAGCGGAACAAGCTTTTCTCCTACAGCAACAGCAGCAAGAAGAAGAGGTAAGAAAAAAACAAGAAGAAGAAGAAGTAGCAGCAAAGAAACAAGAGGGTGAAAATCAAACGGTCACGGTACTGTTGGACATTTTAGCGGAGTTAAGAAGTCTGAAACAAATGTATCAGACTTCTTTATTACGACCGAAGAGAATACGACCTTCCCGAGCTAAACACGTCAACCCTGTGACTAAGCCTACCGTACCACCCTTAGTGATTTCAACCAAATCATCATCATCATCAACAGTACGCAGTCCAGAAGTAGGCCTTGGCCGTGGCAAAGACTTAAGGCAGTTAAAGTTGATTGCTTAAACTCATCCCTACACCAAAAAAGGCCCTTTTCAGGGCCACCCACGTCTCTCGAAAAGAGATAGCCTTTCAATTTGCCAATAACTAAAAAATCAACCCAAAAAAACCCCCCATTTTACCCCTAAAGTACGTGTATATGAGTGCGTGAGTGTAGCTTCTTATTTAAAATCAAAACTCAAAGGCACTTACCTTATATAATTAATTTATTCTTTTATCCATAGTTACAATCCAATTCACAATTCACAACAGAGCACTTTAAAATGTTCATACACTTCTTCTGTCTCATTGTTTAGTCTCTCTGTTTTTTCAATTTCTTCACCGTCACAGGCTTTTCCTCTTCTTCCTCCTCACTTTCTTCCCTTCTTCTTTTCTTCTCCTGTTTCTTTTTCTTTGCCTCTTGTAAATAGAATTGTCTTCCTTCTTCCTCTTCTTCCTCTGAAGAATCCTTCTCTTCTTCCTCTGAAGAATCCCTCTCTTCTTCTGACTCCTTTTGTTTCTTTTTTGGGCAATCTGGAGACCAATGCCCTTTTTCTTGACAATAATAACAGGTATCTTGACTTTTGTCTTTTCTAGCCCCTTTTTGTCTTTTTTGACGGTCTGGACACTCTGAAGACCAATGCCCTTTCTTTTGACAGATATAGCAAGTATCTTGACTTTTATCTCGAAAGAAAGGAGAGTAGTCCGTCGGCTGGTCTGAAGAGAATTTTCTAATGACCCCTCGCAAGGCTCTGATGAAACGTTCGATTTGGCTAGTCTCTTCCATCGTTGTGCTCGGTTTGAGAGTGAAATGAATAGTGAAAGGACAAGACACACACCCTTTTATATACGCTGGTTTGCCATGACTATAAATTAGTCTATGGTGTTTAAACTTGAGTCATTTGACGTTTTGCACTTAAGATGAAACGATCCTATTCATTCGAGAAGAAAGAAGAAGAAGAAAGTAAGAGGCAGAAACGTGATCTATCGCCTCGTACCAGAGCTGAAGTCTTGGCACAAATTCATGCCAGTGATTTTGAAGAGGACATGAGTGAACCAGAATCCGAACCCTCTAAACAAAGTTCACCACCCTTAGTCAACCCTGAAAAGTACTATTCTATTCGAGAGACGGAAAAGCGCTCCTCTAGAAAATTTAGAACCACGGCTTACACCTACACAGTGAAGTTTAAAGATTTCAAGTCCGACGTACCCTTGGAGAAAGCAGAAGGGTTTATCACCGAGATGTGGGATTCTTTGCTCACCGCACTCAAGCGACAATGTCAACCCAAAGAAGACGATCGCTTGACACTATCCATAGATCACGACAGCTTGAAATCCCCTGTTTGGATCGAGTTTAGCAGACCCGCAGAACTAACCCCTTCCAAAGTCATGGACAAGATTCAACACGTACAACAATCTAATGACCAGTTTGACATCACCGATGGAAAAGCCACACTGAAAATGGCCCACGTCTCTCCTCCTCAAGGGACTGGACGCAAAAAGGTCTTATTGGTGGACGACCTTCGCAACACCAAAACAAGTCTCGTCCGAATTAACAACCCTCAAGACCAGATGTGTTTAGCCCGTGCCATCGTGGTGGGACGAACCTATGCCAACAAAAACGACACGGTAGAATGGAAAAGAGCCTGGGAGATTATTCGAAAATCGGACCGAGCCAAACAACGAAGTGAAGCAGAACTCCTGTTACGACAAGCCGACTTGCCCAAAGACAAACCCTGTGGCATTCCTGAGATGCAAAAATTGTAAGATGCCCTAGCTCCACGATACACCTTGAAAGTGTACCCTCAAGAAGTGCGCGGTCCTCTGTTGTTTCGAGGGAAAGACTTTAAGGACGGAAATACATTCACCTTTATCATCACGATGACCATTTCGATACCATTACCAGTATCACTGGATTCCTGGGATACAAATATTACTGTGAGAAATGTGACCGTGGTTATAATAATCGAGAGCAACACAAGCATTGTGGATCGAAATGCCCAGGATGTTTGGCCTCTCCACCCTGTCTGAGCGAAGGACAAGAAAGAGTACATTGTCCTGCTTGTCTGCGCACGTTTGTCAGCCCTGCCTGTTACCAACAACATCTGAAGACGCAAGGTTCACAGCAGAAATGTGCTTGTCAACTGCTGAGATTGTGCCCTACGTGTGGACACGGCCTACGTACCAATAATGCCAAGGCACACGTATGTTCAGGAAAGAAAAAATGTCACATTTGTCACCAGATCGTGGACTTGGAACACGAATGCTACGTGCAAAAATACCAATCCACACCAGAGAAAGAGGACGGTCACAAGAAGAAAGGCAATTTCATCTTTTTTGATTTCGAATGCATGCAAGAGACCGGCATTCACATTCCTAATTTTTGTGTGGCTCATCGAGCGTGCGAGAAGTGCATTCAAGAACCTATCTTCAGTCATTGCCCTCACTGCAGAAAGATTCCTGGAGGACGTGAAAAAATCTTTCGAGGACCGAACACGCTAGCCGATTTTGCCCAATGGGTCTTAGACCCCATCGACAAGACGTGGAGCCAAGAGGACATCGAACGTTACGGAGATTGTCATTGCCATGCCACGGTGATGGCTCACAATTTCTCCGGATACGATGGACAATTTCTTCTCAGATACTATACGGGACATGGCACCGAACGTCCTAAAGTGACTATGAACGGAGCCAAAATCATTTTCATGCAAGTGGGACAAGTGCAGTTTAAAGATTCGATGAGTTACTTGGCCATGCCTTTGAGTCGAATGCCTAAAACGTTTGGAATGACAGAAATGGCTAAAGGGTACTTTCCACACGTTTTCAATACGGAAGCCAATCAACACGCCGTTCTACCCCATTTACCTGAGGCTCACTATTACGACCCCGACAACATGCGTACCGAACAACGAGAAGCCTTCTACGCTTGGTACCAGGCTTATGCCTCCGACCCCTTCGATTTTCAGGAAGAAATGCTAAAGTATTGTCGTTCCGACGTGGACATTTTACGGCGTTGCTGTGGAAAATTTCGAGAACTGTTCATGGAACACGGAGGGGTCGATCCTTTGAAAGAAGCTTGCACCATTGCCAAAGCGTGTTCCTTAGTGTATCGACAACGATTCATGCCTGAAAACACCGTGGCTGTCATCAGTCCTCAAACGACCCACTATGTCAAACGTCAATACTCGGTCAAAGCCCTACGCTGGTTACATTACTTGTGCGACAAGGAAGACAAATGGATTCAGCATGCCCGCAACGGAGGAGGCGAAAAGACCATCGGAACGCATTCGGTCGATGGCTGGGACTTAGAAAACCCCAAGACTGTGTACGAGTTTAACGGTTGCTTATTTCACGGATGTCCCGTCTGTTACCCTGACCGTGGCACTATAAATCAGTTTTTACAACGAACCATGGAAGACCTGTACCAGGCCACTTGTCAGCGACGCCTAAAGTTAGAACAGCAAGGATACCAAGTGGTGGAAATGTGGGAACACGAGTACGATCACCGTATGAAAACCGATCCCGAGTTTAAACGTACCGTGGAAAGTTACAAGCTGATGGACCCCCTGAACCCGAGGGATAGTTTGTACGGAGGAAGGACCAATGCCACCTGTTTGCTGTACGAAGCCGACGAAGAGAAGGGAGAAGAAATCAAATACTTGGACGTGTGTTCGCTGTATCCCTACGTGTGCAAATATTGTCGCTTTCCTGTAGGGCACCCACAATTGTTCACGGAACACATCGACCTGAAAAACATTCGACAATACGAAGGCTTGATCAAGTGTAAAGTTTTGCCTCCCACGAACCTATACCATCCCGTGATACCTCACCATTGCCAAGGCAAACTGATGTTTCCTTTGTGCCGTACTTGTGCCGAAACGTGCAACCAAGACCAACCTTGTCATCACAGCCAGGAAGAACGTGCCTTGACGGGAACCTGGGTCAGCGTAGAATTGTTCAAAGCTCTGGACATGGGATACCAACTGTTAGAAGTGTACGAAATTTGCCACTTTCCCAAGACACAACAATACCACAAGGGTGACCCCACGCAGAAAGGCATTTTCGCTGACTACGTGGATGCCTTTTTGAAACTGAAGCAAGAAGCCAGCGGCTATCCGTCCTGGTGTCACACTCCCGAAGACCAAATACAATTCAAAGAGAAATACTATGAACAAGAAGGCATCTCCTTAGACCACATCGAGAAAAACGAAGGCAGGCGATCGTTTGCCAAAGTGATGTTAAATTGCTTGTGGGGTAAAATGGCACAACGACCGTGTTTACCCAAGATGGAATATTTGACAGAACCTTCCCGCTACTTCCAGATGATTCACGACAAAACCAAATACATGAAACACGTGGACGTCGTTCGAGAGAATTTGATCTTGGTCAATTACGAAGAAGATTTGGACTTTGTACAAGACGACCCTTTTGGAAATGTCATCATTGCGGCTTACGTGACAGCTCATGCTCGCTTAAAATTGTACGAAGCTTTAGAACTGTTAGGGGAACGCGTCCTGTACTTTGACACGGACAGTTGCATTTACATCCATCACCCGAGTCAACAGCACCCTGACATCGAAGGAGACCGTTTAGGAGCCTGGACAGACGAGCATCCCGACGACAAGATTCTAAGTTTCGTCAGTGGCGGTCCCAAAAATTACGGTTACGAATACCGGGACAAACAAGGAGAAGTGCACACGACGTGCAAAGTGAAAGGATTGACTCTGAATTATCGTACCAGTCGAGTGGTGAACTTTGGGGTACTGAAAGAAGCCTTGCAGTCTGGAAAAGATCAACACTTTAAAGTGACCACCTATCAACCGAACAGGATTGTACGTTTACCCACTCACCACATCGTCAGTCGACCCTTGGAAAAAGTCTATCAAATCGTGTACCAGAAGCGAGTGAGACTTCCCAATCACTTTACGTTGCCGTACGGTCACATCGGTATTGGTCTGTATATAAAAAGGAACCCTAGGCAAGATCGATAGTTCATTGTGACTACCAAGACCGAGCGAACAAGATGAATACTTTCAGAGAAACACAAAACAAGTTCAGACAGGCACAATTCAAGTGTGGGGCTTCGGAAGTGGAATGCGATTGTGAGCCTTGCGATGGGTACGATGCTGTACGTTGTGACCTTAGTGATGCGGTAAAGCATCATGGGAACTTTATTCTCACTACCCCTATCATGGAAAGGGATGCTGTGCGTGTCAAACCTGAGGGATGCGAAAGCGATGTCGCTCGTCCTCTTGGACATTTTACTGGGTTTCGTTTTAAAGGGGAATGTTCACCTTCACGTCAACCCCTCTACGGATGTCATCCAGCTCTGAGCAAACTCCTGTCCATGTCACCCAACCCTCATCGAAACGAACCTGTGAAAGACGAATATTCGTTTCCTGTGCGTTTGTCGGCATACTGCGACTTTGAAAATCGTCTTCAATCGTTCAAAGGTATCTGGGAGGACCAACCCCCGAAGAATTAGCCAGAGCCGGATTTTTCTACTTGGGCGAAGGAGATAAAGTCAAGTGCTTCAGTTGCGGTGTGTCACTTCACCACTGGGAACCACAAGATTCGGCCTACGTAGAACATGCTCGATGGTCACCGAATTGTCATTACTTACCCTTAGTGGGACCGAGACATTAAAGTAACTTACCATGTCGTTGACGAAGAAGAAACCAGTTTGGCTAGGAGTCAAATGTTGGACATCACCGAGACCAGTATTTAAACTTCATTTCAAAAACGATATTGAATCATTACCTAAAGAACTGCAAGAGAAGATTTACAAGGAAGTTTGGCAGGGACTTGCCAGAGTGAAATCTCAATGGGTGACTGTAGAACTTTTGTGCCGAGAAATTCACAAGAGGAAAGTGAAAAAAGTCAACCAGTGTGTTAGATTTCTTTGGGTCAAGTGTGCATTCGTCCTATTGTATTACTCTAGACCGTTTACATCAAAAGAGTTTAGTGACATTCTTGGACGTTACCCTGAATGGAAGTGGTCAGAAATTACTCACTATGTGGATTACTTTTGCTCTAGGAGAAGATTGTGAATTGTACGGACTGACCTATTCATGGATACTTTACAAGAGATCATTCGTGCTTTGCCTGTGGAATTGAGAGAACGCATTTACCGAGAGCTGGTCAAAATACAAGTCAAACGTAAAGAACAATTGCATCCGTTACGTCACCAGATCTTTAACCACTGGTACCTGAATGGTATAAGAGAACTGATTCGTCAGAAATTGTTTCAGTGGTCAGACCTTGTTCAATACTTCCAGGCCCCCGATGATCCACGTGTTGATCATTTTGGTTACTTCGAGATTCACCTAGTGCAACACATTGAGAAAGACAAGGTAAAGGATTACCGACATATTTTACGTGGAATCTACTTAGCGGAAGAGGAAACTTCTAAACGAAGTCTGACGTTTCGGTTACAGTATGCAACATTTAGATTCCCCACTGGAGAACGAAGATGTCTGACTAGAAAGTACGTGTATTGTTTCCGAAACAAAGAGACTATAAAAACAGGCTGCCATGCCACGACTTATGTCGTATGTAATCTAACAGATTCCGTGGAAGGAACTCAATGACCATATTCAAACCGTGGATCATTACCGTCGATTATTACAAGAACTGTATCCATTCAATTTGGGACGACGCATAGTGTGTGTCTTAGTGACTTGTTTTCTAGGATTTCGTTTACCAGCCGATTCCTTGTGGACTCTTTACGAACAGTATTTACCACCCATTCAACATGAAAGTGGTGCCTTTAAATGTTCACGAGAGACTCCTTTTGCTCAAAGCCTTACGTTTTCATCTGGATACTTCTCGTTCTCTACGGGAAAAAAAGATTCGTCAACTTTTAGCTACCCAAGACTTGTATGGCGATGTGTGTGTAGCTTGTGACTTACATCCCCATTGTACAGATGTCCGTGCCTGGAAAGAATGGGATTTTGAGGCTTGGACCCAAGAAGTGGCCCAGTATGCACGAGAGTTGTTCAAGGAAAAAAGTTACTTTTCAACCTGTGTTAGTGACGGTGCCAGAAGAACCCGTCACCCAGGACAGGACTGTCGTGGACAGGCCTGAAAGACCCTTTCGGGAGGACACTTGTGTGACCTTACCCGCTATAGAACTGGTCAGAACTTTACCAAAAACATGTTGTACAGACACTTGTTTTTATTCCACGTTAATGGTTATCATGTGCCTTTTATCCTTGTACTTAAGCCTTTGGCTTTTACGTATTTTTGTCTTTCGTATTCATGTTTAAAACATTCAATAAACGTGTTCTGAAAAAAGTATATAAACTCTTGTCTTGTTTGTTTTCGTGTCACAAGTGACATTCCTGACACTATGGCTACCTCTGCTGTCTCTGCTCCCTCTTCCTCCACTGTCAAAGTCATCGACGAACACTTAGATCGTGCCAGTTGGGAGGCTTTGTATCTTCGCCATCCCTTTAACATGCTCATTGCTGCTGGACCTAGCGGTTCAGGCAAAACCGAATTCGTCAAACGTTTGATCGAACATAAACATCATTTGATCGATCGACCACCTCAGCGGATCGTGTGGTGTTACAAAGAGTGGCAATCGGCGTAGAGCCTCTTGCGAGAAAGTCAAGGCGATTCCATCGTGTTTGTGGAAGGCATTCCTAAAGAAGACGACGGCATCGTCTCTGACTCCCGTCAAACCCATTTGGTCATTTTTGACGACATGTTAGGAGAAGACGAAGAAGAAATTAAACTGTGGTTCACGCGCAAAGGGCATCACCGTAATGCCAGTGTCGTTTACATCACCCAAAATTTGTTTCAACAAAGTAAAGCCCATCGCACCATCAGTCTCAATGCGCATTACGTGGTCTTGTTTAAAAGCCCTCGAGATAAATCGCAAGTGCAAGTCTTAGCCAAACAGTTAGGAACGCCTTGGCTGACTCAGGCGTACGACGATGCCACTCAAACGCCACACGCCTATTCACTCGTCGATTTGAAACCTACGACCCCCGATGATTTGCGATTTCGTACCCACTTGTTTCACCACTGGTGCCAAGACGGAGGGCCTGTCCTGTACACGTCTCCGTCCTCGACTTAACTTCACTCCACAAAAAAAATCTATAAAAACCTCAGACCCTTTTCGTCTGTCTCACACACATTTTGAACATGACGTCCCTTCAGTCGCATCTTCCCATCAAATTGATTCGTGCCTTGTATGGCATCAGTCGAGAAAAAAATCCACAAATACGAGCTCGTGTCTTAGAAGCTAGTCTCAAAGAAGTCTTACGATGGTTCACGGTGACAGCACGTCAAATACTCCAAGGGATCATTCAGATTCCTCATCAAACCAAACACTTTTTTGATCGAAACAAAGTCGCTTTGACCCAACTGGTCGATCCCCGCATCGACACTCAAACCAAAAAACAAATCATTTTGAAACCTGGAGGGAGCGGTACTCTAGGAGGGGTCATCATTCGCTCTCTCTTAAGATGGGATCCTAATGCCCCCAAACTTCTCCCCAAGAAAAAAGTCAAACGAAGCTCCAAGAAGAAGAAGAAAAAGACCAGGTCCCCAAGGAGAACTTCTCCAGTGGCGGGACCCTCCTCTTACCAGACACCACCCCGGAAAAAGAAAAGAAGCCCCCATAAAAAGAAACAGAGAAACAGAGAAACAGAGAAAAAGTCCCCAGAAAAAGAAAAGTCCACAGAAGAAAACTACTCGCAAGAGAGGCACTTCGGCCAGGACGCAACCTTACACTCGCAAACCACGACCTGCCACGGCGGTGACCGCGTCTCCGGTAGCCTCAAGTTCATCCACTTCTCCGTTGATGACACCAAGAACTGAAGAGTACTTGGTTGATCACACCAAGAACTTCTCCGTTGATGACCCCAAGAAGAACTTCCCTAGTGGCAGGGCCCTCCAATTTAGTGGCAGTGGCTGCTGCTCACAAAGTACCTTCTCCAAAAATCAAAATCCAAGAAAGATCGGGCATGTTACAAAGTTTACTGGATTTGTCCAAGCAAGAACTGGCTCGATTTAGTCCGTTGCGTACCCCTCCACGACGTGTCATGCCTGTCCTCAAGTTGATACGACGTAAAGACAATCAGTGGCGACGCGTTCCAGTATAAAAAAGGTGTGTGACCAAGTAGGGTATCAGTGTTTTTTGGTGCTGAAGACTCAAAGATGTCACCCTCCAGAAAACATCCCTCTTCTAAACAACCCCAAGGAAAGAAAAGAAAAGAACTGCCTCCTCGTTTAGTCAAACATGGGGACATGTTATCTGTCCTGTCCAAAGCTTCTCCACCTCTACGAAAAAAACTCATTCAATCAGCCTCCAGAGAGGTCATCGATACCGTGTGCGAATGTTGTTTGAACGTCTTGAAAGGCACGATCCCTTTGTCCAAACACCAGAAACAATGCTTAGGCAAACATCGTCACGTTCTTCGCCAAATGGTTCAAAAGAAAATTCCCATTCGTCAAAAGAAGAAGATGTTGGTCCAACGTGGAGGCATTTTACCCCTTTTGTTAGGTCCCTTACTTAAAGGAGTCTTGGGAACCATGTTGGGAGGACTGGTGGGAGCAAGATAAAAAGGCCCTCGGAAGTCCCAAGATCTCAGAATCGACCCCTGACAACCCCATGGAAGGACGAAAACTAGCTTTAGTGCCTTACAAACGATGGATGGAATACCATCGTTGGCAAGAACAACGCACCCCGTATTTACCTCCCAATCCCAATTTGTGCGAGATGTCCCAGTTACAACACGAATTGCAGTCCTTGATGGATCGCCAAGATTTGTCCGAAACAGAAAAATCACAAAAGTACGGTCAACTCTTGCAACGACTGCAACTCTTTCACCAGAAAGCTTTAGACGAAACAGCTCTACCCACTCTGAAAGATTTTAAGACCTTGATGAAAAGTCCAGCACCATCATCACTACCACCACCACTACTACCATCCCCAGGGGTCACCAGAGATGCTACCCCACGAAGACCTGAGGACGAAGAGATGCGAGAAGTGTTTCAAACACCGTCAGCAGCTCCCATTTCGAGTAAGATTGCAGCATCCTTGTTGACCCCGTCCCCCACACCCCAACGAGAAGAAATGAAAGCTTGGGTTAAAAAGATGATGTCCACTCCTCCTTCGACAGAAGTGAAAAAGAAAGAAGGGAAACCAGAAGTGAAAAAAGAAAAGAAGACCAAAGCCATTCCATTGCCACCTCCACCACCACTACCTTCGACTTCTACTCCCGTAGCCCATCGGACACGTAAATCCGTTTCCAAACCACTCTTTCGACCCACCCAAAGTAGCATCACCGAAGAGTGGGTGACTTATTAACACACACAAAAAAAATGGAGAAGGTGTTAGCCAGCATTTACTACGATCCCTCCCATCCTGCAGGTTACGCAGGAGTTCAAAAATTGTATCGTGCTGCCAAAATTCGACTGAAAAGTCTCCGTTTACCTCAAGTGCAACGATGGTTACAAGAACAAGCTACCTACACTTTACACAAACCCATTCGACGCAAGTTTGCCAGAAGTCGCACCCGAGTGGAAGGCATCGATCATCAATGGCAAGCCGATTTAGCCGATGTCTCTCATTTGGCCAGCTACAATCGTGGCTACAAATATTTGTTTTGTGTCATGGACGTCTTTTCCAAATTTGCCTGGGTCGTGCCCTTGACTTCCAAATCGAGCAGCGAGTTAGTGCGAGCCCTGCAACGGGTGTTGAAACAAAGCGGTCGTCACCCTCTTCGATGGCAAACGAACAAAGGTACCGAATTTCTGAACCAAGCTTTCCAAAAAGAATTAAAGAAACGTGACATTCATTTTTTACCACCGAGAATCCCGAAACCAAAGCCAGCATCGTGGAACTTTTTCAACGCACTTTGAAAGAACGCATGTGGAAATATTTTACGCATCACCACACTCTGAAGTACATCGACATCTTACCGCACCTGGTGCAAGCGTACAACCAATCTTACCATCGAAGCATCGGACGTGCCCCGCAAGAAGTGACTCCCGACAACGAAGTGATGGTGTTTGAGCGCCTGTTTGGTACGTCCCCGACGAGGGCTGTCCCCAAGAAAAGTGGAGTGTTGGCCGTAGGAGATTGGGTGCGCATTGGCAAAACCAAACACACTTTCGACAAAGGTTACTTACCTAACTGGACGACCGAATTGTTTCGTGTCACTGGACGAGTGCATGGCCGTCATCCTGGCGTCTATAAATTGGAAGACATGAACGGAGAAGTGCTCAGAGGAACGTTTTATTTGCCCGAGTTACAACGTGTCACCAAAAAAGAAGACGACGTGTACGACATCGAAAGCATTCTCGAACGCAGAACCCGTAAAGTGGGCAAACGACGTGTCAAAGAAGTCAAAGTACGTTGGAAAGGATATCCACCCAGTTTTGATTCTTGGATCGACGCTTCGCAAGTCATCGACTATAAAAAGAAGTGACCATCATGCCCTGTCACACAGACGCAGCTACGTCGACCACTCCTTCACTCAGTTCTTCTGTGCAAGATTTACAAAAACAACCCTTGTGGGTGTGGTGTGGAGAACGTGTACCTAAAACGCAAATCGTCTTTTTCTGCCAAATCTTCGTGGTGTATTGTGTCATCGGGGCAGCCATCGCCAATTTGAGTTTGCAACAAGGAGACAAACAATTGTGGACCATTTTATTGAGCAGTTGCATCGGTTACCTGCTTCCTAATCCCTCCATGAAATTCTCCTCGAACGGGAACCCCGGGAACCTTGTGTCCAGTGCCAGTGCCAGTCACCACTCCAACTACAACCAGAACCCCATTTTGGGCGGAGACACGCCTCTGACGTCCAGTAACCCCTCGGACAGCCACAGAACTCTGGAATTATGAGTCACCAAAACCAATTTTACTTAACCTTACCCAGTGACAGTTCCGTGGAGGTGTTTCCCAAGAACACGGTGTGCTGTTACACGGCCAAATTACCTCAGACCATCCCATGAGATCACGAAGCCCATTGGGAAGTGGCTTTAGTAGAAATCGTTCACCCGACCCAAGTCCTCAATGTCCTTCCCAATCAAAATGTTTTTGATGTAGAAGTTCATGACGATTCATTGCAACAGTACTTGGATACCTATGGCAAATATGACAAGAAAATCCCTGGCACAAAAAATCAAAGGTACACCACCTATCACTTGTTCATTCCTCCAGGCTATTATTTTAGTGGTCAACATTTGGTCAGCATCATAGCCTCCAGGTTTAATGTCGTGTTTTTGAAAGCTTTGGAAAGTGTCAAAAAAGTGTCACCATGGAATACCACAAAGCAGCTCGTCGCTTCTTGATGAAATTTGACGGGAGTAAAATCGTGTCCATTTTATTTTGTCCTGAATTGTTTGACATGTTGAACGGAGACATGGACATGAGAATGGCCATGCTCAAGAACAACGAATTACCAATCGTTTACGACAACGAGTCTTTTAGCAAGTTATTTCGTGCCCTGGTAGAACTGAACCAAGGACTGAATTTGATGTTTGTGTACTCCGATGTGGTGGAGTACAACGTGGTGGGACACACCTCCGTACCGTTACTGCGTGTCATTCCTTTCAAAGTGGATTCTGCCACGAACGCTGACGAGGAAGGTGGAAACACTTACCACGTCCACCGCGAATTTGTACATCCTCACTATATATATAGTCAAGGTGAAACTCCATTTTCGAAAACGATTTTCTCACGACTCGTAAGTCATGTATCCAGTGTACCGAGGGGTTGCTCGACAGCGAGGACACGGTTTAGGAGATATGTTAAAATCGGCTTTTCGTTCGGTGGCTCCGGTGTTGAAACCGATGGTGACACGCGGATTGCACGCCTTGAAAGATGCGGCACTGACGCAAGGCAAAGAATTTCTCCAAAATGTCATCATCGACAAACAAAACCCTAAAGAAGCCTTCATGAGGGCAGGCAAAAATGTCTTGCTGCAAACGGGCAAAGACCTTTTGGGCCGACGCGAAACACCTATAAATGCCCTGCACGCTACCGAGTCAGGCATTCAGCAAGGACAAGGCAGAAAGAGACGACGAAGAAAACACCCTTTCACCAGACTTCACACTTCTAAAGCGAGAAAGGCAAAGAAAAGAAGAACCGTTCGAGACTTAGACGTTTTCGATTATTGAGACACAAAACAAAATGATGCACCGAGAGTCTTGTGCTTGTTCCAAGTCGGAACTCGATCTCTTTGCCATGCCCCCTACCATGATGACAATGCAAGAATCTCAGTGGGTCGAATTTCATCCCGTCTCCTCTTTGAGGGAATCAGCTCCCATCGAGTTTGAAATCAAAGGACAACCCGAAGATTACATCGATCTGAATAGCAGTTACCTGTATTTGAAAGTGAAAGTGATCAAAACGGACAACACCAATCCAGGAGGCGATGCTAGAGTAGCTCCTGTCAACAATTTCATGCATTCCTTGTTCAGCCAAGTGGACTTGTACTTGAATAACAAACTGGTCAGTAGCAGCATGGATACTTACCCATATCGTGCCTACTTGGAAAATCTCTTGACGTACAGAAAAGAAGCCAAGAATACTCATCTGGATGCTTGCGTGGTATGGAAACCTGACACGGCAGGTGGTATAGGCACGTTTAGCGACACAGTCCTGACAGAAGATGACAATCCTCACAATGTGGGGTTTAACGACCGTCGTAAGAAAATTTTGCAAGGGCGAAGTTTAGAACTGATGGATCGTTTGCATTTGGACATGTGGTTACAAGAAAAGTATTTGCTGAACGGGGTGGATATCCGTCTGAGACTGAATCGTAGCAGTGCCGCTTTCCATTTGATGGCCCATGCCAATGAATACAAAACTATCATTCAAGAAGCCCGACTTTACGTGCGTCGTGTGGAAGTGTTACCTAAAGTGGGAAACGACGTCAGTCAGACGTTGAGCAGAACGACCGCCAAGTATCCGATACGACGCGTAGAAGTGAAAACGTTCACCATTCCCGCTGGACAGCGATCTATGATCGAAGATCATCTGTTCCAAGGACAGTTAACCAAACGTTTGATTGTTGGTATCGTCAGGAATTCAGCCTTCAACGGAACCCACGATCAAAATCAAGATCGAAGTCAGTCGCGACGGCAAGACCTTGTGTACCCGACCCTTTGAGCCCAACTTTGGTGTCGCAAAGAATTATTTGAGATCGTACTTGTCCCTGTAAGAAGCCACGGGACAGTTAGGAACCAACACCAGTCACGGTATTTCGTACGACGATTATGCAGGAGGCTACGCTTTGTGGGGTTTTGATTTCACTCCAGACCAAGGCAGCGACGAGGGACATTTCCACCCTATAAAATCGGGTCAGATTCGTGTGGAACTTCAGTTTGCAAATCCACCTCCAGATCACACAGTGAACGTCCTCCTGTATGCAGAATCCGACAATACCATAGAAATCAACAGTTTGAGAGAAGTCATTCTAGACTATTAGAAGCCATGGAAGACTGTTATCCCTCTTTGCCTAGTGGAGAAACTTTGGAGATGGAATGTGAGGAGACCGGGGAAGGAGAATCCCAAGACAAAGACGAAGAAGTTGTCATGATGAAGTCAAGATGGCCAGAACAAGAAGCTCATTTAGTCTCCTGTTTTGCCAAACACTTGGTCGAAAAAATGACGAAATTGATCAAAAAAGATTGCTATGGATGTCAAAACGATCATCCCAGTCAAATTCAACACGATAAATGCCTGATGCTGAATCAAGAAGAAAAATTGAACGAGTATCTGGACGAAGCTTGGAGTCTCATCTCGGACGAAGTCGTGTTGCACCAGTGGTATAAAGACTTGCGTGAACATTCTTGTCCACCATTAACCGCTCAAGAGATCCATCGTATCGAAGTTCTTCTGAATCAGAGTGAGGAAACGAAACGAAGAAACGGTTATTTGTCAGACATTTTCAAGCAAAAAGTCAGGATCGAATTGGTGACTTATTATTACCTGTGAAGAAGAAAAAAACCACACAAAAATGGATACCTGGGAACTTTATTACCTTTTGAACCACAGTTCGTATACGGCTTCTTGGAATCCTGTCGTCTGTGCTAAAGATGAACTCCCTCATCGCAAACCTCAAGACCATCTAGCTTACGTGATCAACACGGACGACAGTCATCTCCCAGGAACCCACTGGGTAGCCGTCTACTTTCCTCAAGAAGGATGTGTGGAATATTTTGATTCGTACGGATTGCCCCCTTTGGAAGACGATATCATCGACTTTATGAGAAGAAATGCTCAGACCACCCGATTCAATAATGTGAAATTACAAGGCACAGATTCCTTGGTGTGTGGACAGTACTGTGTGTATTTTCTGCATCATCGCAGCCTGGGCTATTCCTTAGAACATTTAGTGACTCATTTTGATCCTCGTTCTTCTTCAAGAAACGATGTGAAAGTATATCGATGGTTTTGTGACCATTATGCTTATCTTTTGTCTCAAGCTAGGAAACGTAGTGTCCATCAATGGCCTAATGACTTCCAACTGTGGAAATCACAGTTTCATTCACAACGTTGTCAGCCCTGTTCAAAGTAGAGTGTGAATTGAAAAAAAATGTTTGATGTTATATTGTTGGATTATTGTTAAAAATGTTATAGTTGTTGGTTAGTGTTAAGTGATTTTGAATAAAAAAATGTTGTGTTTTGAAAAAAATGCATTTGTCTTTTGTTTGGCTATAAGAATGTTGATTCATGCTCTTTGACTTCTTACTATCCCTCTCATGACACTCATTGAACGTTGCGGCTCGAAAACCGTGGAGGGATGTTTTCCTTCACGTCCGCGCTTTGACTTTAAGAACCGGGGGAGTTTCCAGTCTAACCATCCATTGTCGACTCATCCTGCTACGAAGATGTGCTCCAAACTAGCTAAGCTAAACGAAGCCTACGTGAATTTGCATAGGGTCAGACACAGTCTGATACCGAAGCCAGAAGAGATAGAGAATGTGAGAATGTTAAAAGTCACTGAAGACCTGATAGAAGAGCTCTTCAGAGAAGAAGTGAACAGGGAGAAAGAAGAATGGACAGAGAAGTACAGACTTCAGAGACAGCAGCAACAGCAACAACAACAGCAGCAGCAGCAACAGCAGCAACCTGAACCTGACAGAGGCTTTGTCGATTGTCGCATCGACACCAAAGAGTTCTTCTTCTCTTTCCGAAGAAGCAGACCTATCGTCAGAAAGTCTATCCTCAGAGGACGTCGCATTCTTAGAAACTAAAAGATTGCCATAGCAAAAAAAAAAACAAAAAAAAAAAAACAGCCCTTTTCAGGGCTACCCAATAGTCTAGAAAAGAAATAACAATCCATTTGCCAATGTGTGTATGTAGAATAGTGTGAATATAAACACTAACTCTTTTTTTATAGTGTGAGGGTATGTGTTTGTGTATAGGATTGTGTGTTTTTGTAAGTGCTCACGTACGTTGGTGTGGATAGTAGATTAAGATCATGTCTTTTTTTTTGCTGTTAGAGGTGTGGGGAGAGTAGATTTGGGGTTTGATTGCTTTGCGTATGTGGATAGTATATTGAAGTGATTAATGAAATTTTTTTAGAATAGTAATGGGCAGTATAAAAAAGTGAGTGAGTGTTTCTTTTAGGTCCGCGCGTTGTTTGGTCATGATCTAGGTAAGATCAATTTTATGTTTTTAGGGGGATGTTTTCCATCACGTCCGCGCTTTCACTATCAATTGAAACTCGTTCGGCAGTCTAGCTACCCTTGTTGATTGATCAACACCACCAGAATGAACACCAGAATTGTGAAACTGCTAGAACTCCAGATGCACCTGGAATATGCCAGGCGCCTGTTAAATGAACTGGCCGCGGAGGCCATTGTCGAAGAGGGAAGGATGAGAGAGGAGGAGGAGGAAAGAAGAAAAAAAGAAGAGGAGGAAAAGGAGAGAAAAAATTTCAGAATCAAGAGACAGAAAATTGGGATTCTGAAGCCACTTATCCCGCCTCTGCACTCCCAAGAAAAAAGGTAAAAGGAGACTGGGGAAGAAGATATGTGTGTGGCGCCAGACCAGGAAGGTGCCAGCATTAGATAGGTGCATCTGGAGTTAAAAAACAAACAGCCCTTTTCAGGGCTACCCAATACTCTAGAAAAGAAATAACAATCGATTTGCCAATGTGTGTATGTAGAGTAGTGTGAATATAAACATTGGCTCTTTTTTTTTCCTAGTGTGAGGGTATGTGTTTGTGTGTTTGTGTTTGTAAGCGCTCACGTACGTTTGTGTGAATAGTAGATTATGGGTTTGTTTATTGTTTCTTAGCGTATGTGGAGAGTATAGTTTGGGTTTTGTAACCGCTCACGTACGATTGTGTGGATAGTAAATTATGGATTTTGTTTTAATGATCTGAGTGTGTAAATAGTAGATTTGGGGTTTGTTAAATGTTGCTTCACTTATGTAGATAGTAGATTATATGAAATGAGAAAGTGGGGGATGTTTTCCTTCACGTCCGCGCGTTGTTTGGTGATGATTTAGGTAATATCAATTTTATGTCTTGGGGGATGTTTTCCATCACGTCCGCGCTTTCACTATAAGAACCCATAGTATTCGTCGTTCAAACCATTCTAAGGAATAAACAAAGAAGATGGAGGTGACAAAATTATTTAACGATTTGAGACATAGCTATTTTTGGATCATGGATGGAACTTATGTAGTAGAAAGATTGAATAAGGAAGGAAGATTTGAAGGTAGCCTGAACAATGTGAAGAATCTTGGAGTAGCAAAAGATCAAATAGGGGGAATGATTGAGGAAGAAGTAGAAAGAATCAGAGGATTCATTGACCCACCTTACGTGAGAGTAGGTACTTTAAAGGAAGCCTTGGATCATATCACAGAAGTCAGGAGCTTCCTAGAAAATAGCTTTCATTGGACTGACTGGTGGTACGTAAAGTGGGGTTGTAACCAGTTGATAAAAGCAGAAGAACTAATTAGAGAGGTAATGAAAGTAGAAGTGATGAAGATAAAAGAAAAATGGAGCAAAGAGAGAAGGGAAGAAGAGAATAAGAAGAAGAAATTAGAGTTTGAAAGATTGAATAACAACTGGATGAAGATCCAACAGAAATTTAGAGAGATGGGCCATCCTGACTGGATAACAGAGGAGGAAAAGAAGAAGAAGAAGAAAGGAATAATGGAAAAAGTGGGGACTTGGTGGAAGAAGTGGAGGAGTTAGAAGAAGAAGAAGAAGAAGAAACCCAAAGGCCCTTTTCAGGGCCACCCACATTTCTCGAAAAGAGATTGACTTTTCATTGCCTACCCCATTTTTATTTTTTATTTGTTAATTTTTTTAAAAAAAAAAACAAAAAAAAAATCCCATGTTCAATTGCCTTTGTCCCTAGAATGGATATTTTTTTTCTCCCATTGTTCAAATGCATTTGTCCCTAGAGTGGATATTTCCTTTCTCCCATGTTAAATTCCCTTGTCCCCAGAGTGGATGTCTTTTTTTTCCCATGTTAAATTTCCATTGTCCCCAGAGTGGATATTGCTTCCCATGTTAAATTTCCATTGTCCCCAGAGTGGATATACCCCTATTTAACATTAAAGTCCCCTTGTCCCTAGGGTGTCCCCATTCACTACTGCTGCTGTTCTGGGGGGTTCGGTTGTTATGGACCCGTCAGTAAATATTTGTTCGAAGCCAGAGTGGCTTCCTTGTATTTCCATTGCTACGATGGTTTTGAGTTTAGATTCGTGTTCCAGTTTGTTTCCATAATTGGTCAGTCTAGTGTTGATCCTAGGGATAGGGTTTGTCCAAGGGGCGGGGTCAGGGGAGTGAGTGTACTCTTGTTGTAGAGCAAGTGTTGGCAGCTTTTCTAGGATTTGTTTGCCACCGAGTGGGTTAGGAACTAGTTTGCGGCTAAACGGTTTGTTGCATTTGCTAATAGTTACTTTTGTAGCATGCGAGTCGAGGTGATTTTTTAATCGATTGGAGTATCGGAGGAGCTTTTCCTGTCTTCTTTTTTTAATGGCAGTTCACCGGTGAGTACTTGAAGTTCGTCCATGATGTCGATGGTAGAGTGCCAGTGCAAACATATAATGATTTCCTTTGGATGGTATCCAGTTTGTTCAGTAATGTTTGTTTCGCTGAGTTGTAAACTTGGCATCCATAATCTAGCTTCGACCTTATAAGTGATCTATAGCTGGTTATTAAGATTTATTGATTGGATCCCCAGGTGTTCCCTTTAAGATTTCTTAAGAGATTAATATCTTTATTGCAATTTTGAATTAGTTGTTCAATCTTGTGTTTCCAAGATAGATGCTTGTTGAAGAACATACCTAGGAATTTTACTACCTTAGTATATTTGATTAACTGGTTTTGAATATAGAAGTTGTGGTAAATTATCTGGTTATTGCGTTTAGGGGAGAAGATTATTGCTATCGTTTTTTCATGTGAGATCTTAAAACCCCATTTATCCGCTAATCTCCCTATGTTATCTAGGCTTTTCTGGATTTCTTTGACTACTTGATTGCTAGCATTTTTTTCTTCTCTCCAGATACCGCTGTCATCAGCGAATTGGGAAATGTTAACCGGTTTTGTCGCTAGGTTGAGGTCAAGGTCGTTAATCATGATGGTAAATAGCGTATGACTGAGTACACTCCCTTGTGGGGTACCGTTTTCAAGGGGGTATTCTTCTGAGGTGGTGTTTCCTAATCTGGTGATTATTCTGATATCTGTTAGGAAGTTTTCGATCCAGTTAAACATGCGTCCAGTAATTCCGAAGTGGTTGACTTTTGCAATCAGTCCTTTGGTCCAGACAAGATCAAACGCTTTTTCAAGGTCAAGGAAGACTGCTATAAGTTGTCTGTCTGATTTTCTTTTGAAGTTAAAAGCAAGTTTGGTATCCGCTTTTAGTCTTAAAAGTTGATCTCTGGCAGAGCGCCTGTTACAAAAGCCACATTGGTTTTCTGATAGGAGTTTGTTACTTTCTAGGTGGTGTTTTAATCGGTTGGCTAGGATTGTTTCCATCATTTTACATATGTTATTAGTGACGGAGATGGGACGATACGAATTAATATTATTAGGGTCTTTACCTGGTTTAGGGATTGGGATGACAATTGCTTGTTTCCAGCTGAGTGGTAGTTTCCACTTCGCCAAATTTGATTGAGCAGTTTTATAATGGTTATTGTAGTGTTGTTTGGAAGATTTTTGTATATGATATATCCAATTTGATCTTTCCCAGGTGACATTTCTTTTTTAGACCCTAGCGCTATTTTCCATTCGTATAGGGTGACTTCGGAATTTAAATCTGAGTTCTTGAACCCTAGGTCATTAAAGAGAGGTTAGGAAGTGTGATTTCAGCTTTCTGTGTTCTTGTAAGTTCCTAGTGTGATTGGTATTACTGCTCATGGCCGAGAAAGTTGCATTAGGATTATGAATGATAAATTCAAGGCGGATATTGTGAAGAAAAAGTTGGCTAAAATCATTTCCAAGTGCACAACTATGTAAAACTGTGTATATAATAATTAAAAATAATTTATCCTGTTCAATTTTATGTACAAATCTTTTTAAATGGAAGCATTTACTCTGTCCGTTCAAATTAAAAACTGTTCATTTTAATATCTCGTGCAAAGATTTTGCTCTCATCATGAAATATCCAACAACACTACCGACATCTTAGATAAAATGGGGGAAAAAAATCCTCAACAGCAAAAACAAGAACCAAAACAGATTGGCTCATTTGACGCGCCAAGCTGCAAATATTGCGAAAGACAGACTAATGGTGCAGTGACAAACTGCTGATTTTCTGTTCTGGTGACCAGATATATGGCTTGGCGTATAAACACTTAATTTTTGTCAGTATATACTTGTTTATAAGTCGAGTCAAACTGTTTATTCGAGTCAAACTGTTTATAAGTCGAGTCAAACTGCAAACAAAACAGACCCTGATTTTCCATCACATGAAGCATGTTTAATCACTGCGGCATTTAAAAAAAAATATAACTCAATCATGTCTACAAAAGAATAAATTTTATTAAGCAGAAGCATGATAAATTATGCAGCAACAATTATAATTATAATTTGAACACCGTGACATACTATTTCAAATCTTTGGACCTCCCCAGCCTCAGCTCTGCATTCAAACCCAGTAAATAGAAAACAAATAAATTGGAAATATATTGTTTACAAACGTGATTAAAAACTAAAATATAAAATTACATAAAACATCAAAATATGACACATTCATGCAATATCATACTTAAATTATTAGATTCTCCTCTACAGAAATGATTCGTGTCAATGGTATCTCGCTAACCGTATTTATCCAAATAAATATACTCTCTACCGCGAACAACGTAGACACAGGTCTGTTATGTGTCAGTGGTACCTCGCTAACCGTATTTACCCAAATAAATATACTCTCTACAGCGAATAGCGTTGACAGGTCTGCTATTAAAAATAGCAGAGAAATCAGAATCTACACAGTTCATTTAAGTCAAAGTATATTTAACAACATTGGCCCTGGTCTGCCTAGGAATCATGAAATGACATATTTAGGTTTATGTTGATTGGTGTATGTTATAAATGTACAGATACGGTACATACGTTATTCAGTAAAAGAGGGAAGTGAAGCAAGTATGATAGACACAATAATCAGATCAGGTAGATTCAAGTAAAGTGTTCGGTACTTCACAAAAGTTTTGCTCATATGTCAAAAAATTACAACGGATACAACATTACGTGTAGGTTAAATTGCCGTTTGCTTGGTTTCTTTTTGTTGCTTGATTGCTTTTTCTTTCTCCCAGCCGTGCAAGTGACCATGAATAACCATGAAATGGTTTTGTTTAGTTTGGTTTGATGCTTTACTTTACAGAAACAGATGAAGGTTACTTAGTTCTGATACATTTGCTTGGCTGGCTGGTTTTTAACGGCACTTCGATCACATTATAAGCTATATCAGGTCCAGGAATGGAAGACGAGTACCTTTCCCAAAATCACTACGAGGCAGACGACCCAGACTAGTCTGGGCAGGTATCGAACATGTTACCCTAGGATTAAATGTCTGACGCTTTGCAAACTGATCTACGCACGGTACCTTGCCCAGAGATACACTTTGGTAGCCGATTCGAACTTGATCACTACCATCGCGAATTTGTCACGCTAACCACTCAGCGAATGTAATAATCGACCGTGCATCATTGTAAAAGACACAGACAACGAATAATCAAGGGGACTGAACGGGTACTAAATGTGCATTTAAAAAAAACGCAGCAAATAATGCAAATCATTAAAAATGTATTTGAAGTCCACGTGTGTGAATGTGTGATTTGGATTTTTAACGTAACTTTTAACAATTTTTCAGTCATATCGCTACGATGTATGAAGTGTGGCAGCTTATAGTGAAGTCTAGCACTGGGGCATCATGCCGCAGGCACGTAGCATGATGTCCCACCCAGTCACATTATCCTGACACCAGGCCGACTAGTCCTAATACTAACCTCTTAATGCTGAGCGCCAAGCGATGCATCTGTTAGTACCATTTTTGTAAGTCTTTGGTATGACTCAGCCGGGGATCGAACCCACGACCCGCCACATCCGAGGCGGACGCTTTAACCACTAGGCCACCGGAACGGTCTTAAGTCCACGCAGTAAAGACTTTAAATATCTCTTTCTTTTACATACAGTGTAAATATATACAGGTAAATACACATTGAAACGTCACATACATGTAGATGTCTACATGCAAACAGGCTGCACCATCGCCGTTAAATTAGCGCCCTATTATCTGACGATTTGAAATACAACTTTGTATATTATCCCATTCGTCGACCAGCTCCGAGGAAGCGCAATAATGTTAATTGTCAAACAAAATAGTTCCAAACACTTGACTACTTTACCTTATTTGTTGTTCGACACTATGGAATTTCAAACCACTTGCAAGAACTATACCTCCGAAATTGAAGAGTTTGACAACATGTGCTCCAGTTTTATTAAGAATTCGCTTTTGTTCAAAAGATATATCAGCTTTACTTTAGTAAGTCATAACAACAAATCCAGGGGTAAAGTATGTAAAATCTTTTTTTTATGTAAGACTACCTAATACATGCGAGCCGGTCAACGCAGGAATAACAAACAAAATTATATAGTTGATCACCACATTTCAAAGGAGCTTTACTTAGCGATGATGGTGCAGAGTAGTATAGTGGTGACAGCCATTATGAATTTCATTCACAACAATGAAACCACGGGATCACCAGACGAAATACTACGTGTTTGCGTATGTAAAAACTAAAGCATTGGTTCATTTGTTCATTAAAAAATATGACTAAGAAACTACTTTCAGCGCACAATGTGTATATTAGTTTGAATACATTTAATCCACACATTTTTTAGCCTGTACATCTGCTGCGTATTTCAATGAGCAAGAATTTTGTGCTGTTTATTTTGGTTTGAAGGAAGAAGCAGAAGCTCCGCCGATCGTGATTTCAATCTCATTCTTCGTTATGTTTTGTTTACTTGTACTTTCTGCCCAATATTTCTTTAATGACATGCGCACATGCATATTCAAGCTTTAACTAAATACATCGACTTTGTTAGTTCTTAGAACTCTCCTTCGTTGTGAATTCTTTTGTTTTAATTAATTTCATAAGCGGCTTTAATTAACTAATGCGGAGGGCTTTGCTATTTGTCCTGCACCATAGGCATGCTCTCTTCATTGAAGCCCGTTTCCGAGATCACTTTGCTGGCCGATTTGTATCTCGCTTCTGGTGAAGGACTTGACATTTCACCTTTCGTATCTTTAAGTAATGTATTTTCGAGTTCCTTCTGCTTTGTAGGTAATGGTTTCTGTTTGTATACGACTAAAGCTACGATTGGTTTTCCGAGTCCGTACCCAAGTGTGGCGCCCAAACATACACATATCATAATCCAAACGTTCATGGTCATGACTGACAACATTAGGAGATATCCAGCTATCACCCTAATCATCATTAAGACGCTCATGAAAAGCTTCTCAACACAACCATACAGATCAGTACCGAATCTACCAGACCTGCAAGAAACAAGAATAAGTAAAAGTTCATGGTCGAATGGTTGCACACGACTTTAATTAAACAGTCAGCATCAATTTTGAATCAGGCTAGCATGATCCTGTCAGGGTAAGAAATGCTCAAAACCTTACACATGAAAGTTAATATACCAACAATTTCTGAAACAACATCGTTTCGTTTAAATGTCATACATCATTATCTTCATGGTATCGAACAAATTACCTCTAGCAACAAGAAACCACAGTCATTGGGGCGCCAATTCTATATAGCAGACGTTGTTGACGGATCACTAAAACCCAAACAAATCCGTCGAATCAGTAAGAATCTCCGCGGGTCGCTATTTTATCTTAACATGTGGTCTTGTGTCGGCTATAAATATGGAGTGGTATTCACTTTCATGGTTAAGTGATCTGTTTGTGTGTGATCTGGATACACGCCAATAGTGCACTTGATGCCGTATGATTGCTTGGAACATGAAATGACCATGCATCAAGTACATAAGGGTGCGATTGTCAACAATCCTTGTACCCTGAACAAATACAATAACTTCAATCCTGATGATAAAAAAAATCACCAAAGTGTCAGGCTAGCTCCAAAACTTGGCAAATCGGAAAAGGTCGTGTTGACCAGCTTATGGAATAATGCTGAATTGTAAAGGACAGGTTTTATTTTTAGAACATTGTTGATAAACATTCACATTCCCATTTAAGGTGATAACTGGAACGATGTGAAAGTTCTTGCAAGGTGCGCAGCCGCCACCGAAGTGACCAATTAGAAGACAACAAAAAAGAGCACGATCGTAAATATAATGAAGTAAAAAGAAAGTGAGAGTACCAGAAATTCTGCAAAGAACTAATATAATTTGTTCATATATGGCCAAGAAATGAATGTGATGCTGAGCACTGATTATAAATAGGAAAGTGCGCGGGTTACTATTATCGGGATTAGTGAAATTTAGGTAGGGCCAGTTATTATCTAATTATGGTGATCTTGTGGATCATTGAGAACAATCCTAAGTCTGTCTTTGAGTATCAAAATTAAATATTTCAAATCTTGAGTATCAAAATTAGATATTTCAAATCTTATTGCTATGCAATGTATTGCGCTCCTCTGTTGACAAACTGTAGAAAACAAGTTACTGGTTATAATAATGCTACTACTCTCGGGTTTCTATTAAGCCTTCTAGGATGGAGCAGTGCCACTAACATGTTTGTAAACTATACAGTATTAAAGTCATTAAAAGTGTGTGTTTTCTCAGACTGTAGATAGATGGAACAAATTACGCATTCGTTATCTTACATAATTTCATTCTTAACAATGCCGAACACATTCTGAAGTAGTAGATGTTTCTGTGTATTTGTACTTATGATCTTTAATGTTTAAAATACATCTATTTTATATATGAATTTAGATGTACGGACTATGCAGTCTGAAATAAAGAATTCTTATCGTCTCTTCTCTGGATTTAAAGTCCTGATACTGTCAAATCTTAAAATGGCGATCCTGTTGATCAGTGAGAACATTCCTAATTTCAAGTCCTGATTCTGTCAAATCTCTCAAGATTATTTACGCGAAGCGTAAGATTAATAATGGAGAGCTGATGTCGTTTATTTCTTTTGTCTCAAAGACCTAAGCTATAGAGTTTAGCCAGTATAAAGGTCAAACAGTAACCGTAACGAGCGTCAAGTGGGTACTAAAAACCATTAATTTGCTCAATATGGCGCAAGAATACTTGAATCAATTAAGTTTGCCACAGTTGCATACCAAGATGTATGGGTGCATAATGAAAATCGGGTTGTACAAGACCAACTTGATAACTGTAGTTGCGGTTGTTGTTGTTCATTTAACGCCGTTTTTAAGCACATGAAGAGTTATACATGGCGGCCAGTATAACCTGTGGAGGCAGAATGCGGAGAATCCCAGTACGAACCACCAACATATGAAAAGCTACTGGTATGTTTTCTCACATACCCACATCAGCCAGGTCCGAAACTCGAAACTTGATAACAGTAATACATATAGGAGATAAGTAGTACAAGACCATCTTCATAACTATAATAAACATACGATTAAAGTGGTACGAGACCATTTTGAAAACTAGTAAACATACGAATCACGTAGTATGAAAACAACCTGAAAACTGTAGTAAAGATATGAGTCAAGTGGTATAATACCATCTTGATATTTTGTAGCAAACATTTAACATTTGACTCTGTTGACATGCAACTACAGCAAGTCCCAGTCATACCCTGTAGTATAATGCAAACATAAGCCGATTAATCCCGGCTGTGTTGTATTTTCATCCTAAACCATGCAATCTTAGGTCCGTCCTCCATATCATCCTGCTTTACGCACACTGATAAACTAGTGGATTTTACACTCCAGACTTTTGGATGGTTCAATATTGAAGCTATATAACAAGGCATGCCAACATTCACTCCAACAACTGAACTGCAGGGAATCTGTTTCTTTTAAACAGCACATCACAACTGTTATCATTTGCACCTGATTGGCTATTACACTAATAACATGAATTTGTTATCTGTATTACAGTTTCTCATCTTTTGCCTTGTATTCATGTCTCATGCTTTTATAGACCAATCAGTCTGGTCGGAAAAACAAACCCCTGCCGAACTAACATTTTGAGTTTGTGGGTGCATAATCAATAATTTAGTACAGTACAGACTCTACGTTTCAAACCTGAAAGGCATTCTTTTAAAGAACTAACATTGCGAGGTTACGGGTGCACAACCCAGGAACAATCGAAATACGAAATCGACATTTCCAACCTGGCATGACGAGCTTTTCAAGTGCTGACAATTTGGACTAGTGGGTGTTGTCGGAGAAGGAGAACAATTCTCTTACTGTATAAAAAGTATACAAAGACCAGGGCGTTTGTGGGGTACTCTCTCACTGACATTAATTCGTCAGCAGTTTCTAAGATGCTGAAGAACCATTTAAAATTCAGAAAGGTTTGTGCAAGATGGAACACGCATTTGTTGAAAGCTGATCAAAACAGACTCGAGATGAAATCGCCAAACAGCTACTTGCCAATATGAAATGAGTGATCAGAGACGTTTATATAAGATTATGACAGGTCGTTTCCTCAAGAGAAAATAAGAAGGTTCCTATGAGCGAAAACATGGAGAGACAACAAAGACTGTCAAGATAGTTTTATACACATTTTCGGTGCAAATGACCCAGTCTGTCCAGGTACCTGTGCCTGATTTCTGCTAGCGTCACTACATTTTGTGCGTCCAAAGTCTTGGAGACGTCAAGGTCGCCACGAACATGTTAAGATTGGTTTTCTCCAGTTAATGATAATTTAATTTGAAAGAAGGAAGTAGTGAAGGGGGGCACCCTACGTACAATGGGAATTAGCATTAAAATACACCCTGGGCAAATCTACGTACAATGGAAATTTAACATGGAGAAAAATCGTGGGCAAATCTACGTACAAGGGGAATTAACATGGGAATAAATTGTGGGCCACTTTACGTACAAGGGGAATTTAACATGGGGAATAGAGTTTGGGCTTGTTTAGGGACAAGGGGAATGGAACATGGGATTTTTTTTTTTAAAAAAAATTTTTAAAAAGAAAGGGGTAGGCAATGGAAAGGCTATCTCTTTTCGAGATATATGGCTGGCCCTGAAAAGGGCCTTTGGGTTTTCTTCTGCTTCTAATTTCTTCTTTTCCTCCACCAACTTCTTATTTTATCTCCAACACTCTTTCTCTTCTTTTTTTTCTCCTCCTCTTCTTTCTTCTCTTCCTCCTCTTCTTTCTTCCTCTTCTCATTTTCTTCTTCTTTTTCAATTTTTTCGTTCCATGTTCTTATTCTTATCTTTTCCTCTTCATCCTCCTTCTCCTCCTTTATTTCCTTCATCACACCACTAATCTTGTCCTTTGCTTTTCTTAAGTTGTTAATTTCCATCTTTACACGATGGGGACTATAGGAATAATGGTTTTCAACGAGTCTTATTAGCATCTGTTCCATTATTCCTAAGTTGTCTAAAACGTCTTGTAAGGTTTGTATTTTGTCCATTTGGTTTGACGCCATCTTCTTTTTATTCTTTGCAGAGTGGTTTGAACAACTAACACTGTGGGTTCTTATAGTGAAAGCGCGAACGTGAAGGAAAACATCCCCCTAAAAAACATAAAATCTATCTTACCTAGATCATGACCCAACAACGCGCGGACGTGAAGGAAAACATCCCCCTACTTTTTTCATTTCATATAATATAACCCAAACTATACTCTTCACATACGCTAAGAAACCCATAATCTACTATTCACACAAACATACATTTACTCTTACAAACACACAAACACACAAACACACAAACACATACCCTCACATTTTTTATTTTCACATTACTCTACCTACACACATTGGCAAATTGATCGTTATTTCTTTTCTAGAGTATTGGGTAGCCCTGAAAAGGGCTGTTTTTTTTTTTGAACTCCTGATGCACCTATCTAATGGTTGCACCTTCCTGGCCTGGCGCCACACACGCATCTTCTTCCCCAGTCTTCTTTCACCTTTCTTCTGGGGAGCGCAGAGGGAGGATGATTCGCTTCAACACCCCAATCCTCTGTCTCGGGAATATTGAACGACATCCTCTCTTCTCTTTTCTTTTCCTCTTCTTCCCTCTCTCTTCTCTCCTCCTCTTCCTTCTTTACTCTTGCTTCTTCTACTATAGCCTCTGCTGATAGTTCGTTTACTATGCGCCTGACATATTCCAGGTGCATCTGGAGTTCTAACAGTTTCACTATTCTGCTATTCATTCTTCTGGCTGTGTTGATCAATCAACAAGGGTAGCTAGACTGCCCAGCGAGTTTCAATTTATACTGAAAGCGCGGACGTGATGGAAAACATCCCCCTAATAACATAAAATTGATCTTACCTAGATCATGAACAAAAAACAACAACGCGCGGACCTAAAAGAAACACTCACTCACTTTTTTATGCTACCCATCACTATTGTAAAATTTTTTATAAATCACTTCAATAGACTATCCACATACGCAAAGCAATCCAATCTAACCCCAAATCTACACCTCAAACAGCCCCAAAAAAACCAGACATCATTTTAATCTACTATCCACACCAACTTACTTTAGCTCTTACAAACACAAACACACAAACACATACCCTCACATTTTTTTAAAAAAGAGTTAGTGTGTATTTTCACACTACTCTACCTACACACATTGGCAAATCGATCGTTATTTCTTTTCTAGAGTATTGGGTAGCCCTGAAAAGGGCTGTTTTTTTTGTTTTGCTATGGCAATCTTTTTTTTAGTTTCTAAGAATGCGATGTCAACTGATGATAGAATTTCTGGCAATAGGTCTGCTTCTTCGGAAAGAGAAGAAGAACTCTTTGGTGTCGATACGACAATCGACAAAGCCTCTGTCAGCTTCAGGTTGCTGCTGCTGCTGCTGTTGCTGCTGTTGCTGCTGTCTCTGAAGTCTGTACTTCTCTGTCCATTCTTCTTTCTCCCTGTTCATTTCTTCTCTGAAGAGCTCTTCTATCAGGTCTTCAGTGATTTTTAACATTCTCACATTCTCTATTTCTTCTGGCTTCGGTATCAGACTGTGTCTGACCCTATGCAGATTCACGTAGGCTTCGTTGAGCTTAGCTAGTTTGGAGCACATCTTCTTAGGAGGATGAGTCGACAATGGATGGCTAGACTGGAAACAACCCCGGTTCTTAAAGTCAAAGCGCGGACGTGAAGGAAAACATCCCCCACACGGTTTTTTCGAGCCGCAACGTTCAATGAGTGTCATGAGAGGGATAGTAAGAAATGAAAGAGCATCAATCCAACATTCTTATAGCTAAACAAAAGACAAAGACATTTTTTCAAAACACAACATTTTTTATTCAAAAATCACTTAACACTAACCAACAACAACTCTAACATTTTTAACAATAATCCAATACTATAACATCAAACAATTTTTTTTCAAATCACAAACATTTCTTTTCTCAATGGACAACCTACTTTAAACAGGGCTGACAACGTTGTGAATGAAATTGTGATTTCCACTGTTGGAAATCATTAGGCCATTGATGGACACTACGTTTCCTAGCTTGAGACAAAAGATAAGCATAATGGTCACAAAACCATCGATCTACTTTCACATCGTTTCTAGCAGAAGAACGAGGATCGAAATGAGTCACTAAATGTTCTAAGGAATAGCCCAGGCTGCGATGATGCAGAAAATACACACAGTACTGTCCACACACCAAGGAATCTGTTCCTTGTAATTTCACGTTATTGAATCGGGTGGTTTGAGCATTTCTTCTCATAAAGTCGATGATATCGTCTTCCAAAGGGGGCAATCCGTACGAATCGAAATATTCCACACATCCTTCTTGAGGAAAGTAGACGGCTACCCAGTGGGTTCCTGGGAGATGACTGTCGTCCGTGTTGATTACGTAAGCTTGATGGTCTTTAGGTTTGCGATGAGGGAGTTCATCTTTAGCACAGACGACAGGATTCCAAGAAGCCGTATATGAACTGTGGTTCAAAAGGTAATAAAGTTCCCAGGTATCCATTTGTGTTGTTTTCTTCTTCACAGGTAATAATACGTCGTCAATTCGATCCTGACTTTTTGCTTGAAAATGTCTGACGAATAAACGATTATTCGTTCTGTTTCCTCACTCTGATTCAGGAGAGCTTCGATACGATGGATCTCTTGAGTGGTTAATGGTGGACAAGAATGTTCACGCAAGTCTTTATACCACTGGTGCAACACGTCTTTGTTCGAGATGAGACTCCAAGCTTCGTCCAGATACTCGTCCAATTTTTCTTCTTGACTTAACATCAGGCATTTATCGTGTTGAATTTGACTGGGATGATCGTTTTGACATCCATAACAATTTTTCTTGATCAATTCCGTCATTTTGTCGACCAAGTGTTTGGCAAAACAGCAGACTAAATGGGCTTCTTGTTCTGGCCATCTCGACTTCATTATGATATCTTCTTCGTCTTTGTCTTGAGATTCTTCTCCTTCCACGGTCTCCTTACATTCCATCTCCAAAGTTTCTCCACTAGGTAAAGAGGGATAACAGTCTTCCATAGCTTCTAATAATCTAGAATGACTTCTCTCAAACTGTTGATTTCTATGGTATTATCGAATTCGGCATACAGGATGACGTTCACTGTCTGTTTCAGTGCTTCTGCAAACTGAAGTTCCACACGAATCTGGCCAGATTTTATAGGGTGGAAATGTCCCTCGTCGCTGCCTTGGTCTGGAGTGAAATCGAAAGCCCACAAAGCATAGCCTCCGTCATATTCGTCGTACTCAATGCCGTGACTGGTGTTGGTTCCTAACTGGCCGGTGGCTTCGTACAGGGACAAGTACGATCTCAAGTAATTCTTCTTGGTAAAGTCAGGTTCGAAAGGTCGGGTACACAAGGTCTTGCCATCGCGACTGACTTCGATTTTCTTCACGTTGAAGTGTTGAAAGTTGAAAGGATTTTTAGGGAAGGCTCCGTTGAAGGCTTCATTCTCGACCATACCAAGGATTAAACGCTTGGGTAACTGTCCTTGAAACAGATGATCTTCGATCATAGAATGCTGTCCAGCAGGAATGGTGAACGTTTTCACTTCCACACGTCGTATGGGATACTTGGCAGTCGTTCTGCTCAACGTTTGACTGATGTCGTTACCCACTTTGGGTAACACTTCTACGCGTCGTACGTAGAGTTTGGCCTCTAAAATTGTGCTTTTAGGATTGCCAGCAGTTTTATCAGCCTGCAAATGGAAAGCGGCACTGCTGCGATTCAGTCTCAAGCGGACATTGACTCCGTTCAGCAAATATTTCTCTTGCAACCACATGTCCAAATGCAAACGATCCATCAGTTCTAAACTTTTCTTGTTTAAGATTTTCTCTTCTCTTGCCCCAAAGCCGGGATTGGTTCCATCCAATTTCTCGAAATTGCCCGCTGTGTCATCTACCCACAGCACACAGGCATTGAGATGACTTTCCTTGGCATCTGTTCCGTACGTCAAGAGATTTTCCAGGTAGGCACGGTAAGGGTATGTATCCATGCTGCTGCTGACTAGTTTGTTATTCAAGTACAAATCCACTGAGCCAAACAAGGAATGCATGAAATTGTTGACGGGAGCTATATTCTCAGTGTCTTCTACTCCATTACCATCCTTATCTAGAACTTGGACTTTCAAGTACAAGTAACTGCTATTCAGATCGATGTAATCTTCGGGCTGTCCTTTGACTTCAAATTCGATGGGAGCGGAATCGGTCAATGAGGAGACGGGGTGAAATTCCACCCACTGGGATTCTTGCATCGTCATCATGGTGGGGGGCATGGCAAACAGATCCAGTTCCGTCTTGGAACAAGCGCAAGACTCTCGGTGCATCATTTTTTTTTTCTCAATAATCGAAAACGTCTAAGTCTCGAACGGTTCTTCTTTTCTTGGCCTTTCTCGCTTGAAGTCTGGTGAAAGGGTGTTTTCTTTTTCGTCTCTTTCTGCCTTGTCCTTGCTGAATGCCTGACTCGGTAGCGTGCAGGGCATTTATAGGTGTGTCTCGTCGGCCCAAAATGTCTTTACCCGTTTGCAGCAAGACATTTTTGCCTGCCCTCATGAAGGCTTCTTTAGGGTTTTGTTTGTCGATGATGACATTTTGGAGAAATTCTTTGCCTTGCGTCAGTGCCGCATCTTTCAAGGCGTGCAATCCGCGTGTCACCATCGGTTTCAACACCGGGGCCACCGAACGAAAGGCCGATTTTAACATGTCTCCTAAACCGTGTCCTCGCTGTCGTGCAACCCCTCGGTACACTGGATACATGACTTAAGGGTCGTGAGAGAACCGTTTTCGAAAATGGAGTTTCACCGTGACTTTTCCTTTGGTGAATGGAATATTTTGTCCCAGATCTCCTTTTATAGTAATGTTGACGGTGTCCAAATACGACTTGCTAACGGGTAAATAGTGAGGATGGACAAATTCGCGGTGGACGTGGTAAGTGTTTCCACCTTCCTCGTCAGCGTTTGCGGCAGAATCCACTTTGAAAGGAATGACACGCAGTAACGGCACGAAGGTGTGTCCCACCACGTTGTACTCCACCACATCGGAATACACAAACATCAAATTCAGTCCTTGGTTCAGTTCTACCGGGGTACGAAATAACTTGCTAAAAGACTCGTTGTCGTAAACGCTGGGTGATTCGCCATTATTGATCATGGTCTTTCTCATGATCATGTCTCCACCCAACATGTCAAACAATTCAGGACAAAATAAAATGGACAGGACTTTACTTCGCTCAAATTTTATTAAGAAGCGACGAGCTACTTTGTGGTACTCCATGGTGACACTTTTGTTCTTGATATTGATATTATCCTTCTTAAAAGCTTCCCCAAACACACCATTAAACTTGGTAGCTATGGTGTTGACCAAATGTTGACCGCTGAAATAATAGCCTGCGGGAATCAGCACGT
Organism: Sinohyriopsis cumingii; assembly: GCA_028554795.2. Taxonomy (NCBI): domain Eukaryota; kingdom Metazoa; phylum Mollusca; class Bivalvia; order Unionida; family Unionidae; genus Sinohyriopsis; species Sinohyriopsis cumingii. The sequence goes on along the minus strand of CM068824.1, from coordinate 108,607,925 downwards.
TGTAGGTCCAAGTTTTAGTTTTGTCATCATAGGTTTTATTGGTATGTGTGCTACTAGTCTTATCCAACTCTTGCTGCAAATGTGAGTCATGAACTTCCACCTTAAACCAATTTTGCTGGGTAATGACATTGAGGACTTGGGTCGGGTGAATCATTTCTACCAAAGCCACTTCCCAATGGGCTTCGTGATCTAAGGGGATGGCTTGAGGTAATTTGGCTGTGTAACAGCACAACGTGTTATTGGGAAACACCTCCATGGAACTGTCACTGGGTAAGGTTAAGTAAAATTGGTTTTCGTGACTCATAATTCCAGAGTTCTGTGGCTGTCCGAGGGGTTAGTGGACGTCAGAGGCGTGTCTCCGCCCAAAATGGGGTTCTGGTTGTGGTTGTTGTTGGAGTGGTGACTGGCACTGGCACTGGACACAACGTTCCCGTTCGAGGAGAATTTCAGGGAGGGATTGGGAAGCAGGTAACCGATGCAACTGCTCAATAAAATGGTCCACAATTGTTTGTCTCCTTGTTGCAAACTCAAATTGGCAATGGCTGCCCCGATGACGCAATACACCACGAAGATTTGGCAGAAAAAGACGATTTGCGTTTTAGGCACACGTTCTCCACACCACACCCACAAGGGTTGTTTTTGTAAATCTTGCACAGAAGAACTAGGGGAAGAAGGACTGGTCGACGTAGCTGCGTCTGATGTGTGAAAGGGCATGATGGTCACTTCTTCTTTTTATAGTCGATGACTTGCGAAGCGTCGATCCAAGAATCGAAACTGGGTGGATATCCTTTCCAACGTACTTTGACTTCTTTGACACGTCGTTTGCCCACTTTACGGGTTCTGCGTTCGAGAATGCTTTCGATGTCGTACACGTCGTCTTCTTTTTTGGTGACACGTTGTAACTCGGGCAAATAAAACGTTCCTTTGAGTACTTCTCCGTTCATGTCTTCCAATTTATAGACGCCAGGATGACGGCCATGCACTCGTCCAGTGACACGAAACAATTCGGTCGTCCAGTTAGGTAAGTAACCTTTGTCGAAAGTGCGTTTGGTTTTGCCAATGCGCACCCAATCTCCTACGGCCAACTCTCCACTTTTCTTGGGGACAGCCCTCGTCGGGGACGTACCGAACAGGCGCTCGAACACCAGCACTTCGTTGTCGGGAGTCACGTCTTGCGGGGCACGTCCGATGCTTCGATGGTAAGATTGGTTGTACGCTTGCACCAGGTGCGGTAAGATGTACTTCAGAGTGTGGTGATGCGTAAAATATTTCCACATGCGTTCTTTCAAAGTACGTTGAAAACGTTCCACGATGCTGGCTTTGGTTTCGGGATTCTCGGTGGTAAAAAAATGAATGTCACGTTTCTTTAATTCTTTTTGGAAAGCTTGGTTCAGAAATTCGGTGCCTTTGTCCGTTTGCCATCGAAGAGGGTGACGACCGCTTTGTTTCAACACCCGTTGCAGGGCTCGCACTAACTCGCTGCTCGATTTGGAAGTCAAGGGCACGACCCAGGCAAATTTGGAAAAGACGTCGATGACACAAAACAAATATTTGTAGCCACGATTGTAGCTGGCCAAATGAGAGACATCGGCTAAATCGGCTTGCCATTGATGATCGATGCCTTCCACTCGGGTGCGACTTCTGGCAAACTTGCGTCGAATGGGTTTGTGTAAAGTGTAGGTAGCTTGTTCTTGTAACCATCGTTGCACTTGAGGTAAACGGAGACTTTTCAGTCGCGTTTTGGCAGCACGATACAATTTTTGAACTCCTGCATAACCTGCAGGATGGGAGGGATCGTAGTAAATGCTGGCTAAGACTTTTTCCATTTTTTTGTGTTGGTTGGTGTGTTAATAAGACACCCACTCTTGGAGGATGCTACTCTTTTTCTCTTGGGGTACTTTCTTGGATTGCAAGGCTTTGCGTGTGCGGCCAGCAATAGGTGTCGAAGAGGAGGAGAAGGATGTCTGAGCGGGGGATATCGCTTCTTGTTTCACTTCTGTCTTCACTTCTGTCTTCACTTTCTTTTTCTCTTGTGAGGAAGAAGGAGTGGCCATCATCTTTTTAATCCATCCAATTCTGGAGGTAGGTGGTGTTGTTAACTTGCGTACTTTTTCTGGTGGAGTTTGAAACCCTTCTTCTTCTTCTTCTTTTCCTTTTTCTGTCTTGACCACTGGTACCGGTGGTACTGGTACTGGTACTGGTACTGGTGATGGTGCTGGACTTTTCATCAAGGTCTTAAAATCTTTTAGAGTGGGTAGAGCTGTTTCGTCTAAACCTTTCTGGTGAAAGAGTTGCAGTCTTTGCAAGAGTTGACCGTACTTTTGTGATTTTTCTGTTTCGGACAAATCTTGGCGATCCATCAAGGATTGCAATTCGTGTTGTAACTGGGACATCTCGCTCAAATTGGGATTGGGAGGTAAATACGGGGTGCGTTGTTCTTGCCACCGATGGTATTCGATCCATCGTTTGTAAGGCACTAAAGCTAGTTTTCGTCCTTCCATGGGGTTGTCAGGGGTCGATTCTGAGACCTTGGAACTTCCGAAGGCCTTTTTATCTTGCTCCCACCAGTCCTCCCAACATGGTTCCCAAGACTCCTTTCAGTATGGGGCCTAACAAGAGAGGTAAAATGCCTCCACGTTGGACCAACATCTTTTTTTGACGAATGGGAATTTTCTTTTGAACCATTTTCCGAAGAACGTGACGATGTTTGCCTAAGCATTGTTTCTGGTGTTTGGACAAAGGGATCGTGCCTTTCAAAACGTTCAAACAACATTCGCACACGGTATCGATGACCTCTTTGGAGGCCGTTTGAATGAGTTTTTTTCGTAGGGGTGGAGAAGCTTTGGACAGGACAGATAACATGTCCCCATGTTTGGCTAAACGTGGTGGCAGTCCTTTCCTTTTCTTTCCTTGGGGTTTTCTGGAGGGTGACATCTTTGAGTCTTTAGGAGCACCTAAAAACACTGATACCCTACTCGGTCACAGGCCTTTTTTATACTGGAACGCGTCGCCATTGATTGTCTTTACGGCGTATCAGTTTGAGGACAGGCATGACACGTCGTGCAGGGGTACGTAACGGACTAAATCGAGCCAGTTCTTGCTTGGACAAATCCAATAAACTTTGTAACATGCCCGATCTTTCTTGAACTTTGATTTTGGGAGAAGGTACTTTGTGAGCAGCAGCCACTGCCACTAAATTGGAGGGTCCTGCCACTGGGGAAGTTCTTTTGGGGGTCATTAACGGAGAAGTTCTTGGTGTGATCAACGTCTCCAAGTACTCTTCAGTTCCTGGTGACATCAACGGAGAAGTGGATAAACGTGAGGCTGCCGGAGACGCAGTCACCGCTGTGGCAGGTCGTGGTTTGCGAGTGTAAGGTTGCGTCCTGGCCGAAGTGCCTCTCTTGCGACTAGTTTTCTTCTGTGGACTTTTCTTTTTCTTGGGGCTTCTTTTCTTTTTCCGGGGTGGTGTCTGGTAAGAGGAGGGTCCCGCCACTGGAGAAGTTCTTCTCTTTGGGGTCTTTTTCTTTTTCTTCTTGGGGCTTCGTTGGACTTTTGTCTTGGGGATAACTTTGGGGGCATTAGGATCCCATCTTAAAAGTAAGCGAATGATGACCCCTCCTAGAGTACCGCTCCCTCCAGGTTTCAAAATGATTTGTTTTTTGGTTTGAGTGTCGATGCGGGGATCGGCCAGTTGGACCAAAGCGACTTTGTTTCGATCGAAAAAGCGTTTGGTTTGATGAGGAATCTGAATGATTCCTTGGAGTATTTGACGTGCTGTCACCGTGAACCATCGTAAGACTTCTTTGAGACTAGCTTCTAAGACACGAGCTCGTGTTTGTGGATCTTTTTCTCGACTGATGCCATACAAGGCACGAATCAATTTGACGGGAAGATGCGACTGAAGGGACGTCATGTTCACACTGTGTGAGACAGACGAAAAAGGGTCTGAGGTTTTTATAGATTTTTTTTTCATGGGGAGTGAAATGAAGTCGAGGACGGAGACGTGTACAGGACAGGCCCTCCGTCTTGGCACCAGTGGTGAAACAAGTGGGTACGAAATCGCAAATCCTCGGGGGTCGTAGGTTTCAAATCGACGAGTGAATAGGCGTGTGGCGTTTGAGTGGCATCGTCGTACGCCTGAGTCAGCCAAGGCGTTCCTAACCGTTTGGCTAAGACTTGCACTTGCGATTTATCTCGAGGGCTTTTAAACAAGACCACGTAATGCGCATTGAGACTGATGGTGCGATGGGCTTTACTTTGTTGAAACAAATTTTGGGTGACGTAAACGACACTGGCATTACGGTGATGCCCTTTGCGCGTAAACCACAATTTAATTTCTTCTTCGTCTTCTCCTAACATGTCGTCGAAAATGACCAAATGGGTTTGACGGGAGTCAGAGACGATGCCGTCGTCTTCTTTAGGAATGCCTTCCACAAACACGATGGAATCGCCTTGACTTTCTCGCAAGAGGCTGTACGCCGATTGCCACTCTTTGTAACACCACACGATCTGTTGAGGGGGCCGATCGATCAAATGATGTTTATGTTCGATCAAACGTTTGACGAATTCGGTTTTGCCAGAACCGCTAGGTCCAGCAATGAGCATGTTAAAGGGATGGCGAAGATACAAAGCCTCCCAACTGGCACGATCTAAGTGTTCGTCGATGACTTTGACAGTAGAGGAAGAGGGAGCAGAGACAGTAGAGGTAGCCATGGTGAGAGAAATGTCACTTGTGACACGAAAACAAACAAGACAAGAGTTTATATACTTTTTCAGAACACGTTTATTGAATGTTTTTTTTTTTTCAAACATGAATACGAAAGACAAAAATACATAAAAGCCAAAGGCTTAAGTACAAGGATAAAAGGCACATGATAACGATGAACGTGGAATAAACACAAGTGTCTGTACAACAACATGTTTTGGGTAATGTTCTAACCAGTTCTATAGTAGGGGGTAAGGTCACACAAGTGTCCTCCCGAAAGGGTCTTTCAGGTCTGTCCACGACAGTCCCGTCCTGGGTGACGGGTTCTTCTGGCACCGTCACTAACACGTGTTGAAAAGTAACTTTTTTCCTTGAACAACTCTCGTGCATACTGGGCCACTTCTTGGGTCCAAGCCTCAAAACCCCATTCTTTCCAGGCACGGACATCTGTCCAATGGGGATGTAAGTCACAAGCTACACACACATCGTCATACACGTCTTGGGTAGCTAAAAGTTGACGAATCTTTTTTTCCTGTTGAGGTCGAGAAGTATCCAGATGAAAACGCAAGGCTTTGAGCAAAAGGAGTTTTTCGTGACCATTTAAGGCCATGGGGGTATGGTAAGTACTGATCGTAAAGAGTCCACAAAGAATCGGCTGGTAAACGAAATCCCAGAAAACAAGTCACTAAGACACACACCACTTGTCGTCCCAAATTGAATGGATACAGTTCTTGTAATAATTGATGGTAATGATCCACGGTTTGAATATGGTCATTGAGTTCCTTCCACGGAATCTGTTGGATGACATGTGACATAAACCGTGGCATGGCAGCCTGTTTTTATATTCTCTTTTTTTTGGATGCAATACACGTACTTTCTAGCCAGAGATCTTCGTTCTCCAGTAGGGAATCTAAATCTTGCATACTGTAACCGAAACGTCAGAGTTCGTTTAGAAGTTTCCTCTTCCGCTAAGCAGATTCCACGTAACAAATGTTGGTAATCCTTTAACTTGTCTTCCTCAATGCGTTGCACTAGGTGAATCTCGAAGTAACCATAATTATGAACATGTCGATCATTAGCGACCTCAAAGTTTTGAACAATGTCTGACCATTGAAAGAATTTCTGACGAATCAGTTCTCTTATACCATTCAGGTACCAGTGGTTAAAGATCTGGTGACGTAACGGATGCAATTGTTCTTTGCGTTTCACTTGTATTTTGATCAGTTCTCGGTAAATGCGTTCTCTCAACTCCACAGGCAAAGCACGAATGTTCTCTAGCAAAGTATCCATGAATAGGTCATACTAAATCCTCTTTGGTCTGACACAAGAAATGTACTGTTTGCACAAACATGGTTTTACTTCAGTGTCGAATTTAAATCGTTGAGTCACTAATCTACACATTACAATTCGTTCAGAAGTTTCCTCTTTCACCAAGTTGACATTGTGTTCAAGATTTTGGTAATTCGTTAACTCTTCCTCTGGAATTCGATGCAGTACGTTTACAATGATGTAGGTAGAATCGTCCATACCAAACCAATCCTTTTTAAAACTAGACGATCGTTCATCAATGTCTGTCCGATGAAACACTTTCAATTGAATCAATCCTTGTATAGCCTTCAGGTACCAGTGGTTCAAACACCGGTGACGTAACGGATGCAATTGTTCTTTACGTTTCACTTGTATTTTGACCAGCTCTCGATAAATGCGTTCTCTCAACTCCACAGGCAAAGCACGAATGTTCTCTTGTAAAGTATCCATGAACAGATTATTATGGTAAGAAGTTACTTCAATGTCTCGGTCCCACTAAGGGTAAGTAATGACAATTCGGTGATCATCGAGCATGTTCTACGTAGGCCGAATCTTGCGGTTCCCAGTGGTGAAGTGACACACCGCAACTGAAGCACTTGACTTTATCTCCTTCGCCCAAGTAGAAAAATCCGGCTCTGGCTAATTCTTCAGGGGTCGGTCCTCCCAGATACTTTGGCCATTTTCCTTTGAACGATTGAAGACGATTTTCAAAGTCGCAGTATTCCGACAAACGCACAGGGAACGAATATTCGTCTTTCACAGGTTCGTTTCGATGAGGGCTGGGTGACATGAACAGGAGTTTGCTCAGGGCTAGATGACATCCGTAGGGAGGTAAACGTGAAGGTCGACATTCCCCTTTAAACCCGGTAAAATGTCTAAGAGGACGAGCGGCATCGCTTTCGCATCCCTCAGGTTTGACACGCACAGCATCACTTTCCATGATAGGGGCAGTGAGAACAAAGTTCCCATGATGCTTTACGGCATCGCTCAGGTCACAAGGTACAGCATCGTATCCATCGCAAGGCTCACAATCGCACTCGTCTGCAAACTCCGTTACGCAATTACAATGGTAACCACATGGACAATCGCAGTTTCCTTCCGGACATTTTCCGTCGCAATGCCTGGGTCTTATCCATCCAGTATTAGTCACACTAGAGGAAGATGCAACTTTTTTACAATCCCCAAACTGGAACGATGTCTCTTTCAAAGTATTCATCTTGTTCGCTCGGTCTTGGTAGTCCCAATGAACTATGGATCTTAACCATAGCCCCCTTTTTATACTAGTCTCAATGCAGTCTCCAGCTTGTACATCTTTCCTTTTTTACGTTTTTTATGTCTTGTTCTGGAAGGTACCGTCTCTAAGGTACCGTCAACATTGTACCGTAGTGTGATGGGTGGAAAGGCCATAGAAAGGTAAGGGCAGTGCGGAGACCATCGAGTATGTTCCAGAATAGCTGAATCTTTATAGATACATAGATCCATTCGTAACTTCAGTCCGCAAGCAAAACACTGTACCTCGTATCCCAATCCTGACTCAGGTCCCAAGTAGACAAATCCTGTTCTAGCTAAAACATGCGAAGAAGGTAATCCTTCCCTATCCGTAGGCCATTTCTGAAACGTGTCCAATCGACGGGCACAATCACAATAGTCAGGTAAGAAGACTGGAAAATGGTAGGGTTTGAACTTGGAGTTCTCATCGGGTTTCTCACTCGATTCTTGCTGTGGCGAAGTCATCTTTCTGGTGGGGTAACTATCCTCTTACAACCAATGTTTTATACCAACGTGTCCATACGGTAAGGTGAAATGATTGGGAAGTCGAACTCGCTTCTGGTACACGATTTGATAGACTTTTTCCAAGGGTCGACTGACGATGTGGTGAGTGGGTAAACGTACAATCTTGTTCGGTTGATAGGTGGTCACTTTAAAGTTTTTGGGACCGCCACTGACGAAACTTAGAATCTTGTCGTCGGGATGCTCGTCTGTCCAGGCTCCTAAACGGTCTCCTTCGATGTTAGGGTGATGTTGAATCGGGTGATGGATGTAAATGCAACTGTCCGTGTCAAAGTACAGGACGCGTTCCCCTAACAGTTCTAAAGCTTCGTACAATTTTAAGCGAGCATGGGCTGTCACGTAAGCCGCAATGATGACATTTCCAAAAGGGTCGTCTTGTACAAAGTCCAGATCTTCTTCGTAATTGACCAAGATCAAATTCTCTCGAACGACGTCCACGTGTTTCATGTATTTGGTTTTGTCGTGAATCATCTGGAAGTAGCGGGAAGGTTCTGTCAAATATTCCGTCTTGGGTAAACACGGTCGTTGTGCCATTTTACCCCACAAGCAATTTAACATCACTTTGGCAAACGGTCGCCTGCCTTCGTTTTTCTCGATGTGGTCTAAAGTGATGCCTTCTTGTTCGTAGTATTTCTCTTTGAATTTTATTTGGTCTTCGGGAGTGTGACACCAGGAAGGATAGCCGCTGGCTTCTTGCTTCAGTTTCAAAAAGGCATCCACGTAGTCTGCGAAAATGCCTTTCTGCGTGGGGTCACCCTTGTGGTATTGTTGTGTCTTGGGAAAGTGACAAATTTCCTACACTTCTAACAGTTGGTATCCCATGTCCAAAGCTTTGAACAATTCTACGCTGACCCAGGTTCCCGTCAAGGCCCGTTCTTCCTGGCTGTGATGACAAGGCTGGTCTTGGTTGCACGTTTCGGCACAAGTACGGCACAAGGGAAACATCAGTTTGCCTTGACAATGGTGAGGTAAGACGGGATGGTAGAGGTTCGTGGGAGGCAAAACTTTACACTTGATCAAGCCTTCGTATTGTCGAATGTTTTTCAGGTCGATGTGTTCCGTCAGCAATTGCGGGTGCCCTACAGGAAAGCGACAATATTTGCACACGTAGGGATACAGCGAACACACGTCCAAGTATTTGATTTCTTCTCCTTTCTCTTCGTCGGCTTGGTACAGCAAACAGGTGGCATTGGTCCTTCCTCCGTACAAACTATCCCTCGGGTTCAGCGGGTCCATGAACTGGTAACTTTCCACGAGGCGTTTAAACTCGGGATCGGTTTTCATACGGTGATCGTACTCGTGTTCCCACATTTCCACCACTTGGTATCCTTGCTGTTCTAACTTTAGGCGCCGCTGACAAGTGTCCTGGTACAAGTCTTCCATGGTTCGTTGCAAAAACTGATTTTTGGTGCCACGGTCAGGGTAACAGACGGGACATCCGTGAAATAAGCAACCGTTAAACTCGTACACGATCTTGGGGTTTTCTAAGTCCCAGCCATCGACCGAATACGTTCCGATGGTCTTTTCGCCCCCTCCGTTGCGGGCATGCTGAATCCACTTGTCTTCCTTGTCGCACAAGTAATGTAACCAACGTAGGGCTTTGACCGAGTATTGACGTTTGACATAGTGGGTCGTTTGAGGACTGATGACAGCCACGGTCTTTTCAGGCATGAATCGTTGTCGATACACCAAGGAACACGCTTTGGCAATGGTGCAAGCTTCTTTCAAAGGATCGACCCCTCCGTGTTCCATGAACAGTTCTCGAAATTTTCCACAGCAACGCCGTAAAATGTCCACGTCGGAACGACAATACTTTAACATTTCTTCCTGAAAGTCGAAGGGGTCAGAGGCATGAGCCTGGTACCAAGCGTAGAAAGCTTCTCGTTGTTCGGTACGCATGTTGTCGGGGTCGTAATAGTGAGCATCAGGTAAATGGGGTAGAACGGCATGTTGATTGGCTTCCGTATTGAAAAAGTGAGGAAAATAACCTTTAGCCATTTCTGTCATTCCAAACGTTTTAGGCATTCGACTCAAAGGCATGGCCAAATAGCTCATCGAATCTTTAAACTGTACTTGTCCCACTTGCATGAAAATGATTTTGGCTCCGTTCAAAGTCACTTTAGGACGCTCGGTGCCTTGTTCCGTATAGTACCTCAAAAGAAACTGTCCATCGTATCCGGAGAAATTGTGAGCCATCACCGTGGCATGACGATGACAATCTCCGTAACGTTCGATGTCCTCTTGGCTTCACGTCTTGTCGACGGGGTCTAAGACCCATTGGGCAAAATCGGCTAACGTGTTCGGTCCCCGAAAGATTTTTTCACGCCCTCCAGGAATCTTGCTGCAGTGAGGGCAATGACTGAAGATAGGTTCTTGAATGCACTTCTCGCACGCTCGATGAGCCACGCAGAAATTAGGAATGTGAATGCCGGTCTCTTGCATGCATTCGAAATCGAAAAAGATGAAATTGCCTTTCTTCTTGTGACTGTCCTCTTTCTCTGGTGGGGGTTGGTATTTTTGCACGTAACATTGGTGTTCCAAGTCCACGATGTGGTGACAAATGTGACATTTTTTCTTTCCTGAACATACGTGTGCCTTGGTATTATTGGTACGTATGACTTGTTCACACGTAGAGCACAATCTCAGCAGTTGACAAGCGCATTTCTTCTGTGAACCTTGCGTCTTCAGATGTTGTTGGTAACAGGTAGGGCTGACAAACGTGCGCAGACAAGTTGAACAAGGCACTGGTTCTTCGCTCAGACAGGGTGAAGAGGCCAAACATCCTGTGCATTTAGATCCACAATGCTTGTGTTGCTCTCGATTGTTATAACCATGGTCACATTTCTCACAGTAATAACTGTATCCCAGAAATCCAGTGATAGTGGTAATCGTATCGAAATGGTCATCGTGATAATAAACATGAATGTATTTTCCGTCCTTAAAATCTTGTCCTCGAAACAACAGAGGCGCGCGCATTTCTTGAGGGTGCACTTTCAAGGTGTAGCGTGGAGCTAGGGCATCTTGCAATTTTTGCATCTCAGGAATGCCACAGGGTGTGTCTTTGGACAGTCCGGCTTGTTGCAACAGGAGTTCTGCTTCGCTTCGTTGTTTGGCTCGATCGGATCGTTGAATAGTGTTCCAGGTTCTTTTCCATTCTGCCGTGTCGTTCTTGTTGGCATAGGTTCGCCCCACCACGATGGCACGGGCTAAACACATCTGGTCATGAGGGTTGTTAATTCGGACGAGACTTGTTTTGGTGTTGCGAAGGTCGTCCACCAATAACATCTTTTTGCGTCCAGTCCCTTGAGGAGGAGAGACGTGGGTCATGTCCAGTGTGGCTTTACCATCGGTGATGTCAAACTGATCATTAGATTGTTGTACGTGTTGAATCTTGTCCATGACTTTGGAAGCAGTCAATTCTGCAGGGGTGCTAAACTCGATCCAAACAGGGGATTTCAAACCGTCGTGTTGTATGGAAAGTCTCAAGCGATCGTCTTCTTTGGGTTGACATTGTTGCTTGAGTGAAGTGAGCAGAGAATCCCACACCCCAGTGATAAACACTTCTGCTTTCTCTAACGGCACTTCAGCCTTGAAATCTTTAAACTTCACCGTGTATTTGTAAGCCGTGGTTCTAAATTTTCTAGAGGAGCGCTTTTCCGTCTCTCGAATGGAATAGTACTTTTCAGGGTTGACTAAGGGTAGTGAACTTGGTTTAGAGGGTTCTGATTCTGGTTCACTCATGTCCTCTTCAAAATCACTGGCATGAATTTGTGCCAAGATTTCAGCCCTGGTTCGAGGCGATAGATCACGTTTCTGCCTCTTACTTTCTTCTTCTTCTTTCTTCTCGAATGAATAGGATCGTTTCATCTTGAGTGAAAAACGTCAAATGACTCAAGTTTAAACACCATAGACTAATTTATAGTCATGGCAGACCAGCGTATATAAAAGGGTGTGTGTCTTGTCCTTTCACTATTCATTTCACTCTCAAGCCGAGCACAACGATGGAAGAGACTAACCAAATCGAACGTTTCGTCAGAGCTTTGCGAGGGGTCATTAGAAAATTCTCTTCAGACCAGCCTACGGACTACTCTCCTTCCTTTCGAGATAAAAGTCAAGATACTTGCTATATCTGTCAGAAGAAAGGGCATTGGTCTTCAGAGTGTCCAGACCGTCAAAAAAGAACAAAAACAGGGGCTAAAAAAGACAAAAGTCAAGATACCTGTTATTATTGTAAAGAAAAAGGACATTGGTCTCCAGATTGCCCAAAAAAGAAACAAGAGGAGTCAGAAGAAAAGAGGGATTCTTCAGAAGAAGAAAGGGATTCTTCGGAAGAAGAGAGGGATTATTCTGAGGAAGAAAGCAGACAGGTGAAGAAAAAGAAACAGGAGAAGAAAAGAAGAAGGGAAGAAAGTGAGGAGGAAGAAGAGGAAAAGAGTGTGACGGTGAAAAAATTCAAAAAACCGAGAGACTAAACAAGGAGACAGAAGAAGTCAATGAACTTTTAATAAAAGTGTTATGTTGTGAATTGTGAATTGGATTGTAAAAAATGGAGAAAAGAATAAATTAATGATATAAGGTAAGTGTCTTTGAGTTTTGATTTTAAAATAAGAAGCTACACTCACGCACTCATACAAAGACACGTACTATAGGGGCAAAATGGGTGGGTTTTTTTTTTGAGTTATTGGCAAATTTAAATTGTATTTCTTTTCGAGAAATGTGGGTGGCCCTGAAAAGGGCCTTTTTTCTTTATGGTGTAGGGGTGAGTTTAAGCAATCAACTTTAACTGCCTTAAGCCTTTGCCACGGCCAAGGCCTACTTCTGGACTGCGTAATGTTGATGATGATGATAATGATTGGGTTGAAATCACTAAGGGTGGTACGGTAGGCTTAGTCACAGGGTTGACATGTTTGGCTCGGGAAGGTCGTATTCTCTTCGGTCGTAATAAAGAAGTCTGATACATTTGTTTCAGACTTCTTAACTCCGCTAAAATGTCCAACAGTACCGTGACCGTTTCATTTTCACCCTCTTGTTTCTTTGCTGCTACTTCTTCTTGCTGTTGTTGCTATTGTTTTTTTCTTACCTCTTCTTCTTGCTGCTGTTGCTGTAGGAGAAAAGCCTGTTCCGCTTCCTTTTGTCGTTGTATAAATTTCTCCAATTCTTCTTTCTGTCTCTGTCTAAAATTCTCCACTTGCGGTAATGAAGAAGGTAACGAAGGTTCCGGAACAAATTCTTGCGAGGAGAGAAAATCCACAAAATCCCAATTCACCTCTTCTGAAAGTAAGTCCGGGTTCCCTTGGGCAGTCTCCCCTGTTGGTGCACCCCAATGGATCGTTTTCTGAGTTTCCTGTCGCATAGATTGACTGCACACAAGCGCTAACGAATCTATATAGACCAACTGACGTCACAGACTGCTCTCTTCGGATTGGATGCGGGGTAACTGAATTTTGTAACGCGTGTTTGGATTGGTGAATGAACTCAATCCGTTTCAATCCTACCTCTGCCTATAAATAAGCGCAGTTCAGTGCATTGATTCACCTGTTCTCGTCGCTTCAAGATGTGGACCGATGTGCAATCTTCTACGTTTGTGTCTTCCATGATGTTCAGGACGGACATGCTCATGTATGTCCGATCCAAGTGGACCGTTGTCCACAGGACAAACACCAGCCTGTGGATACGTAGGATTTACGTGGAGAGGCAAGGATGCCTCAAAAGAGTCCTGATTTACGGACCAACAGTGAGACGCAGCCTAAGGACAAGAAGAAGACCAATGCGGTGTCCTTTATGTTAATGAATACATTAACATAAACCCAAAGGCCCTTTTCAGGGCCAGCCATATTTCTCGAAAAGAGATAGCCTTTCAATTGCCTACCCCTTTTTTTTTAAAATTTAAAAAAAAAAAAAAAAAATCCCATGTTCCATTCCCCTTGTCCCTAAACAAGCCCAAACTTTATTCCCCATGTTAAATTCCCCTTGTACGTAAAGTGGCCCACAATTTATTCCCATGTTAATTCCCCTTGTACGTAGATTTGCCCACGATTTTTCTCCATGTTAAATTTCCATTGTACGTAGATTTGCCCAGGGTGTATTTTAATGCTAATTCCCATTGTACGTAGGGTGCCCCCCTTCATTACTGAAGGATTTTGCGGAACATGTATTTTTCACCAATCTGAATCGGTCATTCATTTCGAGGATGTGAATCACGGATATGAGTGTGCGTTGTTGTGGGTTTAAAGCCATTTTCAGCACACCACAGGCTATACATGGTGACTAATACAACTAGCGGAGGAAGAACCCAGAAAACCTTGGTAAGAACCACCAACCCGTGGGACTGGCAAGCTTTCTCACATCCTGACATTGACGGAGCCCGAGATTCAAACATACGCTGACCGGGATGAGATGGCAGTGATCGGTAAATGTGAGCTTTTGACCACTCGGATATCAGTGGCCCCAATGGTGAGAGTACCAATGTTACTGATTAACATGTCATAATATAACTTCCATCATTTATGTGCCAATTTAAAATGTACAAAAACAGTTTGCATTTTGTATATTGTTAAAAATTTAAAAGGACCATATTGCTGGAAAACTTAATAGCCTTTTAACTGCAGTGAAGTGCGCATTTTACATGTATAATGTGACAGTGAATGTTCATTTACCAAGGCATAGTCGTTTAATTTGTGGAAAATCCGTGAACTTGAGCGAAAATGCATCCTAAAATTGGACGCCGTCTTCGAAACTCTAGAAAAAGCGGCATCAAAAGAATTTATAGATCAAAGCCTAAAAGAAATGGTAAATCAAGCTTGAATGAACCATTACCTTGAAGAGATGAAAGAAGAATGAACATAGAACATTTCAAAAGAGATTGGGGATCTGCGGAATGACTTGGGCAATTTATGTGGATAATTCGTTTACAAGTTCTTCACAGAAAGATTCGATTGGCACGAGACAGAAAATAAAATAATCAGGCAGAAAAATAATGGAAAGTGTGTTGCGAATGCTTTACTTGAAGAAGAGATTAGATAACTTGGATCAATAAACCCGGAATAAAATTATTAACTGTACGCAGTGGTAGCGCAAGGGTTAGAGGCGCCCGCGGGTTATGCTTTTAGTGGCACCCGTACCGAGGCGCCCTGGGCAATGTTCTTTAGTGGTGCCCCTGCTTCATTACAGAGAACAGTTTATGTCACTTGCCAACCTCCCTCCCCTTCTAAAATACAAAGTTTTGTCAAGAATTGTCCCAATTACACTAACTGAGGTGAAGTACCATGAAATTTCAGCTAAAAAAGAGCTCCAGACGGCGCTTTCCTCCAATTCATACCGCCATTGACTTGATAAAATACTCAGATAAGGAAGAAACCCCTAACCGAATACGGAGAAGGTCATATATTATTTATGTAAATCAGCTAAACATCAATAGTGGACAAAATTTTATTAGTTTAGCTCACCGACTGGGTCAATTTGATGAAAACGCAAATAGACTGACAATTTGCCGATTCATGAGGTTTATGAACAAACTGAAGGTACTACAGAAAAGGAAAGCATTTAAGGGATCCGGAATCCTTTGAAAAGAGAAAGTCGGAAAAACAAACTATGTAGAAAGTTCATGAGGATATGATTGCAAGGTGTTCGTATAATTGCAGAACGATATAAGATTGCGAGTAACCATTGCAACATATTTAGCAACTATGGGGCAAAGCAGTCATTGAAATTATTTCGTGAAGATTCAAAATTACATGTAAAATTATATTTAATATGTAAAGATCATCTAACTTGGAAGGATTGAGAGATAGGTATAAAGATTTTCTATTAACAGGCCAAAACAGTTTTTTGGGTATATCAGAATTATCTATTTGGGCATATTGGTACATACTTTACAATTGTATAACTGTATGATCTGTTTTACAGGTTTTTTTTTTCGTGGATATCTGACGCAGTATTTGTAAAGTGATACATTTATGAAAAAGTGGGCAGTGGGGTATCTTTTTCACTTTGTTCCTGCATGAGTTGGTTCAGACATTTTGTTTATTAAGGCCACACGTGTCCGTTTCAGGTATATCAAACTTCAGAATTAATTTCCCTGATCCCAAATGTGCTGTTAACAAGTAACATTTGTAAAGAAGCTAAACTATGTAGCAAATTGTCACTTCGTTTATTGCTTTATTTATTTGTAAAGGATGTACACAAACAATGGTTAATTACAAACATTAACATTGCTTTCAATAATCCCGTATGGTGCTTCATGCATTATCACTGGAGTTTTTCAATATTTTAGCTCTTAATTATAAAAGTGAATAGAGCATAAATGCAATTTTTTAGATGGATTATTGCAAATCAAAAGATTTTAAATAAATTTGACCGTAAGCCACTTTAAAAACTTGAAGAGAACTTTGACTTGACTATGATTTGTGTTTCTTTGTACATATTGTCTATATGGGAATACTATATTTCAAACATTCAATCAACCAAACTGCTTATTTTAGGAAAATGTGAAGACCGAGGAAGAAATTAAAGGAGAGGAGGAGCAAGGACAGGAGGGAGTTGACAAGAGGAAGAAATACAAGGAGCTGAAAAATATTTACCCAGTTCTTCGTGTACTATTTCTCAGAAATACAATTCTGCTGTATTCATGTAGACATTCCAATGCGACGGCAATTATTACAGACGCTATCAAGGCGGTGACAATTCCTGTGAAATTCAACAGAAATAAAATAAGTGGTTAATAACTGATCTTCATTTGTCATATTTACATCCTTTTTTAGCAAAAAATAATCTTACTCAGGCACTAAAACTGGTACAAGCATCGAGTTGTGCTGATATCGCTGTCTATATGCTTGGCAACGAGTTCAGGGGCAAATATCTCTCTCATGCACGCAAGGAAGGTATGTCTAGATGCAGACTGTGGAGAAAATAAATATATTTTGTTAAGCTAACTGAAAACATGTTCTTAGTTTTTGTATTTTTGACTAACACTGTAAATCCCAAAACAGGATATTGATTATGTGAGGTCTAGCAAATATCAAAATCGATGCATAGCTGTCCCTTTAGAGACGTATTCCTTGGTGTGTCTTTTCTTTCGGGTCTATTTTCCTCGAGTAGACAACTTAATGATCGTTTCAACTTACGATCGTGTCAGACGCGTGTGGTTATAATGATAACTAACAACACGTACTTGATAATTTATATATTGAGTTTTAAATGCAAAGTACAAATCGGATGCGGATTGCAGATTGTATATACATTTTCTGATTGATTTTCGTGTCCTTCTTGCATGTCAGTCAAAGAGTAAACAAAGGAGATTAGTATGCATGAAGTTTAGCTACATACTTCAAATCCATATGACGAGATTGCCAGCGTTGGTAAAATATATAGTGCTTTTTGTCACAATATTTATTTGCGCATACATATATTTTATGCTAACCTGCTTTTTTCACTTATCCAAAAAAAACCACAAAACAACAACACTCTAATAGATATTTGGGTATGGATTTTTGTTGGTTTGTTGCTCAGAAAAAAAATTAAACGTTTATTGATTGCACATGAAATTCTGCAAGCTTTGTTCATAACACTCGAAGGCTCGGATGTTCTTTTATTAATGGAGGAAATTCTAGAAACCAGACTTGGAAGCAGTAGAACCAAGGATTAAACCCGGGACCACATAAATGTAATGTAATGCTAGCGCATTATTTCTTGCACTATCCAGGCCACTTGCTGCTCAGATGAGAACTATGTTATTACATAAGCGTAACCTAAATGGAAAGAAATGTTAGCAAATATAGTCCCTTATGAGTTTATGCTGTTACCTGTAACTTACATTTGTGATCTCACTAGACATTAGGTAATATATCTTTAGTAGGCGACAAGATTGATATTTCACAGAAAATGACAATTAAATAACTCAAAGTCAAGATACATGAAGTATGACTCATTACTGCTGAATCCATAAAAGGAAACGTATTATTTAAAAAGTAGCACTTTCTATTTAAACCATTCGTTTACGTGAAAAAAGTAAAACACACCAATCCCGTAAATTTATCAACTAGCCTTCGATAGTTGAGTTGAATAATTTTTATTTCTGCAATATTCATTTTTCTTCATAGTGTTATGAATCTCCACATGTTAATTATTTCAGGGTAATAATTTTTTCCCCAATCGCTTTTAATGAAGCAAATAAAGAACGGGTCTACTTACCAGACCGCTCCGGCGGTTTAGTGGTTAGAGCGTCCGTCTCGAATGCGGGAGCTCGCGGGTTTGAACCCCGGCCGAGTTATACCAAAGACATAAAAATGGTACAAACAGCTGCCTCGCTAGGCGCTCAGCATTAAATGGTTAGTGTT
Organism: Sinohyriopsis cumingii; assembly: GCA_028554795.2. Classification (NCBI taxonomy): domain Eukaryota; kingdom Metazoa; phylum Mollusca; class Bivalvia; order Unionida; family Unionidae; genus Sinohyriopsis; species Sinohyriopsis cumingii. Next base: position 108,589,787 of record CM068824.1, on the reverse strand, counting down.
AGGACTGGTTGGCCTGGTGTCAGGATAATGTGACTGGGTGGGACATCATGCTACATGTTTGCGGCATGATACTCCATTGCTAGACATCACTGTAAACTGTCACACTGCAGACACGGTAGCGATATGACTTATTTGTTTTAAAGCTACGTTAAAATCGGAATCACACACACACACACACACACGCACACATACACACATGTCTACTTACCAACTTGAGTATCGGTGGGCCATTGATGGAAAAACATCGCAGCACTAGTCTTGGTGGTAAAGAATGGCTGAAAATAATACGATAAACTACATGTGGCTTCAACAAGTGATTAGATAATTTCTCGAAATATTTTAATATTTAGTCTTGAACTTTCCTCCCATGTGCCACTTGTGATAATTTGTTTCGTGGCTGCAAATTCTGACCTGTGCCAATCTGTTTTAAATGCAATTTTGTTTCTTCATTTTGTATCTTTTCTCTCATGGAGTCTAGAATTTAAAACGTACGTCTAAATTCTATGTTCATTTTTGGATTTCTTTGAGGACATGTTAATGTTCATCAAATCACACTGATTGTATTTTCATTTTTCAAGAATTAAGCTGAGCGACTTCATAACAATCGACCGGTGTATTATATTCAATCCAAGCTAGATTTGAGTATTTCGGGCGAAGGTATGGCATGGTTGATTTAATGGTAAAATGCCGTTTTGAGGAGAAACTGGGAAATTTTGGATACTTTTGAAAGATCCGAATACACTGAAACTTAGCAAAATAAATAACAATAACATCCTATATATTATATCACTTTTGAATGAGTGTTTTTCTCCGTTGACTGGGATTTAAAAATGTTGTAATTTCAGCAACAAAAATTAAAATTTATTTAGAAAATGTCCGGTTATAAATCCCTGCAAGATATTTTAGTTAATGTGTACGACAACCTATAAGTTTTACTGGGCGTGTACATAAAATTGTTTATGTATTTTGAATCTTACTAAATATCTTTAAATACTAGCATATCAGATACCTGTCCAAAAGTTTAAACGATATATTGTAAATTAAATATAGTATAAACTTATTTAGCATTTTCTACAAAACTATCTGATCAATTTGTTTCCATAAAGATAAACATATATATCTGATCATCTGACACAATTTATAAGAAGGTAATAAAATATATCAGATATCACATGTAGTCTACGAGACACTAAATAAAGTCTTAAGGTCCAACTAAAATTATTTTATGCTAGATTTATAATAATAACAGTACGTTTAGGTCTTACAATGATTTTATTCGAACGTCAGTCATCCTGTCACCTCAAGAAGAACTGTCACATGCTCAGTTCAGCTGGTCAGGTCGTTCATCTTTGTAAGTAAATAAGAAATCCGGGAAAGCCCGAGTTATAACATATATATTTCAAAGATATTTCATCGACTTTACCAAAATATCATATTAAATTTTAGAGAAATAAATCTGTCCGTCCGTTACTAATATCCTTGTAGCATAAACTACATATATATGATAGAAGGAGAGTAACCGTATACAGCATGGTGTTATTAAAAAGATTAGTAAATAACAAACCTTTCGGATTATCCACGGTGGAGAGGGGTGGAGGTCGCGTGGGAATTCATATTTTCAAAAAGAATATGAAGCCTTCCTTGCAATCTGAACTCTAATTTACATCTATCGAGGGAGAGTGATCACAACAGGTACGATATTTCAGAACGATGAGCACATGCCGATAACGGGTTTAAATTCTGAAAGCAGTGTGTGTGTGTGTGTGTGTGGTTTACGGCAAAATAATACTAGACATAGGGTATGTGCCATTTGTATTTAAGTCTCCATTTATAGTTTTCTTCGATTTGTCGATTATATCTATTGATTATGCGGAGTCGTTGTTAGGAATATGTTTCTCAGACCGATTAATTTGCCAATTTCTCGGAGCAGATGTCATAATGTACAATAATCACGAGACTTTATGATAGCATGGATTAGTTTCCCAAAATGGACACTCCCCAATTTCTTAACATAGAGAATTATCTGGATATATAAGGTATATTTGTCCAGTAATTTGAGAGAGGAATAATTTCTTTGTATTAGGTATTTGAGTCGAGTTTTGCATTGCATTGCATGAAGTACTAATATCTGGCATGGAAAGGCTTAATGGTAAATCACACAAATGTGAAACAAGAAAAACCATGCAAGAGTGAAATTAAGAGTTTCGTGGTGTGTGGTGATTAGTGGCTTAGACTACTCTTTAGACCACTCCCCTCCCCTTGACCTGGTGTTAAACAAGAATTGTTAATACATTCAATATGGAGAAAAAAAAAATTTGAAGAGAAAAGAAGATTGCAGTAATATGTTGACTTCAGTACACATTCTGTTAAAGCATGCAAAACACACATACTCAGCAGGCATGCGGAGTGTTTGTACAAGTGAAAATGCAGCATAACTTTGTGACTGAAAAATGGAATCAAACAAACTGGAGTCGGAAACTTGTTTGATTCTGTTCCTTCATATATGCATACATTTGCGTTTGTTGGTGATGTATTGCAGATTCTTCTACAGCGATAGAGAAACACACTCAAATCATTACATAATGATTTAGGTAGTGGTGGTTAATGGTTAGCGTGCGAGACTCGTGATCAGATACGTGTCGGTGCAAATAACGCCCAGAACAGGTTGGGTCCATCGCCGTCGTGTTTCTCTTGGCACTGCACTTTATTCTAAGTATCTCGACACGAGATGACCTCTTACATGTTCATGCGAAATTAAATATCAGACCAAACCATGATTACGTAAGCGAACAAAACTTTATCATTTTCAACCTTTCGCGGAAAGGGGTAGGATATGATGGAGGGATGTAAAATTGAAAAGCTTCAAGACAATATAGCTATGCTTCAGAATGTTAAATCTACCTTGTAGCCCATGTCATGCATATCATGATCCATATGACCCACGTGTTCATGCCCCATACGCTCCATCTCTCTCTCGTGTCCTATATGTTCCATGTCGCTGTGGTTCATGTGTCCCATACTTCCCATGCTGCTTTTGTTCATATGTAACCTGTGTCCAATATTAGTTTGGTTCATGTATCCCATGTCTCCCATGATGTTGTAATCATTGTGTCCCATACTACTGTGGTTCATGTGTCCCATCTTGATGTTGTGTGCATTGTGTCCCATCGTATGGTTAATCTGGTCCACTCTGAATTTCTATCTTCGATTACGTCTTTCAGGATAAAACACACTCTTAAGACTAATGGAAGACTGATTGGTGGGTATAGCTGCAAGATTCTAATGGAAGACTGATTGGTGGGTATAGCTGCAAGATTACTCGATTAAGAGGTTGCTCCGCTCATTGTTGGTGCAGACGACATCATTGTTGCCAGCCAAGAGGTCTATTTATATGATAGCTGGAATCCTTTTTAAGTCAGCAAAGGTATCAAGTGGATGCGTTCGTTGAAACCTAAAAGACAAAACATACTGTCATACCATCCATGTATGTATGTATGTATGTATGTATGTGTGCGTGCGTGCGTGCGTGCGCGCGTGTGTGTGTGTGTGTGAGAGAGAGAGAGAGAGAGAGAGAGAGAGAGAGGCGGGGCGTGGGGGTGCGAGATAGGGAGTATTAATGTATTAATTGAAGCTTCCTGAATTATAATGAGACAGGAGTGGTGTATTTAATCCATGCTTCCATACAGTTCAGCCGAACGACTTGCCTATCAATAGGTGTTTTAGATTTGAGATTACCCTCAGTTTTCGATGAATAACTATTGCGATTTCTATCAACTGTTATTTTGCTATATGCGAAGCAATATCTAGACTTTTCAATGATTCGGCAGGGAAAATATTACTTCGGACTTTGGTTAAAATATTACAACTCAGTAAAATGATAAACCGAGACAGATAGTGGTGTTTTGATTGGTTGAATGCCAGTGATGACATTTCGAAATTATCAATAAATTGAATGATGTAACTCAAGCAAAACATACTCAAAAAAATTATAAACAATGATGCAATAACATTCCAAACATTTAACAGTTCACTATGAAAATATGGAGATCTTAAACGAACAGATAATTTCATTTTTTGTCGATAATAGAAATAGAGAAATAAGCGTAGACAATGATGATGAAATTCTTAACTCGCCATTTAACGAGGAGGAGATTTACGTTTGTATTGTCACAAAAACTCATATAATAATGTAAATGTTATGAGTCTATGCTCTTAAAATAAGTACGAGAAAAGATTGAAAGACAGCAAGCTTTGTAAAATTAACAAATAATTTATTTCCTTAGAATACAGAGTGAAAATGGAAAAAAAAGAACTTATAGTATTACGAATGAAATACCAAAATAATCCAAGAATTATAGACACATGTCCTAATAATTTAAAGTCCTGATTAAATCTCATTACAAGTCCCGAATAAATCGAAAAAACTGAAGGCGATGACGTGTCTGTTATAGCTTATAGAGTGTTGATGTGGCATCAGTCTTTTGATGAATCATAGAAATATAATTCCAGGATTGAACACCATATAAATTCCAGTGAATGCCTTTATCCGACACTTTTATCAGAGATTAATTTTGTATTTCCAGGGAAAATAATCACTTGAATTCAGTAATTTGAACAAAAAAGATACCAGCCTAAACAACTGGTCACATCATATAATATACAACTTGAAAGTGCTAGATGTTAAAACACAAATGACCAAGTCCTCACAATTACAAGATTATACAGTTCCATACTTGACCTCAGGGTCACAATTAGAATTTTCTATAAAAAAAATCCATTTCCTAAAGGAACATAACCTACTAGAATGATCCTGATGTTTACGAAATCAAAACCATAACCTGAATTACGCCAAGGAAATTCCTAAACTTAGACCCAAATAAACATATTTACTTCTTATATTAATAATGATCCTGATATTAAGTCCAGACACAGAGAGCATACTTTAGTTAAGTATTAGCTGTTTACACAAAATAAAATAAAAAAGTCAGTCAGGTAAAGCAGAAATTAACTCAGTTTTAGACAAGGCCAAGTCTAGGATACAATGTTAATTACAAGAGCATGTAATAAAATAATTTAAAAAACCAAAACTAACAAACAAGCAATTAAATATACATAACACTAATCATTAACGATATTTAGTACAGGGATTACTCTTGACCGTTTTATCTTCAGGGTATTGTAAAGCAAATTTATAAACGTCCATGTTCTGTGAATTACACTCAGTTTGAAAGTTAACGTACAACATTGTTAAAAGGTTGTGGTCAACTATTCGCAGCTATGCTAAATCTTATAGTTTTGTACGATTTAACGAAGAAATACATTTTGCTATAATTTTGTTGTTGAGATACGTTACTCGATTATAATACCTTAGGAGAATAGGAAAGACGTGGAGTAAAATACATCCCTTTACCCCGTAGAGGCCATTAAGGGTCCTCAACTGTATGTGGGACAGCTTCTAGATAACTTGCCTGGAGAATAGTCTCCATGTGTCGGGGAACGGTTTCGAAAGAGAACAGTTTTTCCCTCCCGCAAATCCAGCGAAAGTCACGAAGCCGCCTCTTTATGTAGCTGTCGAACGACATGGGAAGGTAACCTGTTATAGGTCACACCAGGAGTAGTTGAGCTTTTTGTCATGGAAGATATAAAATGAAAGCTCGCGAAAGTGGACTCTGATCTCCATTCCAGGATAGGATAATGTCAGGTAGCGAACAGTTGCTCTCAAATACAATGATTGTGGCGAATGCCCTAACTTCGTTTACCGAAATGTGCAAAAAGTTAATTTGATCTGTGGTTATTACCCGATGTGTGAAACGAATAACCCAGTTATCCAGGATGAACGTGTCATCTCATATATCGTCCTTTCCCTCCTTCAGGGGAAGAGGAATGATCTCCCTCGACACGTCGGTTCGGTCCTTTTTAAGTAACACTGAAAAGCTCGCACTGGGTCCTGTAGACCAAAACGAGACGAAGTGTCAAAAGTAGACAAGGATTTCACTATAAAAGTCTGATTCCTCACGAACGGGAGCTTGTTCTTGGCTGTCATAAGTGATTCTGACCCATCTTGTTGGATATGCAAGTAGTTCCGGTCCTCTGATTGAGCATGTATTTCGCTGATTCTGTCTGTCGTCGCGAATGCGGTGATTAAGCAGGTCTCATATGAGGTAAACCATCAATGACCTTGAGAGCGGTTCAGATGGTGTCTTGTTTAGCCAGGTTTGTATCTATGACATATTCCACTTTGAGCGCAGCGCCAACGTGTTTGCAGGTGTGTACTCAAAATTGGGCAGAAGATCGGATAGGTCTAGATTTTGTCTGATACCCTCTTTTCCATGATGATGAAGGGTGTCAGAGATCATGGAACGGTAATCTTTGAATGTAATTGGTGCTAACCGTTTCTCGTCAACAGCCATAGTACGAAGTTAGCTTTCTGATGTACTGTTGCCTGCAATAGTATAATGTATTCTTGGGCAAACCATTGTGTGAAGAGTTTTTTTATATTTGTTCTCGTACGCTTTTAAAGCTGAGTACTATCTCGCTTGAGGAATTCTCTCCACCACCGGTTGTGAGAACTTTTCGTTCCTGAGGGCTTGTTCAGCATGATCCAAACGTGCAGGCTTCGCAACTGTGGATTGGATAAAATACTTGACGTCGCAGTTGTTTCAGCAAATGATGGAGTATTTTTTATTTTCTTAAGGGTTTCTGTTGCGAGATTGACGAGGTCCACGATTTTCCATTCTGAGTAGTGAAGTCGGGATGAGGCGACACTCCCGTTCTCTCGCCTTCTGTGTTATCTTTGAAATCAGAGGCGTTGGAGGGTAAGTGTATACATCCAGGTTGTTCCAGTCTATAGAAAGACCATCGACTGCCCTTACTTTCGAATTTAGGACTGATGAGATAAAGATTTTGAGCTTGGCATTCCACCTTGCCGCAATAGATCCACCATTGGTCGATCGATCATGCACATATCCGATTGAAAACAGAGGGATGAAGAAATCATTCCGTTTGTAAATGATTCTTCTGGGACAAAAAGTACACTATTACATTTAGTCAGACTGGAATATGACGAACTTAAACTTGGATTTGTTGCTGAAACAAACACTTTAGAAAATCCCAAACAAGAATGAAAAGGTCTGAGGATTTGGTTCCACCTTGCCGCATGATATAAGTCATTATCGTAGAGTTGTTGGACAGACTGAGAACTCCCTTCCTATTTAGATCTGAGCAGAGATATATATTAGAATAAAACGAGCCTCATTGTTTAAAATATACCAGTTTAATGGACAAGATGAAATCGAACATCCTCATTCTGCCTCTTGTCCACTTTTGTTTGGGAGAACTACGATTTTCAACGGTTGTAGATTTGGTAGGACTACGTCCCAGTGGCTTTTTCGTAAGGTTTCAATGCGTTCTCTTTAGTGAATTTCCTTGATAATCCTCTGCCGTAGCGGATTCTAAGGTGTGTGTGTGTGTGTGTGTGTGTGTGTGTGTGTGTTGGTCTCCTTGACTTGATTGCGAATTTCGTCAACCGGACCATTAAAGAGGAAATTAGATGATACAAGGCTGCAAACGTAGCTTGGTCTCATGGCGGTCTTCAAGAAAAGTGGAAATAGAGAGCAATGCATTTCATTCCGCCAGTTTTAAGCTCCTAGCTGCTGTTATGACATTGACCAGGGTATGTTCGGCAGATCTGTTTCAGACGCGAGCCATTATGAAACAGGCTCCCACACATGTTATTCTCATGGGAGAAGATAAACTGTGTTCTGCCTGTTTTAAGATCGACATAGATACTAGACCAAACGTAGAGCACACGGCAACGACATTGTGCACAAACTGCTGTGTTTCGTTAAAGCGCTTCCAATCAATGCATACGAATACGGCATTATCATCCCCAAATCTGCGATATATATGTCGACTGCCTGGGGTTTGGGACTTGTAGAACCGCCGACTAAGTTTTTGGGAGGGTGTCTATGTGAGAAAAAGAGACGGTTGACGCTTGGATCTCGTAATTAACGATGTTAGCAACACAAAATATTAGTAAATCAGCCAGATGGGGAAGTATTTTGTGTGCGCGCACGCGTGTGTGCGTGTGTGAGAACTGGATTTTTTAACGTAGCTTTAACAATTTTTCAGTTACATCGCTACTTTGCAGTATGGCAGTGATAGTTTATAGTGATAACTAGCACTTGGGCATCATGCCGCAGACATGTAGCATGATGTCATACCTTGTCACATTATTCTGACACCAGGTTGGCCAGTCCTAACACTAACCTCTTAATCCTGAGCGCCAAGCGAGTCAGCTGTTAATACCATTTTATGTCATTGATATAACTCGGCCGGGGATCGAACCCACGACCTTCCGCTTCCGAGGCGGACGCTCTAACCTGGCTATCGTGGCGGTCCGGAAGTAATTTGCAAATACAGTCTTCTTTTTTTAGTCAATATATCAAATGCTTTAGACCAGGTCGTTGATTACGAGGGAAAAGGCAGGCAGATCTACGGTGTGGAAAAGCACTTCAATAGAATTCCGGAACACTTAGTATTCAAGCGTCATTGTACAATCTAATAACACCGAGGGGCACTGAGAGCAAACAGCTTAAATCCAATCCATCAAAAGACCAGCAGACCCCTGGCGCGAGTAGAAATGCATGCTCTAAACCAAACATAGAGAGGTATAAGTAATTCACTAGATTACCCGGCGAATGTGACGATCCTATTGATCTCTAATACGTTTGGGACTCCAGAGAGCTGTTATGGGTTTAAAGCCATTTTTCAGCACACGATATGCCAAATATGGGGGCGGGTAAAACTGGTGGAGGAAGGTCCTGGGAAAACCGCTGTAAGTACTACCGGCATGCGGGAAGCAATTTGTAAGCTTTCTCGCGTACCCATTTTAGCCGAACCTGACACTCCAACTCACACGGGCAGAATTTATATGGCAGTAATCAATCAAGGCGAGCACTTTAGATCGCTCAGTCACCCGGGGCCCCAGCCTAAAAGTATGGACACTGTCAAGCCTACTGATTTCAAGGCAAATATTGATGAAATTTGGGTTTTATATTTTCCTTCTATCTCTCTCTCTCTCTCTCTCTCTCTCTCTCTCTCTCTCTCTCTCTCTCCCACTTTATCCATCTTTCTCTCCATCAGAATTAATCGATCTTAAAATGTGTCAGCACTGTTGATTGTCTGAAGTTTAGAACTGACCATAAAACAAAAAATATCGCGTGTGGCATGTTCCGCCATCTTTACGCCTTTTTATTCTTGCTTCAGAATGTAATTCTCAATTCGAGGATACATTCGTAATTTCGAGGTCAATATCAAAGTCACATTTCTACATTGAATGTGTGCCAATATCTGCCGTTCGTTCAACCTAGGTTATTTGCCAAACAAGAATTGGCTTATAAATTGTGAATGCATCGAATGCATCGAATTTGTATTTTAAAACAATCTGCTCAATCATATTGTCAATCTAATAATAAAAATAGCCGAGGTGATCTGAATACATTGTAGTTTCTTTATTTGAAGAACTTTCCGGCAAACAAAGTGTATGGTTTTTCTGTCATTTACTGCGCCCACATACATTTGAGGCATATATTTGACTCTCAGAGATAGCCGAGGTGGTCCAAATGCATGAGCACGATGTTTTACTCGTTAGCGCGAGGATTATCATGAGAACACTATTTGCATATCAATAAGTGGTCTTACCTAAAAATGTTTCAGTGTCGTATCAGCCGATTTGTGTTCGATCTAAAAGGAAAGCTACTTAAAAAATAAATCAATACAGTCATTGGTGTGCAAAACCAGATTTTCTAAAACTAAACTTGACGATCTAGGTAGATTTCAGTCGTAAGACAAACATTTTACATAACTATGATCTACTAAGAACCGAATCATCATATGTTTAAGATGGGCTCTAGGTGTACTTAAGTCTATATACGAGACTTTCGTCCATCATAAAAAGAGATACATAAAAGCACATAGTGAAATTCGTCTCTGCTATTTTCTTTTCTAAATTAAGTACGGTTTCTTTCAGGTCTGGTGTTTTCTCCGTTACTCTTTATTTAACCAGAATCCTGCCTGTTAAAAATGACTAAAGGAGATTTTACGACATTTTAGGTCTGTCCAACGTAAATGATGAGTGAATCTTCAAAAAGCTGGTGGCATCAAACACGTCAACTATGATTATAAACGTGTAGGTTTGTGAAACATGCCTGGTATTGACTGAATCTGGCATAAAATTCCTATTTTTCCATTAAAACACATTTTTTATGAAGCACCTCTTCCATCCATTAGACTTTCATTTTCGTCCGCATGAATTTTTTTGGGGTGTGTGGTGGATGGGTGGCCGATTCAAAGGTATATATGTATATTCTGCGCAATGGATGTTTAAAAAAAGTCGCACCCACCTCGCGGACGTAGCAGCAACCAATCAAATTCAAACAAAAGCTTCGTGAATTGATTTTATCTTGCACATTTGTTTCAACCTTGTTGATGGGAGAACGGACCAGACAAGGATCGACAATGAAATGCTTTACCTCAGATAGCTATTTTTGTTTTATATATTCGTCGCGCAGCAGAGGGTTCCACTCGATCAGTTAATTAGTACTTACATTACTTATGTACTGATATGTATATTTAATATGTGTTGTGTGATTGTCCTTTATCCATAATCGAGGGTTGGAGTTTGGGCCAACCTGACTAATGTCTTTTTGTAAACAACATATTACAAAGCTAAAGTTGGGGCCCCAAGTAGCCAAGTGGTCTAAAGCGCTCATAGTTCCGGATCACTGCCATCTCACCTCTGTCTGCATGGGTTCTAGTCCAAGGCTCGGCTAGCTTGGGTATGTGGGAAAGCCTGCCAGTACCTTCTCGTGGGTCGGTGGTTCTTCCCTAGGTTTTCCAGGGTTCTTCCTCCACCAGTTATACTGGCCGCCATGTATAGCCTATATTGTGCTGAAAAATGGCGTTAAACCCTACAACAACAACAACAAAGCTAAAGTTTTGTCTATGATTGTAGATTATCTATTAATATTATTATTACTTGAAGGTAAACAGATTTTGTTAGATTTAAATCCAGGACATTGGTTTTCCCCTCGGGAATTCCTGGACAACATGACCTTTACCATATTCTTTATCAAAACTGAACTACTGATCCTAATTTTGTTGACAACTTAGAATGTTCTAGAAGTGAACGTTTGACATTCATCCTAGCTAACTTATTGTGTCTTATACTTTTATTAGAATTACTTGTTCCTATAATAACAACTGAAATAGAAACAGTCTTTTAGTCATGTTAAGGTTTAATTTAAGAAGACTTATTTATTTAAATTGTTCATTTGAATTACAAAGTGCTCATTAATGCTTTCGAACTAAATTACTATTTCGGGATTTTATTAATTCATTTAGAAACATCTTGAATTATATCACTGTGATATAAAATATTGTAAGCACATCGACACTATTCCATGGTATTGGTACATCAAAACATTCAAGATTGTAATTCATTCGGAACACCATTGGAATTCATTCGGAATACTCTGTACTTTAGGACTTGTGACAAAACTTTTTGGACTATTTGTGATTTAATTCAGAATACTGTAAGTTCTTTTCAAATTATCACACTTTTCTGTTACTTAGCTTAAGATCATTGGGTCGTAACAATATGAAATATCAATTGTGTCCAAAAACAAAAATATTCTGGTTCTGTAAATATATTTTTCGAACTAGACACATATACACGCACGCTTGTACTTGCCATTTTGTTTAGTTTCACATATTTTCCTTGTTTATATTATTATGAAGGAGGTTTCTATAGGTATTAGTATATCGACCTGAAACTTTTTTTCCTATTTCAGTACTCGGATGTGTCGAACCAAAACGATGTTTATTTATAGTAGGCCTATCATGCAAACTGCCTTAAATGTATACGGATAGAAATTTTCAATTTCAGTCAATGTACGCGACAAAATTAATGCATGCATATAGCTTCATTGGGGGCAGAATATTTATTTCCAATCCTTAAACATGTTAAAGCGAACAGTGCATTATACTCTTTAATGCACATAAAAAGCGTATGAAAATGACTAATACAAATACAAATAAACTTTCACCCCACTTCACAAATGGTACATTTAGTTAGGTGGTTGACCTTTGGAGATTTAACGGCCTTTTCAGCATTTATTTTATTGTCCAGCCCAGCAAGAAAGTGATTTGAAAGATAAACAGGTTGTGTTTGTGCAACATCTCTGCATCTATCTGCAGAGAGAGAGAGATAGAGAGAGAGAGAGAGAGAGAGAGAGAGAGAGAGAGAGAGAGAGAGAGAGAGAGAGAGAGAGAGAGATGTTGTTGTGGGGTTTAACGCCATCTTTCAGCACAAGATAGGCTATACATAGCGGCCAGTATAAATGGTTGAGATAGAACCAGGAAAACCCTCGGAAAAGAACCACCGAAACACGAAAAGCTACTGGCAAGCTTTGTCACATTGGCCGAGTCCGATACTCGAACCCACGCAGACAGACGTGAGACGCCAATGATCCGTAACAGTGAGCGTTTAGACCACTCTGCCACTCGGGGCCCAGAGAGAGAGAGAGAGAGAGAGAGAGAGAGAGAGAGAGATTGAGATTGCATATTAATACTGGTGGGCCGTGCAGTCTTCTCTTACCTGATATAAAGTATAGCAGTCCGCAAGTAAATGTTTCTACTCCAAACAATTGCTTTCCTTATAAAGTCCCACCCAATTTACCTGTATAAGTTCCTATTTATTTCTTTTAGTTTCACAACCTTGAGCAGTCCACTGGTGTGGTGTCATATATCAGGTCTTTCTCCGATAATCTTCGTCGAGTCGATCCTTAACAAATGTCACAAAGAGGATAAATTTAATTTATGAGCTGAAACAAGTACAAGAATTCGGTCGTCTAAAAAACGATCATAATAATAATCGGTAGCTTTCAAGTGCTCAACTCAGGAAGATAAATTGGCTGATCTAGATTTTAGATCTATGCCTGTTGTTTTCATTGTTACTGAACTGAATACCAAGGTCCTTAGAATAGGAACAGCGGCATACCCTCTCAAATTGCAGTTTGAGCGAAAGCTATAATGTAGGTGTATAGACAAATTTGGATGTGTATGCCGCTCTAAATAGTACTTTACAAGAAGGTGTGTGTGTGTTTGTGTGTGTATGATTTGGATTTTTAACGTAGCTTTAACTATATTTCAGTCATATCGCTACGATGTCTGCAGTATGGCAGTTTATAGTGATGTCTTGCTCTGGGGCAGCATGATGCAGACATGTAGCATGATGTCCCACCCAATCACATTATCCTGGTACCATTTTTGAAAGTCTTTGATATGACTCGGCCGGGGATCGAACCCACGACCTCCCGCATCTAAGGCGGACGCTCTAACCACTAGGCCATCAGAGCGGCACCTTTACAAGAGAGAAAAATCATCCTAAAACAAGATATGAAATCTTTATGCGTGATAGATTATTTACCATTGTTATGAAAAAGTATTTATCACAGTCTATGAAAAAGTATTTACCACAGTCTGTGATAAAGTAAGTTTTTACCATAGTCTATTTTTCAGTTTTAAACGAAACTTTTTTAGAGAAAACATCAGCTTATTTCAATCAAATCCACCAAATAAAAACTAAAGGTAAATTGGATGTAACAATTCCGAGAACGGTTAAGAGTTGTTGTTGTTGTAGGATTTAACGCCATTTTTCAGCACACGATAGGCTATACATGGCGGCCAGTATTAATGGTGGAGGAAGAACCTGGGAAAACCCCGGAAAGAACCACCGACCCACGAGAATCTACTGGCAAGCTTTCTCACATACCCACACTTGCCGAATACGAGACTCGAACTCACGCAGTGATCAGTAACGGAGAGCGCTTTAGACCACTCGGGGTCCGAACGGTTAAGAGAACTCTCCATCTTAGTTCTGAATTTTAAAATGGTCGAGAGACCGAGAGTGTTAGTAACCGCTGAAAAAAATGACCCTGCCAGCACCCTTCACAAGGCTGAAGCCAGTCATCAACCTTTTGTTTCACGTGCTGTTAGCGAAGCCTAGATGCTATGCGGTAAATAAGTGTTCAGTATTGTGTTATTAACTTTTGGTCCATGACTGTAGATTGCAATGAGCTAATAATATGTTATTTATCTGAGTCTGTATCCTATTTAATGAATCTTTTTGGGGGGTAATTTACTATTGGATAATTAAGTCAGGTGGGTTGTGTTGCGACATAGGTCACGTAGGAGGTACTGCGACTTAGAGTCGTAATAGAGTCGCGGAGATGTATATACGGACAGAGCTGAACAATTGTTATGAATCCGATTTCCTTGTATTGTTCTTGGTTTAATATAAATGCCACAGTGCTACATTAAGGCTGGTGGAGATTCAGCATATTCAATGATATTGGTACATCAGCACATTCGAGACCTGGAATTCATTCTGAATACTATTCATTTGGAATTGTGATGTAACATTTTAGGATTATTTTGGATTTAATTCATATTACTGTATGTTTCTCTTAAATTTTAATTTTATAACTTGTACATTTATGACGTTTTACGAAACTTATTTAGTTTTTTCTTCATTCTGTTACTTGGTTTAAGACCATATATTCGTAGCATATGCTATACATAGTTGGGGTGTTTTATTAAAATAATGAAATAAATACTCCAAACTATGTTATAACCTTTACAGAATATGCCATAGTTAAAATTATCCTTTTACAAATAGTGAATCAGTCAGCCGTGTGAACGATTGTCAGTTGTCTGTCCGTGTTGTGAGAATATGATTACCTCAGGCATATCCTTTTCGTTGTATATCACCTGTCGCTGTAACAACACTCATAATCATCGTGTGAATTACTTAAAGTGGAATGAAATGTATACACATAATTGCAAACATTAAGTTATTTCACTACCATTTTTAAAAGGGTATTATTTGCATCCTGAGCGTGTGTGCGATTTAGATTTTTGACGTAGCTTTTACAATTTTAAAGTCATATCGCTACGACGTGTGCAGCATGGCACGTTATAGAGATGTCAAACAATGAGGCATCAAGCCGCAGACAGCATCCTGACACCAGGCCGACCAGTCCTGACACAAACCTCTTAATGCTGAGCGCCAGGCCTGGAAGCTGCTAGTACTATTTTTATAAGTCTTTGGTATAACTCGACCGGGGTTTCGAACCCTCTACCTCCCGCATCCGAGGCTGACGTTCTAACCTCTTAGGCCACGGAACGGTCTCTTTTCGTCCTGAAAGGAATTAGAATTTGTTATCACTCGTTTAGGACGAACATGATATAAATAATATAGTGTCAATCTGTATACAAGTTTACACGTCCATAGACCGTCCTGAAGACAATATCCTTTTTAATAATAGTGCGACAGATGCCTAAGTCCATTAACCTCTATGTAACCCGTATGTTTCGTTTTCGTTGTTTTTTCCCCGCAGTGGTGTAAAATACGTATGAAAATCCCCCCACCCCAAAGACAAGCATGAGATACCAGCCATCACATTCTTCTGTTTATAAACACCCTATCTAAGAATCGATAGGGTACCCTACTAAAGACATTTTTTTTCTTACTATTGTTATTTGTTTTCTTCCTTACAAGGCTTTGATACAAATGTAATTGTAGTGTGCGTTCCAACCCATTTATTTCAGGACTTTTGCCCATATTATAGCTGTCAGTTTTAGACGGACGATCTAGCTCACTTAGTCAACGATATTTATAATGGATATGAAAAAGGTCATTATGTTTTGGGCATTTACAATGAATATGGAATAATTTCATTTGTTCTTTTATGGCCACATGTTCTGAATAGTGTAGTTATACTTATTTGGATCCCTACATTTTTCGTGGTTTTTTATATATAACTTTGACGGATCTATCCCTCTCAAGATTATGGCATATCGTCTACTGTTGGTTAAAATAGTTTGAATTTTTTTTATAGGCATTTTTAGTATTAGTTCTAAACGTAAGCCTAGCTGTGTAAAGAGACATAACTCAACTTTTAATCCAAAGAGGAAATGATCATACTCGGTATTGTTTGAAAACTTGAATGTTGAATCATTTCAATAACAAAAACGTATAAAGGTTTTTATTACAATATTTTAGAACTTAAGAAATAAAAATGAGAAAAGACTCACACATTGAACATTCACACTTCATATTTTGAAAGAGATCTTGGCATATACTTAAGATCATGAATAGGAAATGCTGATCAATATTTCCCAGTTTATGTTTATCTCTTTGATCTTGTTATTGTACCGTATTTCCCAGCTGTCTAAATCATAAGTATTCTGAGAACTTTGATTCATGGTGTAGACGTTTCAATGTTGTGAAGCTACATGACATCACCGTGAAGACTGCATTCACCACTAAAGCGAGAGATGGATTTCAAGCTTTTCAAGAATTAGGAAAAGACGCATCTACCAGTAACACAGATAGACTCAATTCAGCATGGGAACAGATTATATCAGTCAACAAAAAGAGCAATGAAGTTTGTTTGGGTTGCAAAGAAAAGAAAAAGAGTACGGAGTGGATCAAGTCTGACACATATGAAGTCATTAACGAGATACATGACATAAAGAAGAGACTAGCAGTTGCCAAATCAGACACACTTCAAGAAAGATTCAAATAGCAATTCAGAGAGGCAGACCGGAAAGTGAAGAAACATGTAAGAACAGACAAACGAACTTTCATGGAAGACCTTGCAACGCAAGCTGAAAATGCAGCATGTGGTGGAGAACAAGGGAATTACAGAGCTCGTCTGTGGCAAGCACAGTAGCAGGACAAGTGTCCATATCAAGGATAAACAATGACTGTTACCGACAACATAGACTGAACAGGAAACAAGCAGGACAGAGCATTTCAGGGAAGTTCGGAACAGATCACCACCTGAAGAAGCGGACATCCAAGAAGCTTTGGAAAATTTTGCTCCACAAGAGAAAGGAGAAACCATTGCAACTATCAGATCTCTCAGAAATGACAGATCTCCAGGACATGATAATCCGAATGCGGAAATGTTTAAAACAGACCCAGAAGTTGCAGCCTCCATTCTCCAGCCAGTGTTTACAGCACTTTTTTAGAAGAACAACAAGTGGCCAAGGACTGGACCAGACGAGCTATCGTCAAGATCCCCAAGAAAAGAACACCCATCTGTTATAATTGACGTGACATCACCTTACTATCCATAGCCATTAAGATCCTTGCCAAGGTTATCATCAATCGGATATTAGACGCTGTCAGCAAACAGTGCGCAGAGTGTCAGAGTCAACTGTACATTAACGTTTTTAATTTTGAGAAGGAATTTAACAGCATCCACAGAAAAGGCGTTTAGAGCATTCTGGGACTTACGTAATTCCCCCTACACATGATTCAGCTCATCAAGAGGTTTTACAATAATTTCACATGAAGCGTGGGATTCTGCAGCTTGTGTTTTGAAGTCAAGACTGGGGTTGAGAGAGGGATGAGTCGTGTCTACATTACTCTTCAGCCTAGTAATTGACCGAATCTTGCGGAGAGCAAAAGAAGTCACGTCAAGGGACATCAGATGCATACCGTTTTCAACATCGGAAGACCCGCACTTTGCACATAATCATCCGACAGGATGGAGGCACCAAGAACGACATCTATAGCAGACCAAGAAAGGCCAGAGTATTCCGAAGTATGAAGATCAACACTGTATGGTATCTGCACCAAACTTAGCTGTACCAGAACTACGTCTTATGAACGATACAGTAAGGCTCGGAGTGCTGGCGTATAACAGAGTGTGATCTTGCGAAGCTTTCGTCATTCCACACCACTAGCTTTCGCAGGATACTGTGTGTCTTGGCTGTGGACAATTTCCAACCATGACCTGCTTGAAAAAAGTTGTGCGACTTGTTGTAAAATGTAATTGACGTACAAACAAGCAAGCACACAGCCATCCATCCTTAAATACAAGCATTCGTAAATTGATATTAGTCGAAATTAATTATACAGCCTATTTTGTTGGTCTTGGTACACTAGAAAATGTACTTACCCGAGAAGTATGTATGAATGTATGTATGTATGTATGTATGTATGTATGTATGTATGTATGTATGTATGTAAACGAGACTAGTAAAAATGGCGAATGGCCTAACAAAGCCAAAACCCCGATTGTTAATAAACCATTGCTTGATACACTGAGAGCAGATCCATGTAGAATTACCTGAAGTAAATGCTATGAAACCAGCACATACAAGTCCATCGCTCCGGTGGCATAGTGGTTAGAGTATTTCTCAAACGCTTGATATGTCTAATTTTATAGAGCCTAATAAACTTTCTACCTTTGTTAATTAAAGGGTACCCTATCATATTACTTTCTGAGTCCCTGATGGCCGAGTGATCTAACGAACTCGCCTTCACTGACCACTATCATATCACCTCTGTCCGCCTGGGTTCGAGTCTCGGGCTCGGTCTATATGGATATGCGAAAATACTTGCCATTAACTTCTCGTGGGTCTGTCGTTCCTCTCGGGGTTTTCCCGGGTTCTTCCTCCACCAGTTATACTAGCCGTTAATGTTAAGCCATTAAACGTCATGAAAAAAAGGCGTTAATCCCAAAATAATAATAAAAAATCGATCATTATAGTTTCAGCATCCTCCATATTCAATCACTGACACTATTGACAATATCACAAAAATTGACATTAACAAGTCGACAGGTTCAGATGGAATGCACACCAAAATTCTGAAAATTTCCACCCTGTCACTCTCTGACCATTTCCTGAAAATTTCCAATGTAATTGAAATTAGCCAACGTATTCGAAATTCATCAGAAGTAAAAAAGAATGACCCATCCGACTATTGACCCATGTATGATCAACCAGCATTTGAAAACAACAACAACAACATTGCAAGCAATTTTTAGTAAGCCTCCAACAAGTACCAACGTCCCCATAAGTACCAGCTCCTCCAAAAGTACTAGCTCTGCCATAAATCACAATCAGGTTTTGAAAAATGCATTCATGACACACTGTTGTCACGAAACTTACAAACTAGTGGCTACTAGTGATTGAAATCGGCTACGTTGCTGGTTTTAAAAAAAATTAAATTTAATCATTAAGAAATGACCAGTCGCCAATTTGTCTTCAAATTCAGATTACTGGTTGAATTATATCGCACTAAATCATATCTCTCAATTTAGCTGTCTGGTGTATATAAAACAGGATGTATATTAATGCATCTAAAACGAAATGAATGACAGTCGGAATAAGAAAGCGCACATCCATTGAGATTTACATACTTCTCAATCAAAATGTCTCGGATCTGTCAAGTGTTGAAGACAAAATTATTGATCTTTACATAGATGAACACATTCAGTGGAATTTATATAACTGTCACCTATGTGCGACTGACGTCTAAAAATGAATATCCTATAATTATTCTCTAAATTTAAACATTAGTCGTCATGTGAACTTTATTTTTCTGGATACATAATATACATACCATACCTAATAGACTAGAAATGTACTACAGGGATACATACCACAATTCACATATTAGGGCTGTACTATGGATATACATACCATAATTGATAGACTAGGGCTGTACTATGGGGATACATACCATAACTGATAGACTAGGGCTGTACTATGGGGATACATACCATAACTGATAGACTAGGGCTGTGTTATGGGAATACATACCATATCTGATAGACTAGGGCTGTACTATGGATATACATACCATAACTGATAGACTAGGGCTGTACTATGGGGATGCATACCAGAACTGATAGACTAGGGCTATGCTATGGGAATACATACTATAACTGATGGTCTAGGGCTGTACTATGGATATACATACCATAACTGATAAACTAGGGCTGTAATATGGGGATGCATACCATAACTGATAGACTAGGGCTGTACTATGGGGATGCATACCATAACTGATAGACTAGGGCTGTACTATGGAGATACGTACCATAACTGATAGACTAGGGCTGTACTATGGGAATACATACCAAAGCTGATAGACTAGGGCTGTACTATGGGAATACACACCATAGCTGATAGACTAGGGCTGTACTATGGGAATACATTCCATAACTGACAGACTAGGGCTGTACTATGGGGATACATATCAAACCTGATAGACTAGGGCTGTACTATAGGGATACATACCATAACTGATAGACTAGGGCTGTACTATGGGGATACATACCATAACTGATAGACTAGGGCTGTACTATGGGAATACATACAATAACTGATAGACTAGGGCTGTACTATGGGGATACATACCATAACTGATAGACTAGGGCTGTACTATGGGAATACATACCATAACTGATAGACTAGGGCTGTACTATAGGGATACATACCATAACTGATAGACTAGGGCTCTACTATGGGGATATATACCATAACTGATAGACTGGGGCTGTACTATATGGGGACACATACCATAACTGATAAACTAGGGCTGCACTATTTGGGGATACATACCATAACTGATAGACATGGACTGTACTATATGGGGATACATAACATAACTGATAGACTATGGCTGTGTTATGGGAATACATACCATAACTGACTGATATAATAGGAATGTATTATGGGGATACATACCATAACTGATAGACTAGAGCTGTACTGTGGGGATATATAACTGATAAACTACGGCTGTACTATGGGAATACATACCATAACTGATAGACTAGGGCTGTACTATATGGGGATACATACTGTAATTATAGACCAGGGCTGTACTTTATGAGGATAAATAACATAACTAATAGGACTATTCCATATAGGAATACATACCATAACTGATAGACTAGGGCTGTACTATATGGGGATACATACTGTAATTATAGACCAGGGCTGTACTTTATGAGGATAAATAACATAGCTAATAGGACTATTCCATATTGGGATACATACCATAACTGATAGACTAGGGTTGAACTATGGTGATACATACCATAACTGATAGGGCTGTACTTTATAGGGATACATACCAGAACTAATAGATTAGGGCTGTACTATTGGGATGCATACCACAACTGAGAGACTCGGGATGTACTATGGGGATGTATACTACAACTGATAGACTAGGTCTGTAGTTTATGGGGAAACACGTACACTAATTATATGATGATTGATAAACGCAAGAAAATGGTAGTACGAATACTCCTCCCCTTTTTTTTGCACGTACA
Organism: Sinohyriopsis cumingii; assembly: GCA_028554795.2. Classification (NCBI taxonomy): domain Eukaryota; kingdom Metazoa; phylum Mollusca; class Bivalvia; order Unionida; family Unionidae; genus Sinohyriopsis; species Sinohyriopsis cumingii. Next base: position 108,568,581 of record CM068824.1, on the reverse strand, counting down.
CAACAACTATCACATCGTCGCACAGAGGCGTAGCTATGATATTTTGCGCCCGGGGACGAACTATAAAATTGGCGCCCCAGCCCCCTCCCCGTTTAATCACATTTTTGAATATTACCCTTGTTTACTTATTATAATGTAACGTTGTAAGCCTCATTTTGGCGCCCCTGTACCTTGGCGCCCGGGGACATATGTACCCCCCTGCTCCCCCCCCCCCAGCTACGCCTCTGTCGTCGCAAGCCACTGGTGGTAATCCGCTACGTCCCTTCATCGCCGGTGGTTGCCTCTGCAGAACTTGTCTCACTTCTAAAGAACAGTGCATTGACCTGTTTAACAAGTCACAGCAAGCGCGAGTATATTTTCCTCACCATCTGACCAGACATGACTTTTCACGCTAAGACAGTGAAACGGTCTTTTCCAGTCTAAGTCATTGATGCGTATATCATTATTACGCTGTGTTGTTGAAGGCGGATTTGTTTTTACGCATGCTCCCTCCAAAATTTGAAATCTCAAAACAGGTAGCAACGGGTGACGAAGAAGAGTATACGAATTATCGCCCTTTGCATGCGACGACGTGAATATCAATACCCAAAGGTATTGTTTATTTTCAAGGAATCATGACATACACGTGTCTTAACAACGTTTCTCCAGATTATATCTCTGAGCTAATTAAACTCAGATCACCGAAAGCTGAGTGTAATCTTAGATCTACCACAGACCACGATTTTCAGATTTTGAGTGTGAGATCTATCCATGTCAAAAACTATTTTACTGTATCAGCACCTACATTCTTGGAATTCCCCTCTCTGTTGATATGTAATTAGAATTCCATTTCTTCATTTGAAAGGTCATTATGAAAATTCCTTTTTGACCAGTTGTAATTATATATCGAAGCCTCCCCAAACGGAATGTTATTTTTTTTTGTTCAGATATAACGTGTGTATATATGTGCAGTATCCAATATATATATATATATATATATATATATATATATATATATATATATATATATATATATATATATATATATATATATATATATATATATATATATATATTCCAAGACGTTATTTGTACTCATGACTGTGCAATCAAAAGTTTTTATTTTTATTTTTTCGTTCTTCATTTATTCTTTAGCTCTGTAGGATTGTTGACATATTGCAATGTGTATTCCTATGTATGCACGCATGTATGTGTGTGTGTGTGTGTGTGTGTGACTATAAAATGGTAACTAAATACTGCGTCATGCAAATCTTTCGAAATTACTCGTTTTAGAATAATGACATTACAAAATAGTCTTCTTGGACGGGCTACATTGACATGTCTCTTTACTTGCTATGTTATTTCAGACGACAGTCTTCACAAATAAGACTTATTTGCATAATATCTAAAAGTAACAGTAACAGAGCTCTCGACTGATTGATTGATAAATTGACCAATTAATTAATTGATTGAGCGAGCGAGCGAGTGAGTGAGGGAGTGAGTGATTGATCCATCGATCAATCAAATGTGTTTTAGGTGTACACCAGAGCAGTTCAAAAACAGTGTTATATTAGGTATGAATTACACAGTCATAAAAGCAGGTTATCATGAAGTTACCTCCCCGTAACGACTATACCTGGTCTGTTTTAGTATTTGGAGTCAACCTGTTTATTACAAGGATGGAAGATTTCCCAAGTAAGAGGCATTTAAGCAATTTTCATTGACATAAACCACTTTCCTAAAATCGCTAAACGACATTAATTCATATCACTCATATTTTTTTTAAAGAGGAGAAAATTTTAATTTCTTTCGAGACAATTGAGAGAAGTAATTTTTAAAATATTGGTATTAGAATGTTGCACTATAAATTACAGATGATATAGCCATTGGAGGATGGATTGGTCAGTAGTCTTATAAAGGAGATGTTCTCTCCCAAAACCCTATTTTGAACTTGACGATAAATAAATCCCCCCCCCCCCCCATAGCCACCTCAAGTTAGTCTAAACAAACTACTAAAACAACTCTGTTGAGGCAACAGCGTCTATTTCATAATTGATTACCAACATGAGGACATGCCAAGGAATAGTCGCCATCGTCAAACCAAATAGGGTTTGATCGAGAAAGACCCCCTTTATAAGACTACTAACATATTTCACACAAAATTGCGAGCAAATTTTTATATCTGATATTTCATACAACATCGCTATAGATTTCTCCAGATAATTTTTAACGTCTCAGCTTTTACTATGATATAACTCTAATCGTCATGACAAAACAAGTGCATATTTATTTTACCGCTGATAAGATAATCAAGTTCTAACGTTTTGATAAAATTTCCATGAGAAACTATTGTCTTATTAACGTAAAAGTTTTTTTTAGCTCATCATCTACTGTAAGTTTTGTGTATTTGTTTTGCGATATTGGATTCTAAAGATTATCAACAGTTTTAACAAGCTCTTTTGTGATCAAAGCAAGTTTATCAAAATATTCCGAATAATCATTGCAAACAAGAGACACCTTTATCTTGTTTGTATTTTTGAAGCGCGTGCTATACTTCACGTCAAGTATAATCGTCATATGCTTACCCTGGAAGAGAATTCTCTTCATCTTTAACGTGGTATCTTCCACATTAATATCTTCCATTGTATTTCATATTTCACACATAATTTACCGAATGCTATTTTTTTTTATATTTTACAACTCTGTTTGGTATAAAATCAACAATAAAACAGTCTTTGACTCGTAGTTGCTGTATCAGATCTAGCATACTAAACAATTTACCTAAGATAAGCTCGAAGTTGATTCAATATTTTATTTGTAGTCGCTATTGCTATCTTACAAGACGCGTCTTTGTTCTCATATTTTGGCTCTATATTTTGTTGATCGCTGATAATGCAATACCTGCTCCAGATACTCTCAGCAATAATGGATTTGATGTTCCTCCTGCTGATGCTATTCCAGTTGGTATTAATACAATCGGGATATAGTTTAACACGCATATGATTCTGCTTAATTTTTTGGCACGTATGGTAAGATAAAGTTTTTTTAAATATGTGATGGTACCTGTAGTACGTGATCAGATCATTGCCGTCGTTGTCTGAGAGACCGAATGATATGTGGTTGAAGTTGATAGCATATTTTTTTTATCATTATAAAACTTTCTCAACAAAATGCTAAAAAGTAAACAATTTCTCAGCAACAACTTTATTAACAAGATTACGAAATTTACTATTATCAGGATCAGCAAGAAAATTTGTATATTCCTCATATACCTCAGATGACGTATTTTTATACCCGACGTCATCAAAACATTTTCTATGGATCACAGTAAGTGGAGGATCAAAACTCTTTGGTATTTCGGTGACATCATTCACGTTAATTTGGTAAAGATTTTTTTTTACATAATTAATATAACCCAGTATTTCTGTTAGGTCTTTAAGCTACGTACCATATGTTGTGCAATAATTGCATATCTTGTTGCAATAGACAAATGTTCATATTTATTGTCCAAGTTGATGTCATCTGCGAGTAAGTTTAGATACCCAACAATCAAATCTTTTATATTTTTATATTTTGTTTTCTGTCTGTAGCTTTCCAGTTTCCTTTTTATACTCTTGTAGTGAAATATTTTGCCAAGATATTGATCAAATATATCATAATAAACAGGTTTAATAATATTGCCAATACATGTTATGTCATCGAGTGTTTGATAAAATAGATATCGTTCAGCATCGCTGTAAGACTCAATCTTTGACTGAATTGCATTTACTGCTATCAGTGCCGCATTTATTTGTTCAGAATAATCTTTTTTGTGGTCGCTGTTTGTCAGAGAATTTACTAATAGCATATATGCTGTCGCTAACGGATTGGCGTCATCATGATTATCCGCTACCTAGAATAACGTTTTTGTTGTCAGGATAGTCCATACCATACTCATGTAATATTCTACGTTTAGCAAATCTATCTCTCATCCTACGATGTTTTGTGAGTCGATTATTTTTAGTTCTGCTAGTTCGTCAAGTTCATCGTGAACTTTTTTTTATTCCATCTTGTTCTTGTTTCTTATCACATGAGATTTTATTTAATAAGGTCAGATCTGTTGATTGTCATAGAATTTCCCTTTTTAATCGCAAGTAGTGTATTTGTCAACAGCCACTCAATTCGTAATCGCTGTTCCTCGCAATCGTTTGGATGACAGTACTTGCTAATAATATAAAAATCTCGGATAGTGTTTTTTACCTGTGGACGTCGCATTCCAGCAACTCTAACAAAATTGTCTTCGTTTTCGTGTAGATCAGGTGATCCGAGTGTTAAAGTTATCATTCTAGTGATTACATTAAGTGCTTGAGCTTCTCTAGTGCTTTCGGAGTCTAACTGATCAACGTCAGCTATTTCTATTTTGGTTCAGGATCAAATATGGTGTTTAAAACTCTTTTGCGAATCTGATCGACGGAGGACCAACATACATTTATAAATCAGATAACATTAAAATGGATTGCATAGCGATCTGTTTAACACACTACATCTACACTAAATCGCAACGACCTATGCAGGTCGCCGATCGCGTACAACTGAAACACTGTCAAACCCAGGTAAGGACTTTCTGCGTTGACAACATATATCCGAAAGTAAATGTACTTTTTAACCGTGTTAGCATCAGCGATAGTAAACTGTTGACTTGCTGAGGTATAAAAACATGTTGTGCTGTACAGAGTTGTCCATGTGGTATTATATGTCGATCCCTCTAATCTCCAATTGTATATGAGGCCGACACCAACATTTGATCGTCCTCGTAAACAAAACTTCCGAGTTGCAACATCATCAAGGCACTGAATTTAGCTCCAAAAATTCGACGTTTCTCCATATGTGGTCCACTCGGGACCTCTAGATATGACGCTGTTAAACGAAAAAGTAAAATGTAGATTATTTCTAGGATATTGTGTTGACGCCGTTGCAACAAACCCCAAAGATTATCTGTCGAATCACCAAGATGTGGAACATAACCAACGTTACTGCGAGATCGTTTTGTGCTGCCAACACCACTATCTACGCACAGTTTATTTACAAGATCAGATATGGCAACGGGAATGTATGTTGATGTTATTCTATTTGCTACCATGTCGATAGCTCCTGTAATTGTACCTCCGGTTCGTTCTACGTAAAGAGCATCAGCTGATGTACCTGCAAAATCATCTGCGTTATCTGCTGCTACGTCGACGTAAGATTTGTTTGTTAGATCGAATGGAGATACTGGATAATATGTTGTTGTTATCTAGAGTTCGAGTATATTGAATATCTTGACCAGAACTCTAATGAGCCTAACAAGATGTGGATTAGAACATTTAATACACGAGACGAAGACGTGTTTTGACTTCCTCATGAAGCTATTTTTGAAGTACAAGGAAGTATAAAGACAATAACTATTCCTCCAATAGCAATTGCTGCTGCTGATAATATATCACTAGTTAATAACGACTGGAGTTTATTTAAAAGCGCTAGGTATCAGATTGCAAATAAAAATGTCAAAGATATTTCTATGCACTTGCCGATAGCATGCACTATTCTTAATATTGTTTCGTTCAGAGATCTTTTGCGACAAATATGCTATGGTTCAAAGATGTGTGTGTGTGATTTGGATTTTCAGCTGTGCTTTAACAATTATTCAGTCATATTGCTACGATGTCTGCAGTATGACAATTTATAGTGATTTCTAGTACTGGGGCATCGGGCCGCAGACATGTAGCATGATGTCCCACCCAGTCACATTATCCTGACACCAGGCCGACCAGTCCAAATTCTAAACTCTTAATGCTGAGCTCCAAGAGAGGCAGCTGTTAGTACCATTTTTGTAAGTCTTTGTTATGGCTAGACCGGTGATCGAACCCATAACCTCCCGCATCCGAGGTGGACGCTCTAACGACTAGGTAACCAGAGCGGTTCAAAGATATAGTAACCGGAGATGCTATTTCAAACGAGTTTAAAACCGGCACTGATGTTGATGCTGCAGTAACAAATGGACTAATTCTAACACCAGCTGGTGCTAATGCAGCAGCACAACACACTGTAGCAGCACTTATAGCAGAAGCGGAAGGTGGATAAAATTTTGCAGCGGCAATAAGAAGTGTCCTCGGTAATGTTAGGCGACCAAATTACAACGAAGGATATGCTAAACTAAAAGCGTTTGCAGAACTATAGAAAAACAAACATTACGATGATGCTTCCGTTAAGTACAATATTTGGGTCTTGCCGCGAATACAACAAAGTATTTTGTATTATCAAACATGCGCTTATACTTGACAGAGCTGATCATAACGATTGTCTGCTGTAAGTTAATGGTGTTGATTGTCAATTTACAATTTCACGACTAGCATTATGGATGCCACGAGTTGTAGCATCTGTTTCAAAACTGATAGAAACTGAAACAATGTCATCCACGTACAACAGAAAGATATGCTTCGAACAGCATAACGTTTATCAAAATTGCAGTGGCAAATTCAACTGATAGCAGATGGAGAATAGGAACAGCTTTTTGCGAACAATTGCCGAGACTAATATTTGTTGTTTTTCAACAACAGGAAAGACGTGGCAGTCAAGAACAAAACAATTCTCTTTTTGACAGCGCTGATGTAAGACGAATATTCGTCAGAATAAACTCTAAGCAGTATCCTGAACGTGAGATTCAATGGAACTTTACAAATAATAATACCAGAAACCTATCTAGTGCTATATATATATATATATATATATATATATATATATATATATATATATATATATATATATATATATATATATATATATATATATATGCAAAAGCATCAGGACGCTGATACTGGATCTCAGATATCTGTCGAAGAGTTTCGATCTCTTTGCCCAATATTTCATTTCGATGTGTCTAAGCACAGCGAACGAGCTATTGGATCAACCGCTGATATGGAGGTAACGTGGACGTTATGAGCTGTTCTAGGAGCTGCTGGTCCTCCAGTTGTTCCACAATATTACGCTTATGCACTTGTAACATCTGACAGATGTATAACACTAGACGCTATACGAGATAGGATGACTGTAAAGGTTTAGTGATAACAAATATTTTATCTGATAACATCAATAATGAAATATATTTTGAACGATATTGATTTGTCACAAGGACAAATACAAATATTAGCACGAGCTAAAGTCAAACGTTAAGCGGTTTCATTAAAAATAGAATTTCAAAATGCTTAGCGTTCCAACAAAATTACTTCTAACACAACGCCAGAGTTCCAAATTGTTAAATGGTAAGCCTTTTATACTTGATCTGTCAGTGCCACAAATAACAGCATTTGCCATATCAAAAGCGATCCTTCATGGATCAACTGGAACGACGATAGCTACTTTACCACTAACATTATTGCCAAGGATATTACCTGTGTTAGGAACTTTGGGCTTAGGGATGGGTTCATACGCCCACTGCTAACAGGGATAACGGCAAATTTACTACCAAACCTGTTAGGGATAAGACGCGGAATGAAGGTATAACCAATGCAAAGACGGACTAGTGGAAGTCGTGGCCTAGGAGATATGCTACCGGAAACCAGGAGATGAAATCGTCCGCGTTAAATAATTTTGAAATTGAGTATTTTCAAAAGATGAGTTTGCAAATAGATCACTAATAAAAGCTGTGTCATCAATATACAAAATTTCAATGCGGATCTGGAACTCACTGGGTAGCACTTTACAACAACAACTATTTTGACTTTTTTGGTCTTCCTCCGAGTGATTTTATTAAACAGTACATCCCAAAAAGATATATAAAATAGACTATAACTTAATATCAGCTCCAGCCAGTTGGAACTTCAGCTTGTGGTTATTATCGCATTATGTTAATCAAACAAATATCTGGATCAGATAGCGGATCTAAACACAACAATTTCTTAGTGTTTATTCTGCAATTCGACCCGTTTTCTGGTATAAGCAAATATCGTAAAGCGGTTATTGGATCGTAAACGATCTACCATTAATTTTGTCTGACATCAAGTATTAAATGACAACATACTGTCTCAAAGGCAGAACCAAAACCAATAACATCGATGAAACAACATGTGGTAAGAGAAAGAATATGTTCCTTAAACAAGATAAATCCGGTGATACAATCACTAGCGGGAGTGCAGTGCAAACCCAGAGTGCTCGCACTCCGACAATAAGGTCCGACGAAAAGTTCTTTTAGTAAGCGACTAAAAATAAATGAACTGTAATTGCGAAGATGTAAACAAAGATCTGAGCCTGGAACAAAAGAAGATAGTTGCTTATTGCCAGCGTTGGAAGCACAGAGCAAATTACGAAAACCAAAGGGAGGTTGGACATTGCTAGGACATAACTATACCGGACTATGGAATCCACTTGATCAGCAACTCGATAAAAATGACAATCCGTTACCAGGACAAGAACCCTACAACGCAATTTATGCAATTGCGGTGCGTCATGATATTTGTTATTGCGATCATGTCGACGACAACTAAGTTGCGATCGTGTAATGCTTGACGAACTACGAGATATGAAACCTAGTGGAATACGAGAACGAGTTGATCTAAAGCTTGTTCAAGGTATGATTGGATCAAAATATAAACTCGGTATTGGGATGCCAGGCAAGCTTGCGTCAGATATCAGTGGATACCAGAGCGTTCTATCTCACGAGCTTCACAAACCTAAAAAGAAATCTTCGACGAAAGGTGGTAGCAAACGCAGTCGATGATATCTGGGCGATAGATCTCGCAGACATGCAAAACATAGTACAGTACAACGATAATAAATGATATCTGTTTAACGTAATTGATGTCTTCGGCAAATAAGCGTTTAGTGTACCTGTTTCTGATAAAACTGGATCGACAATAACAAATGCGCTGGGAGATATTATTGTTAAGACGGATCGAAAACCAATAAAATCTGGACCGACCATGGATCAGAGATTTAAATAAGCGGTTCTAGACAAAAAAACATAAAAAAGTATGTTACCGGTAACGAAGGAAAGAGTGTTGTTGTTGAACGAGTAAATTGTACGATAAAAGAAAAGATCTACTAGCAGCTTACAGCAAAAACCACCGACAGATATAGTGATGATGTGTCAGCAATAATATCAGATTATAATAACACTAAACACAATTGGAATGTCACCGTTGCTATAAAAAAATTCGGTTCTTGCAAAAAAGAATTTATTTCGCAGGCATAAATTTAACGTTGGTGATCTTGCCATTTCATTTAATTTCATTATCGAAACATTTATTTGAAAAAGGGTTTTACCCTGAACTGGTCTGAGGAAGTATTTGTGATCGACAAGATTTTAGCAACAATACCGGTAACATATAAGCTAAATGATCTTGCAAACGAAAAGGTCATAGGAAGTTTTTATGATCAAGAACTTCAACTAACAACATAAACTAGACATCCGATTAGATCGCCGTAGATCTTTTCATATTTTAGAATAGTAGACTTTAATTTTATAGTTTTGCACAACGATATCAGATGTTGTCTTCGATCTTCTGTTAATCTGTCAACTAGTTTAAAATCTTTACAAAAGTACAATCAAATTTTATATTTTTGTGATGACCATAAACTTCTAGTTATCCAATACACACAAACGGCTTGAGCATCTCCCAAAATATCTGATGTTCTGTGACAGTAAAATCATTTTTTAAAATCTTTTTGGCAATATGACATTTGATCGTGATTGCTCTGCAACATAAACTTGTTTGTGTTGAGGTATAACACCAGGATCATAAGCGAGTTGATCATCAGGTACAAGAAACAAATATGTTTTACATCGAAATTGGAACTGCTCTGCAGCCCGGTGTATTATTGTCGGTCGATTACATTCTTCAATTTTATCTAGATCATATCGAAGATCAAACAATCATTGAAACATATTATATTTTATAAACGACATTATACATCAAACGTTTGTCTAATAAAGCGTAATAAAAATGCCAGACGAAATAAGAAGTATTGTCAGGGATAAACTGTTGAATATGAACATGTTGTTTGACGCGGTTCAAGTTTTCATAAGCAATACAAAAAAATATGTTAATCTTATCGTTGGATATGATCTTTACTCTGCGTTTGATTTACTGTTAACAGATTACGAAGTATTGCAACTTGAGAAAGATTAAAAAAATATTTGTTAGATATGACATGGCGACTGTCATGAAATGGACCCAATTGTTGCTTGACCGGATAATATTTTAGATATATTTTAAAGATCGATCTGTGAGTGGAGTGTGAAACTGCAAAGCAGTTCAATTTTGTGTTAAACAGCTGAATAATATGGAACGGTTTGTTACTCGAGCTAACGTTGTAAACACATATCAACTTGAAGAAGCTATAAGAAACGTGTTTCGCGGCGATGTTAATGCGATAGCTCGCTTCGAAGTAGAAGGAGAAAAAATAATCGAATTTTGTTCAGCAATATTGAACAAGATCGCATGTTGAAATACGGTATGATTTGGATAGTGTTTGACAGAGAAGCGCTAAACAAATATGTAAATTGATGTTTGACCAAAGGCCATGTTGCCGCTATACTAAACAACAAATGCATATCGAAAGAAGTTTGTTACATCAAATCGCTTTGAGTAGGACGATTTATAGATACCATCTACAAACTATTTTGCTGACATTGGATAAACATTAAAATGTTTCGCAGCTGAGTATATTGATGAAAATATATTTCTTCTCCTGAGTGTGTTGCTATAACGGATTTGGCAGGATTAAAATTACTACTACTACTACTACTAACACTACTAGTACTACTACTACTACTAATATTAACAATAATAATGCTTTATTTATAGAGGGTGACTCATTAGTCAAGGACTATTCTCCCTTCAGGCCCTCTAATACCAGCGTTACCTCGACGAACGTTTTCTTATTGTGACACAAGATCAAGATTTTCGAGATGATTATCGATTTTATTTCCGTTGATGTGGTCAATAACAATACCTGAAGGAATAAGTCCATGAATTGCCTCATAAACAAGATGATGTGAAATATAGTTAAAATAAGCGATTTGTGTTCCTCGCACTTTTACCCGAAAATAACCAAATTCACCTAATACTACAAAGAACTTTTTGTTGTTGTTATGCTTCAAACAACCCTTTTTCTGTTAGCCTCGTAAAGATCGTAAATAGAATGAGATTTAAACTCCTCCTTCAAAGCCAAATTAGCAATATTATTGTCAGTTACCTGATCATTGATATGATAAACTTGTATGCAGCTGGAACATCGTCATTAAATAGCGTATAAATAAAATGGTGTAAGAAATTGTTTTGTGTTTATTATCATCTTTTGCTTTTACTGTTATCCTGTAACCTTCCGACGTTAATACTCTGATGTTATTTCTTGTCTTGAGATTTATAACGACACCAAGTTTATTGTCGGCAAACAAATTATATTTTGGATGACACCAGACTATTTCCTGGCACCTTGCAATACTATGGACTATGATAGGTTGTTGGTATACATTTTCATGATATACTATACATTTTTCAAATCTCTAATTGGCAATTTCTTATCGTACTATTAGCGAAATATAAAACATTATATTACAAGATGTCAAAACTTGCAGATATCACAAAACAAAGTTTAATCGTGACAAAATATCAGCCTCCCCCCCAAAAAAATTGCAACAGCACAATAGCTGAAGATTTGATAATCAACTTCTACTAACAAATTTCTCAACTTCTAATCTGTTTCATTCACTTTAACCAACAGTGAAATCTGAGCTTGCAACGCACAAAGGGCTGAAGATTATTGTGAAGTTTCATGTTCGTTTTTCAAAGATGAGTATATCGTCGGATCGGCAATCTGATCAGATGCAATCATCTCAAGAATAATTGGAAGAACTTGCTGATCCTTGCATTACTTCGCGATCCCGCCGAGTTTTGAGTGAAAAACGTTTGTTGTCATTGTCAAATGATATCTTTCAGGAGATACAGACAAAGATTTTGAATATACAACATCTGGATCGGGTTTGGAGAGTGGATCAAATAACAGAAATTTTGTTTCATACTGTTTCATACTATGAAATATAATCCATTGCGAGGTAGCTCAGATGTTGATCTGCCAACTAAAATTAAAAACTCAAAATGTTATATTAATGTCAAGAACAATAATAACAACTATTTTAAATGGGCTTTATTTTCAGCGTTGTTTTCAGCTTCTGATCACGTCGATTGAGTTAGCAATTACATCAAACACGTCGGCGCATCAAATTTCAGAGGAATACAATTCCCAGTATCTGATGCGCAAATAGATAAATTTGAAAAGAATACCAGCGTGTTACCTGGTAGTATTAACGTGTATGGGGTGGAAGATGATAGATCACTAACGATCTATCCGTGGAAAGTATCTGACCCAGCTAATCAAATAACGATAACTCTGTTTTTGTATCAGGGGCATCATGTGTGGATCACATATTTTAATAGATTAGTTAGCTTACAATATAACAAAAACAACTGAAAGAAACATTTCTGTTTCAAGTGTCTTCACGGATGTACGTCCCAGCTGGTATTAGATCGTCACCTACAATATTGTTCTAACGTACAAGAATATATATGCCAGGTAAAGATGAAAACATATTACAGTTCACGAATTACAAACACAAGATGAAAGTTCCTTTTATAATCTACTACGAATTTGAGTAGATTCTACTTCCGGATCTAGGAGCAGAAAATGATCATGATAATTCTTCTACAAGAAAAGTACAATAATATATTCCATGTGGGGTCGCATACAAAGTTGTCTGTGCTGTTGATAAACGTTTATAAAACCTGTCAAATTTTATCGTGGAGAAAATCCTGCTCTGTGGTTGTTGAAAAATATTATTAGCTAGGCTGATGCCATCATGATGTTGCTCGGCAGGATAACGAAAATGAAACCGCTTTCAGTAAAACAAGAAACAAAATTTTCTTCAGCAAAAATTAGTCATATTTGCCAGCAGGCGTTTACGATCAAGATCGTGTAAAAGATCACTGTCATATTACAGGCAAATATCGCGGTCCAGTTCATGACAAATGCAATCTTAAATATACGTCACCATATTTCGTTCCTGTTGTCGCACATAATTTCCGTAGATACGATTCTCATATTATCGTAGACGCATTCGGCAACAAAGATATAATTAACCGCCTAAAAAATTAATAACAACGATAAAAAAACGTCGATAAAATAAAATGCATCCCAAGTAACACATAAAAGTATATGTCAGTAACACTTGGCAAGTTGAGATTCATCGACAACTTACAGTTTATGGCGGTTTCGTTAGACGAGCTTGTAAAAAGATGTGGAAAGTTTGATAATTTGCTGATCGTTTCGGTGACAAAGAAAATTTACTTGCAAGAAAATGTATCTTTCTATATGAATATCTTGACGACTGGGATAGATTTAGTGAAACAAGTTTACATGACCGAGAAAGATTATATCCTCGATTAAATCTTGAAAGTGTCAGCGATGACGACTATGCTTACGCTTCGTAAATTTAGAATGATTTCACTGTAAAACATTTGGAGATTTTCATGATCTGTATCAGATACAGATGTGTTGTTGCTCGCGGATATATTTGAAAATTTCAGAGATGTCAGCGCTGATAACTACGGACTTGACCCAGCATGGCATTACTCAGCACCGGGATTATCTTGGGACGCATTACTCAAGCACAGCAAAATAAAAATGTTATTGTTTAAAGATCCTGACATTTTTTGTTTCATAGAGCGTGGAATCCGAGGTGGAATAAGCATTATAACAAAATACATGCAGCTGAAAATAACAAGTACATGAGCAACTATCATAAGACACTGCCGAGGTTTGTCATAGTTTATTTGGTACCGATAACCTCTATGATTATGCAATGTCTGAGCCGATGCCGTATGGCTGATTTCATTAGATAATTCCAGAGCAGGTTTTCAAAGAAACGGATAAAACTGTACCTGATAATATTGGTTATTTTTTTTTATATTAATCTTGACTAACCCGTTGATTTTCATGACGCACATACCGATTATCCGTTTTGTCCTGAGTCAATGCTGATCGACTATAATTTGTTATTAGAAAAACAAATATTACTCGTCTAGTGCCAACACCAGTGGCAAATCTGTTGTTCAAAAGCTAGTACAAAATCTTCGTGACAAACGAAGATATATTTTACATGATAAAAATCTAAAAAGGCGCTTGCTCATGGTCTAATACTAAGAAAAGTTCATCGTGTGTAATAGTTTAATCAGTCGAGTTGGATGAAAGATTATATCGACTCTAATACTAGTCGAAGAGCAGCTGCAACAACATAATCTGAAAAAAAATCTTTCAGCTCATGAGCAACATCATCTTCGGAAAGACCATGGAACATATCATAAAGAGAGTCAATATTGAGATCGTCAATAACGGAATGTAGTAATAAACTTGTAGCATTTACTAATTTTCCTAGTATGAAAATTTTTCATGAAATTCTTGTCGCTATACATAAGAGAAAGACAAACGTAGAGTTGAATAAACCAGTTTATGTTGGTATGGCAGTACTTGAGACATCAATGACGTTAATGTACGACTTTCATTACAATTTTGTTAAAGTCGAGTGGCCTGATGCAGACTTGCTATTTACAGATACTGACTCGTTGATGTACACGATAGAATCTGATGATATTTACAAAGAATTTTATGAACACCGGATCTGTCTGATCTTTCAGATTTTCCAACAAATAGCGGATTTCACTGCGATAACAATAAAAAAGTAATATGTAAAAAAGTAATAGGAAAGTTTAAAGATGAAGTTTCTATGAAAATTAAAACGGAATTTATTGGATTACGTAGTAAAATGTATTGCTTAAAATTAGCAGATAATAAGGTTAAGAAACGAGCTAAGGGAATAAAAGGAAATGTGGTCGGTAGGGTAATAGGATTTGATAATTATAAGTCGGCGTTAGACGGTTTTAGTGGCCATGTCAAAATGATGGCAATAAAATCAAATTGTCAAAAAACTGAGACTGATGTTATCATCAAATCTGGTCTGTGCAAATTCGATGATAAAAGATACTGCTTTTATGGAATTAATACATTCGAGTTTGGATATAAAATGTCTGATTGTGTTGATTTTAGCAAGGTGGATTTTTTAGATTGGTTATTACAGTAAATTGTCAGCGATTTTATGAAAATAATAAGGATAGTAAAAATTTTGTGTGAAATATAAATGACAGTATGAGCCATCATACTTTTAAAAAAAATGGGAGTACCTGACGACCAGGTTGAATAACGTTGAATATCTCTCATCTTGGGTAATTATTCTGTTTGTTTTTCCATTGTGCGTAAACATACCCCTTAGTGAATCGCTAAGTGCGAAACGAAATTTTAGTCCTACTAAGGTCATCTGTATTGGATTTAGATGCGGTGAATGGAGATCGACGAATTGTGAGAGAACACGCAGTTGTGCTTCTTTTATTGTGGATAATTTTTTCTTTGTCACTGATCGATTGAAAGCCTTGCGAATTTCCACCAGACTCTATTAAAAATCTTTTAGAAAATCACAGCTACGTGACGAAAGCTTGATACTAAAATGGGTCAAGTATATGTATGTGACGTTTTCTCAGTCCCAGTTCGTAAGTCGTGTATAAAATAAGGTGATATGATTTTGATGTCAAAACATTGCTTCAGGAGAAGATTCGGCATCTTGAATCGACGCAGGCGTTAGGTTGCGCAACTTCCCACCTATGTGTTACAGCTTAGTCCTAAGATCAGAGGAACCCGCGAGGGACCGGGGCGTGTTCTAAATCCGTCCACACGAGGACAGAGAGCGAGAAGAACATTGTCCGTTAAGTTTGATTGGATCGCGTCAAACCGACTCCCAATCAGAATTGAGGGTGTGGTGATAACAATTTCGATCCGAATTATAACTTCTAACTAGCAAGCGAAAATTTAGTCTCGCCTAAGAAGATGGCTGAGCAATATAGGGTTACTCCGAGGAAGTCCTGTGAGTGCTATGGAAACCAGGTACAAGACTGGACAGACGAAACTGCCGCCGATGGAAGGTACGTCGACACCGGTCAGTAACGTATGAATTGAACGAGTTTTAGGAGGAAGACGCAGTTGCATAAATACGCTGTAGAAAGAACAGAGAAAGAAACTCCGAATACCGTGGTGAAGTTCGTATACAAGATGGATATCTTGTGTCGCCACACCGGTAAAGGAAACGAATACTTGAAGCAAGTCGTCGTGCCAAGGGAGAAGCAAGGTGAAGTGTTGACACTTTCGCATGAGAGCCTCATGGAAGGACACATGGGAATTGCCAAGACGCGTGATTTTCTTGTCAACGAATTCTACTGGGCAGGGGTCCAAGGAGATGTTAAGCGGTTTTGTCTCTCCTGTGGCAAGCGTCGGAGAATGGCACCGAAAATGGATCATCGACCCTTCCCCTTAGGGAGTACAACCCTTATCGATGAACCATATCGATGCTTCGCGAAGGATTTGATCAGACCAATAAAACCAGTGTGGGCACTAAAAATCATTACATTTCAATGATCGTAGATAACGCTGCACCTTATCGGTAGGTTGTCCTGTCGCGTAAGGGAGTCGGGAATCGTCAGCTGTCGCGAAAAACTACTCCGTATCGGAGAGGGAATGTCTCGGAATCGTGTTCGGGATATCACGGTTCGAGCGGGACTTATACGGGCGGAATTTCATATTGGAGACCGACCACCAACTCCTCGCCTATCTCGCGCAGGCGAAACTGTCGAATGTACGCTTAATGCGATGGTCGCTGTTCTTACAGCAGTACCAGATGGCGATCAGATATGTGAAAGGAACCGAGAACGTAGGGGCTGATCACATGTGCAGGGGAGCTGAAATAGCATAGATCGCTCTGTAGATAACCATATGTAGTGTGTATATTCGTGTCCGTACTCAGCGTGTAGCGTCGTTATGATTTTGTTTCTTTTATTGTGTGTAGTAACGCACATTTACATTTAGATCAATTCTGAGGGAATACAATCCCGATTTTATTCTCAAGCCCGGGGGTGGTGGTGTCACGTTTGCTAACTAAGGTATTATTACAAGCCATGGTTTGATGTCTAAATATTACTCAAGGTTACCGTGATCAAGGAGAAGATCAGGCATCTTGAAACGGCACAGGAGTTAGATCGCGTGAGTTCCCACCTATATGTTACAGTTTAGTCCTAAGATCAGAGGAAGCCGCGAGGCATTAGGGCGTGTTCTAAATCCTTCTCCACGTGGACAGAGGGCGAGGAGGACATTGTCCGCTAAGTTTGATAAGATCGGGTCAAAGCGACACCCAATCGGAATTGAGATAGAGGGTGTGATAAAAATTTCGATCCGAATTATAACTTCTAACTAGCAAGCGAAAATTTAGTCTCGTTTAAGAAGATTGCTGCGCAAAATAGGGTTACTCGGAGGAAGCCACTTGTAATTTGGCGGTAAAACTTAGGAGATTCTAAGGATAGACAAAGCTTCGTAAAGGTCAGTATGTAATTTGCTGAATTTTTGCAGAATACTAAGGCATTGTAATTGTATACTAAGGCATTGTAATTGTAATTGTGTGTAGTATGTATACTTAAATACTAGGATCGTTTAGTTGGTAGAATTACCTTTGTAGTGTTTAATTTACATGCGTGTCTTAGAAATGAGCTAGTATGTAGAGAATTATGTAGATTGTTAGCTCGTGGTTAGAATTAATTTTGCCATTTGCTATTAGGTTACTTCGTAATAAACTAGTGCATTTATTCATGTGATATGTTAGAATTTACACATGCTTGAATTGTGAATATGGAAAATGGTTGAAGTGTGTAAGATTAGTTAGTATGGATGTATGGATATATCAGAAAATGGATATTTTAATATTTGTGTACTTTGTATGAGTTGCAATGTAAAGAAATGCGTCTGATTGTTGTGATATTGTTTAGTATAATGGAATTAGGAATATGTACTGATGTGACGCAATTTATTGATGTATGTATGAGAAGTAGTTGATACCTTGCTTTTATTACGACGTTGTTTCACCATACATGAACGTATGAATATTTCGATGTGAATTAATGCATGACCGAATAAATTTAATAGCCGTTATCTGATGATGGGCTGGGTGTAGTGTCAGATGAGAGGGCTAAGGAAAATATTGTACCGTCCTTGTGTTTTCACAGGAAGCTTTTTGGGGGACAGAACTTCCGGTTCAGCTAAGTCCGTTGTCTCTAAAAGGAGAGACGGAAGTGAGACAAGCAGAACAGTCGGAGTCGACAAGTCTAGTCGGTGGAGAGAGTCGAGGAGGAGGAGGCAAAGGAGTAGAGAAGGAGATATTAGAGAAGGAGGAGGAGTATAGAGAAGTCGAGGAGGAAAAGAAATTTAGAGAAAGTCGGGAGGAAGAGGAAGAGGAGAAGGAATTTGAGGAAAAGGAGAGAAGAATACACAGACGAGTAGAATACAAGGACAGGTGGAAAGCTATCTCACACCACTAATCAAATGATGAAATAGGCTATCACAGGGTCGAGCGGAGGGAGAGTACTTAGGAAAATTGAATCATTTGACTATTGAATTGTCATTAAATTGTTATTCGTGGAATTGAACTTTTTATATATTCAATCATTTATCCGTCGGCATTGCTGACTGGGAGCTCAGAGTTGTACATTTATTTTTCACATATTTAACTGCCAACCAAAATCGAGCTTGGGTGGGACTTTTATAATAATTTAAATAGAATATTGGGAGCACCCCACCTTATCCATAACACCTACCACAGTGGCGGCATAACAACCCGTCACGCCAATATATATATATATATATATATATATATATATATATATATATATATATATATATATATATATATATATATATATATATATATATATATATATATATATATCTGTGTCTGTGTGTGTATATATATTTATGTATGTATGTTACACACGTTAAATAAGAGGCACATACACTGGATGACAAGGTTTGTTTGCGTTTTATTTGCGGTTAACGCAGTGTTGCGCGAATGTTTGGTATGCTGATCTAACCAATCCCCCCCCCCCCAAGGGTTATACCAGACACGAAGTTTTATGGTTCCTTGAATTAGGAAGTCAAACCAACAAGACTGTATGACGATACTCACCAGATAAAGTGTCTGATAAAGATCATATTTTTTTGTGTACATGGTAATGATGAAATCCAGAAGAGGTTTGCCATCTGAAAGAAATACAGATAACGATTATTTCATTTGTTCCTTCGGCAGTCTTTTGGGACTCTTAAATATAATGTACTCTGTCACAGTCTCTAAACATAGGGTGCACACATAGATCAGGTTTGTTAAACATTTCATATTGCATCCATTTTCTTGTAAATTTCAGGATGTGGAAAAGTACACAATTTAGGCGACCTTAATAGCTAGTTGCCATGAGTACCTGTTGGGTGGCACACATTGTATTCAGCAAATCGTAGAGATTAGTTGGTA
Source organism: Sinohyriopsis cumingii (assembly GCA_028554795.2). NCBI lineage: Eukaryota > Metazoa > Mollusca > Bivalvia > Unionida > Unionidae > Sinohyriopsis > Sinohyriopsis cumingii. The sequence goes on along the minus strand of CM068824.1, from coordinate 108,549,143 downwards.
TTGTGTCGATTGCGCATAGGACATGCATACCATACCCATATATACCTCCTTACAGTACATACTGTGCCAATGTCCACTGACAGTAGAATAATTCCATGTCGAATCTACCGACTTGACCGCCTGGCATCATTTTATGAAAGAAAAAAAAAGAAGAAAAGAAATGGACTAGGTGAAGAAGCTTTCTGATGATTTAACAGCAGTGAAAATAATTTGTTTAGAATGTGATTTATAAAAAAGTCATTGACCCCATACATAGGATTTGTCATTTTAGTTTTCATTTATCTTTTATTTTTGAATTACATTTTTACTTTTATCTCTTATTTTGTAAGAGAATATGTTGGCTTTTTAAAAGGGTTTATCTACTCAAAACATCCGGACATTTTACGTTGTATATTTATATTTTAGAACATTTAGAATTTAACTTATAATCGGCACTAAATAGTCAGGATTTTGCTGACGTGCTGCGAAACTCCACCCATTTATCCATCCATCCATCAAGTGATACTTACATACATACATGCATACATACATACATACATACATACATACATACATACATACACACCTTCCTTCATTTTTTAGATCTTTTTTTTAAGTCAATCCTGGGAACATAGAATAGAAAACCTTGTCCGATCTTTTCATCTGATGTCCGTAATGACGAGTAGATCCGTTTTGTTTGCACTTTAAATACATTAGCATCGCTATTTCTTGTTTAATTAACAATGGAATATTTTAATTCTAAATCTTCCTCTTGTAGTGTAATATAATTGCTATAAAGTGCATTTTAGAGGGTCTGACAAATTTACAACTCAAACTGTTGCCCGACATGCTACCAGGAATAAAATCCAATAGCCTGGCATATAAATAGCAGCTCTGCTTTGGCAGTTTAGTTCTTAGCTTGACTTGAAAGATTATTTGTTTTGTCATGAAGCTGTCTACTTTTTGGATGGCTTCCTGAATAAACATAAATGCTGTAAGGTAAAATATATTGTATCTGCCCAACTAAAACCAGATATAGAATGTGTGTTGGAAAAAGACACACACCAATAACCTTTAGCTTTACTATGAGTACACCCCCCCCCAAAAAAAAGTGGTTTCATTGAGTAGGTGATCTTACGTTACAGGTAAATTAACTTACTGATCCTTCACCTTTGATATACAAGTGGTCCTGTAATACAGATGGCTGCTGTAGCAGGATGAACTGTATATGAAATATTTCGTAGTTATTTTTCAAAATTGTTCAACACACCATTATATGATGATTCAGTTATGTCTAAATGCTTCGGGCAAAGTATTTACGTAACACTAATTAGGACTGTGTTGTCTGCATATGGTGGTAGCGGTGGTGCTGGTGGTGTTGGTCTTTGTGTGTGTGTTTGGACTTTAACATAGCTTCAGCAATCTTTTAGCCATATCGCTACAATGTCTGCATTGTGGCAGTTTATAGTGATGCTTAGCATTGGGGAATCATGCTGCATAAGTAGTGAAGGGGGATACATTACGTACAATGGAAATTAGCATTACAGACCCCCTTGGGAACATATACGTACAATGGAAATTTAACATGGCGAAAAATCGTGGGAACATATACGTACAAGGGGAATTAACATGGGAATAAATCGTGGGATACTATACGTACAAGGGGAATTTAACATGGGAATAAATCGTGGGTCAATATACGTACAAGGGGAATTTAACATGGGATTTTTTTTTTAAAATTTTAAAAAAGGGGTAGGCAATGGAAAGAGTATCTCTTTTCGAGAAATATGGCTGGCCCTGAAAAGGGCCTTTGGGTTTTCTTCTTCTTCTTCTAATTTCTTCTTTTTCTCCACCAAGTTCTTATTTTATCTCCTACACTCTTCTTCCCTTTCTTTTTTTCTTCTCCTCCTCTTCTTTCTTCTTCTCTTCCTCCTCTTCTTTCTTCCTCTTTTCATTTTCTTCTTCTTTTTCAATTTTTTCGTTCCATTTGCGTATTCTTATTCTTTCCTCTTCATCCTCCTTCTCCTCCTTTATCTCTTTCATAACGCAACTAATCTTGTCCTTTGCTTTTCTTAAGTTATTAATTTCCATCTTTACACGATGGGGACTATAGGAATAATGGTCTTCAACCAGTCTTATTAGCATCTGTTCCATTATTCCTAAGTTGTCTAAAACGTCTTGCAAGGTTTGTATTTTGTCCATTTGGTTTGACGCCATCTTCTTTTTATTCTTTGCAGAATGGTTTGAACGACGAACACTGTGGGTTCTTATAGTGAAAGCGCGTACGTGAAGGAAAACATCCCCCTAAAACATAAAATGGATCTTACCTAGATCATGACCCAACAACGCGCGGACGTGAAGGAAAACATCCCCCTACTTTCTCATTTCATATAATATAACCCTAACTATACTCTCTACATACACTAAGAATCAATAAATAAACCCTTAATCTACTATTCACACAAACTTACTTCAGCATTTACAAACACAAACACACAAACACACACTTCCACTATTCATAAAGAGTTAGTGTTTATATTCACACTACTCTACCTACACACATTGGCAAATCGATAGTTATTTCTTTTCTAGAGTATTGGGTAGCCCTGAAAAGGGCTGTTGGTTTTTTTTTGAACTCCTGATGCACCTATCTAATGGTTGCACCTTCCTGGCCTGGCGCCACACACGCATCTTCTTCCCCAGTCTTCTTTCACCTTTCTTCTGGGGAGCGCAGAGGGAGGATGATTCGCTTCAACACCCCAATCCTCTGTCTCGGGAATATTGAACGACATCCTCTCTTCTCTTTTCTTTTCCTCTTCTTCCCTCTCTCTTCTCTCCTCCTCTTCTTTCTTCATTCTTGCTTCTTCTATGATAGCCTCCGCTGATAGTTCGTTTACTATGCGCCTGGCATATTCCAGGTGCATCTGGAGTTCTAACAGTTTCACTATTCTGCTATTCATTCTTGTGTTGATCAATCAACAAGGGTAGCTGGACTGCCCAGCGAGTTTCAATTTATACTGAAAGCGCGGACGTGATGGAAAACATCCCCCTAAAAACATAAAATTCATCTTACCTAGATCATGACCAAAAAAAACAACAACAACGCGCGGACCTAAAAGAAACACTCACTCACTTTTTATGCTACCCATCACTATTATAAATTTTTTTATAAATCACTTCAATAGACTATCCACATAGGCAAAGCAATCCAATTTAACCCCAAATATACACCTCCAACACCAAAACAAACATCATTTTAATCTACTACCCATACCAACTTACTTAACCACTTACTAACACAAACACACAAACACATACACTTCCACTATTAATAAAGAGTTAGTGTTTATTTTCACACTACTCTACCTACACACATTGGCAAATTGATCGTTATTTCTTTTCTAGAGTATTGGGTAGCCCTGAAAAGGGCTGTTTTTTTGTTTGCTATGGCATTCTTTTTTAGTTTCTAAGAATCCGATGTCCTCTGAGGATAGACTTTCTGGCGATAGGTCTGCTTCTTCGGAAAGAGAAGAAGAACTCTTTAGTGTCGATACGGCAATCGACAAAGCCTCTGTTAGCTTCAGTTTGTTGCTGCTGCTGTTGCTGCTGTTGCTGCTGTCTCTGAAGTCTGTACTTCTCTGTCCATTCTTCTTTTTCCCTGTTCATTTCTTCTCTGAAGAGCTCTTCTATTAGGTCTTCAGTGATTTTTAACATTCTCACATTCTCTATTTCTTCTGGCTTCGGTATCAGACTGTGTCTGACCCTATGCAAATTCACGTAGGCTTCGTTGAGCTTAGCTAGTTTGGAACACATCTTCTTAGGAGGATGAGTCGACAATGGATGGTTAGACTGGAAACAACCCCGGTTCTTAAAGTCAAAGCGCGGACGTGAAGGAAAACATCCCCACACGGTTTTCGAGCCGCAACGTTCAGTGAGTGTCATGAGAGGGATAGTAAGAAATCAAAGAGCATCAATTCAACATTCTTATAGCTAAACAAAAGACAAAGGCATTTTTTTCAAAACACAACATTTTTTATTCAAAAATCACTTAACACTAAACAACAACTCTAACATTTTTAACAATAATCCAACACTATAACATCAAACAATTTTTCAAATCATAAACATTTTTTCTTCAAATACAAACTACTTTAAACAGGGCTGACAACGTTGTGAATGAAATTGTGATTTCCACTGTTGGAAATCATTAGGCCATTGATGGACACTACGTTTCCTAGCTTGAGACAAAAGATAAGCATAATGGTCACAAAACCATCGATCTACTTTCACATCGTTTCTAGCAGAAGAACGAGGATCGAAATGAGTCACTAAATGTTCTAAGGAATAGCCCAGGCTGCGATGATGCAGAAAATACACACAGTACTGTCCACACACCAAGGAATCTGTGCCTTGTAATTTCACATTATTGAATCGGGTGGTTTGAGCATTTCTTCTCATAAAGTCGATGATATCGTCTTCCAAAGGGGGCAATCCGTACGAATTGAAATATTCCACACATCCTTCTTGAGGAAAGTAGACGGCTACCCAGTGGGTTCCTGGGAGATGACTGTCATCCGTGTTGATCACGTAAGCTTGATGGTCTTTAGGTTTGCGATGAGGGAGTTCATCTTTAGCACAGACGACAGGATTCCAAGAAGCCGTATACGAACTGTGGTTCAGAAGGTAATAAAGTTCCCAGGTATCCATCTGTGTTGTTTTTTTCTTCTTCACAGGTAATAATAAGTCGTCAATTCGATTCTGACTTTTTGCTTGAAAATGTCTGACGAATAAACGGTTATTCGTTCTGTTTCCTCACTCTGATTCAGGAGAGCTTCGATACGATGGATCTCTTGAGTGGTTAATGGTGGACAAGAATGTTCACGCAAGTCTTTATACCACTGGTGCAACACGTCTTTGTTCGAGATGAGGCTCCAAGCTTCGTCCAGATACTCGTCCAATTTTTCTTCTTGACTCAACATCAGGCATTTAACGTGTTGAATTTGACTGGGATGATCGTTTTGACATCCATAGCAATTTTTCTTGATCAGTTCTGTTATTTTGTCAACCAAGTGTTTGGCAAAACAGGAGACTAAATGGGCTTCTTGTTCTGGCCATCTCGACTTCATCATGATCACTTCTTCCACAGTCTCCTCACATTTCATGTCCAAAGTTTCTCCACTAGGTAAAGAGGGATAACAGTCTTCCATGGCTTCTAGTAATCTAGAATGACTTCTCTCAAACTGTTGATTTCTATCGTATTATCGAATTCTGCATACAGGAGGACGTTCACCGTCTCTGGTAGAGCACTCGAAAACTGAAGTTCCACACGAATCTGGCCAGATTTTATAGGGTGGAAATGTCCCTCATCGCTGCCTTGGTCAGGAGTGAAATCGAAAGCACACAAAGCATAGCCTCCTACATAATCCTCGTACGTAATACCGTGACTGGTGTTGGTTCCTAACTGTCCGGTGGCTTCGTACAGGGACAAGTACGATCTCAAATAATTCTTTGCGGCACCAAAGTTAGGCTCGAAAGGTCGGGTACACAAGGTCTTGCCGTCGCGACTGACTTCGATCTTGGACACATTGTAACGCTTAAACTCAAAAGGATTTTCATTGTGGATTCCATTGAAGGCTGAATTCCTGACGATACCAACGATCAAACGTTTGGGTAACTGTCCTTGGAACAAATGATCTTCGATCATGGATCGCTGTCCAGTGGGAATGGTGAAGGTTTTCACTTCCACACGTCGTATCGGATACTTGGCGGTCGTTCTGCTCAACGTTTGACTGATGTCGTTTCCCACTTTAGGTAACACTTCCACACGACGCACGTAGAGCCTGGCTTCTTGGATGACGGTTTTGTAAGTGGCCTCATGAGACATCAAATGGAAAGCGGCAGTGCTACGATTCAGTCTCAGGCGGATATCCACGCCGTTCAGCAAATACTTTTCTTGTAACCACATGTCCAAATGCAAACGATCCATCAGTTCTAAACTTCGCCCTTGCAGAATTTTAGTTCTACGTGTGTTAAATCCCACATTGTGAGGATTGTCATCTTCTGTCAGAGCTGTATCGCTAAATGTGTTATCACCCGTCGTGTCAGGTTTCCATACCACGCAAGCATCCAGATGAGTGTTCTTGGCTTGTTTTCCGTACGTCAAGAGATTTTCCAAGTAGGCACGATATGGGTAAGTATCCATGCTGCTGCTGACCAGTTTGTTATTCAAGTACAAGTCCACTTCGCTGAACAAGGAATGCATGAAATTGTTGACAGGAGCTACTCTATCATTGGCTCCAGGATTAGTGTCGTCCGTTTTGCTCACTTTCACTTTCAAATACAGGTAACTGCTATTCAGATCGATGTAATCTTCGGGCTGGACTTTGATTTCAAACTCGATGGGAGCTGAGGCTGCCAATGAAGAGACGGGGTGAAATTCCACCCACTGGGATTCTTGCATCGTCATCATCGTGGGGGGCATGGCAAACATATCCAGTTCCGTCTTGGAACAAGCGCAAGATTCTCGGTGCATCATTTTGTTCTGTTCTTTCTCAATAATCGAAAACGTCTAAGTCTCGAACGGTTCTTCTTTTCTTGGCCTTTCTCGCTTGAAGTCTGGTGAAAGGGTGTTTTCTTCGTCGTCTCTTTCTGCCTTGTCCTTGCTGAATGCCTGACTCGGTAGCGTGCAGGGCATTTATAGGTGTGTCTCGTCGGCCCAAAAGGTCTTTGCCCGTTTGCAGCAAGACATTTTTGCCTGCCCTCATGAAGGCTTCTTTAGGGTTTTGTTTGTCGATGGTGACATTTTGGAGAAATTCTTTGCCTTGCGTCAGTGCCGCATCTTTCAAGGCGTGCAATCCGCGTGTCACCATCGGTTTCAACACCGGAGCCACCGAACGAAAGGCCGATTTTAACATGTCTCCTAAACCGTGTCCTCGCTGTCGAGCAACCCCTCGGTACACTGGATACATGACTTACTTACGAGTCGTGAGAGAACCGTTTTCGAAAATGGAGTTTCACCGTGACTTTTCCTTTGGTGAATGGAATATTTTGTCCCTGATCTCCTTTTATAGCAATGTTGACCGTGTCCAAATAAGACTTGCTGACGGGCAAATAGTGAGGATGGACAAATTCGAGGTGGATGTGGTAAGTGTTTCCACCTTCCTCGTCAGTGGCCGTGGCAGAATTTACTTTGAAAGGAATGACACGTAGTAACGGTACGGAGGTGTGTCCCACCACGTTGTACTCCACCACATCGGAGTACACGAAGATCAAATTCAGTCCTTGGTTCAGTTCTACCGGGTAACGAAAATACCTTGCAAAATGCCCGTCGTTGTCAATCTCTGCCATTTTAATCTTTTTGGTGTCCTTATCCGTGACCATTTTGAGGTCTCCACCCAAAATGTCATACAATCCAGGGCAAAATTTAATACGTATACTTTTTTCATCACTTTCAAATCTGATGAGTAGACGGTGAGACTGTTTGTGGTACTCGATGGTGACACGTTTTTTTGCATTGGTCAGAACTTTGTCAAAGGTTGCATAGAATTTGTCAGCGATGGCTTCCACCAGATGTTGACCACTAAAATAATGGCCTGGGTTAATTTTAAAGTGATAAACGAAAAGAGGAGGAGGAGGAGGAGAAGAAGAAGAGTCACTGCTGCGGAATAATAGCTCCTTTGCAGAATGTGAGTTATGTTGAGGACTGCCCGTCATCTTTTGCTGCAGTGCTGGGTCCAAAATTTCGACGTAAAAAGTGTTCTGAGTTTCAGCGATGTTTTGGATTTGTGTTGGGTGAATCATTTCCACTAAAGCCACTTCCCAATGGGCTTCGTGATCTAACGGGATGGCTTGAGGTAATTTGGCCGTGTAACAGCACAACGTGTTGTTGGGAAACACCTCCATGGAACTGTCACTGGGTAAAGTTAAGTAAAATTGGTTTTGGTGACTCATAATTCCAGAGTTCTGTGGCTGTCCGAGGGGTTAGTGGACGTCAGAGGCGTGTCTCCGTCTAAAATGGGGTTCTGATTGTGGTTGTTGGAGTGCTGACTGACACTGGCGCTGGACACAACGTTCCCGTTCGAGGAGAATTTCAGGGAGGGATTAGGAAGCAGGTAACCGATGCAACTGCTCAATAAAATGGTCCACAATTGTTTGTCTCCTTGTTGCAAACTCAAATTGGCGATGGCTGCCCCGATGACACAATACACCACGAAGATTTGGCAGAAAAAGACGATTTGCGTTTTAGGCACACGTTCTCCACACCACACCCACAAGGGTTGTTTGTGTAAATCTTGCACAGAAGAACTAGGTGAAGAAGGACTGGTCGACGTAGCTGCGTCTGCTGTGTGAAAGGGCATGATGGTCACTTCTTCTTTTTATAGTCGATGACTTGCGAAGCGTCGATCCAAGAATCGAAACTGGGTGGATATCCTTTCCAACGTACTTTGACTTCTTTGACACGTCGTTTGCCCACTTTACGGGTTCTGCGTTCGAGAATGCTTTCGATGTCGTACACGTCGTCTTCTTTTTTGGTGACACGTTGTAACTCGGGCAAATAAAACGTTCCTTTGAGTACTTCTCCGTTCATGTCTTCCAATTTATAGACGGCAGGATGACGGCCATGCACTCGTCCAGTGACGCGAAACAATTCGGTGGTCCAGTTAGGTAAGTAACCTTTGTCGAAAGTGCGTTTGGTTTTGCCAATGCGCACCCAATCTCCTACGGTCAACTCTCCACTTTTCTTGGGGACAGCCCTCGTCGGGGACGTACCAAACAGGTGCTCAAACACCAGCACTTCGTTGTCGGGAGTCACGTCTTGCGGGGCACGTCCGATGCTTCGATGGTAAGATTGGTTGTACGCTTGCACCAGGTGCGGTAAGATGTCGATGTACTTCAGAGTGTGGTGATGCGTAAAATATTTCCACATGCGTTCTTTCAAAGTGCGTTGAAAACGTTCCACGATGCTGGCTTTGGTTTCGGGATTCTCGGTGGTAAAAAAATGAATGTCACGTTTCTTTAATTCTTTTTGGAAAGCTTGGTTCAGAAATTCGGTGCCTTTGTCCATTTGCCATCGAAGAGGGTGACGACCGCTTTGTTTCAACACCCGTTGCAGGGCTCGCACTAACTCGCTGCTGGATTTGGAAGTCAAGGGCACGACCCAGGCAAATTTGGAAAAGACGTCGATGACACAAAACAAATATTTGTAACCACGATTGTAGCTGGCCAAATGAGAGACATCGGCTAAATCGGCTTGCCATTGATGATCGATGCCTTCCACTCGGGTGCGACTTCTGGCAAACTTGCGTCGAATGGGTTTGTGTAAAGTGTAGGTAGCTTGTTCTTGTAACCATCGTTGCACTTGAGGTAAACGGAGACTTTTCAGTCGCGTTTTGGCAGCACGATACAATTTTTGAACTCCTGCGTAACCTGCAGGATGGGAGGGATCGTAGTAAATGTTGGCTAAGACTTTTTCCATTTTTTCTGTGTTAATAAGTCACCCACTCTTGGAGGATGCTACTCTTTTTCTCTTGGGGTATTTTCTTGGATTGCAATGCTTTGCGTGTGCGGCCAGCAATAGGTGTTGAAGAGGAGGATGTCTGAACGGGGGATATCGGTTCTTGTTTCACTTCTGTCTTCACTTTCTTTTTCTCTTGTGATGAAGAAGGGGTGGCCATCATCTTTTTAATCCATCCAATTCTGGAGGTAGGTGGTGTTGTTAACTTGCGTACTTTTTCTGGTGGAGTTAGAAACCCTTCTTCTTCTTCTTCTTTTCCTTTTTCTGTCTTGACCACTGGTACCGGTACTGGTACTGGTGATGGTGCTGGACTTTTCATCAAGGTCTTAAAATCTTTCAAAGTGGGTAGAGCTGTTTCGTCTAAAGCTTTCTGGTGAAAGAGTTGCAATCGTTGCAATAGTTGACCGTACTTTTGCGATTTTTCTGTTTCGGACAAATCTTGGCGATCCATCAAGGACTGCAATTCGTGTTGTAACTGGGACATCTCGCTCAAATTGGGATTGGGAGGTAAATGCGGGGTGCGTTGTTCTTGCCACCGATGGTATTCCATCCATCGTTTGTAAGGCACTAAAGCTAGTTTTCGTCCTTCCATGGGGTTGTCAGGGGTCAATTCTGAGATCTTGGGACTTCCGAGGGCCTTTTTATCTTGCTCCCACCAGTCCTCCCAACATGGTTCCCAAGACTCCTTTCAGTATGGGGCCTAACAAGAGAGGTAAAATGCCTCCACGTTGGACCAACATCTTCTTTTTTTGACGAATGGGAATTTTCTTTCGAACCATTTGGCGAAGAACGTGACGATGTTTGCCTAAGCATTGTTTCTGGTGTTTGGACAAAGGGATCGTGCCTTTCAAAACGTTCAAACAGCATTCGCACACGGTATCGATGACCTCTTTGGAGGCCGTTTGAATGAGTTTTTTTCGTAGGGGTGGAGAAGCTTTGGACAGGACAGATAACAGGTCCCCATGTTTGGCTAAACGTGGTGGCAGTCCTTTCCTTTTCTTTCCTTGGGGTTTTCTGGAGGGTGACATCTTTGAGTCTTTAGGAGCACCTAAAAACACTGATACCCTACTTGGTCACAGGCCTTTTTTATACTGGAACGCGTCGCCACTGATTGTCTTTACGTCGTATGAGTTTGAGGACAGGCATGACACGTCGTGCAGGGGTACGTAACGGACTAAATCGAGCCAGTTCTTGCTTGGACAAATCCAGTAAACTTTGTAACATGCCCGATCTTTCATGGACTTTGATTTTGGGAGAAGGTACTTTGTGAGCAGCAGCCACTGCCGCTAAATTGGAGGGTCCTGCCACTGGGGAAGTTCTTTTGGGGGTCATCAACGGAGAAGTTCTTGGTGTGATCAACGTCTCCAAGTACTCTTCAGTTCTGGGTGTCATTAACGGAGAAGTGGACAAACGTGAGGCTGCCGGAGACGCAGTCACCGCTGTGGCAGGTCGTGGTTTGCGAGTGTAAGGTTGCGTCCGAGCCGAAGTGCCTCTCTTGCGACTAGTTTTCTTCTGTGGACTTTTCTTTTTCTGAGGACTTTTTCTCTGTTTCTTTTTCTGGGGGCTTCTTTTCTTTTTCCGGGGTGGTGTCTGGTAAGAGGAGGGTCCTGCCACTGGAGAAGTTATTCTTCTTGGGGACCTGGTCTTTTTCTTTTTCTACTTGGGGCTTCGTTGGACTTTTGTCTTGGGGATAACTTTGGGGGCATTAGGATCCCATCTTAAGAGTGAGCGAATGATGACCCCTTCTAGAGTACCGCTCCCTCCAGGTTTCAAAATGATTTGTTTTTTGGTTTGAGTGTCGATGCGGAGATCGGCCAGTTGGACCAAAGCGAGTTTGTTTCGATCGAAAAAGCGTTTGGTTTGATGAGGAATCTGAATGATTCCTTGGAGTAATTGACGTGCCGTCACCGTGAACCATCGTAAGACTTCTTTGAGACTAGCTTCTAAGACACGAGCTCGTGTTTGTGGGTCTTTTTCTCGACTGATGCCATACAAGGCACGAATCAATTTGACGGGAAGATGCGACTGAAGGGACGTCATGTTCACACTGTGTGAGACAGACGAAAAAGGGTCTGAGGTTTTTATAGATATTTTTCATGGGGAGTGAAATGAAGTCGAGGACGGAGACGTGTACAGGACAGGCCCTCCGTCTTGGCACCAGTGGTGAAACAAGTGGGTACGAAATCGCAAATCCTCGGGGGTCGTAGGTTTCAAATCGACGAGTAAATAGGCGTGTGGCGTTTGAGTGGCATCGTCGTACGCCTGAGTCAGCCAAGGCGTTCCTAACTGTTTGGCTAAGACTTGCACTTGCGATTTATCTCGAGGGCTTTTAAACAAGACCACGTAATGTGCATTGAGACTGATGGTGCGATGGGCTTTACTTTGTTGAAACAAATTTTGGGTGATGTAAACGACACTGGCATTACGGTGATGCCCTTTGCGCGTGAACCACAGTTTAATTTCTTCTTCGTCTTCTCCTAACATGTCGTCGAAAATGACCAAATGGGTTTGACGGGAGTCAGAGACGATGCCGTCGTCTTCTTTAGGAATGCCTTCCACAAACACGATGGAATCGCCTTGACTTTCTCGCAAGAGGCTGTACGCCGATTGCCACTCTTTGTAACACCACACGATCCGTTGAGGAGGCCGATCGATCAAATGATGTTTATGTTCGATCAAACGTTTGACGAATTCGGTTTTGCCAGAACCGCTAGGTCCAGCAATGAGCATGTTAAAGGGATGGCGAAGATACAAAGCCTCCCAACTGGCACGATCTAAATGTTCGTCGATGACTTTGACAGTAGAGGAAGAGGGAGCAGAGACAGCAGAGGTAGCCATGGTGTGAGAAATGTCACTTGTGACACGAAAAACAAACAAGACAAGAGTTTATATACTTTTTTCAGAACACGTTTATTGAATGTTTTTTATCAAACATGAATACGAAAGACAAAAATACATAAAAGCCAAAGGCTTAAGTACAAGGATAAAAGGCACATGATAACGATGAACGTGGAATAAACACAAGTGTCTGTACAACAACCACATGTTTTGGGTAATGTTCTAACCAGTTCTATAGTAGGGGGTAACGTCACACAAGTGTCCTCCCGAAAGGGTCTTTCAGGTCTGTCGAGGACAGTCCTGTCCTGGGTGACGGGTTCTTCTGGCACCGTCACTAACACGTGTTGAAAAGTAACTTTTTTCCTTGAACAACTCTCGTGCATACTGGGCCACTTCTTGGGTCCAAGCCTCAAAACCCCATTCTTTCCAGGCACGGACATCTGTCCAATGGGGATGTAAGTCACAAGCTACACACACATCGTCATACACGTCTTGGGTAGCTAAAAGTTGACCAATCCTTTTTTCCTGTTGTGGTCGAGAAGTATCCAGATGAAAACGCAAGGCTTTGAGCAAAAGGAGTTTTTCGTGACCATTTAAGGCCATGGAGGTGGTAAGTACTGATCGTAAGGAGTCCACAAAGAATCGGCTGGTAAACGAAATCCCAGAAAACAAGTCACTAAGACACACACCACTTGTCGTCCCAAATTGAATGGACACAGTTGTTGTAATAATTGATGGTAATGATCCACGGTTTGAATATGGTCATTGAGTTCCTTCCACGGAATCTGTTGGATGACATACGACATAAGTCGTGGCATAGCAGCCTGTTTTTATAGTCTCTTTGTTTCGAAAAGAATACACGTACTTTCTAGCCAGAGATATTCGTTTTCCAGTTGGGAATGTAAATCTTGCATACTGTAACCGAAACGTCAGAGTTCGTTTAGGTGTTTCCTCTTCCGCTAAGTAGATTCCACGTAACAAATGTTGGTAATCCTTTACCTTGTCTTCCTCAATGGGTTGCTCTAGGTGAATCTCGAAGTAACCAAAATGATCAACACGTGAATCATCGGGGGCCTGGAAGTAATGAACAAGGTCTGACCACTGAAACAATTTCTGACGAATCAGTTCTCTTATACCATTCAGGTACCAGTGGCTAAAGATCTGGTGACGTAACGGATGCAGTTGTTCTTTACGTTTCACTTGTATTTTCACCAGCTCTCGGTAAATGCGTCCTCTCAACTCCACAGGCAAAGAACGAATGTTCTCTAGCAAAGTATCCATGAATAGGTCATACTAAATCCTCTTTGGTCTGACACAAGAAATGTACTCTTTGCACAAACATGGTTTCACTTCAGTGTCGAATTTAAATCGTTGAGTCACTAATCTACACATTACAATTCGTTCAGAAGTTTCCTCTTTCACCAAGTTGACATTGTGTTCAAGATGTTGGTAATTCGTTAACTCTTCCTCTGGAATTCGATGCAGTACGTTTACAATGATGTAACTACAATCGTCCATACCAAACCAATCCTTTTTAAAACTAGAGGATCGTTGATCAATGTCTGTCCGATGGAACACTTTCAATTGAATCAATCCTTGTATAGCCTTCAGGTACCAGTGGTTCAAACACCGGTGACGTAACGGATGCAATTGTTCTTTACGTTTCACTTGTATTTTGACCAGCTCTCGGTAAATGCGTTCTCTCAACTCCACAGGCAAAGCACGAATGTTCTCTTGTAAAGTATCCATGAACAGATTATTATGGTAAGAAGTTACTTCAATGTCTCGGTCCCACTAAGGGTAAGTAATGACAATTCGGTGACCATCGAGCATGTTCTACGTAGGCCGAATCTTGCGGTTCCCAGTGGTGAAGTGACACACCGCAACTGAAGCACTTGACTTTATCTCCTTCGCCCAAGTAGAAAAATCCGGTTCTGGCTAATTCTTCGGGGGTCGGTCCTCCCAGATACTTAGGCCATTTTCCTTTGAACGATTGAAGACGATTTTCAAAGTCGCAGTATTCCGACAAACGCACAGGAAACGAATATTCGTTTTTCACAGGTTCGTTTCGATGAGGGTTGGGTGACAGGAACAGGAGTTTGCTCAGGGCTGGATGACATCCGTAGGGGACTAGACGTGAAGGTGAACATTCCCCTTTAAACCCGGTAAAATGTCTAAGAGGACGAGCGGCATCGCTTTCGCATCCCTCAGGTTTGACACGCACAGCATCACTTTCCATGACAGGGGCAGTGAGAACAAAGTTCCCATGATGCTTTACGGCATCGCTCAGGTCACAACGTACAGCATCGTACCCATCGCAAGGCTCACAATCGCACTCGTCTGCAAACTCCGTTACGCAATTACAATGGTAACCACATGGACAATCGCAGTTTCCTTCCGGACATTTTCCGTCGCAATGCATGGGTCTTATCCATCCAATATTAGTCACACTAGAGGAAGATACAACTTTTTTACAATCCCCAAACTGGAACGATGTCTCTTTCAAAGTATTCATCTTGTTCGCTCGGTCTTGGTAGTCACAATGAACTATCGATCTTGACCATAGCCCCCTTTTTATACTAGTCGCAATGCAGTCTCCAGCTTGTACATCTTTCCTTTTCTACGTTTTTTATGTCTTGTTTCGGAAGGTACCGTCTCTAAGGTACCGTCAACATTGTACCGTAGTGTGATGGGTGGAAAGGCCATAGAAAGGTAAGGGCAGTGCGGAGACCATCGAGTATGTTCCAGAATAGCTGAGTCTTTATAGATACATAGATCCATTCGTAACTTCAGTCCGCAAGCGAAACACTGTACCTCGTATCCCAATCCTGACTCAGGTCCCAAGTAGACAAATCCTGTTCTAGCTAAAACATGCGAAGAAGGTAATCCTTCCCTATCTGTAGGCCATTTCTGAAACGTGTCCAATCGACGGGCACAATCACAATAGTCAGGTAAGAAGACTGGAAAATGGTAGGGTTTGAACTTGGAGTTCTCATCGGGTTTCTCACTCGATTCTTGCTGTGGCGAAGTCATCTTTCTGGTGGGTGGCTATCCTCTTACAACCAATGTTTTATACCAACGTGTCCATACGGTAAGGTGAAATGATTGGGAAGTCGAACTCGCTTCTGGTACACGATTTGATAAACTTTTTCCAAAGGTCGACTGACGATGTGGTGAGTGGGTAAACGTACAATCTTGTTCGGTTGGTAAGTGGTCACTTTAAAATTTCCATCCTCTCCCGATTGCAAGGCTTCTTTCAATACCCCAAAGTTGACCACTCGACTGGTACGATAATTCAGAGTCAGTCCTTTCACTTTGCACGTCGTGTGCACTTCTCCTTGTTTGTCACGGTATTCGTAGCCGTAATTTTTGGGACCGCCACTGACGAAACTTAGAATCTTGTCGTCGGGATGCTCGTCTGTCCAGGCTCCTAAACGGTCTCCTTCGATGTTAGGGTGATGTTGAATCGGGTGATGGATGTAAATGCAACTGTCCGTGTCAAAGTACAAGACGCGTTCCCCTAACAGTTCTAAAGCTTCGTACAATTTTAAGCGAGCATGGGCTGTCACGTAAGCCGCAATGATGACATTTCCAAAAGGGTCGTCTTGTACAAAGTCCAGATCTTCTTCGTAATTGACCAAGATCAAATTCTCTCGAACGACGTCCACGTGTTTCATGTATTTGGTTTTGTCGTGAATCATCTGGAAGTAGCGGGAAGGTTCTGTCAAATATTCCGTCTTGGGTAAACACGGTCGTTGTGCCATTTTACCCCACAAGCAATTTAACATCACTTTGGCAAACGATCGCCTGCCTTCGTTTTTCTCGATGTGGTCTAAAGAGATGCCTTCTTGTTCATAGTATTTCTCTTTGAATTGTATTTGGTCTTCGGGAGTGTGACACCAGGAAGGATAGCCGCTGGCTTCTTGTTTCAGTTTCAAAAAGGCATCCACGTAGTCGGCGAAAATGCCTTTCTGCGTGGGGTCACCCTTGTGGTACTGTTGTGTCTTGGGAAAGTGGCAAATTTCGTACACTTCTAACAGTTCGTATCCCATGTCCAGAGCTTTGAACAATTCTACGCTGACCCAGGTTCCCGTCAAGGCCCGTTCTTCCTGGCTGTGCTGACAAGGCTGGTCTTGGTTGCACGTTTCGGCACAAGTACGGCACAAAGGAAACATCAGTTTGCCTTGACAATGGTGAGGTAAGACGGGATGGTATAGGTTCGTGGGAGGCAAAACTTTACACTTGATCAAGCCTTCGTATTGTCGAATGTTTTTCAGGTCGATGTGTTCCGTTAACAATTGCGGGTGCCCTACAGGAAAGCGACAATATTTGCACACGTAGGGATACAGCGAACACACGTCCAAGTATTTGATTTCTTCTCCTTTCTCTTCGTCGGCTTGGTACAGCAAACAGGTGGCATTGGTCCTTCCTCCGTACAAACTATCCCTCGGGTTCAGCGGGTCCATGAACTGGTAACTTTCCACGAGGCGTTTAAACTCGGGATCGGTTTTCATACGGTGATCGTACTCGTGTTCCCACATTTCCACCACTTGGTATCCTTGCTGTTCTAACTTTAGGCGTCGCTGACAAGTGTCCTGGTACAAGTCTTCCATGGTTCGTTGCAAAAACTGATTTTTAGTGCCACGGTCAGGGTAACAGACGGGACATCCGTGAAATAAGCAACCGTTAAACTCGTACACGATCTTGGGGTTTTCTAAGTCCCAGCCATCGACCGAATACGTTCCGATGGTCTTTTCGCCCCCTCCGTTGCGGGCATGCTGAATCCACTTGTCTTCCTTGTCGCACAAGTAATGTAACCAGCGTAAGGCTTTGACCGAGTATTGACGTTTGACAAAGTGGGTCGTTTGAGGGCTGATGACAGCCACGGTGTTTTCAGGCATGAATCGTTGTCGATACACTAGGGAACACGCTTTGGCAATGGTGCAAGCTTCTTTCAAAGGATCGACCCCTCCGTGTTCCATGAACAGTTCTCGAAATTTTCCACAGCAACGTCGTAAAATGTCCACGTCGGAACGACAATACTTTAACATTTCTTCCTGAAAGTCGAAGGGGTCAGAGGCATGAGCCTGGTACCAAGCGTAGAAAGCTTCTCGTTGTTCGGTACGCATGTTGTCGGGGTCGTAATAGTGAGCCTCGGGTAAATGGGGTAGAACGGCGTGTTGATTGGCTTCCGTATTGAAAAAGTGTGGAAAGTACCCTTTAGCCATTTCTGTCATTCCAAACGTTTTAGGCATTCGACTCAAAGGCATGGCCAAATAGCTCATCGAATCTTTAAACTGTACTTGTCCCACTTGCATGAAAATGATTTTGGCTCCGTTCAAAGTCACTTTAGGACGCTCGGTGCCTTGTTCCGTATAGTATCTGAGAAGAAACTGTCCATCGTATCCGGAAAAATTGTGAGCCCTCACCGTGGCATGACGATGACAATCTCCGTAACGTTCGATGTCCTCTTGGCTCCACGTCTTGTCGACGGGGTCTAAGACCCATTGGGCAAAATCGGCTAACGTGTTTGGTCCCCGAAAGATTTTTTCACGCCCTCCAGGAATCTTGCTGCAGTGAGGGCAATGACTGAAGATAGGTTCTTGAATGCACTTCTCGCACGCTCGATGAGCCACGCAGAAATTAGGAATGTGAATGCCAGTATCTTGCATGCATTCGAAATCGAAAAAGATGAAATTGCCTTTCTTCTTGTGACCGTCCTCTTTCTCTGTTGGGGTTTGGTATTTTTGCACGTAACATTGGTGTTCCAAGTCCACGATGTGGTGACCAATGTGACATTTTTTCTTTCCTGAACATACGTGTGCCTTGGTATTATTGGTACGTATGACTTGTTCACACGTAGAGCACAATCTCAGGAGTTGACAAGCGCATTTTTTCTGTGAACCTTGCGTCTTCAAATGTTGTTGGTAACAGGTAGGGCTGACAAACGTGCGCAGACAAGTTGAACAAGGCACTGGTTCTTCGCTCAGACAGGGTGAAGAGGCCAAACATCCTGTGCATTTCGATCCACAATGCTTGTGTTGCTCTCGATTGTTATAACCATGGTCACATTTCTCACAGTAATAACCGTATCCCAGGAATCCGGTGATACTGGTAATGGTATCGAAATGGTCATCGTGATGATAAACATGAATGTATTTTCCGTCCTTAAAATCTTGGCCTCGAAACAACAGAGGCCCGCGCATTTCTTGAGGGTGCACTTTCAAGGTGTATCGTGGAGCTAGGGCATCTTGCAATTTTTGCATCTCAGGAATGCCACAGGGTGTGTCTTTGGACAGTCCGGCTTGTTGTAACAGGAGTTCTGCTTCGTTTCGTTGTTTGGCTCGGTCGGAACGTTGAATAGTGTTCCAGGTTCTTTTCCATTCTACCGTGTCGTTCTTGTTGGCATAGGTTCGTCCCACCACGATGGCACGGGCTAAACACATCTGGTCATGAGGGTTGTTAATTCGGACGAGACTCTTTTTGGTGTTGCGAAGGTCGTCCACCAATAACATCTTTTTGCGTCCTGTCCCTTGAGGAGGAGAAACGTGGGTCATGTCCAGTGTGGCTTTGCCATCGGTGATGTCAAACTGATCATTAGATTGTTGTACGTGTTGAATCTTGTCCATGACTTTGGAAGCAGTCAATTCTGCAGGGGTGCTAAACTCGATCCAAACAGGGGATTTCAAACCGTCGTGTTGTATGGAAAGTCTCAAGCGATCGTCTTCTTTGGGTTGACATTGTCGCTTGAGTGCAGTGAGCAGAGAATCCCACACTCCGGTGATGAACCCTTCTGCTTTCTCTAACGGTACTTCGGACTTGAAATCTTTAAACTTCACCGTGTATTTGTAAGCCGTGGTTCTAAATTTTCTAGAGGAGCGCTTTTCCGTCTCTTGAATGGAATAGTATTTTTCAGGGTTGACTAAGGGTGGTGAACTTGGTTTAGAGGTTTCAAATTCTGGTTCACTCATGTCCTCTTCAAAATCACTGGCATGAATCTGTGCCAAGATTTCAGCCCTGGTTCGAGGCGATAGATCACGTTTCTGCCTCTTACTTTCTTCTTCTTTCTTCTCGAATGAATGGGATCGTTTCATCTTGAAAGCAAAAAGTCAAATGACTCAAGTTCAAACACCATGAGCTACTTTATAGTCATAGCAGACCAGCGTATATAAAAGGGTGTGTGTCTTATCCTTTCACTATTCATTTCACTCTCAAGCCGAGCACAACGATGGAAGAGACTAACCAGATGGAACGTTTCGTCAGAGCTTTGCGAGGGGTCATTAGAAAATTCTCTTCAGACCAGCCTACGGACTACTCTCCTTCCTTTCGAGATAAAAGTCAAGATACTTGCTATATCTGTCAGAAGAAAGGGCATTGGTCTTCAGAGTGTCCAGACCGTCAAAAAAGAACAAAAACAGGGACTAAAAAAGACAAAAGTCAAGATACCTGTTATTATTGTAAAGAAAAAGGACATTGGTCTCCAGATTGCCCAAAAAAGAAACAAGAGGAGTCAGAAGAAAAGAAGGATTCTTCAGAGGAAGAGAGGGATTCTTCAGAGGAAGAGAGGGATTCTTCAGAGGAAGAAAGCAGACAGGTGAAGAAAAAGAAACAGGAGAAGAAAAGAAGAAGGGAAGAAAGTGAGGAGGAAGAAGAGGAAAAGAGTGTGACAGTGAAGAAATTCAAAAAACAGAGAGACTAAACAAGGAGACAGAAGAAGTCAATGAACTTTTAATTAAAGTGTTGTGTTGAGAATTGTGAATTGGATTGTAACAATGGATAAAAGAATAAATGAATGATATAAGGTAAGTGTCTTTGAGTTTTGATTTTAAAATAAGAAGCTACACTCACGCACTCATACATAGACACGTACTATAAGGGTAAAATGGGTGGGATTTTTTTTGAGTTATTGGCAAATTGAAATTGTATTTCTTTTCGAGAAATGTGGGTGGCCCTGAAAAGGGCCTTTTTTATTTATGGTGTAGGGGTGAGTTTAAGCAATCAACTTTAACTGCCTTATGCCTTTGCCACGGCCAAGGCCTACTTCTGGACTGCGTAATGTTGATGATGATGATAATGATTGGGTTGAAATCACTAAGGGTGGTACGGTAGGCTTAGTCACAGGGTTGACGTGTTTAGCTCGGGAAGGTCGTATTCTCTTCGGTCGTGATAAAGAAGTCTGATACATTTGTTTCAGACTTCTTAACTCCGCTAAAATGTCCAACAGTACCGTGACCGTTTGATTTTCACCCTCTTGTTTCTTTGCTGCTACTTCTTCTTGCTGTTGTTGCTGTTGTTTTTTTCTTACCTCTTCTTCTTGTTGCTGTTGCTGTAGGAGAAAAGCCTGTTCCGCTTCCTTTTGTCGTTGTATAAATTTCTCCAATTCTTCTTTCTGTCTCTGTCTAAAATTCTCCACTTGCGGTAATGAAGAAGGTAACGAAGGTTCCGGAACAAATTCTTGCGAGGAGAGAAAATCCACAAAATCCCAATTCACCTCTTCTGAAAGTAAGTCCGGGTTCCCTTGGGCGGTCTCCCCTGCTGGTGCACCCCATTGGATCGTTTTCTGAGTTTCAGTCATGTTGAATCACTGTCGCATAGATTGACTACACACAAGCGCTAGCGAATCTATATAGACTACGTGACGTAACAGACTGTTCTCTTCGGATTGGATGCGAGCTGACTGAATTCTGTAACGCGTGTTCGGATTGGTGAATGAACTCAATCCGTTTCAATCCTACCTCTGCCTATAAATAAGCGCAGTTCAGTGCATTGATTCACCTGTTCTCGTCGCTTCAAGATGTGGACCACAGTTGAGTCATCCACCCTTGTGTCTTCCATGATGTTTCGGACAGACTTGCTCATGTATGTCCGATCCAAGTGGACCGTTGTCCACAGGACAAACACCAGCCTGTGGATACGTAGGATCTACGTGGAGAGGCAAGGATGCCTGAAAAGAGTGCTAATTTACGGGCCAACAGTGAGACGCAGCCTAAGGACAAGAAGAAGACCAATGCGGTGCCATTTATGTTAATGAATACATTAACATAAACCCAAAGGCCCTTTTCAGGGCCAGCCATATTTCTCGAAAAGAGATAGCCTTTGAATTGCCTACCCCTTTTTTTAAAATTTAAAAAAAATCCCATGTTAAATTCCCCTTGTACGTAAAGTGACCCACGATTTATTCCCATGTTAAATTCCCCTTGTACGTATATTAACCCACGATTTATTCCCATGTTAATTCCCCTTGTACGTATATGTTCCCACGATTTATTCCCATGTAAATTCCCCTTGTACGTATATGTTCCCACGATTTTTCGCCATGTTAAATTTCCATTGTACGTATATGTTCCCAAGGGGGTCTGTAATGCTAATTTCCATTGTACGTAATGTATCCCCCTTCACTACTTGCATACATGTAGCATGATGTCCCACCCAGTCACGTTATCCTGACACCAGGCCGACCAGTGCTAAATCTAACCTCTTAATGCTGAGCGCCAAGAGAGGCAGCTGTTAGTACCATTTTAATAAGTCTTTGTTATGACTCGGCCGGAGTTCGAACCCGCGACCTCCCTCATCCGAGGCGGACGCTCCAACCACTAGGTCACTGGTGCGGTCACCTATGGTGGTAATTTCCTCTGTAGTTTTCTTTGTAACTGAAATAACATGGTACCACGAAATGGCAATATTGCAAAAAAAAGATGAATCAGGAATATACAAGTAAACTATTATAGACGTATTTTCTGTTTGTGAGTCATTCGTGCTGTAAGGTAAATATACAACCCCGTGTCGATATAATTCATTTTTTAATGCGTGTAAAATTGTATCTTGAATGTTCATTCTCTAGCCATTACTCTTGCATATTTTTAAAAATTGCATGCAACTTCAAAGCAAATTCTTCTGCATTGAATCTTAAATAAATTGAAGCATTCTTTTAAACCTACTCTTAGCATACAAACAGGACTCGTGAAAACTATTTGCTTAATGAAATGTATTCCTTTTACAAACATGTTCGTTGTTTCTTATTATAACATTAATGCTATTATAACAATGATGATCAAGCTATATCATAAAAATAGACAACTGTTAAGTGTATATATGGGTGTGAGAGATAGGGGTGCGGACACATTTATTATAGAAAGCTGAAACACTGCTCTCGCAAAACATGGCAGCAAATCTCTACAAAACATGGCATCAATATCACGGTGCCACGAGAATCGACGTGAACGAGACTTGAACAAGACTGTCTTCTTCATCACTGATACAGTTTTGTAGCCGGAAACACTGACTGCAAAATAGATTGCTTGTGTTATTAGTTATAAAATAGACAGTTAATACTTGTTTGCACAAGATGGCCGTGGAATAGATGATTGTTACCTGTAGGTTTATTGAAACCTCTCAAAAAGTGAAGTTCATCAACTGTTCGGATTCCCTTTCCACACCGCAAACCTTGTTCAACATAACCCGTTGACATCCCAAAATCTTAAAGAAACACGAATTGCAGATACGATCATGGAAAATGTATTATGTGCTGTTCGACGAATGGTCGCAATGATATTAAGGGTAATGCAACGGCAGGTAAAGAAACCAAACCTTCTGACTAGAAAATTCCGTATATTGACTTAAAATATTTTATAATCGTAATGTGTATATATTTGGCAAATTATGTGGAATGAAATTTCCAAAAAAGCTTCAGAACATCACACCCATCATTGGTATCAGTGGTATCCCGCATATACAACACATTACAGAGACGGGGTGATAATGTGCCGATTGCGTGTATTATACACATACCTGACTGATACATTGCCCCTGCAGGGTGAACATCGACCAGACTACCGGTGTTCACCGACAGTGGAAACAATTCTTGTCGAGTGTATAGACTTCCACCCTACTGCAAAGAAGCTTTTTTGATATGAACTCAATTACGGAAGTTTGGGGTGATGTACTACACAAGAAAATAGTCATTTTCGAGGGAATACGGTTATATAAAAAATATTCAGCATATACTTTTATTGAATTTATAGCTTTATCTAGGTAATTTAGTGTATGTACAGTTTACATCACTATAAATGCTTTACCTATTATCGTGTTGCGCTTCTTGTTTACCTTTCTTGGAAGGCTTTATTTTCCTTATTTCTTTTTCCTATTCGTGTGCTTCTTCATTTTTACGTTTTTATAAAACTACTTTAAACTTGCAAAATGTAACCTTTGCAGGATTGGTTATCAGCGTTAGATCGAGCATAATTCCGATAATCACACATACGACTTTTAGATTAATTAGCAGGTAATTCAAGATGGTGTCCTTTACCTATTGGACTCGGGTCACAATTATTACTTCTGTGTCAGTACCCATGAATGAAGTCCCGATCTATTATTTTCTTGTCTTTTTTGGCGGTGATCACTGTCTTAAATTTAGGTATTATTTGTATATTAATTTATAAGAGCTTGTGTTTTCTTTAGAAAATGACGATAGTTTATATTATCATAAGATTTATTAGGATTTTGACACACTGGATTGTTAACTACTCACAAATCCATGTAGGGATTATATTAGGGAAAATTTTAACCCTGATTCCGTATTGTCACTTTTTGAGCTCTCCTCTTGCCCCTCCATCTTTTCATTGTCCATTTCTTTACAAGTTAATATCGCCGTTACAGGGGTGCTCACGGAACGAGGAAATGTTCAAATCTGAAAGATAAAATTACATTGTCGATAAAATAAAATTTAAAAATAATTGGATTTATCAAAGATTACAGTTTTATATTTCTGACTTTTCTGAAATTGAATAATGATGAAACTTTTAAACTCAACCGTATAACATTTTTTTCCCTTCAAATACGATAGTACTCATCGCGAGAGGGAAGAATGATGTATTTTTTAATTGTCGCGGGTGCCCTAAAAGGCGTGGGGTCCATAGGCCTGTGCCTACTCTGCCTATTTGGTAATCCGGCACTGTTCTCAAATGACAAACACCGAATGCGTTTGGAACCTAACACAAATTAGTCTTAAGAGTGCAGGTGTGTCCGTGCATTATTGCTCAATCATTCCAGGTTTCTGAGAGACAAAGGATAAAAGCAACTAGAGCGCATCCGTATTTACCTTGAGAAGATCATGTTAACCTTCATTGTTCGAGTGGTAAAATAAATGTCATTTAGTTCCCATGTTGAGGAAAGATATACTCAAATACAAAAATTATTACACGGGAATAAAATTATAATGTTATGTTTAACTATGAAAAATTGAAGCGAATTTTAAATTTCGAGAATTTTTCTTAACTCACTCGTGTATATGATGCTATTATGCGAATATTAAGATTGGTAAACAAGGTATGACCTTGACTATAAACAAAATGTACAAACTCTACCTATGCCAATCTCATACCCACAGAAGAGTCTATTCCACGGGACTTCGATACCGGTCGAATAATATCTCGTTAAGAGGGGTATGTTGTTGTTGTTGTTGTTGTGGGGTTTGATGCCATTTTTCAGCACAAGATAGGCTATACATGGCGGCCAGTATTAATGGTGGAGGAAGAACCCTGGAAAGAACCACCGACCCACGAAAAGCTACTGTTAAGCCTTTTCACATACCCACATAGGCCGAACCCGAGGAGACTCGAACCCAAGTAGACAGATGTGAGATGGCAGTGATCCGTAACGGTGAGCGCTTTAGACCACTCGGCCACTCGGGGCCCCCAAAGCGGGTATGTATATGCATACTTGTGTTTGTTTATCATTTACAGTATATTTTTTGTACGTAATTTTATTCATTGCATCACATGACAGAAATGTACACGCCAACTATTGCTAAATACATATCCGTAAATTCATTGCTAATAACAGGTATAATTAGAAAGAAATGGAGTGAGACTGATTTTTAGAAGGGTAAAGAATGACGAATATTCTGATAAGAATTTTCCCTAAATGTATCTGCTTTTATTTTGGATAAAGATGGCTCTCATTGTTTTATTTAAAAAAAACCAAAACAACAATAAAAAATAAGAAAAAACCCAAACCAAAGACCCCCCCCCGCCAAAAAAAAAAACAACAGAAGCGAAACAACACCACTACCCAGCAAAGAGTTACAATTGTTAACTTGAGTTGCTGATGACCATTTTTTCATGAAATAATGTTCGAATTGTAAGAGCGATGGCTGGCAAAAGGCTTCAAAACAATCCATTAATACTAGTAGGTATGACATAGACAAATGAATGTCACTTTGAATACCATTACAAGAATCATTGTGAAAATCTGCAAAAAGTTATATTAATAGACAAGATATAGCCAATAGCACTTTGGGTATCGCGCAAAAGTTATGAAAAAGAGTAAAGCTTTTGCATGGAGCACTGAGAAAAATGAAAATTACATATATTTAAATGTAGACAGCTTGTTATTTCATCACGTGATTCTCTTTTATTTTTCTTATGGAATGAAAGGTATCGATTGTGTATCATGCTGTATAAGAAATTCAAGTAGTCATAACCGCAACAGATTTCACCTGGAGGGTAAAGAGTAATTGGACATAGCTGTGAGTTCTAATACGTAATGTCGAAACCACTGTTTTAATTATTCCAGAAAAAGTCCACAAAGTAAGCTTAAGTGTAAATGCTGATATCTCATCTCAGTCATATTTATGAGAGTGTCATTGATTAAAGGACAAACGAAATTGGAATACGGAAATACATTATTTTAATGAAGTAAAAATTAGGCGACAGATTTTAATGAGGGAAATACGAGTACGGGTGGTAGCCACTGGTACGCTTGGTATGGTTACGGATCATGATATTGGCGAATACCGATGGAAGGTAGTGATCCGTTTGACGTGTCACGACATTGCGAAAAATAAAGCCTACAGGGCAGTTTAAGTATATAAATAGTAACATTATGTGTTTGCTACAGGCTTGGAGGAATTCTAATATATCGGTCACACTCTTGTGAGCCTCCTGTCACTCCTTTACCCGTTGTGAAAAGTAGCCTCATGAAATAAGGACACTTGTCGTGA
Organism: Sinohyriopsis cumingii; assembly: GCA_028554795.2. Taxonomy (NCBI): domain Eukaryota; kingdom Metazoa; phylum Mollusca; class Bivalvia; order Unionida; family Unionidae; genus Sinohyriopsis; species Sinohyriopsis cumingii. Next base: position 108,522,813 of record CM068824.1, on the reverse strand, counting down.
GGGAGAATCAAAACTGCTGAAGAGTTTTAGTTTTAATGGGGACGATCAACTTCTTATGTGGAGTGAGAGAGCCTTCTTAAGAGGACGTCAAAAAATATTGGAAAATATGTTTATTAAAATATTGAACTATGTACATCACCGGCACTCTTGGCGTGTTTTTAAGCAAATTTTATTGGGAGAAGAAATAAAACGGTTTTAAATATCCAATAAATAAATAACAATAAATTGAGTTTACTCCACTCTGAAGCGCATATAGTACACTTGGAAATATAGTATGCAGACCAATTATGGAAGTTCAAGTTTAGAGTCTGTCAAGAAAGAAATACAGAAATATTCCAGCAATGCTGTTCTAGACTTCCTTCTTTGAGATACTAGGTGATTGGCTGGTTACTATTTGCCCATATACCCGTTTTAAAAGGACGACATCGGCCATTTAGGATTACTAAAATACTCGTTTACATCCGCGTTGAGGGTACTTGATGATTGGCTAGCTATCCTACAAACTTTTAAGAATGAAGTCACCAGCCATAAAGATTACAATCGAGAAATGCTACTATAAATGATGTCGAAGTGAAATGCATACATAACACACTGAAAATGACAGGAATCCGTTCAGTTGTAATTGTTTTCCTCACAGTACTGAAGGGCGGCCGTTTGGCAAACATTGGTGACGGCGACATCGTATATGAATTCCAATATACAGATTTCACTTGGAGCAACACATCCATGAAGGAAGCGTATATAGCTAACAGAACGTATATTGTGGAAAACTGCCTGATCGCTGGAATTAAAATATACAAGGAGAACGTTTACGTGACAGTTCCCAGGTGGCGTAATGGTGTTCCAGCCACATTAAATCGAGTTGTGAGAAATGGAACAGGAAATGGGTCACAAGGGGCCATTCTGGAGCCATATCCTTCCTGGGAGATGAATAAATTAGGGGATTGCCGATTCCTTCAGTACGCCCAAAGTATGGAGATAGATCCTAACACGGGCTGGATGTGGATAATTGACGCGGGAAGAATTAATCTTTTACCTATCGATGGGTCATTACCACAGAATCTTTGTCCCGCCAAACTTGTTATTTTTGACATCGACAACAATATAGTTGTCAGGAGCTATGAATTTCCGAACGAAGTTGTTAACAGGTCGTCTAATTTTCTGAATGACATTGTGCTTGATTATGTCGATGGCCAGGTACGGTTTGTCTACATGACGGACACATTAGACGCCAAGATAGTGGTCTATGATTACCTAACCAACTCCTCCTATATGATACAGCATCCCTCTATGTTGGGTGGGAAGAATTTTTCGGTAGCCGGGATCAATGTGAATGGTATAGCACTCTCTTATGATTTCACAACATTATTTTTTTGTCCTTTGTCTAGTCTAAACTTATACAAAGTTCCAACATCAACTCTGAGAACTGGCGGCGATTTCAACTCCACGGTGATAAACATGGGTCAGAAACGTGCACAAGCTGGAGGAATGGTGGCAGGGCAAAAAAACATATATTACGGAGCACTTTTCCAACATGGCGTTGATAGACTTCCGGTAGAAGCTTCATCAGCAGCAAACAGCTCAAATGTTATCACACGAAACGACTCATTAATCTGGGTAGACACACTGGCATTTGATGGAGAATATTTATGGTTTGTTGAGAACAACTTTAGTGAATTTAGACAAGGGAAGATGAGGTTCAACAGCTCCGAGCCGAACATGAGGATCTGGAAAGTGTATGTGGGAGAGAATGGTTATCTGTTCGGTGCTAAATCCAGAACTCTGGTCAACAGCTCAGTGAAATGTGGGACATACAGTGCAGTAACTTATTTTATGGCAACCGTTCTTTTGATTTTATTGATTATTTGAAAGTCAATACACATTAATAAATGCAAATATATTTATAGATAACACAGCACAAAAAGTACAGATGAGTAAAGTTTGAACTTGGTTGATGTAACTTTAGCATAATATTTATTTCAGGGAATTTCAGTGTTGCTTGAAATATTGTTACAATTTTCAATGTTTTCTACTATTTTCATTCATTTTGTTTACATGTTCGCACATTGATTGGTTTTTATTGATTATAATTATGGTGCAATGAGATGTAAATGGTTATATATATATATATATATATATATATATATATATATATATATATATATATATATATATATATATATATATATATATATATATATATATAAGCTATTGTAAATCATTCTAATTCCAAGTGATTTTTCGGTTCTCCCAATCTAGCTAAAATGCAAGTTGTATGTGTTTAGTGTTTTCTGGCGAAAATTGACCATCGATATACAAATAAATCAACACTCTTTGCGATTCATTCAATGCAATTAAATTATTTAGTGTTGCTGTGAGTGACCACTTCATTAATGGCACACTCGTGAGGCTCAAATCAGTCTTTAATAAATAATGAAAAAAATCCGCTTTTGATCATTTTTTCATTTGAAATTAGAAAACAAAAATGTTTGATTGTATCTATTCACTGTCTAAAAATACGGCACATATGACACGCATGAACAACATCTGAAGCGCATCTGGCTAATGCGTGACACATATGAGATACATGAAATATGAGATACATACTTAAAATTTTACCCACGAGGTACATGCATGTGAGTCGCATGAGACACGCGTGTGAATGAAAAAAGACACGCGTAAAGTGCTTGTTACAGGCGCTAGTATGAACCGCACGGGACACGTGAAGCCAAATAACATACGTAAAGTGTTCACTGCAGCTTAGCTAGGCCGAGTTCAGGAAGGAATTATCCTTTTCAATCAAGTGAGCTATCTTTTGTAATTCTTGCCAGCGTCTTGTATTTGTAAAAAAAAACCTATACGAGGAATATCGCAAGCTTGAAATTGTCTTACATTTGTAATGTACAGGTACAATAAATGCGATAGAAGACATTTGTAATGTACAGGTCCAATAAATGCGATAGAAGACATTTGCTAGTTTTTGGTTTTACTTATCTGCTGAATCCTCATTTCTGTTTACTTCATTAATTTCTCCTATTTGCTTCCCTTGTCCCTTCATCCAAGAGAGTTTTGAAACAGTCTCTAAAAGTAGAAAATTTGGCCGGTACTGTAAGGGTTAAAAGCTTTCGGCTTTCTGCAAAATCTCTCTAAAAATAGATAGTATCAATGCATGAAAGCATATTATTTTTATATGTATTACACTGTATCGAAAATTGTATGGAAGTACTTTTTGGTGTGTATGAAACTTGGTAAATTGAATAATGATTTTTCTACCCATACTGAAAATATAAAAGTGTTTATTAGTTGTTTTGTAAATTCATAAAAATATTTTATATAAAGAAAGATAATTAAATATTTTCATAAAAAATATTATGCTCTCTCTCACTCTCTCTCTCTCTCTCTCTCTCTCTCACACACACACACACACACAAACACACACACACACACACATTATATGTATAGCACCACTGCTATATCATTGATATACCAAGAGATGTATTAATTTTTCATGAAAAGGAAAAGAGGCTTGCCGGGTTTCCTTTTGATGAAAAATTTATACAGTGAGTTGCATATCAAAGATACATCATACATACTACAGATATAGTTTATTTATAACACAAAGAAATACACATACTTGCCTTTTACTACGGACAGCTATGATTAACGGATTAAATGAACTCTTCACATCCCTGCCCAGTGTGTCGGCTACAACATATATTTTTATGTTTTTTGCGGCTATTTACAGTCCTCTTTGCAAATTGACAAGTTACTTCTTTTCTTCTGTTTGAACTTCTATTTCCTTACTTGTTGATTAATGAATATAAGATGCGCTTATAATTTAAACAAAAACGAAGGATTACAGGAGGGCAGTAGAGCATTACAAACGCAACATGGTTACAGTACACTCATTTTCTTGCCCGGGTGTGTGTGTGTATTGAAACCGTATCGAATACAAACTAAGCGAAATGACGAACCAACAAGATGTAATTCGAACATTTAAATGTATTAATAGTTGATATAAGTATACATTATGATTTAATTAACACTGCTACAATTGGTTTTCTCCTACACCTCTCTCTTTCCCTTTTCCGTTATTCAGTTTGACTGTAACGTTTACCATCATTCATAGGTCAAGAGAAACCGAGAGAGAGAGAGAGAGAGAGAGAGAGAGAGTTGATATGCTGACAGAATCAGCAATCAGAGAGAAAGGGGGAGGTGGGATGGAGGATTTACCATACTGGCATTTATGTTATCACCAGTAATTATGTTACTCTGTTTGCTTATTATACCTGACCAACTAACACTGTGAGAGAGAAAGAGAGGAGAAGCGGCCTTCGAACATTTTAATTTTAAGAAACCAATATTATGTTTAAGAAAAACACATTTTAATAAATATATTACAGCATGTGTGTAACCGCTCAGGAGGCCTAGTGGTTAGAGCGTCCGCCTCGGATGCGGGAAGTCGTGGATTCGATCCCCGGCCGTGTCATACCAAAGACTTACAAAAATGGTACTAATAGCTGCCTCGTTTCGCGCTCAACATTAAGAGGTTAGTGTTAGGACTGGTCGGCCTGGTGTCAGGATAATCATGTGACTGGGTGGGACATGATGCTACATGACTGCGACATGATGTCCCAGTGCTAGACATCACGATAAACTGCCACACTGCAGATATCGTAATGATATGACTGAAAAATTGTTAAAGCTACGTTGAAAATCCAAATCACACACACACACACACACACACATATATATATATATATATACACACACACACACACACACACACACATATATATATATATATATATATATATATATATATATATATATATATATATATATATATATATATATATATATATATATATATATATATATATAATCAATCACGTCCAAGTGTACACAAAAGTATACGTTGAATTTACAAACCATTATATTGATTCATTGATTCTTTATTTCCTCGATAAGGTTCGAGTCTCGGATTCGGCCATTGTGGGTATGTTAGAAAGCTTGCCAGTAGCTTCTTGAGGGTCGATGTTTTTTTTTCTGGGGTTTTCCCGGGTTCTTCCTTCACTATTAATACTGGCCGCCATGTATATCGTGTGCTGAAAAATGGCATTAAACCCTACAACAACAACAACAATCCTCGATAAGGGGATTCACAAATACATACATGACCAATAAGGCAAAATACATTAAGAGAAGTATAAAGTAAATATGAAACATATATATGGAAATGCACCGATGAACCCACAACTTTCTGTTATAAACATGTATGTGAACAAGGATTATATACATGCGTAATATAGGTGTGTTCCTGGAATCAACGACCTAGGATTCCATTTTAACAGGTAATGTGCTCGATAATTCCAAGTATTTTACGTTGGGTTCACTGATAATCAGCACGTGACCTTTGTTAGAAAAATACCATCTCTGATGAAACAAGTAGAAGAAAGAATTAACTGGATTTCTCGCCCTTACTGCCCTAATATATTCATTGAGACGAACTATATGGCTGGGGTGGGGTGCTCTAAGTATTTTATTTAAGCTATTCTAGAAGTCCCATCCAGGCTCTATTTTGATGGAAGTTAAATTTAGTGAAAGATAGATGTAAAGCTCTGAGCCCCAAGTCAGCAATGCCAACGGTTAGATAATTATTAAATATACAAAAAAGTTTGAAATTCAATGAATAAAAAATTTAATAACAATTCAATAATCAATTGATTCAAATTTCCAACTGCACTCCTTTCGCTCCACCCTTTAATAAGCCTATTGCATCATTTGATTAGCAGTGTGAGATTGATTTCCACCTGTCCTTGTATTTCTACTCATCTGTTGTATCCTTTCTCTGTCGTATTTCTCGTAATTACATCTCCTCTTCCTCCTCGACCTTTTTCCAAATTCCTTCTCCTCCTCCTCCTCCTCGACTTTCTCTAGACTCCCCTCTCCTCCTCTTTCCACTTTCGCCCCCACGACTCCACTTCTGTCGACTTCGACTGTCTCGGCTACAGTCTCAATTCCGTCTCCAACTCTTTGAAGACTTGGGACCCAATGGAACCGGACGTTCTCAAATCCCCTGAAAGCTTCATGTGAAAACACAAGGATGGTACAGTCTTTTTCCTTGGGCATCTCATCTTCACAATACACACAGCTTATCATCAGATAACGGCTATATAAATTTCTTCGGTCACTCATTCGTTCACATCGAGATACCCATACTTTCTTGTATGGTAAAACAAGGTCATAATACAGCACGGTATCAATTACTTCTTATACATACATACATCAGTAAATTGCGTCACATCAGTACATATTCCTAATCCCGTTATACTAAACATTATCACAATAATCAGAGCATTTCTTTACCTTAGAACTCATCAAAGTACCCAAATATTCGATATCCATGCTTTGATATGTGCATACGTCCATAGTAACTAATCTTACATACATCATCCATGTTTCCAAATTCACAATACAAGAGTGTGTAAATTCTAACATACCGCATTAATAAAACATTGGTTTACTACGAAGTAACCTAATAGCGAATTATAAAATTAATTCTCACCATAAGCTAACAATCTACATAATTCCGCAACGCAAAACTTTGCTATTAGGTGCATTAAGTTAATTTTAGACCCCCCCCCCCCCCAAAAAAAAATAATAATAAAAGAAAACAAACAAAAACAAACTTTTATCTGTGTTTGCAAAACATATATGCCCCACTGCAGACCAAAAGTTCAGAAAATTTCAAAGAATTTAAATCATTTCAAATATTGCTATTTTGGTGGGAAATAATTTTTACGGATCATCTACGATTGCATTTAGCACACGAATACTAAATTTCATTTGTTTAGCTCAAGGACTTTATGCTTCATCACGCCAACAGGTTTTCTCGCCAAAAGATCTAAAAAGTCAGAACAGTGTAAAATATTGAACAATTGCTATAATGGCCTGAAATTCTAACCAGGTCTCTCTATCAATCGCAAGATGATCTCATAAATATTTACTGGTCTCGCCCATAATAGAAATCATTCAGCATCTTGACGATAGTAGTCTATCCACTAAGTCTGATTAAAAGTTAGATCAGAAGCCCAGTCAAAACTCAGCATTGAATACATAAGATGTTCTCATTAAAATGTTGAGATATGACTCATACCCCCCCCCTCAAATCCCATTAACAAAGATTGATACAAATATCAGAAATAGGGCCGCAGAAGTGTTGACAATTAAAGCCAAGCACATGCAGAGTCACCTCAAAAGTATGCATTGATCTAGCTCATAGCTATTTTGATCCAAGAATCTAATGATTTACACCTATTGACTTTGATCGGTACAGGATGAGGAAAGGTCTTTAGAGTGGTAACAAGGCTAGGCCGGCCCAATCAAAGTCACATCAGTCATATGCTTAGAATTAGGCATTTTCACTCTTCATTTTGATCATATAAGCCCATAGTTGAAGTTAGGTACAAATCAGACAAGAAATATGGCTTCCAGAGTGGTAATACGTTCAGTCAATCATATGCAACATCAGCTCGATAATATGCGTGTGTCGCGCTCACTTTTCAAAATGTATGAATATCTTGATGATATTACCCCATCTCAGTTTTGATCCAATTCGGATTTTAAATTAGTAATAAGCTTAGCTAATCAGATCTTGCTCATTATTGAAATTACCCACGATCTTGACGATATAAATATATATTCAGAGTTTGATCAAAATGTGAAAACTAATATGGCTTCCAGAGTAGTCACAAGGACAACCAATCAGGTGCAAGAGTACATAATGACGGCATGTCGCTCATTATCAATTCCATTCAAGATATCGATGATATAAACCCATATTTCAAGTTTTATCAAAATCGGTTCAAAAACATTTGTCTTCCAGATTGGCAACAAGGTCGACCAAACAGATGAATTATCATCTGATTAAAGTGCAAGCAACTCGTTTTTTTTTAATTATTGAAACTATCGAAGATATTTATGATATAAGTAAAAATTCCACATCGTATCAAAGTCGGACCCGAAATCTGGCCTCACACGTGGCAACAAGGTCAGCCAATCTGATGCAAGAGTACCATCTAAATATGTGTGGATCTCGCTCATTATCGAACTCAACCAAGAGTTTGATATAGGTCCATATTTCAAGTGTGATACCAATCAAATTATATATATATATATATATATATATATATATATATATATATATATATATATATATATATATATATATATATATATATATTGTATACCTTCTGATACGTCCATAACAATTGTTAATTTCGATTAGTTTTCATTGTCTTTGTGTTGTTAATTTTGCCATGCAGTGTGTGAAAATTTATGAAAATATTGATTGCTCAAACAGAATGTTTAAAAAAGTTAGTGGGATTGATTTAAAGTGTAGTAGACTCTTCAAAAGACTCGTCATATATTTAGCCAAAACCTAGAATGAAATATCATTCACAGATGCAAGAATTCCGATGAAGCGGAAATGCAAAGTGAATTTTGTTTAAGTAAAAGCTTTAAATGTGTATATTTTTACATTCTGAATACAGTGAGTCTTCGGCGTCATACTTTTTTTAAGCGGTTTGAAATAAAATCTTTTATCTATATATCAATAATCTCCACACGTTTATATCCATATTTTGATTCGCTATCGCTGTTTGTTTATATCTCTGTTTGTATGTTTCTATAAACATCCATCTGTCGATCAGCCATCTCTAAGTAGTGTTTATACTGTTATTATGTGGTGGAACGTGGGTACTATCCCTACCCGTCGCCCTCAATCGGAGAGAGGGAAGAAGGTGGACGTGGAAGGGTGCTAGGTCAGAAAAATCCTACCACCGTTTCTACTGGCTTGTGTAACTCCATAGTTTCAGTTGTTGCAACTTTTAACTCGTGGAGAAGGGTGCAAGGGTGGGATATAAAATTTCCTCGCTGATAGAGACCAGAAGAGTGATATATGATTGTGGATGAATAGTTAAGAGATATGCCATGTAAACTTCAAATATGGAAGGGCAATATTTTAAAGAAACAAGTATATTGCTGCAGAAATAGTGCTTGCTTTCTCGCAACGATAGGGATGGGATGGGTTGTGAGGGTCATGAGAAACAACACAAAGGGGTATGCAACTCTAAGGGTTTGTACAGTGATTATTAGGAGAATCTTTTCTCGATAGGTTAAAAATCCTAGACCCAGGTAAAACTGATGTGTCATTCTATTCATGCCTTTACGGATATAATATATCAGCTACTAACACACCCATATAAATGAGTGGTATTTTCTATAATGTTTCAATTGAATTATTTTATAGTTGTAGTAAAGTATGATTTCTATCCAGACCATTGACTTTTTAAACCTTTCAATTAAATCAGATAATCCAAATTTACGTTAAAATAATAATAATAATAATAATAATAATAATAATAATAATAATAATAATATCGTTATTATTATTCATATCATTCGTATTATTATTATTATTATTGTTGTTGTTGTTGTTGTTGTTGTTTTTGTTGTTGTTATCATTATTATTATTATTGTTATTGTCGTTGTATTCGAGGTAGTATTGTGACAATGAATTCTTAAAGTCAACGCAAACAAATTTTTATTTTGATTTTCGGCGTAAGAAGAACAATAGCGGATGATAAATTATTCTTCTATGAAGGTTTAGAGTGAGAGGTTGTTAATAAATTTCTGGTTTATGGTCCTTAACTAAGTAACAGAAAAGAGCGGAAGCCAAACGGTTTTGTAAAATTCAAGAAATAATTTATTTCCGTAGAATTCGATGTGAAAATTTAAAAAGAACAGACAGTATTGTGAATTATAGCCCAGATAGTCCTAAAAATTCACAAGCCCAAATGTATGAAATTCCAATTGAAATTATAGTGGTGCTCCAGATAAATTCTAATACTGAACACGTTGATAAGCCAGTAGTCTCGAAAATGTGTTAATGCAGCAATGGTCTGGAATGTGGAGATGTTTTAAGAGCTTATTGATTTATCACGATAATATAATCCAAAATGTACTTGACGGAATTCACTATAATTCCAAGTGAATATTTTAGTCCAAAAATATTATTGAGCACTTTCTAATTCCAGTGAATATTTTAATTAAATCCACCACAATAAAAAACTAAGCATAACAAAAAAGACTAATTCCGCAACATATGTCAATGCAAGAATAAATGATCCTAATGTAAACAACTTTATATACCCTTCCTTTATATACCCTCCACTTGACCTTAGATCACTATTACACTTTTTTGGAAATACTCTGTGAAACTAATGGGAAATTTCTTTTCTGGAACTTTCTAAGGTCAGAATCAACACAGTATCTGTAACACAAACTGAACTAAACATGTTTACATTCAATATTTGTCTAAATATTTAATCAATACTTAGCTATGTATAATGTTGTTTACAAAATAAATAACACTGGTCAAATGCACCATTAACTTGATAATTGATAAAGGGCAAGTACATGATATAGATATATAGATATACATGACATATAATCATGGAGAAAAGCTAGCTTACTGACATAGAATGCATTCCTGGCAAGAAAATGAAAAAGTCAACATTGATAATACGAATTTGTTAAAAAATAGTCCCGTTGAGCGGGTTGGAAAAATAAAGCTGTTGGGGACATACATGTTTTCCTATCTATGGTGAAACAACTTCCACCTGACAAGTTTATGGAAAACTGGCAATCAAAGAGTAGTTAAGAGATAGATAATATAGAAATAATTCATCATGATAATTATCTAGATATGGTAGAAGGGACATAATTTAGAAAGTCCTTTTGAAAAATAAGATATCTGCCTACACTTTCTGTGTTGAATCAGAAGACGACAATGTATAACATTAGATACAAAGACCTGAATATTTTGCATTACACTGGACGCGGAGTATTGCTTTGTGTTAGAACGCCATTGTTATTTTCCGCAAAGAAAAAGGTATTTAAACTATCATTTTTTGACAGGTCCGGGTACTTTAAAGTTTATTATATTGCTAAATTGCACGAAATTAGCCGATGTTAGAAATATAGAAAATTATATTAAAGAAACACTAACTGAAATAATATTATATTGAATCCTACTTGTATTAAATAAATCACATGCTTCTTCTTCTTCTTCTTCTTATTATTATTATTATTATTATTATGATCATTATTATTCGTTGGTACTTTCGACGCTTCTCCGTTTTTTTAATAGATGCCTTTAAATACATATTTCATATATAGTATTCTTATGAAACTACTAAGAAAAGTAAATTTTATTGTGCTTTCAATTTTGAAAACACTTGTTGCTGTCTTCTCCCGAAAGAGCTTTTATTTAAGGACATGGATGGAAATCATTGTCGAACTCAAAATATATGTTAAAACTATCGCCTGTTTCGATCCATTTTGATTCTATGTCGTCAAGAAATATGCACTTGATGAGTGGTCAGTGGGGGACCTGAATAAGAATCCTTTACTCGAGTTTTCCCATTAAAATATTGATTTACGAAGGTGCCATTTTAGTACCCATGACAGTTGAATTGATTTGTAGGAAGTATTGGCTGTCGAATACGAAATTGTTAAACTTAAGAACGTGAGTTAAACGTTTGACCAAATTGTCTGTAGGGAAGGAATGATCAGGCCAATCATCCAATGCTTCATTGCAGGCTGTGATGCCTTCCTCGTGTGGAATGTTGGTCTATAAGGGATAGACATTAACATATCTTGGATGTAGGAAGGCAGTTTTCCCACGAAAGGACGAAGATGATAATTCACGATTTCAGAAATGTTCTCAGTAAGATAGTTGTTTCCGGAAACGGTTGGCTTTCCTGGGTTCCCTTCGTTGTGTACTTTAGGGAGTTTATGAAATCATCCTGGCTTAGAGTCAACAAATATGACGTAAATTATAGTTTTGTCATCACTCTGTAGTGAGTTGTACATTTGTTTTATGTTTAACACACAACTTCAGCGTGGTCAGGTGTTGGATATTGACAAAGTTCTTATAAATCTTCTCGTCTGAAATTTACCTGTTCGCTTTATTGATGCTGTCAGATGTATTCATGATAACAAAGCATGACCTCTTGTCTGCTGGGTTGATGACAATATTATCCCTCGCACATTTTTTTCAGTGACTGTCTTTCCCGTCGGGTTATATTTACGATTAATTTTAATCAAGTAGATAACAAATCTAGATGTAAATACAAAGGAACATGTAGGTTTTGTCTTTAAGTAGTGGATGTAAATAATGGAAGACTATGCTACCAAACAGGCATTTTACAATGCGAAACAAATTTCTTCCAGGTGGTGAACTACTCCCCGAAACTTTCTTTTGCTGATCGCAGGAACTTGGACATGCTCAATTCTTTTACCTCAAAAAGTTCGATTGTATGGCTCAACTAGAAGACTCCAAGATCCGTACAGGGAATGACCAGATAGAATGGACGGACGAGACTGCGTACACTCTACTGGACACTGTTTATATGTTTGTGATCCGGACTTGGAACTTCGGTAGTAAATGTTTCCAGGAGTCACGTTTTGACTTCCGATTATCCTTAAAAGGTCTCCACTGTATACCTACATAGGAAAATCTAGACACTTGATAATTGGTTGTAAAGGGTTTTTGAACAGTGTTTTTCAGGATGATGTTTTTCACCTATTTGGTAACTAAGAAACGGAAAACACTGCATAATACAAATTGGGTTGGCTGCCTGCTTATCTGCAGGAGGACAATCGGAACTGCATTTTTGACATTAGAAAAATAAGCATGCCTATCTTTCTTTTTTCATTCAGAATTCAAACATCAGTAAGTTATAATTTAGGGCATTGCATGATTTATCCAAACCTTTTATGAATGTGTGGACATATTATCACTAAATCTGGAAGGCTTGCTTATAGCTCATTTGGATACAATAGTATTACGTTGAACTCCATAAGTCCTATTTACATTACATCTTATAGCTCATTTGGAGACAATATTATTACGTTGAACTCCATAAGTTCTATTTGCATTGCATCTTAGAAAAGAAAAGAGAACAAAGAAAACGATCAAAAAGACAACAAATAAGCAAACAAAAACAAATCATTAACAACATCAAAAGTGAAAAGCAGACGAACAAATATGATCTCTCGCTTTTCATTTCCTACTAATGAATGGAAATCTTCGGTTAAATTCACTACTTCCTTTTAAGACTGTACACAGAAAGAAGATAGCATTAATTGCCAGGATGTTTCTGTTTTTGTAGAGATATTCGGGATATAGAAAAACGGCAAGTCATTTATATCAACAATTATGATAAGTGCTGTTTGAATCCAAGCAAAATGAATCAATACGTTTCTCCGCTTTGTCTCGTATGCTCATTGGAGGAAAAAAAACCAACCCATAAATTTGTCGAGTATGGGAGCTCTCAGTAGTTCTTCCAACCGATACGTGATACCGATCTTTGTACATATATTCGGGAAATAGAAAAATCACAATTACATATGGTACTATGAGAAAATTCTTTCATGCCCACGTAAAACGAATCATAAAGTATAATCCATATCTTTTGAGTGCTTCCATCCTCTTCGGAAGTAAAACAAGAAAGTTTGCTGAGTAAGAGAGACGTCACATGTCCGTCTACCCGAAATTTAGTCATTAGATAGCATCACGTTTTCTTAGCTAACCCGAAAAAAGAAAAATCTCAAGAGTATCCGCTGACTAGGAAAAATGACTCGTAAGCCTGCTAGCCTGGTCATTCCACTTCGCGAGCTGAATCATAACTTTGTCAAAGGGTTAGATTTTAATTTCAAATGTTTGCAGCTACCCATCCCCACTCTCTTATAGCAAATTATTTAAATACGTTTAACTTACTTTCTATCATTCCTACCATGAAATAATTAAAAACGCAAACATCTTGGATAAAAAATTTAGAACAATATGAATATAAATAAAAAGCATACAGTTTTAAGTATTTATTTTTCCACAGTTTGCTTTCTAATCCCGATGCATATGCTAAGCAACAGAAACTTTACAAACGTTTTGGGACAAAACTATACAGGACAATTTAGTTAATACTTTATCACCAATTGACTGAACAATCTGCAATCCTTCTGGGCAAAACGGACCCAGGAGCAAATTTAGAACATCAAAGATTCATGTATTATCCATCGATAGACAATTTAAGGTAGATCTCATAGCTTAAGGAAATCTGTCAGAAGAAAACAATGTTAATTGTTTGTTATTGATGCTTTTCTCTATACGTGTCCATCAGACCCCTTAATGACAAAACTATTTAATTTATTAAAAAACTTTCTAAAAAATCTTTAATGGTACAAAATACAAGAAACTGCGGTCAGGCAAAGGCTCTGACTTAGTAGATATGGGTAATAAGGTATATGAAAGACAATGATATATATTTTTGTCACCAAACAAACTCCGACTACAGGTGACAAAATAGTACGCTTACAAAGATCAATAAAGAATGCTATGTACTGAAACAAAGTTATAGATACTCTGGTAACTCTGATATATACCTACAGACATGTTGCTATTGTCATCACTGTGAGCGGAATCAATGAAGGAAATCAAAAACATGATCCTCACCCTCATCGGGTTAACCACTCTTGCGAGATCTCCGCAAAACGTACGGCAGTGATAAGACATAGCCACCTGAGCGTATCCTTGAACGTGGCTGTCTTCATTGATGCTACAGATTTTTAGCTGGTTATACGGACTACAAAATAGATTGCTTGTGTTAGCTGAGTGTAAGACTGATACTTACTAGCTGTTTGCACGTTACTTGTCACTACATTAAAGCGAAACTCTTCATCCTTTTGGATTCCCTTCTCACACCGCAAACCTTGCAAGGCAAATCTTAAATAAAAACGAATTACTCGTTCACTCTTGAAAATGTAATCTTTACAGTTAGATGCCAGGTCACATTAGTATTAAGGATAACGAAGGGCAGGTAAAGCAGCCAATGCTACGCTACAGTCACTCATTTCTGAATGGAAGATTCCATATATTGGCTTAAACTATTTTATACCCGGCATGTTTATATACTTGGTTACATATATGTAATGAAAACGCCACAAGAAAGCTTTGGAAGATCGAACCCATCACTGAAGAATGTGTGTGTGTGTGTGTGTGTGTGTGTGTGTGTGTGTTATTTTGATTTGAAACGTAGCTTTAAAATGTTTTAAGTCATATCGCTAATATGTCTGCGTTAAGGCAGTTTAAAGTGATGTCTAGCACTGGGGCATCATGCCGCAGACATGTATCATGATGTCTCACCAAGTCACAATATCCTGACACCAGGCCGGCCCGTCCTAACACTAATCTCTTAATGCTGAGCGAATTCACCCTCTCAGGCAGAAGCTTTTTGATTATGAACCACGCAAGTGAAGTGAGGATCTAGGGAAAACACAAGTACATGAATGTTCATATATAATGCATGAAAATGTTGACTTTTAACGAATGTAGATTCGTTTTTAAAAAAACGTGACCTGTATATATACGGATTTTATAGCTTTTACTTTTGTATTTTATTTTATATATTTTATCTTTTGTCGCCATGTTTACATTTATTTTGAAAACTTCATGTTCCTTAGTTATTACTTTTTTCGTTAATTGAGACTCTTCATTTCTTGAATGTCACTTTTAACTGTCATTATGATGCCATTAAACGATCCACGCCAGGTTGATTTTCAGTACTCGACCGAGACAGCTTCTGATGGTCACGCAAAAATAATCCATGTAAGGTTGATTCTTTCTCATCACTCGACCGAGTGAAATTCCGATGATCATACGTGTCAAGATGATAATAATCAGCAGGTAGTATTAAGATGATTGAGGCCAGGTGGGATAGGATCTAAGGAAAACACAAGTACTTGAATGAGTTGTTAATTTATAATGCATAAGAATATTGAATGAATCGGACACCCTGCTCGGGCGCATAAAATCCAATAATGGATATAGCAAAATGATGCGCACAAAGTTAAAACAATGAATATAAGAAAATGACATAGTTTCTAGATGGAACTGAACAAAACATGGCATTTCATTAAATAAATACAAAAGATCCCGGATATGAATGGATATAATTTGTTTTTTTCATCAAATAAACACAAACGATCCCGGATATGAACGGATATAATCAACGCATGGAGCTATCACCAAATATGATTAATGTATGAAATTATGTCAAGTAGGTTGACATGTGGATATATCGACACGATATAATCAAAGTACAAAACCTATAAACAAGTATGATTGATATATCATTCATCTACAGGTATTAGACTGATTCAAAAATGGGAAGTACGATGTTATCAATCACGTTGTGTCCAGTCGACAATTACGAAAGATACCCTTTTTCGATAGCTTCCGGCTGAGGTTACTGGCCACACGTGCTCCGCTTCTCTAAGCGGCCCGAAAGATCCATCGAGAGCCTCCTTATCCAGTAAATCTGTTAGTACAGAACCTTTGACCCCTCACACTGTATAGATCAGATCTAGCCATCGAATCAACGTCACCATCGACCACACCATCCAGATTAGACAAAACTCAGAGTTCAATAACTGTGCATAGACAGCTATATATATGACCCAATCTGATTGAAATCAGATTGGGTCAAAGGTCACCGTTATGGCGACCTTTGAATTAGTAAATGAAAGTGAATCAAATTGTTCGCTTTACATTCATGGTCTTCTTCCACACTGTTCAGTCTCTAAACGGGAGGATATAAGACTTTATTTGATTGGCTGATAGAATTAGCGATTATGGTAATAACATAGGTTGCCAGAACATGACCTCTAACCGAACCATGAAATACAACAGACACAGTTAAGGAAGAATACAACGATATAAATTACGCATGCACGCCCATGAGCTGACTTCGTGATGCATTAAAATATTTCTTAAAAACGACTCAACTAATTTATTATTTTAAAATTGTTATTCTTTTAAGCACATTTATATAAGACTCGTTCTCCGGAAAGAATAATCACTCTGAATTATAGTAAAATCTGTAGCCCATGTACATTTTCGTTCATATATTATACAAAGGTATTTGAGTACACACACTTTCGTGACAGGTACATTGTACTTATTACTTTTGGGTCAGTATGACTGCAGTGCCAGTCTATTTTTAGAGTATCTTTTCCTCTCCTTTATGGTGGTGATCCTAGATTTAGATTTAGCATTCTTGTATCGATTTAAAGGAAATTATTTATTTATAGAATATGATCACTATGACGTGATTATTTCTGTAAATTCTGGTGACTGTACTGTAATCATTCAGTGATGTGGAGGCGAATGTGACACCTATTTTATCTTTCTTGGTTTTCTGAAATTGTATAATGTTGACAATTAACAGAACCAAAAATTCAGTCTTGACCAATTCATCGAATTTTAAAGTTAGTTTTTCCAAGAATGACAACAATCCATTAGAATAGTTTTTGTCTTCCTCCTTTGAGGCACTTGGTGCTTCGCTGGTCGTCCTTTGTCCATGTACCCTTCATGGAATGACTTCATCATTGGCAATTACAATGGATGAATCTTGGTACAGAAGAAAGCCATTCAAAATGAGATAAATCAGTTCAAAACTGAGTCCAAGTAAAATACGGGTTGTATGTGTTCGAGTGTTGACTGTTGAGAAAATGTCCATGGATATACAAATATATCAGTACTTAATAGAGCAAGATCTATGCAATAAATTTCATAATAAAAGCGTAAATTATTTTTTAAAGAAATATTAAGTTATTGGGATAAGACTTAATTAAATAAGCCACAGTCGTTACACACATTTATGGCTGAATAAGTAAACACACACACACACACACACACACACAGAGGCTGGAATTTCTTATCTTGACATGGGAAAGCACGCTTTGATCCTTATGTGTTACTATCTGGGTCATG
This sequence comes from Sinohyriopsis cumingii, assembly GCA_028554795.2. Taxonomy (NCBI): domain Eukaryota; kingdom Metazoa; phylum Mollusca; class Bivalvia; order Unionida; family Unionidae; genus Sinohyriopsis; species Sinohyriopsis cumingii. Next base: position 108,504,914 of record CM068824.1, on the reverse strand, counting down.
TTTTAATGAATGCCCCTATTCAGCTTCTTATATTAGATGCCACAAAATGTGTATAGCAAACCTGTACATATATTCACCATAATACTAAATTTTATCTGAGAGTGAACAATGAATTTTTATTTAATGAATTTCTTTTAAATATAAAAGAAAAGACACAGGAGAAACATGCATACAATGACCTTTTTATACAGCGTGTAAGTATTTTATACAGCGTGTAAGTATTGTTCGTTCATTCGTATAACACGTGGATCACAATCATGGGATGAAGGTAGTTTGATATTGAACGTGCTTCATTCAGTACATTGCGACCAGGCTTCAAACACGGATCATTGTTATGGTCAAGGAATTATTTTACAACACAATTATGATATATAAAATGTCCAAATAATGAAGGTCACCGATTGGCTTATAACAATTACCGATATAAATTAACGCAAGAAGCCTACATTTGGGAAAGCTGTATGCAATAGTAGGCTTGAATCTAAAATTATTTTCATTTTATTGCTGTCGCCGCACATGTACTACCCGGTGTAAAAAGGAGAGGTTTTACCTGACAAGATTTTTATTGTTGGCGTCTACAATGGGATTTTTCTCCTAAACGAAACATGCAGCATACAAGTTGTATCCTATTTCAAGTTTCGTCAAGGAGACGACACGTACAGGATCAAATGTGTTATACCAAACTTAAACAGACATATGATTTAAATTTTTTTATTACCACTATGGTATCTCAGAACTGAATAATATTTCTTATGGTTGATACTCCGAATAGCGTCATAATGAGGGGATATATGAATTTAATTAGTTGTAGGTGCCTTGAATTTGCTCCCCTGGACAGTGTTATAGCGAAAGACTACGGTAATTTAATTAATTGTATGTACCTTGTATTTGATTCACTGAACAGCATTATAGTAAGGGGCAACCGGAAATTGATCAGTTGTATATATCTTGTAATTGCTCCCCCGAAGAGCGTATAGAGAGGGACATTGGGAATTTAATTAGTTGTATGTGCATTGTAATGGGTCCCCTGAACAGCGTTACAGTGAGAGACTACTACATCACTGGTGCTATACGCTCCAATTAGTTTTAATAAATAATGAAAAAAGTAGAATTTATAAAAATCCGTTTACCAATTTTAGACTGACAAACACGCATTTCATTAGGAGGTGGAATGGGAACATTGAAGCAACTGTAATTGGCATCACCATGCCTCTGTGTCAGATCTCAGGTAAGTTATTCACCAAGTAACTTGAGCATCGAATGATTGCTTCTGATTGACGCATTTATTCAAGGAATTGGCCAGACGTTGTGGTGATTTCAAGTCTTATGATGACTTTAATCATAAGACTCTCATATAAGAATAATATATATTCTCAATCTTATTATACAGAACACTATCACATAATCCGGGGCCCCGAGTGGCCGAGTGGTCTAAAGCGTTCTTCGTTACGGATCACTGCCATCTCACCTCTGTCTGCGGCGGTTCGAGTCTAAGATTCAGCCAATGTGGGCATGTGAGAAAGCTTGCCAGTAGCTTCTCGTGGGTCGGTGGTTCTTTCCGGGGTTTTCCGGGTTCTTCCTCCACCATTAATACTGGCCGCCATGTATAGCCCATCGTGCTGAAAAATGGCGTTAAACCCTACAACAACTACAACAACAATCACATAATCAGATTTCTGTACATTACACTTCTACAAAGTATACACAAATAGTCAAATACCCATATTAACGAATGGTGCACACTGCAACCATTATACGAAGTTATAATTCAATTCATCATTTGCAAATCTAGAACATCACATGAATAAATGCACGAGGGTACTACGAATTAACCAAATAGCGAATTACAATATTAATTCTTTACATAAACATTGCTCATATCTCAAAATATGCATGTAGATCAAACACTACAAACGAATCAAACCCTACAAATGGTAATTCTACGTACTAACGATTCTAGTAATGAAGTATACATACTGCATATAATTCAAGTACAATTATCTTGCCGTAATAGATTGCGACAATCGAGCGAATAAGTCACTGACCTTTCCGAAGCTCATTTGTAATTCCCAGAATAACAATGTTTTCCGCCAATTTCGAACGACGTCGGAGTAGCTTATAACTTCCTTATGCAATTCCCGCAAGATGGTTTAGCGACTACTGACGGTTAGTTTCAAGAAACTAGATTTAAACTTGCGATTCCAATGGTGGCCACGCATTGCTCAATTCCGAGTGGATGTCGATTCACCCATGGTCTACATAAATAGCAGACATTGCCCCCCCCCCCCGGCAGTCTGTCAAGGGTGGATTTACGACCCCTACGTGATGTTCCTTTGAGCCAAAACCGGCAATTCATGCCACTTACCTGTGAATCACACGCAGCCAAATAAGGCGCCAGTAACATGTTCCTATGGCCATGTTATATACAACTGGCTTCCCACCCGTCTTTTTGATGTCGGCTTACACTCGCAACATTTATGAAGCGAATAATTAGCCTCATGGTCTAGCATATACATGTTGCAATCTGGCTATTGTTCCTTCCTTATAACGTAACACGTGTAAAGGAAACAAAATAATGAGTTTGATTGACGATGCTGTTGGTGGACAACCTTCGTGCATCATAATTTTATTAAGACATTTAATATATAATTAATATAGTTCTTTTTCTTCATCAACCCAGTTTGTTTCTCTGTAATTCAGGAACCTGAAATAATGTTAAAATTAGTATGAAAAAATAAAGAAAAGATAATGAGTTTGGGGAATTTTACACGTAGCATATTTTTGTACAGCTTCTTGTTTTTCAACGTATAATTCATTTGAATTAAATTTACTTTCTCTTTGGACCACTCCGGTGGCTTAGTGGTTAGAACGTCCGCCTTAGACGATGTCGATCGCGGGTTTAAACCCCGGCCGAATCATACCAAGGACTTATAAAAAATGGTACTAACAGCTGCCTCGCTAGGCGCTTAGTATTAAGAGGTCAGTGTAGGCCTGGTGTCAGGATAATGTGAGTGGATGGGACATGATGCTACATGTCTGCAGCATGATGCCTCATGTGCAAGACATCATAGCGATATGACAGAGAGGTTGTTAAAGCTATGTTAAAAATCCATATCACAAACACTCACACACACTTTCTCTATTCTATCACCGTCTTAAGTTTTGAAGTTGTGAGCAATTCAGAGTTAAACCTAATTATTTGAGTCTAGGGAGTTTGATTATGTGAATATTAAGCATCATATTTAATTAACATGGAATCGTGTTACCGAATACACATAGCTTATGATCTCATTGCTGCGCAGGAATTGCCCTTTGAATAGACTCGATAAATTCATTAACTGGACTGGTCAAACGGAAATTCTTACTTTCCTTGAATTCAGATGATCGTTTCTAAATGTCAACATGATCCTTCATATTTCTTTCAACCATATACAATTTGACCTGTGTTAAGAAGCCACCTTGCCGAAGAAGAAAAGGGCGTTTTAAGAGAGTTGGCTGCTCATTTTATCTCAGATCGGTAGGAACTGTAGGGATTTTGCTGATTTAGAAAATTTAGCAGTTATTGTATTTATGTAGCTATCTCTTAATTTGGAATTGATGTCCTTCACATGTTGTCACTGTGCCATATACCTGTCTGATAATATACCTGTCTGATAATATAATTGCGGATTTTGCCGCAATTTGCTGACTTTTTTAGTGTTGACAGATTTACGGATATAGTCTTCATTTAATCCAGTCACAATAATGTGCCTTTGGCAGTTTTGATCATTTACAAATAAGATATGTTAGTTTAATGTAGGATAATGGAGGGAGGAGAAATGTAATTGAAAAAGTACAAAACCGTTGACATCTGACTGTCAGTTTATAGGCGGAGGCAGATGTTGGATGGGATCATTGGGGTACGGAGTGCAGATCAGGCCATCTGGGGTACATATGACCACTAAATTTGTCGCGTGCGAGTGAGTCTGTGAGGCTATGTGGTTACAGTAGGTTCGTTTAGGATAGACGTTACCGGTAATCAGATGTGTGTCATGATATGTAACCTTGATATTCGTTAGAAGGGTGTGTCAAGCAGACGATAATGCCACATGTTATTGACGGTATGGGTAACCCGACCATGCAAGACAACCGCTGATAAGGTAACTCGTAGACAAATATCGAATATGAACCCTTCCCCATGCAAAATACACAAAACAAAACAAACACCCTACCCCCCCCCCCCCCGCAACAAAACAACACCATCTTATACTGGATTAATGCGTGCATGATCGCAGTTCACCTTTTTAGTCTACTTCACCCCACCCCACCCCCACACTTATGTTTGTTAGCTTTGATAGTTGTGATAAAAGCAAACACATATGTGAATGGTTCCTCGAGTTTAAAGTTACAACTCTTACAAGGTCGTAACTATTAAATCTTTCACATTATTATGATGTAGCACCGTAATACACACACACACAGACACACACACACACACACACACACACACACACACACACACACACATATATATATATATATATATATATATATATATATATATATATATATATATATATATATATATATATATATATATATATATATATTAAAATAAATCATTTTAAAGTGCAGTTAAGATTAATCAACATATGCATATATACTCACCATCAAGTAAGTATTTTTTCTTGTCACGTGGTTCGATGTTGTTCAATACAAACTATTAGCACGTACTGTGAAATAGAATGTTTGACAAAACCGCTATCAGGTCGAAGTGGAAAATCTGCCAGATATCTTGAGGATTCAAAGGTCTCGAAGACTGATTAAGGTCTCACTGGATAGTTTCGTATTTGACACCCCCCTAATTTTTAAGGTAGAAGGCATGAACCTAATTATCACAAGCCTAGCATTTATAAGTTCACACATAAGCTAAATCTATAATGTGGTTCAGATTTACTTTGAGTTAGGCTTGAAAATAGGTTGGCTTGTTGGTGACTGCCTGTCACAGTTAGATTTGCATTGGAGATGAAATGCGTAACTTGGGCTGCAAATGAGCTGTCGACTTGGCTTACGTATTTATGTGTGTCTGCTACAGAGGTAAATATCTAAAAATCTAGATGGTTGAGGGGTGATGAAAAGTATGCTAATTTGTTACAGTACTAGTGAATTTTATTCATGCATAAAGCACATACTGATTCTTTTAGCTGCCTTGTCACAGAAAAATATTCAAAATAGCTATTTCTTGTCAAAAATGAATGTAAAATTTAGGGGTTGGTGGCAGTGTTGGTTCAGTATAAAAACCACCAGTTGCATCAGGAATTAACCTGATTACTGCAGTCAAAATCTCACATGTATGCTTTCTACAAAAATCATTAGTTTGTTTTTATTTGTATCTTCAGCGTAAAATTATTCTCATTTTTCTGTAATTGGTCATCGTCGGATGAAAATTCACCAGATAAACTGTCCAGTGAGACCTAAGAGAAACCAGGGTTTATAGTTCAAGGGAGATAAATCTTTCATAACAAACTCATTCTAACAGGCTCTTTATCTACGTTGACCGAGCCATAGGCTCGAGCCCACAATATATTTCAGACAATTGTTGACATCTTTATTCTAGCTGTCAAGGAGCGACTGAAACAGAAAGGGGTGGTGTACTGAGTCTTGCATCTCCAATAAATTAATAACCGTTAACCTGATTGCTTACTAGAGTAACCAACCCCCATACATAAAATGGGATAATACCATTTTTGTTTGGCAACACTATTCAAACAAGCTCATTGAAGCTTTGTTTCATTTGTGTGCAACTGCTGTACGGATAATGTAGATGCGACGGACTCTCTTTGTACAGCTGATGACTCCAGTAACCAGGCCAGGCCCTAGGGCAAGGCGAACGAGGCACCCGATTGGGTCCCGCCCTTCTCCGCAAAGCATTTTCTTTTTTGTTTGTGGGCCTCGCGCCTATCGCATGCTGCCTTGGGCCCCGCACATCCTAGGGCCGGGCCTGCCAGTAACATCCTGTGTTATGATATGTCCATCAAAGGCTCTAAATTTTTTTCCTGAGACGTGTGTGTTTGTATTTGTGTGTGTGTGATTTAGATTTTAACGTAGCTTTAACAAATTTTCAGTCATATCGCTACAATGTATGCAGTATGGCAGTTTATAGTGATGTCTAGCACTGGGGCATTATGCCGCAGACCCGTAGCATCACGTCCCACCCAGCCACATTATCCTGACACCAGGCCCACCAGTCCTAACATTAACCTCGTAATGCTGAGCGCCAAGTGAGGCAGCTGGAAGTAGCATTTCTATAAGTGTTTGGTATGACTCGGCTGGGATTCGAATTCGCGACCTCTCACATTCAAGTCGTACGTTATAACACTTAGGCCACCGTAGCGGTCTTGTTCCTAAGACGTAACGAATAATGGATCCCAATGTGTGGTAAATATATGCGCCGTCAATAGTATGATCTAGTAGATGGGAGAATATTTTATGCAGTAAGTGTAAAATGCATTTTAGATGTCCTCAACGATATTTTAAATAACAGTGTATGGTTGGATGACCGTGTATGTAAAGATCAAAGGAAAAGTAGTCAAAATGTCGCAAAATCTAAGCCAAGAAGACAAACCATTCACCACTCGCGTATTTGCAAAACAGTAGACAAGCAAAGAAACACAAACACAACAAGCTATTGTTGTTGAAAAATAAGGGCCCTGTGTGGCCGAGTGGTCTAAAGTCCTGTCTCTTACTAATCAATGCCATCTCACTTTAAGCTCAGGCTCGGTCTGTGTGTGTATGTGAGAAAACTTGCCAGTAGGTCCTGTGAATCGGTGGCTCTTAGCGGGGTTTTCTCGGGTTCTTTGTCCACCAGTTATACCGGTCGCCATATATAGGCGATCATGTGCTGAAAAATTACGTTAAGCCCATAAGAATAACAACTGTTGAAAAGTGAGACTGAGCACAGCAATTTTATAAATGCATGACGTAATAGAAATGCGTTCAGCGTCCTGTTGCGTTTGACAGTTTCCATAATGTCATTTTCAGCAAATGTTTACATATATACTCTTAAGGTGCTAGTATCTACTTCAAGTTAATGAATAAGTCACCGTCTTTGAAATTTTCACATTTTTTTCTATTACACACAAAGCAGTAAACGTTTCCGTCCTAATTTGGTTACTTTAGGGGCTTTACAGAATTCTGTCAGCTGACAGTCGCTTCACTATAGAAAAGGACTTACATAAATATTTAAGCAGAATTCACTGTGTGAGTGGAAAGAAAAGATATTCTCTCAGTCTCTTCCTAATAAAATTCTGCTTGCAAACATAACCAAAATGAAAATAGTACCACACAAGCACTCCATAACAGAAATCTGCTATAAGCCAAGCAAGGGAGAAGAGTGGTTTTGCAGTTACTTTTTACATAATTCTGTTGACAGACAGATCTGCAAAAAGATTTATTATATAACCAGTCCCTAACACCATTATAATACCGGACAGACCCAATGCAAAATTATCTTACAATCCCTTCCCAACAGAATGACAGACCTATTAATGAGTTATCATAAAATCCCATAGTAAAAATATTTGGAAACAGCAAACAATATAAATTTTTCTGCGATTCATCACATTGCTTGAAAGAACAAAACTCTTGGGTTCTATCACACTGTAGCGCCCTGGGATTATTTTCATAAGTAACGTGCAACGGAATTAAACTTCGAGAAAATTTAGAACAAAAACACTTTTACTTCCACTATCAGATTCAAAAGTACGACCTTTTAATCAAAAGCTATTAAAATTGTTTTAATTATTAGTTACTTGATAGGTTCACACGAGACATAAGCGTTCTAGTCAGTGAAATGTACAAAAGGACAAAGAGGAGATCAAAATAAAGACTGAAACAACAAGGAAAATAATTTATTTTCAAAAATCAAATCATAAAAGAAATAGCTCATTTGTTTTCTCAAAGGCAGCATCTTTAAAAAAAAAAACACGCCCTGCTAAATCAATCAGGCGCAAAACAAAGAAAATGAAGATGGAGGATTACAACAGCACCTCTCTTTATATACAATATAATATCAAAGTGGGACATACAAATGCAAACAAGTTAAATATGAACTTACTTACAACGATGACAACGTTGGGTAATAAGGCGTGGTTTCCAATGACCTAAAACAGAAATTTTGCCATGGATTGACACTGCTAAAGCGAATAGATATCCATACATGTCACTGAACCGCATGTCTATTTGTGGATCATTTCTAGAGAAATCAAGTCCATACAAAAATAATAAATGCTCTCGATGGAATTCAAAACATCACTGATTAAGAAAATACACAATATTTTGTACAAATCATCGAAACTGGTCGTTGCAATCTCATATAATGTAATCGAGAGAATACGGCATTTCTTCTCATAAAGTCAACGACATCTTTCACAGGAGGTAATAAATAAGAATCAAAATATTCAACAACGTGATCATTGTGAAATCATATTACCCACCAACGGGTTTCAAGTCAATGAGTGTCATCCAAGGTGATAACATAAGCTTGAACGTCTTTAGATTTTTGATGACGAAATTAATTTTTAGCGCAAACCTGTGGAAACCATGGAGCCATGGGTCAGAGGGTAATAAATGTCAAAGGTGCTCATTCTTTTCAAAGATAATGCTAAGCAGCGATTTCACACTCGAGTTTTTCTTTAAAGAAGTCTGTCAAGTAAGCCGACGAACGTAAAGTTTGGGTATTCTGGTGCAAGAGAGATTCAATGTGTTTGGTTTCCATTGGGCGGTGGAGATTTCCAATGGTCTTTCAAGGTTTTACACCACTCGTTAAAGATTTTCTCTTCTAAGATAAGTATCCATGATTCTTCTAGATAATCTTCCAACTTTTCTTCTTCATCCATCATTGAACATTTATTGTGTTGCACTTGATTAGGATGATCGATCTGACAGCCATAACAATTTACTCTGGTCAGTAGTGTGATTCTTTCAGCGAGGTGGCGAGCAAAACAGGAGACCAAACATGTTTTTTTTTTGTTCTGGCCATTGTGACACTGTTTTCGTTTATTCTCGCTGTGGTTATGTCTGTGACTGCCGTAGATCCCGTGTTTGATCATTATTATTGTCCATAGTTTCGTGTTCCATGTCTTAATAGCCTAGGATCAATTCTCTCAGACTGTTGACTTCAAGGGTATTGTCGAATTATCCATCCAAATGTTATGTTTACTGTGTCTTCGAGGGTTGTTACAAAGTTACACACGGAGGTTTCCTGGTTTCAAAGGGTGAAAATGTCCCTCGCCTATGCCTTGATCTTGATAAATTAAACCACCACAAACAACATCCTCCTGCATCATCGAGGGAGCAGTTGGTCTCCAATTGTTCTGTCGCTTTAAATATGGTCAAGTAGGATCTCCGATGATTTTTCTTGCAAATATAGTTTCAAAAAGTCTGATGACATGTTGGAACTGGAAAGGATTCTTACCAATAATTATGTTGAGATCAGAATTGCTCATGATGCCAATGAACAAACGTTTAGGCAGTTGGCCTTGGATGTCATGATCAGCGTTCAGAAATAACGGGGAAAGTTTTGACTTCCATTTGTTGTATAGGGTACTTGGATGTACTTCTAGTCAGTCTAAGTGAGGTCGTTTACAGCTTTACGAAAGATCTCCACGAGTCATCAAATGAAACACAACGTTATTTTGATTCAGTCTAGAACATGCATCCACGCCATTGAAAGAAATTGATTGTTGACGACAAGTTTTCTACACCTCCCGGCCGATGTTACTTTTATGTGGCTCCTATAGTAATGATGTTGATGAAGGTGACACGGGATTTATCAGCATGTTTGCACGTTCTTTGACTACAAACCATGATTCGAAACTTCGTGCACAAATTGTCCAACGAAACTGCTCTTTAATGCCACATTTTCCGACTTTGCATGTTCTTTGGTCAGGAAAACTTTCGATATCGTAGAAGTTGTCCATTGTCTTGCTTACACGTTGTAACTGAGGCAAATAAAATGTTCGTTGTAAACGTTTTCCATTCATATTTTCAATTTAGAGATATCGGTGGAGATGGGGATCGGACACATCCACTAACCCATCCATTCGAAAGAAACATTTATGTCATCCAGTTGGGTAAATATCCTTTGTCAATAGTGTATTTCGTTTTTCCGAAGCGAATCAGATCTCTCCTATCAGATACAGGCGTTGCAAAATGTCCTTTGTGGGTAACATAAAATTACTTCATCTTCCAGTAAAATATCATTGAAGATAGCGAGATGAGTTTGAACAGAGTCAGAAACAATCATGTCGTCAACTCTTTCGGTAACAAGCAGGCCGATTGCCACTCTTTGTAACACCACATGATGCATCACAGATAACCTAGGAACAAAAGCTGTTTGTGTATGATGAAGGGATGTAGAGGATACTGTATCCCGCAACTTTAACGATCTGACCTTTCGACAATCACTTTGAGAACAGAGGATGCAGAGTTGGCTTTAAAATTGTGTAATTATGACAGTAAAGGTAATAAAGACACAAAATTTCACACACAAAATAGTATTGTTGTTCTGAACAAGACAGCACAAAATGTCATGTCTTAATTTCAAAAAGTTTATTCTAATTTTATTTCTTTTGATCACAGAAGGATGTTTCAGTGCCATGAAGTGGTGGTAATGGGTAAACGTGTAAACATTCACAAAGCACCTCAGCATGTTGGTATGAATAACGAACGACAACGAATTCTTGTTAAGTGCGACATGTATACTAGGTATAATTGATATTAATCATATATCGCACGAATTGCATCAAAATGACGTTCTCTACCTGCCCTCCCCTCCATGGGGTTGACCAATATTCAGGAAGATTGTAAAACTTATGTTTTGTTTGCATGGTCTGTTTGCCAATGACTCATTTGATTATTTGATGACGTGGCGTATTTTTTTTTTAATGAATTATACACATAAATAACACTAAAATACTAAACATGTTCAAAATGTAATTCTCTTGAATAGTTTAATTTAGTGTTTAATTAAATGTCATTTCCACATAACTGTCCATCTCTATAATAGGCATGATTTGAATTGTGAATTCCTTCATAGCTTGTTGAGGGTTTAGGACCAAGCTGTCCTTTACAGTAATCTAATTTGTAATTTGTCACCCCTCCGGATTTCACCTATAAACTTGTTTTGGCCAACACCCGTAAAATGTAATAGGTAATCATTACCTGTTTGCCCCCCTCCACTCCCCCCCCCAAAAAAAATAAATAAATTCTGCGGGTGTCCCTGGCCAATATACCAGTAACAAATTTTAATTTCCAATAAACGTCAAATCAGCCCTTCCATTGTTAAATTTCTATAATCGCCATACCATTCCATTTACCGCATAACGTTGATCCATAACTACTCATTCGCAATACTACTTTGGGACTTGCATGAATCTACTATTTGATATACGAATCAGCCTTTGTAACATATAATGTTGTTGAACACCGACTAAACTTCTAATAGCGCGTGCCAGGCAACATTCAATGGCTTCACAAGCCTCAGACTGGCACAGACCTTGTGTTAAATTCAATGACCGCCATGCCACCATATAATATTAATTATGATAACCACAATACATAACCCCAATGATAATTTATGCTAACCGCCATGCCAGCCAATCCAGTGTTAAAATCCTGTAGGACACACGGTGCTAATTGTATGGAAGAACTGTGAACCAGTCTGGAAATGGGTGAAAAAGCAATAGAGTATATACGGGATTGGTGGTCCATAATTGGTTCATAATGAAAAGTAAAAGTTTAGTAAAAATATCTTTTGAGAGCTTATCTTATCTGTAATTTAAAAAAAAACGTACACAAGATTCTATTGGTGCAATTTTAGTGTTTTTTACACACTTGACTTAGGAGCACTCAATGAAAGTAGCACCCGATTCATTTGGTGCAGAATCGATAACAGGTGTTTCATGCACATGTAGATGAAAAAAAAGCTGCGGCTCATACGGTGTTCTCCACACAGAAACTTGCACCAAGGATAGTTGTGCATGGAGAAATATAGGTCTAATCATCAGCACCCAGACATTTTAAGTTATTTAATTTTGAATATGATGATGTTTCCATATGAATACTATAGGAGTTGAATTAGTACCGTGAGTCCTGTAATCGCCATGCCTGTCAAACCTATCGCCATAGTGGCCCCCATAACTACTCATTCGCAATGCCACTTGTTGAGTTACAGGAAATTAATCATTAATCTATGAATCAGCTTCTGTAACATGTATAGTCTTGCTCAGCGTTAAATAAACAGCTAATGATTTTGATCCAGATAAAGTGTCACACGATACTCTCATAGTAAAAGGTCTAGGCGTTTTGTTTTACCTGCCATTGGATGATAACAGTAGAGCCTGATTTGCCAATGCATCCTTTCACCACAGATCTAGGGCTATTGTGATTGATGATGTGCATTATCCAACATTTAAATACATTTATAATGCGTACGGTTTCCTTGTGTTATACATTAAATGGCAACCTGCCAGACCGACAGTTGCATGTTAGACATAATTGTGAAGCGTATACAATATTTAGTTAGACGATAATTGTGCTCCGTGCAAGATTTAACAGACTTGTTTATGTTTTCCGAGGGAAATTCCGTTATTAGTCATCATATTTTTGCCTAAAATGAAACTAATATGAGAAATAACCGAGAAGAATGTAACAGTGACTAGGAGGTAAGTACTGTCTTTCGCAGTAGCAGTAGTATTAGTAGTTGTAATAGTAGTAGTAATAGTAGTATCAGTATCAGGTTAATTCTCTGTGGACACTGATGTCGGGGATATTTCCGGTACATCAGGAGTATAGCAGTGAAAAGAGCTCAAACTACTTAACAAAATTTACAAGTATAGATATCATGGGCGCCCACACATAGGGGCAAGGGTTGGTGGTGCTTTAAACAGATACACTTTTACAAGTATATACATGCAATTTGAGAATGGATTTCGACCAGATACAATTTTACAAATAAAAGTTGAATGTGCACGTTATCTAACTGATCAGCTTGAACTCTTATATCTTAAAGGAAAAACGATGCTCTATGGAGTGTTTTGTTTTTAAAAGTGCATTTGATGTGATGTGATGTGATTTTGGATTTTTAACGTAGCTTTAACAATTTTTCAGTCATATCGCTACGATGTCTGCAATGTGGCAGTTTATAGGGGCATCATGCCGCAGACATGTATCATGATGTCCCACCCAGTCACATTATCCTGACACCAGGCCGACCAGTCCTAACACTAACCTCATAATGCTGAGCACCAAGCGAGGTAGCTGTTAGTACGATTTTTGTAAGTCTTTGGTATGACTCGGCCGGAGATCGAACCTTATTTCGAGTAAGTTTACATCTGGATGGAAGTTTGAGTAGACCAGTTTAAACATTCACCATGTAGACTAAATATTCTCTAAGTAGAATCTGAAGATAAACCTAGCCTAACTGTAAATAAGACTAACTTTGAATTCTACATGAACTTGTTTACTACTTACATGAACATGTTGTTTACAACTTACAATCATGGAGAAAAGTTACCCACACATTATAAATTAAATATACATAACAATACTTAACAAGACTAGACAGCAGTAATACTAATTTGAGTCTTCAAAAAGTGATATTAATAACCCATAACACGCTGGCGTCATATCTGAATACTCGACGGTTGATAATATATTCACACTATACACTTTAATAAACAAATCTCTGAGGAAAGACCGGTGGAGATTTCAGACCTTTGTATGGGTTTTGAAAATACGTTTGAATAACAATGCTACTACTACTACTACTAATTATTATTATTATTATTATTATTGTTGTTGTTGTTGTTGTTGTTTTTTTTTTGTAGGCCACGATTCCAGAAACACGTATACGAGGTACATCATTTCAAGGTATACATGGCATTACATAACTCTTTGCATACGTCATAAACTTAATTCACGAATCTTCATGCATGTGTTTGTTCTCAAGTGACATAATTTCCATAGCTGCCTTGTTTAATGTCTGACTGATATATAATAATGCGTCATTTGAATTTTACTTTGTATTCTAGGGAGATAGGTTATTTGTTAATTTTACCGAACTTGTCGGAGTTTCTTTTCTGTTACATAGTTTACGACTGTAGAGTTCTAACGACGATGTATTGTGAGATTATGCAAATTGAGTAAACGTTCATGATAATTTAGTTGACAAATACGCTTCTTACGTAACGGCAGTCAGTTTTTAATAGAGGACAGCGATATTGCAAATCATTTTGCAGAGTAAAAATCGACACACGTTATGAACGTATATTGTCAAGCACTGTTACACACACTCTGGCGTCCAACAATAATTAAAGGTATTTATCCAATGCTTACACAACCATTTTGAACGCAGTTTGATGATTGTAAATATGATCATCACAGCCATCAATAGGGCTGTAACTGTGGTTCCCGCTGAGAGCCACCGTATATAGCTAGGACGACCACAAATCTCTGCATGTGCTAGCATTTGGTTCCAACGAGTATCTTGTAGAGACAAAGTGTGAATGTTATTCGTGCTATCACTGTATTCCAAATACGATTATGCTAAGCCTTTTTCGTTCAAAACGTAAGCTTTGTTCCTATGAAATTACATGTATATGCACTGACGCATTGCAGTTGAAAAGACTCATGTAAAATTTTCTTTGAAAGTAGAAAAGATCGTATCATTCTTTGAATGACATCTTATTTTTGCAGCATCTGAGGAGGGGGCAGTGATGGACCCAGAAGACAAAAGATCATTACGTAAAAGCCGCGTGGCTTTGGTTGAAGACTTGGAACCCCAAACAGTACTGGGCTACCTGGTAGAAGATGGAATTCTGACTGAAAATGATGTCGAATCGATATCTAATGGCAAAACGAGGAAGGAAAGGTGTCATCTTCTGTTATCAGTACTTCCGAAGAGAGGTCCGTCTGCATACGGATCTTTCCAACGGGCTCTGAGAGCGAAAAATATGTTCCCTCATCTGGACACATTACTCAGAATCAACAGACAACATTACACAAGGACTTCTGCAGAGACATCATGTCTCCAGGGAGAAAATGGGATGAAAGTTGCAGATTGTGAGAAAGATGTTGTAGCGACTACAGGAAGTGAACAAAATGTCGAAAACGTCATGGTTACGAACACTCGACGTGGAAAAGATTACGGCGAAAGTCATGTTAAGAATGTAGAAAAAGGACGAAATGTTTGTTGTAAGTGTAGACCCTTCGTCCCGAGATATAGGAAAAAGTCACAGGTATCACGAATTTGCAGACGACATTGCTGTCTGCTGCTTGAAAACATTGAACCAATCGATATCCTTGACCTTCATTTTCAAGAACAAATTCTCAGCGATGACGATTGTGAGAGAATTAGAGGGGGGTCTACCCGTAAGGAGAGATGCAAGACATTCCTGCACTGTCTTGCTAACAGTCATGACGATCGTGTTGTATCCGTGTTGAAACTTTCTCTAAAGAAAAAGTACAGTTACATCGTGGATACAATCAATGAAAATACAAATATATTTGAACAGTGCCACAATAATGTACAAATGCTCGAAAATACGGATCACAATATCATTCAAAAGCAATACTTAAACGTTCCAAATATAGATTTCTCTACAAGACCGACCACTAAACAACCGACGGAGTGGAGCCAAGATGAAATCGATGGCGCAAAACCTGTTTCGATTACAGATGGGTGTGGACAATTGAAAGCCCAACATGACATTGGAGACAACAGGAAGAATAGTGCATTCCTTGATACAGCAGTATATACTGACACTGACGAGGAGGACATTGTCCCCAAATTATGCAAAAGGTCGAGCAAAACGCGTCAAAATACACAACTTTCCACACATTGCAGCCATCACCAAGATATGGTATTAATTACCAATGACAGCTTAGTGTCTGATGCTATTACAATCCAGCCTGGAGCCATTACTCCGTATGAATTACCGAGCAGGCGACTTGTGGTGACCTTTAATTTTCTCAGCACTCAAATAAACCAGGGAAATTTTAAAAAATTTGAATCTCTTTCCTCAGCTCTCCATATGAAATATCACCAGGAACCTAATATGCTTTGCCTATTGGGATATTTCAATGCTAGCACGGAACTGTTTAAAACAAACATCAGTTCTGCCAAGAAACATATTGACTCTGCACTCGAGATTGCCCCACGAACGAGTAATCCTAAATACTTCACTCTAGAATTGTTCACCGTGAAAACGCGAATTTATATCATGAGAAAGAAAATGGAAAAGCTACAAGAATTAATGGATGATGCTAAGATGATTATCGAGGCCGATCCTGTCGGGTGCACGGGCCGGGCTGCGGGGTGGCTGTACCTGAATGAGTCCCGCAGCATCATGATCCAGACGGGAATCCTTAACTTTCGAAAGAAACGGTCCTTTGACACATATACCTGGTTACATGAAAAGGCGAAAACGAGTTTAAGGAAAGCTTTAACAAATTTTCAAGAAGATGGCGGTAAGGATGGTCCCTTTGGATTTGGTTATGCTCTTTGTCTTTTAG
This sequence comes from Sinohyriopsis cumingii, assembly GCA_028554795.2. Lineage (NCBI taxonomy): Eukaryota > Metazoa > Mollusca > Bivalvia > Unionida > Unionidae > Sinohyriopsis > Sinohyriopsis cumingii. The sequence goes on along the minus strand of CM068824.1, from coordinate 108,488,360 downwards.
TTATTCTGTTGTTACGTTGTGGTGAAAATGGATTAACCATGGGTGTGTTGAGCCCACCAGAAGAGGACGTGAAACAAGCTGGTGACTTGCTCCGACAGCTTGAAAATTCAGAAATTCCCATACCGAAAATCTTAGAAGTTGACTATTACGTTGCGAAATCCGATTACCAGTTTCGAAGAGGAAATACTATCAGAGCCTTTGAGCATGCCCAGCGTGCCCACGATTTAGCTATTGAATTGAACATGCAAGAAATCGTGCAACATGCATATAACAGACTAGTCTTTCTCAGAGCGAAGAAAGCACCTCTCTTAATAAGGGAGTTAAACGAAGAAGAATCTGACGGGATTGTATCTAAATAATCCTTCAGTACATATCCTAAAAAAACTAGTTATAAATATAATACCTACCTAACTATTCTACCTACTCGAGATAAACAATTCTCCTTTTGGGTGTTATGTAAATTGCAGAGTCACTTCAGAGCACAATATATATATATATATATATATATATATATATATATATATATATATATATATATATATATATATATATATATATATATATATATATATATATATATATATATATATATATATATGGCGCGATGTATATTATGAAAGCCCACGCACATGCAATGACTATGGCTCGATTGTATAGAAATCATTACATGTGAAACCTGAAAACATATTGTTAGTGACCTTTTTTGACATCTATAGGTGATGGTAAAGTAAAAAACAAACAATAAACAAAAATACCTGAAAGAGGACACTTTTCTTTTTCTCTTTCTCACGAAGACCAGAATATAAAAACATTTAGACCGTTGGGATTACTGAATCATAAGTTTCTATAGCATGTCAGACGTAAGGAATTTATTTAGAAATTGTGAAAATTCAGAGAAATACAGTGTGGATTTCGAAATCATTAGACTAGACACTTGTTTGCATTAGTATGTGCATATTGCTTTCTGTGTAGAATAGGACAACAACTAGACATATGTATGTATGTATGGTCAAACGCATATGAATTTCGATCTACATCTTAAGATTTTGTCACGTGTTTGTTATAATTAAATCCACTTGTTAGGATGAATGAGGAGAGTCGCGGTTACTCGGTAGTTAGCGTGCTTCATTCGCAAGCCAAACATCGCAGGTTCAAATCCTGTCCAATGCAGCAGGTCGAGTGTGTGGGGATGCTTTGGGGGTGTTTGAAGTGCCCACCTTTCTTTACCTAACTGGTGCCCATAAAAAAAATAAAAAAATTGTTCATTTTGCTCTTGTGCATCCACATGAGTTCCAGGGGCATGGTAGGACAGATGGCCATGGCCACGAAAGTTATTGGGAATTTTGTCTTATTTTTTTTTTGTTTTATAACAATTGTAGATAGTTAAGAACACTAGTATGGAAAGATGGGGTTAGTATACATCCTTGGTTTTTTATCCGTGTTTATTATGTCTGTCCCAGTGTTTGTCTGTCTCTCAGTAAACTCTAAAAATCCAGTTTTCTTTTTAGTTTATCTCTGTTATTGTTTTCTTTTAAAGTTATTCCTAAACAAATGAAAACAAATCCGTCAGGTATAGTAGCAGCAAACAAGGATTGCTTCTCTTGAAAAAGCAGTTGCTCGCGTTTGGACACCATGACTGAGAGAACTGGGCTGAGGCAACCGGAGAGATATAAGAAAAGGAAGATTAGAAAATTAGCTAGATTTCTCTGTCGTATGAGTGAGAAATTAAAACACCATACACAATAACAGATGATATGTTTTATGGGGCTCCGAGTGGCCGAGTGGTCTAAAGCGCTCTCCGTCACGGATCACTGCCATCTCACCTCTGTCTGCGTGGGTTCGAGTCTCGGAATCGACCAATGCGGGAATGTGATAAAGCTTGCCAGTAGCTTCTCGAGGGTCGGTGGTTCCTTCCGGGGATTTCCCGGGTTCTTCCTCCACCATTAATACTGGTCGCCATATATAGCCTATCGTGTGCTGAAAAATGGCGTTAAACCCTACAACAACAACAATGATATGTTTTTAGTAACAACTATTAACAAACTGCTCTGTAATTATTATTTGCCTAATAAAATCTATCTATCTATCTATCTATCTATCTATGTGTTATTCAGATAAATCAGCCCCCCCCCCCCAACCTGTAATAACACTGATGGACAGTTTGAGGTCTGAGCTCACCTTTTTACAAATTCATGCTTTTGACGTGGACGGATCTTTTTTGCAACACATTCGTGTACATTTTAGACTCCGTTATTTCTCGCGGAGTTGCGATCGGTTGAAGTGCCTCTTTGGCGGTATATAGAGGATCGTTCCGGCTCAAAACCTAGGTTCGACAATATGTACGTCCACGAGGAATACACAGCCCTATCTCTGTCACCATCCCGAAGTTCATGGCTAGATCCGACTATTCAGTTCGGCCTAGCAACCAATCAGATGCAACTTTGGGTCCTTATTTAATTAGGAAGTTTATGGTTCTATGGTCATTTGGTTTGTCAGCAGCGTCTTTGGATTTTTCGAATGATTACAATGCGAACATAAGAAGGAATCATCTATAAACAGTAAGTAAGACTATATAAAACTACCGATTATAGTGGATTCCATGGAAGATGCGTGATCAAAATAAAAGGCAAAAATAAAAAATGAAAGCATAATATTTAAAAAAAATGGCAGATAACATTTATGATCTGACGAACTGAAAATTTCAAAGGCGTCAAACTGCATGATTCTATGAAGTGATGAGATTATACCTCAAACCGTCCATCAATCTTAGTTCATGTTTTGGGGCTTATTTATCGGACTATGCGAATTTACGGAAAACAATTGGCAAGTGTTCAAGAAGATGGTGCATAGGATAGTATCTCGTCATAAGAGAATTAAATGAAGAATATGCTAATTAAACAATACAGATCTTAGAAAGGGCTGGTTCTCAGTATGATAATTATCTATCCGATGTACCTACACGATATAAATATTCATGTTATTGCAAAACATAGCATGCAGAGTTTTTTTTTAAAGCATACTCTGTATACATGCTTGCCATTTACTTACATCTGATTCTTGCTTTTCTCAATTCCACATCTACGTAGGTGAAATTAAATTTTATTCCAATGAATCTCTATATCGAAAAGGAACATACATATACAAGTTTACAGGGTTGAATACATTGTCAAAAGCCTCACAAATACAGGGTTTATGGCTCCAGTTAAAGGAAAAATGAATGCATGTGATCTCTTGAAAGCGAGACATTAAATAATGCGAAAGAATACCAAAATACATCAGCACCAGGCAGTTGAGATCACTAAGTTCATGCAGCATGTCAAATGTATAGATTTTACTTCTAATTTGCTTTTGGGGACAATTCAGTCTGCATATGAATTCCAAATAGCATGGTAAGGTTTTGACACGTACAGCTTAAACTTATAATCCACTTGCTACGACGAATAAGGAGAGCCGTGGCTGCTCAGTATTTAGTGCTGCTTCCCTATCACAACACGGTACCACCCTTCGGCGTAAAAGGGACAATATCCACGAAACAAAGACCAATCAGAGCAGAGGCGTTTACCTAGTAAGAAGAATGCGATAGAGAAACAAATATAATGTGCCATTGCAAACAAAGTAGAATAAAGACAAATGTCATGATGTGCCCTGCGAGCAGAGTGATGCCGTGTCATGCAACCAGATTGTTGCAGCACGACTTACAGCACCATCACAATCGATGCCCTTAACTCGGCCATCTACGAATATCTCCTATGCACTCACAAGTCACTCTTTACGCCCCTAACTCATTGAGAATTACGAATAAAAGAAGAATACGAGTTTGTTGTGGGTTTGCCTGATTATAGCAATTTTACCGGTCGACTCATTTAAAGGGAAATGGTCCAAATATCTGGATGAAACCACTCCAGAATCTTTCAAGATATAGGATTTGTCTACTTAGGTCAAGGAGACCAAGTACAGTGTTTCAATTGGGGTGTGAAATTCCACGAATGGAGCATCAAGATTCGGCTAACTTGAGCATGCCATATGGTATCCGGTCTGTCACTAACTTCCCGTTTTCAGTCTAGATTATTATCGCCATAGATACTTGAGATGATTCGTATTTACATTTGAAGCTGTGAGAACGCATTTAAAGATGCTTTTAGATTCAACTGAAAAGCAAATCTCAATGCATTCTTGTCACGTTATAAGTAAGGAACAATAGCCAGATTGTAACATGTATATGCTAGACCCTGAGGCTAATTATTCGCTTCATAAATGTTGCGAGGTAAGCCGACATCAAAAAGACGGAGGGGAAGCCAGTTGTGTATAACATGGCCATAGGAACATGTTACTGGCGCCTTATTCGGCGGCGTGCAATTCATAGGTAAGTGGCAGGAATTGCCGGTTTGGACTCAAAAGAACATCAAGTGAGGGTCGTAAATCCACCCTTGACATACTGCCGGGGAGGGGACAATGTCTGCTAATTATGTAGACCACGGGTGAATCGACATCCACTCGGGATTGAGCAAGGCGTGGCCACTATTGGAATCGCAAGTTTAAATCGAGTGTTTTGAAACTAAACGTCAGTAGTCGCTAAACCATCTTGCGGGAATTACATAAAGAAGTTCTAAGTTACTCCGACGTCATTCGAAATTGGCAGGAAACATTGTTATTCTGGGAATTACAAATGAGCTTCGGAAAGGTCAGTGACTTATTTGCTCGAGTGTCGCAATCTATTACGGCGAGGTAATTGTACTTTAATTATGTGCAGTATGTATACTTCATTACTAGTATCGTTAGTACGTAGAATTACCATTTGTAGGATTTGATTCATTCGTAGTGTTTGATCTCCATACTACATTTTGAGATATGAGCAATGTTTATGTAAAGAATCACCATTGTAATTCGCTATTTGGTTAATTCGTAGTAACCTCGTGCATTTATTCATATGATATTCTAGATTTGCAAATGTTGAATTGAATTATAACTTCGTATAATGGTTGCAGTGTGCAACATTAGTTAATATGAGTATTTGACTATTTGTACATACTTTGTAGGAGTATAATGTGTAAGGATATATCAGCGCATGGATATGTGGATATCTGTGTACAATTTGTAGAAGTGTAATGTACAGAAATGCGTCTGATTACGTGATATTGTTCTGCATAATAAGATTGAGAATCTATATATACCGATGTGATGAAATCCACTGATATATGCATGATAAGCAGTTGATACCGTGTATACCATACCGGAAAGTATGGGTATTTCGATGTGCACGAATGCGTGACCAAAGAAGGTGATGGCTTATCTGACGAGAGATTGTTGCTTAGTGTGAGGCTAGATAGCTAGGGGAAAATACTAATGTCGTTTTGTGTGTTTGGACAGGAAGATTTAGGGACCGGAGGAGCTGTAGGAGACAGAGAAGGGAAATACCCTGGTACAGTTGGTCCCGAGTCTCTGGAGAGAAGGAGGGAACGGATGTGAAAGGCTGAAGGAAGTGGGCGTTGGACTGAAGGGGTACTGGATACCAGTCAAGAAATACTACAGATCAAGAGATGAGTAGAAACACAGGACAGGAAGAAAATCTATCACACTAAGTCAGATGATGAAATAGGCCGTCACTTGGTCGAGTGAAAGATGAGTGATAGGGTTTTGAATATTGAATTTCAATTGAGGAAGGATTATCTGTAATTGAATGACATTAAATTTGTTGCTTATTTGAATTTCACCTTTTGTGTTTTCAGTAATTTAACTGTCGGCATCGCTGACTGGGGGCTCGGAGCTTTGCATCTCTATCACTACTTCAATTTCTAACAAAAACGAGCCAGGGTGGGTTTTCTGTAATAATTAAAGATAATACTGGGAGCATCCCACCCGAACCTAAGGTAGTCAACGACAAGGCCCCTTTACAATTCTCAACTGTATTAGATATTTAAACCATTGGTACTTGAATGCCAAACAATACTGAATGCATTGAAATTGTTAAAATTGTCAGGCATGCAGTAACTCAGACTTTGGATGCTAATGCGTCAACAGCGATGCAGTAATAAACCAATTTTCGTGGCAGGATTTCGATGAAATAGTTCAAAAGTGCCTGGATTGCTAAGTATTTTAATGAAAGTATTGGCCGAAAACGAGATTCTTCTGCGAAGTGTTGTGTGTGGGGGTTATCACCTTTGTTCTAGGATAAGGTGTAATATTGGACTTCTTTTTGCGCATGCATGACTATCCCATCGAAAAGATATTAATGTGAATGGCTAGTTTGCAGGAGCACATTCTAAATCTACAAGTTCATGCATGTATCACTGCATTTTATGTGTTCAAGAGAAATTCAAACTAAAAATAGTTACCGACTTTTAGATTATTGCTATTTATATAATACAACAGCATTGCTTCTTTGAAAAGAATGTGACTGACACTCAATACGGGTACAACGTTCAAGATGTCAAGACTTCTTCTATGAGCGTGACACCGATTTCAGTGATAATGGACAGTTTTGTAGAACTAACTTAGGGTCTAATTGTATGCTTTTTGATCAGCTGAAGAGAGAACGAAACGTTAAAAGACTATCCATTTTACATCACATTCAATGTGATAAGTCAGTGAAATGATCCAAACCTTAATGGATTACACTGGTCAACAGTGAAATCATTACTGACTTGAAAAGGCCCTAATCTGTAGTATTTTGGTGTGCCGAACACGAATATAACCGTGAAAAATTTGTATTGGCTCTCGTTTTGAAGATATTCATATACCTCATTTTCTATGTTTCACTGTGTAAATTTCTCCAGTAGGACTGCAGCAACATCCGGAATAATGATGTAACATTGCATAATACCATCATGCTCACATCATCCACAGTTGATTGCATCATTTTCTGATGCAATGCAATACTAATGCCATGCGGCTGCTGAAGTAAGTTGACGTCAGCAGAGTACTATACATGTGTAGGCCTATTATACTAATGCCAGGCGGCTGCTGAAGCTGACGTAAGCAGTGTACTATATAAAGCCCAATCAGATAGGTTCAGCATTTAAAATATTTTAGACGTTGTGCGAGACAGTTCAAGCTACTGTTACATAAAACTTATTATTTTATCCATTTACGTACAATAAAGAACAGTAATGCCTCGAAAGTGTGTTAATACCGCGGACAATTTTTGCTATATTTGTGGGGAAGTGACATTTGCCAACCAGAAGAAAAGTATCAATTCTCAAGTGAAGAAGGCATATCATCTTTACTTCGGATGCAAGGTTGGTGACCAAGACAAGCCTTGGGCTCCGCATATATGCTGTGCTACATGTACAACACAGCTTTCACAGTGGTTGAATTGCAAAAGGTCATCAATGCCGTTTGCAGTCCCAATGGTGTGGAGACAGCCAAGCAACCACCTAAATGACTGTTACTTCTGCTTGGTTCCTCCTCTTTCCGGCGGAATAACGAAGCGAAAGAAGTCGAGAATAGTCTACCCAAACATTCCGTCTGCATTGAGACCAGTTCCACATGGTGAGGGACTTCCTATTCCAGAACCTCCAGCAGAATATTCTCTTGATTCATCTGACGAAGACAAAGGTGAGTCGACCTGTTCTTCTCTTGGTCCATCAGCATGCAGTGATCCAGATTTTCACTGTGGTGCATCATCAACCCCACACAGAATAACACAGGAAGAACTAAATGACCTGATTCGTGATTTGGACTTATCAAAGAACAAGGCAGAATTGCTAGGATCAAGACTCCAACAATGGAATCTTCTAGAAGAAGATGTCACAATTACTGCATATCGAAAGCGCCACCAGCAATTGGAGCCTTTCTTCAGAAAGGAAAGTAATCTGATATTCTGTTCCGATATTGAGGGCCTCATGAATGCTTTAAAAATCACTCATGACCCACAAGAATGGAGACTATTTGTGGACTCTTCGAAACTGAGTCTCAAGGCTGTGCTTTTGCACAATGGAAACATTCTTCCATCTATTCCAGTAGCGTATGCTGTCCACATGAAAGAGACATACGATAACTTAAGGCAGCTACTGAATTCCATTGAGTATAACAAGTACAGCTGGCACCTCTGTGGTGATTTGAAGGTAGTTGCCCTTTTAATGGGACTGCAGCAAGGATAAACAAAATACATGTGTTTCTTATGCGAGTGGGATAGCCGAGCAAGGGAAATGCACTACATGAGGAAGGAATGGACTCACAGGCAGAATGTAGCCATTGGAGAGAAGAATATCCAACACCCAGCTCTGGTTGAGGCTCAGAAAATCTTGCTACCACCCCTTCACATCAAACTAGGTTTGATGAAGAACTTCGTGAAAGCCATTGACCGGACTTTGCCAGCATTCCGATACCTGCATGAAAAATTCCCTCGACTCAGCGAAGCAAAGATTAAAGAGGGAGTTTTTGTGGGTCCTCAGATTCGAGAGCTTTTCAAAGATGACCGGTTCAACAACTTGCTGGAAGGTGACGCGAAACAAGCATGGAATGCTTTTCGCCTAGTTTCTACAAACTTCCTCGGAAATGTTAGGGCAGAAAACTATAAGGAACTAGTAGAAGACATGTTGATGAAGTATAAGAAACTTGGCTGCAATATGTCTCTAAAGATTCACTTCCTTCATTCCCATTTGGATTTCTTTCCTAGCAACTGTGGTATTGTTAGTGATGAACACGGCGAACGTTTTCATCAAGATATCGCAACAATGGAACAAAGATACCAGGGAAAATGGTCCACTACAATGCTGGCTGACTACTGCTGGACACTCCTCAGAGATGCTCCCGAACAGCTGTACAAGAGACAGGCGAAGAAATCTAAGATGTAGTCAATGACTTGATTTTTTATAGGTAGGCTAGTACAGTTGACCTTTTACTATTGGAATGCATTTCGTTATGTAAACATTAATTTCTTGCAGATTACAAAAAAACTAGAGCCAATTTTGCAATTTGACTGTCATATTCGTGTTCAGCACATAAAAATTGATAAGAATTGACTAATTTTATTTCAGTAACATGACTTTTGTAAAAATTTGTTGTCCAGTGTTACCAACTGCTTTTAAATGAACTCATTCCTTTTGAAAATCGGACGACATTTCGTGTTGTTACCTGTAGATTCTTGTATGTAAACGTATCAACATTCATCCAAAGACATGGGCACCAAAACGTCCTATGTACATGAGAAACCCACTGTGTTAAAAGTAATGCTCTTAGCGATGAGTACTACTTCTCCATTTCAAGAAGGAGTAGTCGGACATTAACCACTCTTCATACTTACCAAGAGGTGTATTTGGATATCTGGTTATACGAACAGATTTACCACTGGAATGATGTAATTGACTGGGCCAGTATTGGATTCTACACCTGGAAACAAAAGGCGGTTGCTTATGTCAAAGACGTGGTTGTCTGACCTGTCACAAAAAAGAAACAAATGAGAACTTTAAAAAAAAATTAAAATGTTGTCTTGCTGTATTACTATGAAGAAGAAACAAAGACTAAATATGTTTACTTTTCTCTATGAACTGTCTTATGTTCTTTGCAATTGTCTCAGAATTATTAAAATCACTAGAGCTTTATTACTGTATCGTCCGTACTCATAATGACTGACGAAATGTGATATTGTCAAGGTTCTCAGGCATTATATTTTTGCCATGTTGATTGCTCTACCAATCGATTTCTATTTAGTCATCATTTACGGTATGATTTTACAAAGAGAAGCAATCAGTTCATGTGAAGTTATGCCATCTCTTGGACATGTAGATTGTTGGCAAAACTGAATTTTTCAAATGAGGGATTGATCACAAGGCACTTTTGTTCGATCGATCTCTTTGACATGATGTTACAAAGAAGAGTAATCGCTATATGGAATAGTTGGGAGAAGAAGAAGAAATAAAGGTTTGGGTTACACGAAAGGTACATTATCGCTACACTATTTTGATTTCATTACCCTTATTTTATTTCAATAAACAATTACGAACACCATGGCTGATTCTATGCTTATGACGATGCCACTCAAAGGTCTTATGAGTATTTTACTAATTGTTATTAAATATTCCACTCCAGAATTATTTTAGATTTTGTACGATTTGTTTCACGATAATTATCAAGATGGTCTAATAATTTACACCTCACTATTCACTTCCATTTTTTTCTAAATGTATTCAACACAACTTCCCTTCGATCCCATCCTCTTGCCAAATTTATTCGTACACTGTCTGCACTAGTGCATTCACATTTGTTGGTCTCGAAGAAGTTCTACAGTCGTGTACTTTGACAGTACATCAATTTCGACAAGGATTCAATCACATTCCTCGTGAAAGGCGACGTTGTTTTGCAAAGCATAAGATGAGCCCTAATGCCGTAGACTGAGCTAAAAACAAAATTCACAAAAAGAACAATGCAAATAAAAAGACAGAGACGAAAGTGGCAGTCTGTTCACACGCCACATCCTCTTCTGCTAAGAAGAAAACCGTAACGACCAATTTATCCTCAAGAACAAGGGGAACTGCATTCTAGAACACGCACGTACTGACGGAAACCTCGACCGGTATTTCACCACACCGACAATTGCTACCGTCTCCTCCTCTTCTGTACTAGTGATGATGTCAGCTAAATTTGATGTGAGCCAAGTATTATTATATCTGATGAAGAAATTAAATTCCATCTCTAAAGAGACTGCTACTTCTCCGTTCTCGTTATCTTCCGTTCTGACTGATGCTGCGGATATAACGATTGATCCCTTAAGACAAAAATGCAAGACATAGCATGAATACTACAAAGCTGACAATCCAAACAAGAACGGACACGATTTAGTTCTCTGACAACACATTGCCGTCAGGTGGTACCCAAAGTCAAGTTGGTACGACGTACGACAACCACTTGAGATGAATCCTAATGCAGCAGAAGAAGTACTGAACAAGAATCACGTTAGTTCTTCTAAAAAGGATTTCTTCTTCCAAGAGTATCCAGTTACAGCATCGACATCAATAAATGTCTACAAAAATAAAAGGAAAGAAAAAGTTATATCCTTCCTCATTTAGGTAAACATTGGGATTTTTGTCTATACTTACCAAAGACAATGCCCTATGCGACAGAAAAAGAAATCATTCAAAAAGCACCCATTTGAGTATTATTTTAATATATCGAACGGAAAGGTTCATTTTACTGAAACAGTCAGATAGCGATTAGATGATATCGTCACATTCTTTGAAAACTTGTTAGAAAGAAACTTCCAGTCAATCAAAATAAAAGGTGATCGTTCAAGGAGGATGATTTCTTCTTATACTGGTAGATATTCTTGTTAAAAGCCTATATTCTCTTGTTAGGATTGGTCGCTGGATCTCTTTCATGAAGACTGAATGATCAACATACAAAGACAGACCTTTCAAGATCTTCACACTCGTACACCTGGACTTTATGGAAGGTCGAACATTGACTTTGGACAAGATTGCCAAACCTAACGTGAATGATTTCAGGAATGTCATTAAATCTGACTCCCCGCCAAATTACCCCACACAACAGAAGCTACCAAAAACGACATATAGAGGCACTGCGATGGAGATGAAAGAGAAAGGCGAATAATTCAAAGAGTTTTAAATATACCTGCTCAAACACCCAAGTTGGCACATCGCACATCGCACATCAAGTACTGGCTGGATCAAAATGTTCACATGAACGCCTTTGGCAGGAGGAGAGAAAAAGTAAGAAGTGAGGTAACAAGTTGATTCGATATGAATAAAACACTTTAACATGCTGTTTTATTTTGGTTTTGTCATTTTTTTTAGGGCGGCCGGTTTCTTTTAGGACAGCATGATACCCCACATCTGCATTCTATGATTTAGCATAGTAAAATAAACAAGGAATAAAATGTGTTCGAGTATAAACTGGAGACTCCATGAAGTCACGATCCGTGCAAACGAGGTAAAGCATCTCTTGGACTTAATTCGGTAAACATAACCCAATTCTACCATAAAATGACAAAGAACTGATAAATAAGACATGAACGATGAAAATGAAAGGGAGCAAATAGATTGGGAGAGAATAAAACCCTGACAACTGTTTCTCAATGAGAATAGCATTAGCAACAATAGCAGCAGCAAAAACAAAGCATGAATACACCTTTATATGAGAAGGGGAGAATTTGGAAAGCAAGGCTATCTTTTTCTATTAATCCGTGTTCTGGAGACAGATGGAATATGAGCTGTCACGTTTGCAGAGTCCTGTCCTGGAGGTGCGGCAACCTGTATGTCTCAAGAATATATTTGTTGATAACGTTTGCGTTATAATGTTTTGTATGTGACTGTCTTTGTCTATGGTTTGGTCTTCCAAAACACAACTTAAATTCCTTCTTCCAGTGTCATGAGTGATCATATTTAAGTATAATAATATGTTTATGCTAGGACTCCTACTCCTTCCATTTTCATCACTGAATTGGTGTGGGTTGCTAGAGAGATGGCTATGGAGGTCAAGTTGTGTCTAGTCGGTTGCGGTCAGAAAATAAGGTTTTATACCTTAGTATCAACCATAATGAACGAACAGACCACGCACAATATAAAAATACCAAAAAGTACATGAGTAAAGCCAGTTTCATGTTCAATAAGAAGCATGACTAAGATCTGTATATAATATGTACTTTACCTCACAAAGGTTTGTAATGTAGATATGTAATTTGAAATGCATAGGTCCCTGACAAAAGTTTAGACTCCTAAGGAATAAATGCCACTTGTAACATTATTTATGCTGCACTCATAAACGAGCGTTTTATTAGCGACAATCTGGAGAAAAAACCCCAGAATGAAACAAGAGTCTCTCTGCTGTCCGAAAACAACTAGTACTATTTTTTGCGATTTGGATTTTTATTACTTCTTGGTCACAGCCTCTATCTCCCGTGACTTTTATCTATTTTAGCAAGTAAGCCACACACGTTGTGCAACCCGTGCATTAAATAGTCCACCAATGTAAAATGGCCAAGCTACATTCATACAGTGACGCAGACCTGTGACCGGCTAACCTGACTATGACAACTTGTTTGTTTTAAAACTTGTCTTTTCTTGTCTGTAAAACCGCACGGTTCCTAATTTGTGCTCGGGGTTGTCGGTGAATTTCAATTTCAGACTAGACTGTCTCGAATTCGGCTACGATAATTATTTTTATCTTCGATTGCCGCTGAACACAGTTTACTGTTCATCTTGAGACTGCTTTGTGCCGCGCAAGCATTTCTAAATAAACGAGTATTCGTGAAGGTAATCCTTTCGAAATTAATTTTATAGCATCACCAGAGACATCCGTTACTGTGTATATATCCCCAACAAAAATTTCGATTGGTGCACCAACAATAGTTATTGTGGTGAGTCCTGTCACACCAAGACCAACAGTTGTTGCTGCGCCAAGCCCACAACTAGCATCTACAACCAAATACACACGTTTGTATTTCACGATCAATGCGGTTCTTTTGATGATTTCATCTCGAAGCTGTTGCTCGGCTTCAGTTATTTTTTTTTATGTCGTTTACATTGAGGGTTCATCATAGTTCTTCTATTATTATTATTTAAATGTATAGAACAATTGCACGATTGGCATTCCCTGTCTTGACTCATCACACCCAAGTGTAATACGCATACGCACTTCTAAGATATTAATCTTTTCTTTCTGGAACAACTATCATTCAGATAAAAAAATTCTGCCTGACGAAGATTTAAAGTCTCAAAAAGTCTACGTTCTGGTAACTAGCACCCTTTTCATTAAAAATATACTGGTTGCACCTGTGCCTGGCGTGTTAAATGTTGTTTTCGTCTTCGCCTAATAACTGTTAATCGGACGAGGGCGTCCTTGTGGAATAACAGTCGATATTTGTCTGGTCTCATTTGAGTAAATGTTCGTGTAACAAATTCATTGTTCAATACAGCGGTTAATTCTGCTTGATCCTTCTAGAAACAATATATTGACACTTGGGGGTGCAGTCAATGCTTGAACGTTTTCACGAGCTAATGTGATTGCTACATGCTGGCCTTGACTTGGTTGTGGTATATCAGAGTGGTCCCAACTATGAATTTACATTTGGCGCTTGCCGTAACTATATTCGAGTGTACATGAGGGTCTGGTAACACCACCCTGACACAGATATTCGTCGGCAAGTGAGACAAAATTATGATCAATTTTATCATCCACTGCCATTCGATCTAACATCCCGTTGGTAAATTCCACAACCTCATCAACACGGTCAGAATCTATTCTATATAACGATAAATCTAATCTTAAACAGAAAGGCCAAATATGTTGAATTAGCCTTAAGGAAAGATGTGTAATGCTTCAAAAAGAATTTCGTCTTCAGCTGTCAATGATGTTGCTATTGTATATACGAAAGATTTAATACTGGTACCAAGATCGTTACTCGTGTACCAGCTTATCATTTATCAATCGTATTAAGTGACTCATCTTGATAATAGTCGGATATGATAAATAAATACGATCCAGACTAGCGTGCTGTTAAGATTATAAGTTTGGGTTTATCAAGAACATTTGCATCATCAAAAACATTTCGGCCAGTTGTTATTGAACAATCCGGTGGTCACTAATATGTATTGCAAACAAATTTACTACTCGTGGTGTAGGCACGTTAGCGATTTGTCATCCACGTATTAGTTTGTTGTACCATCAGCATCATCAACATATTCTTTGATATAAGCAACCGACATACCGCTGGATCTCATTCCACCGTTTTCAACCATATTCTTTTAACTTGACAATAATAACTTGAATGTCGAGGTTAGACGTTTCAAATCAAAAGTTTGATGTATAAAAAAAGCTCACTTTGAACGACACGAGCAACAACTGGGCTGGCTAATTTAGTCAGAACCGCTTTGGTGGCAAATCGGTTCAGATCCACATGAGCACCGTGTCGTCGGGCTGAGTAACATCCGTTAATGTTTTAATGTGCAATCAACCAGTGCTTGAGGTGTTCGTGGTGATGCATGCAACTCTTCAACAACAAGATGACTGCATATGGGTCCATCCGTGCGAGTTTGTACTGGTATAGTCGAATGCAACATTGGTTGTCGTTCACCGTTTTTCATTAATAACCAACAATTTCAAATGGTGGCGCAAGTAAATACGAATCAAAATACAAACTATGCAGAGGTGTTAACACGTATGGAAACCAAAGAATGCAAGGCACTGTTGTCAAATCCAGTTTGACAATACCGGTTTAAAGTGTACATTGCACAATCGATGCAAATTACGGATAAAGACACCATGAAATAGCGCGTGAAATATTTCGTCATCGCGAGTAAATCAAGATTGGATAAAGGCGTGAACTTTAAAGTCTTGTCCCGGGTAATCAGATACATCTTTCCGATGATATTTGAGGACTCGTTGTGTGTAATCGAAGGTCTTTCCCTTTTTTATTCGAATATGACCACAAATTGCCTTTTTCAAAGCAACTCCTGATGAAATTCCGACAGCCCATAACTACGCAGCTTCTGCAGCCGCTAGAGCCACTGCTGTTAACAAGGCTGGAATCGTTGTATGGAATGGAAATATTTTACCAATCTTTTGCATTTGTGCCACCTCTAAATTTGATAAGTTTAATGTCGCCGAGGTGTTATTGTTTGTGTCCGCATTAAGCTGTGCTAGTTGCGTGTGGGTCAATCACACATGGATATTTCGATTAAATGTTGTTGGAGAAAGTTGCAATGTGACCCCACAATTGTTTTCATTGCATATTTTATTTTCCCCATCTGATTTTCACTAAAGCCGACCTTCATTTCTTGATAGGACGTTATTATTTAAATATATAACATATTTAATTAACAGTTATCCACGTTAATCGAGGACCCTCATTCAACCACCAGCACCCTCCAACAAGGAGAGTCTTGTCAGAAAGAATCACAGCATAATATAGGTAACTACCAGCTGTAACTGCACCAACACGTGCATAAAATGCATATCAAGAAATGTTTGCATGAACATCTCCAGGTATTTTAGTGCAAAGTAATGAATCGGGTTAAGCGTACGAAAGACTTGTTGGGAAACAAGTGTCCATATTTTGATGTCGGTACATATACGACCACAGATATACAACATGATTTTCGTCATAGTTATGCCGAATTGCTTCAGAAGGTTCTTAATCACCTTGGAATCAGCAACATACGGACGCCAGATTGGGGTTCGCCACGGTCAGTGATAAAAGTAAAACATACGGTGACAATAGATGTTTTAAATCGACGATTTTGTCAGCGTTATATCCCGCTGGTGACAATAAAGACAAACCTCGAAAATACCAGTAACTCATATTCGGTAATATAAAATATTCTGTACAGGATATCAAGTCCACACTGATCAAATTTGATACACTTTACCCTGGTACTGCATTTGTTAACATTAGCATTGATGAGAACAGAGAATATATTTTTCCAATATACTACTTTTGCAGTACATAAACATAATCGTGTTATTCAAAATATACAATTTTATTTACAAAATAAGAATTCCCGCAATCAGAGTGTTTTTTAAAATTATATAAATTTATATTATAACAAAATACATTTTATAAAAATTCTTTCAAAATTTAAAAGTGAGAATACCCTCCTGGTTAACTGTGCTGAGTCCTCAAGGCATATATATATATATATATATATATATATATATATATATATATATATATATATATATATATATATATATATATATATATATAGAGAGAGAGAGAGAGAGAGAGAGAGAGAGAGAGAGAGAGAGAGAGATAAAATTCCAAAATAACAACAAACAAAGTTTAAGATATATTATAGACATTTGAAACAACATAATTTTTATATTCAAACCTGTTTGACGATTGTAACATACTTCTATTACTACGCATTTCTTATTTTCTTTGTTTTTTTTTACTCCTGTTTTAATTATATTTTGATCACATGAGCGGAACATATTTAAGGATAACTACTGTAACACATTGATGGGGGGGGGGGTAATTATCATTCCTATGATATTAGCAGTGGGCCGATATTGAGTACATTTTCCTATTGCATACAAAATAGCAATAAACATTGACAAGTTCACACAGTGCGGTAAAAATGCTTACAAGGAGTGGCGTCAGAATTTGGATAATAATCAAATGAAGGAAAGTTAGAATTTTAGTTCTGTGTTAGATATACCATAATGACAATGAAATCAGTGCACATCACTTGCAATCAAACTGCGACATGAATATGTAGGAGTATGTAAGAGTATGTAGGAATATGTAGGAGTGTATGTAGGAGTATGTAAGAGTATGTAGGAATGTATGTAGGAGTATGCAAGAGTATATAGGAGTATGTAAGGGTATGTAGGAGATGTAGGAGTATGTAGGAGTATGTAAGAGTATGTAGGAGTATGTAAGAGTATGTAGGAGTATGTAAGAATATGTAAGAGTATGTAGGAGTATGTAGGAGCATGTAGGAGTATGTAGGAGTATGTAAGAGTATGTAGGGGTATGTAGGAGTATGTAGGAGCATGTAGGAGACATAACTGCATTTACATTAGTCTGAGAACAATACAGTGAAAATATCATTATAATCGTAAAACCAGTTCGGTGTGGTTGAGTGCAACCGTTAAATGGACTGTTTTACTGGAGCTACCTTTGACGCGTAGAAAAGAATTTATGGCCTTGATCGTTTCAAATAAATATGACTCAGAATTAGGCCGTATGTTGGCCGATAAGGTTCCAATGTATTTTGAGATCTATAGCAAGAATTACACATGTCAAGCGATGGCTCCGACACTCTGACTATTTTATCATTTCAGCATACATATATGACGAAAACCACGACAACATTAATTAATAGTGCCAAACCAGTCAAGGCAGCGCCACTTCTGATTTGTTTAAAGGCATAAATCCGTTTCTATGGCGTTATTACCGAGCCAAGAGACCATAAGACACACACACACACACACACACACACACACACATGCATTATCCAATATTTAAATGCAGTTATAATGTGTACGGTTTCTTTGTGCTATACATTAAATGGCAACCTGCCAGACCGACAGTTGCATGTTAGACATAATTGTGAAGCGTATACAATATTTAGTTAGACGATAATTGTGCTCCGTGCAAGATTTAACAGACTGGTTTATGTTTTCCGAGGGAAATTCCGTTATTAGTCATCATATTTTTGCCTAAAATGAAACTAAAATGAGAAATAACCGAGAAGAATGTAACAGTGACTAGGAGGTAAGTACTGTCTGTCGCAGTAGCAGCGGCAGTAGTAGTTGTAATAGTAATAGTAATAGTAGTAGCAGTATCAGGTTAATTCTATGTGGACACTGATGTCGGGGATATTTCCGGTACATCAGGAGTATAGCAGTGAAAAGAGTTCCAACTATTTAACAAAATTTAGAAGTATATACATCATGGGCGCCCACACATAGGGGCAAGAATTGGTGGCGCTTAAGCCAGATACACTTTTACAAATATATACATGCAATTTGAGACTGGACTTCGACCAGATACAATTTTACAAGTATATACATGCAATTTAAGACTGGACTTCGACCAGATACAATTTTACAAGTATATACATGCAATTTGAGACTGGACTTCGACCAGATACAATTTTACAAGTATATACATGCAATTTGAGACTGGACTTCAACCAGATAAAATTTTACAAATAAATGTTGAGTGTGTACGATATCTAATTGTTCAGCTTGAACTCTTATAAATGAAAAACGAAATTAGCTGTGGAATGGATGCTCTATGGAGTATTTTGTTTTTAAAAGTGCATCTGACGCATTATTACTAATATACTTCCTCAATTATTTAATAAATTTGATACTTTTTTCGCTTGTATGGCTTAAAATATGTAACAGAAATTAATGAAATCAACAATTCGAGTAAAATCAAGTTATTTATTTCTTTACAATACAGTGAAAATTCAAGATACACAGTATCATATCACAAGTCCAGAGAAAGAATGTTCTTAATGAATTCCAATAGTTTTTAATGTTCTAATGTACCATACTGATGCAGTTCAGTATGTCTTTGAACGAGTTTACAATAATCCAAAATAGGGTGTTAGTCCAACATCATGATCACTTTAGTAATTCTAATGATTTTAAATAAATAATTCCTTTCAAATTAGATCTGAACACAGTTGCAAATTCGGATCATGAATTCCCACAAACCGATATAGAACATAAATGAATTTGCTTATTAAATTCCTATTGATACATTGTCACTTGAATTAAAATTCGACCATTTTGTCTGAGAGATTCCGAAATCACAGAATACGAGTCCGGATTCCTTTATACAACTGGCATCGCAGCTTACTTATTACAAGTGTGTGTGTGTGCGTGCGTGTGTGTGTGTGTGTGACTTGGATTTTCAACGCAGCATTATCAATTTTGCAGTGATATCTTTACGATGTCTGCAGTGTGGCAGTTTATAGTGATGTCTAGCACTGGGGCATCATGCCGCAGACATGTAGCATGATGTCCCACCCTTACACATTATCCTGACACCAGGCCGACCAGTCCTAAAACTAACCTCTTAATGCTGAGCGCCAAGCGAGGCATCTGTTAGTACAATTTTGAACTCTACGTGAACTTGTTTACTACTTACATGAACATGTTGTTTACAACTTACAATCATGGAGAAAAGTTACCCACGCAATATAAAATAAATATACATACCAATACTTAACAAGACTAGGCAGCAGTAATACTAACTTTAGTCTTCAAAAAGTGATATTAATAACCCATCCAGCTGCAGAGAAATATGTGCGTGTTACCAGTCTTGGTTAAGGGAATGCTAAATATTGTGAATAACTGACCATATGCCTGGGCATCATAATATGACTTTCTGGGAGGAGAACACGCTGGCTTCATATATGAATACTCGACGGTTGATAATATATTCACACTATACACATTAATAAACAAATCTCTGAGGAAAGACCGGGAAGATTTTAGACCTTTGCATGGGTTTTGAAAATAAGTTTGATCGAGTAGAGTTTAATCTTTGATGCAATAAACTTTTGAATTATATTATAAGGACCAAACTTATGAATGATTGAAACAGTCTAGAAGCACGTTAATCCTAATGATTGGTTAAATGAGAAAAGTAACAAAAACAACAATAACAACAATAATAATAATTACATTAACAACAAAAACACTAACAATAATAACAATAACAACAACAATAATAACAATACTACTACTACTACTGATAATAATAATTATTATTAAATATATTATTATTATTGTTGTTGTTGTTGTTGTAGGCCACGGGTCCAGAAATACGTATACGAGGTACATCGTTTCAAGGTATACATGGCATTACATTACTCTTTGCGTACGTCATAAACTTAATTCATGAATCTTCATGCATGTATTTGTTCTCAAGTGACATAATTTCCATAGCTGCATTGTTTCATGCCTGACTGATATATAATAATGCGTCTTTTGAATTTTACTTTGTATTCGAAGGGGAGATAAATTATTTGTTAATTTTACCGAACTTGTCGGAGTTTCTTTTCTATTGCATAGTTTACGACTGTAGAGTCCTAACGACGATGTATTGTGAGATTATGCAAATTAAGTAAATTTTCATGATAATTTAGTTGACAAATACGTTTCTTACGTAACGGCAGTCAGTCTTTAAAAGAAGAAAGCGATATTGCAAATCATTTTGCAGAGGAAAAATCGACCACGTTTTGAACGTCTATTGTCAATCACTGTTTCACACACTCTGGTGTCCAACAAGAATTAAAGGCATTTATCCAATGCTTACACAACCATTTTGAACGCAGTTTGATGATTGCAAATATGATAATCCCATAGTCATAAATAGGGCTGTAACTGTGGTTCCCGCTGAGAGCACCATAACTAGCTAAGATGACCACAGATTCCTGCACGTGGTAACGTTGGGGTCCAACGAATATCTTGTAGAGGCAAAGTGTGAATGTTATTCGCGCTATCACTCTATTCCAAATACGAATACGCTAAGCCTTTTTCATTTAAAACGTAAGCTTTGTTCCTATGAAATTACATGTATATGCACTGACGCATTGCAGTTGAAGAGACTCATGTAAAATTTTCTTTGAAAGTAGAAAAGATCGTATCATTCTTTGAATGACATCTTACTTTTGCAGCATCTGAGGAGGTGGCAGTGATGGACCCAGAAGACAAAAGATCATTACGTAAAAGCCGCGTGACTTTGGTTGAAGACTTGGAACCCCAAAAAGTACTGGGCTACCTGGTAGAAGATGGAATTCTGACTGAAAATGATGTCGAATTGATATCTAATGGCAAAACGAGGAAGGAAAGGTGTCATCTTCTGTTATCAGTACTTCCGAAGAGAGGTCCGTCTGCATACGGATCTTTCCAACGGGCTCTGAGAGCGAAAAATATGTTCCCTCATCTGGACACATTACTCAGAATCAACAGACAACATTACACAAGGACTTCTGCAGAGACATCATGTCTCCAGGGAGAAAATGGGATGAAAGTTGCAGATTGTGAGAAAGATGTTGTAGCGACTACAGGAAGTGAACAAAATGTCGAAAACATCATGGTTATGAACACTCGACGTGGAAAAGATTACGGCGAAAGTCATGTTAAGAATGTAGAAAAAGGACGAAATTTTTGTTGTAAGTGTAGACCCTTCGTCCCGAGATATAGCAAAAAATCACAGGTATCACGAATTTGCAGACGACATTGCTGTCTGCTGCTTGAAAACATTGAACCAATCGATATCCTTGACCATCATTTTCAAGAACAAATTCTCAGCGATGACGATTGTGAGAGAATTAGAGGGGGGTCTACCCGTAAGGAGAGATGCAAAACATTCCTGCACTGCCTTGCTAACAGTCATGACGATCGTGTTGTATCCGTGTTGAAACTTTCTCTAAAGAAAAAGTACAGTTACATCGTCGATACAATCAATGAAAATACAAATATATTTGAACAGTGCCACAATAATGTACAAATGCTCGAAAATACGGATCACAATATCATTCAAAAGCAATACTTAAACGTTCCAAATATAGATTTCTCAACAAGACCGACTACCAAGCAACCAACGGAGAGGAGCCAAGATGAAATCGATGGCGCCAAACCTGTTTTGATTACAGATGGGTGTAGACAATTGAAAGCTCACTATGACATTGGAGACAACAGGAAGAATAGTGCATTCCTTGATATAGCAGTATATACTGACACTGACGAGGAGGACCTTGTCCCCAAATTATGCAAAACGTCGAGCAAAACGCGTCAAAATACACAACTTTCCACACATTGCAGCCATCACCAAGATATGGTATTAATTGCCAATGACAGCTCAGTGTCTGATGCTATTACAATCCAGCCTGGAGCCATTACTCCGTATGAAATTCCGAGCAGGCGACTTGTGGTGACCTTTAATTTTCTCAGCACTCAAATAAATCAGGGAAATTTTAAAAAATTTGAATCTTTTTCCACAACTCTCCAAAAGAAATATCACCAGGAACCTAATATGCTTTGCCTATTGGGATATTTAAATGCTAGCACGGAACTGTTTAAAACAAACATCAGTTCTGCCAAGAAACATATTGTCTCTGCACTCGAGATTGCCGCACGAACGAGTAATCCTAAATATTTCACTTTAGAATTGTTCAACGCGAAAACGCGAATTTATATCATGAGAAAGAAAATGGAAAAGCTACAAGAAATAATGGACGATGCTAAGATGATTATCGAGGCCGATCCTGTCGGGTGCACGGGCCGGGCTGCGGGGTGGCTGTACCTGAATGAGTCCCGCAGCATCATGATCCAGACAGGCATCCTTAACTTTCGAAAGAAACGGTCCTTTGACACATATACCTGGTTACATGAAAAGGCGAAAACGAGTTTAAGGAAAGCTTTAACAAATTTTCAAGAAGATGGCGGTAAGGATGGTCCCTTTGGATTTGGTTATGCTCTTTGTCTTTTAGTTATTCTGTTGTTACGTTGTGGTGAAAATGGATTAACCATGGGTGTGTTGAGCCCACCAGAAGAGGACGTGAAACAAGCGGGTGACTTGCTCCAGCAGCTTGAAAATTCAGAAATTCCCATACCTAAAATCCTACAATTTGACTATTACGTTGCGAAATCCGATTACCAGTTTCGAAGAGGAAATACTATCAGAGCCTTTGAGCATGCCCGGCGTGCCCACGATTTAGCTATTGAATTGAACATGCAAGAAATCGCGCAACATGCATATAACAGACTAGTCTTTCTCAGAGCGAAGAAAGCACCTCTCTTAATAAGGGAATTAAACGAAGAAGAATCTGACGGGATTGTATCTAAATAATCCTTCAGTACATGTCCTAAAAAGAACTAGTTATAAATATAATACCTACCTAACTATTCTACCGACTTGAGATAAACAATACTCCTTTTGGGTGTTATGTAAATTGTAGTCACTTCAGAGCACAATATATATATGCATATTATGAAAGCCCTCGCACATGCAATGTTTATGGCTCGATTGTGTAGAAATCATTACACGTGGAACCTGAAAACATATTGTTAGTGACCTTTTTCAACATCTATAGGTGTTGGTAGAGTAAAAAACAAATAATAGACAAAGATACCTGGAAGAGGACACTTTTTCTTTCTCTCTTTTGCAAGAACACCAGAATATAACAACATTTAGACCGTTGAGATCACTGAATCATACATTTTTTTAGTATGTCAAACGTAAGGATTTCATTTTAAAATTGTGAAAATTCAGAGAAATGAGTATGTGCATATTGCTTTCTGTGTAGTATGGGAGAACAAATAGACATGTATGGTCAAACGCATATGAATTCCGATCTACAGCTTAAGATTTGTCACGTGTTTGTTATAATTAAATCCACTTGTTATGATGAATGAGGAGAGTCGCGTTTACTCAATATTGAAAACAAACATTGTATTTTACAACGTAAGCACACTGGTAAGCATGGGTGCCCGCATGTAAGGTCAACGGGCGCTCCTCCCACCCCGGAGTTCACATCTAAACATGTTTTGACCTACATCCGTAACATTTATTAGCTGACGACTAAGTGTTTGGTCCCCCCACAAATTCTGCTGATAAAAAAGTAATTTTAGGTTTGTATGCAGAAATTAAGCAGTGTATTCATGCGCGTTAACTATCTATGCCCCATTAGCTACTATTAACCTTACGCTGTAACAAGTACTGTTCATATTTGGGTTCAACAAACGAGAATTCTGATAATGTATATAATAAAATAAAAATGAGTACAGTAATTGATCAGCTTCCCCGAGCAGCTTACTTTTCTACTCATTGTACAAAACACCTTGAATATAAAGCCACAAGAGGAAATTTAGAAGTAAAGTTAACAGTAGGTATGAAAGTAAACGAATTACAAATGTTTCCCTGATTTGCACAGATAAAAGGGACAATGACTTCGAAAATTCTGTCTGATTTACCTATATTCTTGTTTAAGATATACTAGCCCATTTCAACGCCACACACAATGTGTTACCCGCATTTCAGTACTGCAGTTGTACAATTGTATTGCTGTATGGTGGATACCAGCATTTTGAAGTTGATACCCTTATTAGAGGTGGAGTACGCGCTACAGTTATTGTTGCAGCTGACTCGTGAACAGTCAAATCATATATTTTTAGTAACAATTATTAACAAACCGCTCTATAATGTATTATTAACCTAAGAAAATCTATCTATCTATCCGTCCGTCCTTCCGTCCTTCCTTCCGTCCGTCCATCCAACCATCATCCATCCATCCATCCATCCATCTATCTATCTATCTATCTATCTATCTGTTATTCAGATACATCACTCCCCCCCTCCAACCTGTAATAACACTAATGGACGGTTTGAAGTTTGAGCTCCCCTCGTTACAAATTCATGCTATTGACGTGGACGGATCTTTTTGTACATTCGGGTACATTTTAGACACCGTTATTTCTCGCGGAGTTACGATCGGTTGAAGTGCTTCTTCGGCGATATATAGAGGATTATTCCGGCTCAAATCCTTGGTTCCACAATCTGTACATCCATGAGGAATGACACAGCCCTATCTCTGTCACCATCCCGAAGTTCATGGTTACATCCGACTATTCAGTTCGGGCCAGCAACCAATCAGATGCGACTTTGGGTCATTATTTAATTAGAAAGTTTATGCTTCTATGGTCATTTGGTTTGTCAGCAGCGTCTGTGGATTTCTCGTATGATTAGAATGCGAACGTAAGAAGGAAGCATCTATACACAATAAGTAAGACTATATAAAACTACCGATTATTGTGGATTCCACGGTGGATGCGTGATCAAAATAAAAGGCAAAAATAAAATATAAAAGAATAATATTAAAAAAATGACAGATAACATTTATGATTTGAGGAACTGAAAATTTCAAATGTGTCAAACTGCATGATTCTATGAAGAGGTGAGATTATACCTCAAACCGTCCATCAATATTAGTTCATGTTTTGGGGCTTATTTATCGGACTATGCGAGTTTACGGAAACAATTGGCAAGTGTTCAAGAAGATGGTGCTAAGGATAGTATCTCGTCATAAGGGAATTAAATGAAGAATATGCTAATTAAACAATACAGATCTTAGAAAGGGCTGGTTCTCAGTATGATAATTATCTATCCGATGTACCTACACGATATGAATATTCATGTTATTGCAAAACTTAGCATGCAGAGTTTTTTTAAAGCATACTCTTTATACATGCTTGCCATTTACTTACGTCTGATTCTTGCTTTTCTCAATTCCACATCTACGTAGGTGAAATTAAATTTTGATTTCAATGGATCTCTATATCGAAAAGGAACATACATATGCAAGTTTGCGGGGTCAAATACATGTCAAAAGCTTCACAGATACACGTTTATGGCTCCATTTTGAGAAAAAATGAATGCAGGTGATCCTTTGAAAGTGGGACATTAAGTATCCTATCTGCACCTCTAAAGTTAATTACATTACATAAATTTAAATAATGCGAAAGAATACCAAAATACATCAGCATCCAGGCAGTTGAGATCATTAAGTTCATGCAGCATGTCAAATGTATAGATTTTACTTTTAGTTTGCTTTTGGGGACAATTCAGTCTGCATATGAATTCCAAATATCATGGTAAGGTTTCGACACGTACAGCTTAAACTTATAATCCACTTGCTACAACGAATAAGGAGAGCCGTGGCTGCTCAGTAGTTAGTGCTACTTCCCTATCACAACACGGTACCACCCTTCGGCGTAAAAGGGACAATATCCACGAAACAAAGACCAATCAGAGCAGAGGCGTTTACCTAGTAAGAAGAATGCGACAGAGAAACAAGTATTGGGTGGATCAAAATGTTCACATTAACGCCTTTGGCATTAGGAGAGATAAAGTAAGAAGTGAGGTAACAAGTTGATTCGATATGAATAAAACACTTTAACATGCTGTTTTATTTTGGTTTTGTCATTTCTCTAGGGCGGCCGGTTTCTTTTAGGACAGCATGATACCCCAGATCTGCATTCTATGATCTAGCATAATAAACTTAACAAGGAATAAAATGTGTTCGAGTGTAAACTGGAGACTCCATGAAGTCACGTTCCGTGCAAACGAGATAAAGCATCTCTTGGACTTAATTTGGTAAACATAACCCAGTTCTACCATAAAATGGCGAAAGAACTGATAAATAGGACATGAATGATGAAAATGAAAGGGATCAAACAGATTGGGAGGGAATAAAACCCTGACAACTATTTCTCAATGAGAATAGCCTTAGCAACAATAGCAGCAGCAAAAACAAAGCACGAACACACCTTTATATGAGAAGGGGAGAATTTGGAAAGCAAGGCTATCTTTTTCTATTAATCCGTGTTCTGGAGACAGATGGAATATGAGCTGTCACGTTTGCAGAGTCCTGTCCTGGAGGTTCGGCAACCTGTATGTCTCAAACATATATTTGTTGATAAAGTTTGCGTTATAATGTTTTGTATGTGACTGTCTTTGTCTATGGTTTGGTCTCCCAAAACACAATTTAAATTCCTTCTTCCAGTGTCATGAGTGATCATATTTAAGTATAATAATATGTTTGTGTAAGGACTCCTACTTCTTCCCTTTTCATCATTGAATTGGTGTGGGTTGCTAGAGAGATGGCTATGGAGGTCAAGTTGTGTCTAGTCGGTTGCGGTTAGAAAATAAGGTTTTATACCTAAGTATCAACCATAATGAACGAACAGACCACGCACAATATAAAAATACCCAAAAGTACATGAGTAAAGCCAGTTTCATGTTCATTTAGAAGCATGACTAAGATCTGTATATAATATGTACTTTACCTCTCAAAGGTTTGTAATGTAGATATGTAATTTGAAATGCATAAGTCCCTGACAAAGGTTTAGACTCCTAAGGAATAAATGCCACTTGTAACATTATTTATGCTGCACTCATAAACAAGCGTTTTATTAGCGACAATCTGGAGAAAACCCCCATGATAAAACAAGAGTCTGTCTGCTGTCCGAAAACAACTAGTACTATTTTTTGCGATTTGAATTTTTATTACTTCTTGGTACATTCAAACAGTGACGCAGACCTGTGACCGGCTAACCTGACTATGACAACTTGTTTGTTTTAAAACTTGTCTTTTCTTGTCTGTAAAACCGCACGGTTCCTAATTTGTGCTCTGGGTTGTCGGTGAATTTCAATTTCAGACTAGACTGTCTCGAATTCGGCTACGCTAATTATTTGTATCTTCGATTGCCGCTGAACACAGTTTACTGTTCATCTTGAGACTGCTTTGTGCCGCGGCAAGCATTTCTAAATAAACGAGTATTCGTGAAGGTAATCCTTTCGAAATTAATTTTATAGCACCACAAGAGACATCCGTTACTGTGTATATACCCCCAACAAAAATTTCGATTGGTGCACCAACAATAGTTGTTGCGGTGAGTCCTGTCACACCAAGATCAACAGTTGTTGCTGCGCCAAGCCCACAACTAGCATCTACAACCAAATACACACGTTTGTATTTCACGATCAATGCGGTTCTTTTGATGATTTCATCTCGCAGCTGTTGCTCGGCTTCAGTTATTTTTTTCATGTCGTTTACATTGAAGGTTCATCATAGTTCTTCCATT
The DNA here is from genome assembly GCA_028554795.2 of Sinohyriopsis cumingii. Lineage (NCBI taxonomy): Eukaryota > Metazoa > Mollusca > Bivalvia > Unionida > Unionidae > Sinohyriopsis > Sinohyriopsis cumingii. Next base: position 108,460,292 of record CM068824.1, on the reverse strand, counting down.
ATTATTATTTAAATGTATAGAACAATTGCACGATTGGCATTCCCTGTCTTGACTCATCACACCCAGGTGTAATACGCATACGCACTTCTAAGATATTAATCTTTATTTTTCTGGCACAGCTATCATTTAGTTAAAAAATTCTGCGTGACGAAGATTTAAAGTCTCAAAAAGTCTACGTTCTGGTAGCTAGCACCCTTTTCATTAAAAATATACTGGTTGCACCTGTGCCTGGCGTGTTAAATGTTGTTTTCGTCTTCGCCTAATAACTGTTAATCGGACGAGGGCGTCCTTGTGGAATAACAGTCGATATTTGTTTGGTCTCATTGGAGTAAATGTTCGTGTAACAAATTCATTGTTCAATACAGCGGTTAATTCTACTTGATTCTTCTAGAAACAATATGTTCGCACTTGGGGGTGCAGTCAAGGCTTGAACGTTTTCACGAGCTAATGTGATTGCTCCATGCTGACCTCGACTTGGTTGTGGTATATCAGGGTGGTCCCAACTACGAATTTACATTTGGCGCTTACCATAACTAAATTCGAGTGTATATGAGGGTCTAGTAACACCACCCTGACACAGATATTCGTCGGCAAGTGAGACAAAATTATCATCAATTTTATCATCCACTGCCAATCGATCTAACATCCCGTTGGTTAATTTCGCAACCTCATCAAAACGGTCAGAATCCATTCTATATAACGATAAATCTAATCTGAAACAGAAAGGCCAAAGATGTTGAAGAAGCCTTATGGATATATGTGTAATGCTTCAAAATGACTTTCGTCTTCAGCTGTCAGTGATGTTGCTACTGTGTATACGAAAAATTTAATACTGGTGCCAAGATCGTTACTCGTGGACCAGCTTATCATTTATCAATCGTATTAAGTGACTCATCTTAATAATAGTCGGATATGATAAATAAATACGATCCAGACTAGCGTGCTGTTAAGATTTGGTTTGGGTTTATCAAGGACATTTGCATCATCAAAAATTTTTCGGCCAGTTGTTATTGAACAATCCGGTGGTATTTTCCCTTCAGTGGTCACTAATATGTATGTTGCAAACAAAGTTACTACTCGTGGTGTAGGCACGTTAGCAATTTGTCATCCACGTATTATTTTGTTGTACCATCAGCATCATCAACATATTCTTTGATATAAGTAAATAAGCAACCGACGTGCCGCTTGTATACCGTTTTCAGCCATGTTCTTTTAACTTGACAATAATAACTTGAATTCGAGGTTAGACATTTGAAACTCAACAGTTTGATGTTAAAAAAAGCACACCTGGAACGACACGAGCAACAACTGGGCTGCCTAATTTATTCAAATCCGCTTTGGTGGCAAATCGGCTCAGATCCACATCAGCACCGTGTCGTCGGGCTGAGTAACATCCATTAATGTTTTAAAGTGCAATCAACCAGTGCTTGAGGTGTTCGTGGTGAGGAAACGTTTCTTCTCGCAAGTGCATGCAACTCTTCAACACAAGATGACCGCATATGGGTCCATCCGTGCGAGTTTGTACTGGTATAGTCGAATGTAACATTGGTTGTCGTTCACCGTTTTTTATTAATAACCAACAATTTCAAATGGTGGCGAAAAAAAGTAAATACGAATCAAAATACAAACGATGCAGAGTTGTTAACACGTATGGAAACCACATAATGCCAGGCATTGTTGTCAAATCCAGTTTGACAATACCGGTTTGAAGTGTACATTGCACAATCGATGCAAGTTACGCATAAAGACACCACGAAACAGCGCGTTAAGTATTTCGTCATCGCGAGTAAATCAAGATTGGATAAAGGCGTGAATTGTATAGTCTTGTCCGGGATAATCAAATACATCTTTCCGATGATATTCGAGGATTTATTGTGTTTAATCGAAGGCCTTTTCCTTTTTTATTCGAATATGACCGCTAATTGCCTTCTTCAAAGCCAATCCTGATGCAATTCGGACAGCCCGTAACTACGTAGCTTGTGCAACCGCTAGAGCCACTGCTGTTAACAAGGCTGGATTCGTTGTATGGAACGAAAATATATCTTCCAATCTTTTGCATTTGTGCCACCTCCGAATTTGATAAGTTTAATGTCGCCGAGGTGTTATTGTTTTTGTCCGCATTAAGCTGTGCGAGTTGCGTGTGGGTCAATCATACGGGAAGTAATTATCATTCCTATGATACTAGCAGTGGGCCGATATTGAGTACATTTTCCTATTGCATACAAAAGAGCAATAAACATTAACAAGTGCACACAGTGAGGTAAAAATGCCTACAAGGAGTGGCGTCATAACTGGATAATAATCAAATCAAGGAAAGTTAGAATTTTAGTTCTGTGTTAGATATACCATAATGACAATGAAATCAGTGCACATCACTTGCAGTCAAACTGCGACATGAATATGTAGGAGTATGTAGGAGACATAATTGCATTTACATTAGCCTGATAGCAATACAGCGAAACTATCATTATAATCGTAAAACCAGTTCGGTGTGGTTGAGTGCAACCATTAAACGGACCTCTGTTATTTAAGCTATCTTAGACGCGTATAAAAGAATGTATGGCCTTGATCATTTCAGATAAACATGACTCAGAAGTAGGCCGTATGTTGGCCAATAAGGTTCCAATGTATTTTGAGAGGTATAGCAATATTTACACATGTCTAGCGATGGGTCCAACACTTTGACTATTTTATCGTTTCAGCATACATATATGACGAAAACCACGACAATATTAAGTAATAGTGCTAAACCAGTCAAGGAAGCACCTCTTCTGATTCTTTTAAAGGCATAAATCCGTTTCTATGGCGTTATTACCGAGCCAAGAGACCATAACACACACACACACACACACACACACACTATGAAGATTTGAGAGACAAATCTCATTGACGTTGAGCTGATTAAAAAACCCATATCACTGACTTAATCACCTTCATTGGGCTGACATAAAGTTAGCATCAACATCAATACGTTTGAGACGACCTAGCTGAAATTACACTTCTCCTTAAGATGGGTAAATACGGTGAGATTTTGTTATGTGTTAGTACCAAAACATGTTTCGTATTTCAGCAAGGAATGCTTAAATGTAAAACTCAGTCTATGGAATGCATGGATAGGTCAGTTGGTTCAGCCACACTGTCTGCAGTAGAAATCATAACAACAGGGAAGTTACTACAGTAGACATATAATAAACAAAACTATTTTTACTATTAAAAAATGAATTAAAGCAGAAATTGAATCAGTTATTTGGAAATGTTTTGAAATTGACGCACTAACAAAGTTACGCGAAGCAATTATGTCAGAATTGTCAAAACTAGTAATTCATATTTAAAGAAACAAAATATGATATAGCAAAACATGTCCGTGTGGGAGAATTATGACAGTCCAAATGGTACTGGGATGGAACTGATAAATGGAAGTGAGACCCTGAACCCTGAAGCATTTGGCGTTGTAACTTTCGACTAAATTATGGTGCACTTTATCTATTTCTTTCTCTGCATATATATATATATATATATATATATATATATATATATATATATATATATATATATATATAGACATATGAATTTCTTTTTGTAAGCCTTTCCCTTTCTGCAGTTATGATAGCGTGTGTGCGTGTGTGTATGAGTATAGTTTCATAATACTAAGTGAAGTAACAGGCCGGGTAAACTTTAAAATAAAGCAAGCGTGAATCAGTCAAAAACATGGCGTCACTCAGATGGCTTGGAACATTCGGATGTTAACGTTCTCTTGTCTGCGGCCCCTGCAAACTCAAAAGAGAAAAAAAAAAGTGGTCTCAGAGCATTTCGAAATGTTTTAAGTTCTGCTTCATTTCGATTCTTTGGGCTATTGCTTTTGTATGAGTGTGACCACAAATCGGCTTGCTTTAAAGCTGGATATCATCATACTTTTGTCTTCGCAACAGCCTTGACTTGTATTTTATTCATAATTGAGCACACGATATAGTTATCTGCTACACCTGCTAGTGTTGTCTTATTTAGTATCATCACAATATGAACCACTGAGCATTATCTTTTGTCGTATATGCCCATATGCTGGAGACTAATACACATTAGTTACAAGATGAAAACAGGTGTATTTTCCAAGTATTATTCGCACTTTCCAATCATTACAGCAATAAAGTTAAACGTTATATTCAACAACGTTCAGGAGCATTCTAAACTTCCCACCAATTGTCACGTGGAGAAGGTAGACAATCTTCTAGTGTCACGTTCATCTGCGTCCAATATTTTACAGTGAATTCACAGGTGAAATCGGTTGGGGCAAAAATAAATCGATGAATTGTGACATCACAATCGGCTGACTGTATCCATACAATTCTAGACAATGAAGGAGAATTTCAGTTATTGTTGTGATGTGATGTGATTTTTATTTTTAACGTAGCTTTACAAAAATTTCAGTCATATTGCTACGATGTCTGCATTGTGGCAGTTTATAGTGATGTCTAGCACTGGGGCATCATGTCGCAGACATGTAGCATGATGTCCCACCCAGTCGCACAGAGGTGTAGCTAATATATTTTGCGCCCGGGGACGAACTATAAAATTGGCGCCCCAGCCCCCTCCCCGTTTAATCACATTTTTGAATATTACCCTTGTTTAGTTATTATAATGTAACGTTGTAAGCCTCATTTTGGCGCCCCTGTACCTTGGCGCCCGGGGACATATGTACCCCCCTGCCCGCCCCCCCCCCCCCCCCCCCAGCTACGCCTCTGCAGTCACATTATCCTGCACATTATCCTGACACCAGGCCGACCAGTCCTAACACTAACCTCTTAATGCTGAACGCCAAGCGAGGCAGCTGTTAGTTTCAGTTATTGAAAATGATACCTTACGTAAACACACTCGTGAGAATAAGCAACTGTACGTGTGTGTATTCCAATGCGTTCAATATAGTATGCCTCATTAGCTAATATTAATCTTCTTAAGTTAGTATTTGGTTTCAACAAATGAGAATTCTTATAATTTATATAATAAAATAAAAATCAGTACAGAACGTTGATCAGGAAAGCTGTGTGATCTCGAAGGTGTTGGTGACATCAGCAGAGCACACTCGATACTACCTGTCTAGTTAGATGAGGTGATATCAAATACCCACTCCAAATGATACAGCTTTCCTTAACAACTTACTTTGCTGCTCATCAAATAAGAATCCGTGAGTATAATGTTGCAAGAGGCAATTTAGCAGAAAATAGACAAAATAAGACTTAGATTGACATTTAAAAAGAACGCCATGATTCTGTAGTAGGGAAGGAATTATCTCAAACATAGACATTTTTTTTCTCACCTATATTTTTGTTTACGATGGACTTGCCCGTTTCATCTTCGCACACAATGTCTTACGGCCAGCACAATACTGCATCTGTACAGTCGAATTTCTGTGAGATGTATTCCAACATTTTGAAGCTTAAGTCTCAGTTAATGTAAGCGGAGCAATCGATTCCGCTATTATAGTTGTTGCAGACTCGTGAGCAGTCAAAGCATAGTTAGTGACTGCTAGTAGGAGACTGTACCATGATATATTATCAGCCAAAGCTTCTCGATCTCTCTGTTAGTCCGATAAATCAGCCTCCAGACTTCGCTATCTGTACTAATACCGATGGACTGTTTTAAGGTCTGAGCTCCCCTTTTTTGTTAATTTTTTTATTTTTTTAAATTTTTAAAAAAAAATATATATTATATTATACAAAATCATGCAATTAATACAGACAGATCTGCTTGTAACACAGTAGTGTACATTTTAGACACCGGCATTTCATGCGGTTCTCGAGTTACGGTCGTTTGATGATATGTATATCATGTTTCCATATCACACCCCTAGGTTGGACAACATGCAAATCTACGTTTGTATTTCTGCCGTATGATTCCAGTGTGCATTACTTAGGAAGCATCTACACATAGCACTAAATAATATTTAAAATTCCCCGATATAGTGAATTTCAAGTAATCCCAAATAGTTCACCATACTGAAAGGACAAATTTATATCATGAGAAAGAAAATGGACAAGCTGTAAGAAATAATGGATGATGCAAAGACGACGGTCGAAGCTGATCCTGTCGTCGCACTTCCTGAGCTGCAGGGCGGTGTGCTTGAATGAGTCTGAGATGTACGCTTGTTTTACCAGGACAATACTGTTTGTAAACCTTCTGACCGCCAGGAAACAACCGAGTTAATGAACAACGAACGATTTCACATGAAAGTGATCTTTTTGATTCACCGGCTGGTAGATGTTCATATATGTTGACATACATATCGGATGGTATAACTTATTGATTTATTGTTTTGCTGTCATAATAACATGTATTTCTACAAAGGTATGTTGTAGGAATAATTGATTACCATTGCATACAGTTGTATAAATTCTGGCAGTAATAATTGCAGTATAATGCTTATTACACGCATATTTACTACAACGTCATCCACAGGTACCTGTACATAAACATTTTGAGAAAAAGAAAAGAAAACCACCAAACTGGATAAAACGTAACTCGGATATATATATATATATATATATATATATATATATATATATATATATATATATATATATATATATATATATATATATATATAGATATATATATATATATGTGCTCAAGGCCAGGTGAACAAAGTAAAAAGCTTCTGTATACATACACGCTGCTTCAGTGTTGTTATACTGCTGAAAATGTTTAAAGTCACGAAATCGTACATTCACAAGTTAGAGATAAATGTCTACAGAGCAAAGGCCTAATCGTTTGTCCAAGTCTTTTGCATAAAAATGGTCTCCCTCGGTTGACATTGTTATTCAGTTTGAGATTGAACGAAAAATGATATACAGGTCCGTTCATAGATACCGTCAACGACTTTATCCGTTTGCTTTAATGAGAGTTGTTGCACACTGATTAAAAGTGTAAATAAAAGTATTAAATACGCTTAAAAAACATCCCTAAATTTATTAAGCTTGCACACAGTCTGAAAATCCTTACTATCATCAAGTTTGTGCACAATCTTATGATGCGCAATTCCATTTCTTATGTGGCGACACACAGACGCACGTACGTGTACGAAATAAGAGATCTGTAATGCGAATCCAGCCAGTTAGCGCTAGTATACTTTCTATTCAGTTTCCATTGTTAGAGATTTGGCATAAATATCGACACTTCTGAATCGCAAAAATGCATTTTCATACCAAGAATATATCCAAATATTCTGTGGAGTTTTAGCAGCAGAAAATTACTGGGTATGGCTATGTTATACAGAATATATTTTGTTTTCTTTTCGTACGCTAATACCGGGTATATTTCATCGTGTGGTACTAAAAGTACGAAATGTTAACGAGTCGCGAAGCCATGAATTACAATATATCATATTTCGTACCACATGGTGAAATGTATACAGTACTTAGATAGGAAATGAATTGTTTCTTTTTATTATATACTTAACTTGCTTCAGAATCAAAGCATGAAGATTAATATCATTCTTTACTACACCCCCATCTTTTCGTAAAGTGACCTTACTTTCATTCGTTGATCAGAGGCTTAAGAGCGTAGTATGACTGAAATGATCTAATATACTGCAGTAAATGACATATTTGACATTTATAATCTATTTTACCCTTTTTGACCACGAAGTAAGTCAGATTCAGCATTGCATCGTGGCGGGTTTATCTCTGTTGTAAGTTAGGAAGGTTAAACATTATAAAGACGAGAACGGGGTCGAGCTAACTTTCTTCAGCAAAGTATACACACATATCGACATACTCCATTCTCGTAACACTATGGAGAATGCGATCGGAAGTAGCCAGTCATTTAATTTTCGATCAGCGTCTGTTGTGGCTGAAGAGTAGTACTTGTGAGTAATAATCACTTCATCTGTTGTAGATGATACTAAGGTTTGTCTAATATGACGAGGTTGCCACTTCTGTGCTCAATATGTACTGTATATCAGTTCCCTAATGTAATACCTCTTTTCTACCAGCAACAGGCTACGAATAGACTGATATCACTCTCATCATAATTTAAAATACCTGGATAGACAAGGAAACAGAATGAACTAATGAAAATAGGTCTTATTATTCCATAATTCTTCTGTAACATTATCTCATCAAAATGAAGAATAATGTTTCCTTTTTGTTTAAATGGAAAGACCTAAAATTTCATTATATTTAGTATCTGTGAAACAGCGTGTTCTGAAGCAGATTAGTTGATCGAAACGGCTGTTTCGGTGGGCTTGAGAAATAAACTTAACTATTCAAAAGTACACTAACCTTAGCGGTTAGTGAAACGGAGAGAACCAACTTTGCCAGAATAGACAATAATAGTTTCTAAACCTGCAATACAATATAAAGCACGTGAGGCTGGTATCTTTGATTGTTTCAACTTGTTCTATATGTGGGCTCTTTTCTGCTCTGCCAATTGCAACTGTCGTCTCTCACTTCTGTTAGGTCTTTGGTTGAGCTCCAGTTACTTCGGTCCTGTGCAAGTATTTCCCAGCTGTGTAGATCGATGCCAAATGCCCGGAGGTCTCTCTTGCCTACACGAATCACAGGTGGGGCGACTTGGTGGCCTTAAACCATAGGCCAACTCACCGTAGATGATGTCCTTAGGTAAACGTGCATCATCCATCGTAGGCGACACTCTTTTAGGAGATGCCGAGGATGCGTCAGAACCGAAATGTAATATTGCACAAGAGGCTAGAAAATAAATAGTTGTCATACCTTATAAATGTCTAATAATTATTTTGTTGAGATTATATAATGTATGTCATGTTTACCCCGACCCAGAGTAGCCCAGTTGAAACATGTATAATCAAGGTAATTCTGACAGGCCATTGTTTGATGTCGAACATTGCCGAAGGCTAGCACTAATCCGTTACGTAAGCCTGTTGTGGCTAGAATCGAAGAACCGGACATCGGAGTTGCGAAGTCACAGACAGCCAATTATCACCTAGGTGTCGAAATGTTTCCAAGATCACAAGAAATTGCCTGAAAAAGTGGGAGTGTCCTAACTTCTTTCCCCTGCAAACAGACAGACAGGTTGAACTGGCCGCTAAGACGATTGGACAGGGGCACAGCGCCACCCAATCAGAATCGAGACAGGGGGAGACCTTGATTTGGGTAGAATGATATCCCCGCGTTTTCCGGCAAAAGTTAGTTAGCTGAGAGAAATTACCCAGAGAAGAGGTTAGCGTAACTCCGAATAGCCATTCGTTATTGGCGGGAAAATGTTAGAGCGGGAAATTCTAAGTAGAAAGCTTCAAATAAGGTCAGTAGATATTTGTTCGTCTTTGTGGAATGCGACTGCATTTTAATTGTAGGTCGTATGTATACTTTATTATTACTAGAATCGTAGTACGAAGAATTACTTTGTTTTGTTAATATGTTTGCATATTTTGAAGAAATGAGTTGATATTTGTAAAGAATTATATAGTTTGCTAGCCGCCGTAAGAGTTAATATTGTACTTTGCTATGTGGGTATTTTATAGTAGACTAACACATATGTTCATATGATTATAGATTTTGCCATTGTTGAATATTTCTAATGTACAGACATGCGTCTGATTGTTGTCAGATTGTAGTACGATGAAATTAAATATATGTGTATATACTGACGTGACGCAATGTATTGATGTCTGTATAACAATTCGCTGATACCGTGTTATTACGCCATTGTTACCGTGCAAGAAGTGTGTGGGAATTTCGATGTGTATGCATGCGTGACCGAAACAGTGACCGCTATCTGATGATTAATTGTCGATATAGTGTGAGGTGAGATTCGATAAAACATATGTTAACGCCTTGTGGTTTTTCACAGGAAGCTTTGAGGGACAGACCAGTTAAAGTTGGTCCCGTAGTCTCGGATAGAGAGACGGAGGAAAGGAGAAGAAAGGAGAAGAAGGTGAAGTTGAAGTCTGGGAGCGAAATTGGAGGAGGAGATAGTAGAGAGGGAAACGAAGACAAAGGAGGAGTTAGAGGAACGGAAAGAAGGAAGGAATCAGCGGGAAAGAAATAGATGAGTAGATGCAAGGACAGGGGGAAAATCGAACTCACACTGTAAATCACGGGATGAATTAGGCTGTCACTTGGTCGAGGGAAAGACGAGTGATTGGAAGTTATCGTTTTAAATTATCAAATTTATTAAATTGTTATTGATTGAATTTCATCTTCGTGTTCTCTATAATTTAACCGTCGGCATTGCTGACTGGGGGCTCAGAGCTGTAAATCTATCTTGTCACTAATTTAACTTTCTAACCTAACGTGCCAGGGTGGAACTTTCATCATAATTTAATTAAATTATATTGGAAGAACCCCTCCCCAATGCGTCAAAACGTCACAATGTATATGTCATAGAAAGACATTTTCTTGAAATATACACGGCATCAATATTTCTAGAGAAACATTTTTATGTTCCATAACGTTAGGAGGACTATTCAATATTTCCATATTTACTGTCAGAGACTGAGAAGTATGCATTTTTTTATTTCTATTTCTTAGTGTTTTTTTTTTTGGGCACCAGTCTTTGGTCTTTGAGCACTGTTCTTCATACCAGAAGCACGCCAATTAATCGTTGCAATGTAAATTCCATTCTTTGCTTTGACTGATCAGTTTCACAAATCAGAATACTATTTAGCTTTAATAATCCACGATTTAATATGAATTATGTGCAGTTCAAAAATATGTGATAGCGCAGGTAATATAGTTACAATCTTTTGATATGCTTACAAACAGAAAAGAGAATGAAGAACACCTTCCCCCCATCATGTTATGCTATCTCAATATTGTTGCAAACATAATTTATTCATGTTGAATAAAATAGTATGTTGGCTAATAATTACCAGTTACTTTCTTCAGTCTTTACCGAAACCTTTATATTGAGAGCGTTGACCTCAAAATTATGCCAGCACGAAGTATGAGGAAAGTGATTGGCAATCGTTCGCTATAGTTCTACTCTTTTCTCGCATCGAGAATAACCAACCATCTTACTAATATTTATTCCACATGAAAACTGTAAAATGTAATTGTAACAAAAGATAAAATAAATAATTAAATAAATAAAAAATAGAACAGATGGAAAAACGCAACACCATTTCTTCTTGCCGAAGTCAGGAATGCGTACGTAAACGTCAAAGTGATCGTAGATATTCGAAAGCCTATCATCATATATTGGGAGCCATTGATAATTAAAGTTATAATGTAATGAACATATGCAACATAAATTTAAGGAATCTAAATGGAAATTCCAAAATAGGCTTATGAAAAACACAAAAATAAATCTGTTATGTTTTAGAATTTAGTTAAAATTCTGAAAATCCGGAAATTTCTTCATAAGCCTTTCGTAGGTACGGTGTCGTATGCTTTTACACGCTTTTACCTGCATTGGCATTAGTCTGGTTGTCGTTGAGTTTACCCAACAGTCTTACATAACAGCTACACGAAGGCACAGGTAAGTTTGTGATATATCTTTGTGGACCTTGGACAGCAATACCAACGTATGTTACCTGTAGTTTTGATAATGACTTGTCTTATCTCATTCCATGAACATCACTGTTTATGAATGGAATGCTAAATTGATACAATATTTCTCAATATTCGACTTGTAATACAATATTCGACTTGTAATACAATTTTTTCTTTTAATTATAGATCATTATACATGCGCGTTTTGCATGTGACGCCATACTTATTAATACCACTGTCGTAGTTCATGTAGCTATGGTGCATACCGTCAACTACTGAGATCGCTCAATGGTGATTAAATGTTTGTTTTAATTGTTTTTATAGCAGACGATAACAAACGTGAACTGTCAGCATAAACTTGCTGGTTCTTCCATTTGTGTGCTTACAGTTGAAGTGCTGGCGCAAATGTTTAATTGGAGTTACAGTTAGCTCAGAATGAGCCTGTAAGTGCAGTAATTTTCCTTTAGGAGAATGCAAAGTTGAAACGACGCCTACATACTCGTTGTGACGAATCGGTAGACACCAGATTAACTAGTCATGAGTTGTATCATACTGGACGATGAAAAGTCGTGCATAATTAGAGGCATGATTATGGCACCGAAGGTCAATCGGGTCAAACTCAGTGTCAAAGTTCATCCACACACTCTGTGTTAATATTATGTTACGTGTTTAGGCTCGAGTAAACAGTAATTAAAGAAAGGGTGAAAACAAAAAGCTTTGAAAAAATTTAACAAAATTTATTTCCCTAAAGAAGAAAAAAAAAATAAATTTAAAAATGAAAAAATAAAAACTTAGTTTTAAGATTCAAATCCAAAATTAATCCTAGAATAATCGACGAATACAGTTTTAGAAGTCCTAATAATGAAATGTTCTCATGAATTCAAGTTCGAGTCCCCAAGAAGAATCCACACAAACACACAAGAAATATCACAACAGTGTTGGAAATCCGAATAAAATTTTTGAGAAATATCTTTGTTCAAGAATTCTGTATGTGAACACATATATTTGCAGAAATAATGAATCCTTTTGAATCCAAATGATTCGAATAAACATTAAAATAACTCCAAACTGACACAACAAAAGAACACATTGACATCAAGTGGCTTAAGCCCAGACTGAGATTATTTCTGTAAAACAATGGTTATACTGTAATTTTGAGACTCAGAATAGGTACGCGTATGAAGGTTACGTGATCATGTTTACATCACGTACTCTCAACATGGCCCTGACAAAAGTCTATCATTTTACTCTATGAACAAAATAAAAAAGTTGTTTACTTCACAACAACTATTTACAAGCCTAGGGTCACGTATTAAATACAGACTCGATCTCACTCTTATTATTCCCACAAAAAATAAATAAAAAAAGAACTTGTTCACGTGTCTGTTACTAATTTTGAATTAATGTCGGGAACTAGGCCAGCTTTAAGTGTTTACAAATGAACAGTCAGGGTCAAACTACTTTCTGGAAATAATTTCCAAATCGCGTAAACAAGATTAAATTATAGTATCATTAATAGAATACAAATTATGAAAGCTGACAAACAAACAATAAGATTAAATAAATATAAATTAAATCAGATATACGTAACAATTAGCTGTTCCAGACATAACCAAGATGTGCAGATGTATCATCAGCTTCACAGTATCATTCTTTGCAAAGCCAGTGTATGACAGTAGATACAAAACTTAACAGGGCTATCATTTTTGTGCGAGTGGAACTAACTGCACTCATAGAAACTCCTCTCATATAGAAGATAGGTTTGAAGTATTCAGCCAATCAATCAGAGAAATTTATTTATGCATCGAGAGAGTTAGCAGCTTGGAGCATCCTGTTCTTGTGAACACAGCTTGAGAAGCTCAAGCTTAATGAAGAACATTGCCATTCAAATTGGGCCAGAGTAGATACGGCCTTTTCTTCAGGCACATTAGCAAGTACTTTTCCTTCTCCTAATGAACCAAGAGGTTCTGGGTACGTATTCAACCAAAGACCACATATCTCTCATGGCTTTGTTTCTGCCACAGCCAATCCGAGTTTAAACGCAGACAATATAAACGATGGTTCCCTTGTAGTACATATCAATAATTCGCACTATCTAATTCAAAGACTTACAGTTAAGCAGTCACTGGCCAAGATACTCAAGCATAAAAAAATGTAGATTTAGAAAGGAAATATTACTCGAGTTGCAGTTCCTAACAGTGCCCAGGGCCTAAATAGTCTTTTCCATTCAAGTTTATTGACAATGTCGTGGGCAAACTGCTGAATTATTCTCTGAGTATATTGAAATCTAATATTACAACTATTGAAATCTAAAACATATTGAACGCCCAATTTATTGCTACTGAGAAAAAAGCTTTCAACCCTGAATGTCATCACGGTTTATTTTATACATTATTTCAGACTGTTATTACTCACATAATATGATTGTCAACCTGTAAACAAATATAACAACAACAGTGTGATTCCAAGACGAATTTATAACAGATTTATGGTGCTAAAATGCGCACTATATGGTGTAATATTATAGCTTTGGATTCATATTGCATTTAGCAATGAGCTGCTTGATACTACAAAAACACTTCTGTCTGGGAGGGTTCGAGTGTCGGATTCGGCCAATGTGGGTATGTGAGAAAGCTTGCCAGTAGCTTCTCGAGGGCGGCGGTTCTTCCCGGGGTTTTCCCTAGTTCTTCCTTCACCATTAATACTGGCCGCCATGCATAGCCTATCGTGTGCTGAAAAATAACGTTAAACCCCACAGCAACAACAACTTGAACAATGTGCAAGTTTAGCTTTGTATTTTTCGACAATCTCTGCTCTTTTTAATAAGTAGGCATATTTAGGTTAATACAGATACGCTTTGAGTGCTTTATAAAGCGAGAATGAAGTCGCATACAATTGTGAAAATAATAGGAGTGTTTTTAATGAAAGATTACTTGGATGTAAAAGCTAACACAGACATTGTTTCTTGGGATCTGGGGGTATTCAAGAAACAGAATTATATATAAACTTTTGGCACTGCTGCGTCTAAGTTCAAAAATGTACTCTAGATTTAAACTGGAGTTAATTAGTATAGATTAAATCCAGTCAGAGTGAAGATCTTGTGTGGAACTAGTGTATTACCCAGCGCAGTGTATTGTTGTGAAACCTGTTGTAGCCAATGCTCATATTAAAGAAGTGTCTTCGTTTTGTGCATTAAACACATACCAAGATAATTAGGGACTGATGGTGTGGAACTGATGGTGTGCAGAGTCTACTGGGCGATTTTTCCAATGAATGGTCCAAGGTGTTCAACTTTGCATATCATTCCGATCTTACATTTGTCCTCGTTGGTTTGAGTCTCGGCTCATCAAACGTGAGGATGTAAGAACGCTTGCCAGTAGCTATCCATGGGTCGGTTGTTCATTTCGGGGGCTTCTTCCACCAAATATAATAGCTGGCACAAAGCCACAAATTTACTTCTGTGTCTCTCAAATATTGCTTTCAAGTAGACAAATTATATAAGAAACGTTCGACTGTTGGCCGCTTTCTAACTTACTTTGATCCTCATGTTATTATTTAAACTTTCTGCTGTGAGCTTACTGATGTTAGCTTGTGTAGGTTTATCCTTCGGCTCATTTTGCATCATCAAATTGAAGAAGCGATTATTCATATTTAACATACCTAATGGTATAAATATTCTCGCTTATTATCTTGCTGGATGTGCAGATTTTACTCAGATTTGTTAAGATGTCATTGAGAATTAAATATATTCTTCTGTGAAATTGCTGTTAAGTTTAAGTCTGTTCATAACTTCATTCTATATGTTTTCATATGACTGACTGTAACGCGGAGGAAATAAAGATATCAAGATATAAGTCAATTTCAGCAGTCGCTTATGTCAGCTTGACAACACAGTTAGCCCCAGAAAGAATGAATGTAAATACACACTTCATCATTCCATGTTGTACAGATTAAGTTACAAATGAATGATTGTTTTATGCTACAAAGTGCAGAGCAAACAAGGGGAAAATATTTATCCCTGGATCCATCTGAAGGGAAGGTGTCAATATGAAGCGAGGCTGTTGAGGAAGATTTAATTATTTATCTAAAACATATCTGAGAGCAATGATTTGTCACCATCTGGGATTAGACTTTAAAACCCATGTCATATGCTCCCCTACATACTCTCTCTCTCTCTCGCACACACACACACACACTCGCGCACACACCTATAGGTTTTATGAATAATCACATTTCCAAATATAATCAGCTTTATCCTTTTTACGTATTTTGTTACGTATCCTGAACGAATATATATATATATATATATATATATATATATATATATATATATATATATATATATATATATATATATATATATATATATATATATATATATATATATATATAATTTATTTATATTTGATTTAATTAAATTGTTTGTTTCTATTCCTTTACATTCTATTGTAATGTAATATTGTCTATTGGACTTGACTTTTTTAGAATTAAGTTCAGTACTGTTTGACCTGCCTTTTTTAATTTTCATTGGTAAAAACCTAATTAGAGAAACACTGTAGCTAGTTTCTGACATTGATTTAGAACCAGTGACAGTTTTAGTAAACAACCTTTTATATTTTTTAAAACTCTTTCTCAGAGTAAGAATTATTAAGTTAAGTCATGGCCATAACTGGAGTACGTGATATTCATCATGTAGAAAACCTCCATTTCTAGAAGGTTGACCCCCATCAGGGAGTCTGTTTTACGTCTTCGTTGGACTTATTACTGATGTAATGAGAAAGTATTGTTATTCGTGCCTTAACACTTGAGATGTTAAGATGTTTATGTTGTGTCCAGCATGAGCTAATTATTTTATTTCTTCAAATTGTTTTGAATTCAGGTGATTCTTTTCCCTGGAAATACTAGTGCCCTAAATTAATTCTTGGACGAAAACATTCACCGATATTTATACAAAATTCAAAACTGGAATAATATTTTCTGTGATTCAACAAGAACTGTTGACATAACAGCACTTCGCAGGTTGCAGCAGACGTCATCGTATTCCATTTTGGACTTCATCGAGATTAGAACTAGTTTCATTCAGGACTTTTTATTACTAGAACTTCTATTTTTTAATTCTCAGATTTTTTTGATTAGTAAAACGGTACGTTTTTTTTCTTCTCAGTTTACACTTGATATTCTTGGAAATTAATTATTTGTTAAATTTTACAAATTTATTGTGATCACAATTTTCTGTTATATATATTTAGTCATTAGACAGAATCGCCTAAATCTCCTCTGAAAAAAATGAATAGGCTAGTCGCTAAGATCAAGGCTATTCAAACCTAACACTAATGAAACTCGAGGTCAGATCTTTCCTCGTCGTCACCGCACATAAGAAGCCAGCTGCTGACAAGAGTACAGGATACTCCCTAGAGGTCTACATATGTTCATTCCTGGCGTACTCAAGCTAAGTTTGGTGCAGAGTATATAACAATGACTGTCTATGTGTTACAGACGCAATAAGTGGAAAACGAAATTTGTGAAATGAGTTGTATCAGGCAGCTATAGGGAGATACGACCAATGATGAGTCCGACAGCGATCTCAGTGATAATGAGAACTATTCTTTATTTCTGGTTTGAGTGAAGTGCAACTACAGTTTTATTGTACAATTAACTAGATTCAGTGCAAAAATGGTCACGAAAATTCGACAATGCAAATTTGCCCAATTTTCCTGATCCAGATATTGCGAAAGTATCTGTATTCCTGATCATGAGGGTTTTAAAAAAAATACTGTTTTTTGTTTACTGGGTAGATATATCGATAAGAGTGTCGCTTATTCATTCTTGAAATAAGTACAATTAAAACCATAATGGAACTCATCCACCTGTTCTTGTCTTGCAAAGCGTCCCAGAACTATCAATATTAAAAAAAAAACTACCAACTTTGATGCGAGGTTTTGGCATCCGACAATTAAAACTACAAAAATATGATAGCATGCCTGATCATCGAGTATGAATAACATGCAAAACTAATTGTTAACATATATAGTTGATAACTTTCGATATAGTTGAAAGTTTATCTTTCTATCATTGTACAAAAATAGCGTGAAAATTTCGGAGAGACCCAAACTTACGAGCAGGTCTCTTATTACGCCGTAAATTTCTCCTGCGGTCATTTCTGGTAAAACAGTCTTCTTATGAAGGACGTTCAACAATTGCACTCGGACATAATGCAGATTTAATGTATATTAAGTAGAATTGTATGTCTCCTGTACATTTACACCGAAGTTTTACCTGCTTTTCTTTATACCTGTTTCTCTTGTTACGAATCGGAATAAACAACCCATGCAGCATAACGTATTTGTGCCCTGAAAGAACCACACCAATTGAAAGAGAATGTCACTCGTATGTGCTTTTGGAAAAGAGTCGGTTGTTGCTACGACTCTTAAATATATTTAAGTTTTACAGAGTCAATTTTTCATATTGTTGCGATATTAATTTTAGAAGAAAATATAATACCCACTATAGCGACGTATCCTCAGTATCAAACAACAAGGAACACATAACATAATTATATATATATATATATATATATATATATATATATATATATATATATATATATATATATATATATATATATATATATACAGCATGTAGCTATCAGTGTGACACGAGGTTCAAAACAGATAATAGTTATATTTGTATGGCGCTTGCCTATCACTCACAAAGACACAGTTCCATTACCACATAGGGGATTATGCTTTTCTGTTAGACTGTTTAAGTTGACTTGTAAGTTGTGTTACGATTATGTGGTCACAAACTAAGTAACGGAAAGAAGCAAAACCAACAAGTTTTGTAAAACTTAACAAAGAATTTAATTGTCAAAGTCAGAAATGTAGGAACTCACAGTATTTTGATAGGAATATAGAATTATTATGAGAAAGTTCTATGAATGTCCTTAATTATCAAGATGGTCTAATAATTTACACCTCACCATTCACTTCCATTTTTTTCTAAATGTATTCGACACAACTTCCCTTCGATCCCATCCTCTTGCCAAATTTATTCGTACACTGTCTGGACTAGTGCGTTCACATTTGTTAGTCTCGAAGAAGTTCTACAGGCGTGTACTTTGACAGTACATATATTTCGACAAGGATTCAATCACATTCCTCGTGAAAGGCGACGTTGGTTTGCAAAGCATAAGATGAGTCCTAATGCCGTAGACTGAGGTAAAAGCAAAATTCACAAAACGCACAATGCAAATAAAAAGACGGAGACGAAAGTGGCAGTCCGTTCACACGCCACATCCTCTTCTGTTAAGAAGAAAACCGTAACGACCAATTTATCCTCAAGAACGAGGGGTACTGCATTCTAGAACATGCACGTACTGACGGAAACCTCGACCAGTATTTCACCACACCGACATCTGCTACCGTCTCCTCCTCTTCTATACTAGTGATGATGTCAGCTAAACTTGATGTGAGCCAAGTATTATTATATCAGATGAAGAAATGAAAATCCATCTCTAAAGAGACTGCTACTTCTCCGTTCTCGTTATCTTCCGTTCTGACTGATGCTGCGGATATAACGATTGATCCCTTAAGACAAAAGTGCAAGACATAGCATGAATACTACAAAGCACTGAATCCAAACAAGAACGGACACGATTTAGTTCTCTGACAACACATTGTCGTCAGGTGGTACCCAAAGTCAAGTTGGTACGACGTACGACAACCACTTGAGATGAATCCTAATGCAGCAAAAGAAGTACTGAACAAGAATCACGTTAGTTCTTCTAAATAGGATTTCTTCTTCCAAGAGTATCCAGTTACAGCATCGACATCAATAAATGTCTACAAAAATAAAAGGAAAGAAAAAGTCATATCCTTCCTCGTTTAGATAAACATTGGGATTTTTGTCTATACTTACCAAAGACAATGCCCTATGCGAAAGAAAAAGAAATCATTCAAAAAGCACACATTTGAGTATTATTTTAATATATCGAACGGAAAGGCTCATTTTACTGAAACATTGAGATAGCGATTAGATAACATCGTCACATTCTTTGAAAACTTGTAAGAAAGAAAAATCCAATCAATCAAAAGAAAAAGGTGATCGTTCAAGGAGGATGATTTCTTCTTATACTGGTAGATATCTCTGTTAAAAGCCTATATTCTCTTGTTAGGATTGGTCGCTGGATCTCTTTCATGAAGACTGAATGATCAACATACAAAGACAGACCTTTCAAGATCTTCACACTCGTACACCTGGACTTTATGGAAGGTCGAACATTGACTTTGGACAAGATTGCCAAATCTAACGTGAATGATTTCAGGAATGTCATTAAATCTGACTCCCCGCCAAATTACCCCACACAACAGAAGCTACCAAAAACGACACATAGAGGCACTGCGATGGAGATGAAAGAGAAAGGCGAATAATTCAAAGAGTTTTAAATATACCTGCTCAAACACCCAAGTTGGCACATCGCACATCGCACAACAAGTACTGGCTGGATCAAAATGTTCACATGAACGCCTTTGGCAGGAAAAGAGAAAAAGTAAGAAGTGAGGTAACAAGTTGATTCGAGATTTTGGTTTTGTCTTTTTTTAGGGCGGCCGGTTTCTTTTAGGACAGCATGATACCCCAGATCTGCATTCTATGATCTAGCATAGTAAACTTAACAAGGAATAAAATGTGTTCGAGTATAAACTGGAGACTCCATGAAGTCACAATCCGTGCAAAGGAGGTAAAGCATCTCTTGGACTTAATTTGGTAAACATAACCCAATTCTACCATAAAATGACAAAGAACTGATAAATAAGACATGAACGATGAAAATGAAAGGGAGCAAATAGATTGGGAGGGAATAAAACCCTGACAACTGTTTCTCAATGAGAACGGCATTAGCAACAATAGCAGCAGCAAAAACAAAGCATGAATACACCTTTATATGAGAAGAGGAGAATTTGGAAAGCAAAGCTATCTTTTTCTATTAATCCGTGTTGTGGAGACATATGGAATATGAGCTGTCCCATTCGCAGAGTCCTGTCCTGGAGGTGCAGCAACCTGTATGTCTCAAGAATATATTTGTTGATAACGTTTGCGTTATAATGTTTTGTATGTGACTGTCTTTGTCTATGGTTTGGTCTCCCAAAACACAACTTAAACTCCTTCTTCCAGTGTCATGAGTGATTATATTTAAGTATAATAATATATTTGTGCTAGGACTCCTACTTCTTCCCTTTTCATCATTGAATTGGTGTGGGTTGCTAGAGAGATGGCTATGGAGGTCAGGTTGTGCCTAGTCGGTTGCGGTTAGAAAATAAGGTTTTATACCTTAGTATCAACCATAATGAACGAACAGACCACGCACAATATAAAATACCCAAAAGTACATTAGTAAAGCCAGTTTCATGTTCAATAAGAAGCATGACTTAGATCTGTATATAATATGTACTTTACCTCACGAAGGTTTGTAATGTAGATATGTAATTTGAAATGCATAAGTCCCTGACAAAGGTTTAGACTCCTAAGGAATAAATGCCACTTGTAAAATTATTTATGCTGCACTCATAAACGAGCGTTTTATTAGCGACAATCTGGAGAAAAAAAACCCAAAATAAAACAAGAGTCTCTCTGCTGTCCGAAAACAACTAGTACTATTTTTTGCAATTTGGATTTTTATTACTTCTTGGTCAGAGCCTCTATCTCCCATGACTTTTATCTATTTTAGTAAGTAAGCCACACACGTTGTACAACCCGTGCATTAAATAGTCCACGAATGTAAAATGCCAAACTACATTCATACAGTGACGCAGACCTGTGACCGGCTAACCTGACTATGACAACTTGTTTGTTTTAAAACTTGTCTTTTCTTGTCTGTAAACCCGCACGGTTCCTAATTTGTGCTCGGGGTTGTTTTGTGAATTTCAATTTCAGACTAGACTGTCTCGAATTCGGCTACGCTAATTATTTGTATCTTCGATTGCCGCTGAACACAGTTTACTGTTCATCTTGAGATTGCTTTGTGCCGCGGCAAGCATTTCTAAACAAACGAGTATTCGTGAAAGTAATCCTTTCGAAATTAATTTTATAGCACCACCAGAGACATCCGTTACTGTGTATATATCCCCAACAAAAATTTCGATTGGTGCACCAACAATAGTTGTTGCGGTGAGTCCTGTCATACCAAGATCAACAGTTGTTGCTGCGCCAAGCCCACAAATAGCATCTACAACCAAATACACACGTTTGTATTTCACGATCAATGCGGTTCTTTTGATGATTTCATCTCGAAGCTGTTGCTCGGCTTCAGTTATTTTTTTCATGTCGTTTACATTGAGGGTTCATCACAGTTCTTCTATTACTTAAATGCATAGAATAATTGCACGATTGGCATTCCCTGTTTTGACTCATCACACCCAGGTGTAATACGCATACGCACTTCTGAGATATTAACTTATTTTTCTGGCACAGATATCATTTAGTTAAAAAATTCTGCCTGATGAAGATTTAAAGTCTCAAAAAGTCTACGTTCTGGTAGCTAGCACCCTATTCATTAAAAATATACTGGTTGCACCTGTGCCTGGTGTATTAAATGTTGTTTTCGTCTTCGCCTAATAACTGTTAATCGGACGAGGGTGTCCTTGTGGAATAACAGTCGATATTTGTTTGGTCTCATTTGAGTAAATGTTCGTGTAACAAATTCATTGTTCAATATGACCGGGGTGAATACAGCGGTTAATTCTACTTGATTCTTCTAGAAACAATCCCTGGGTATTTTTGCACTTGGGGGTGCAGTCAATGCTTGGGCGTTTTCACGAGCTAATGTGATTACTCCAAGTTGGCCTCGACTTGTTTTTGGAATATCAGAAAGGCCACAGATGTTGAAGTAGCCTTAAGGATAGATGTGTAATGCTTCATAATGAATTTCGTCTTCAACAATTAATGATGTTGCTATTGTATATACGAAAGATTTAATACTGGTGCCAAGATCGTTACTCGTGGACCAGCTTATCATTTAGCAATCGTATTAAGTGACTCATCTTGATAATAGTTGGATATGATAAATAAATATGATCCAGACTAGCATGTTGTTAAGATTATAAGTTTGAGTTTATCAAGAACATTTGGATTATCAAACACATTTCGGCCAGTTGTTGTTGAACACTCCGGTGGTATTTTCCCTTCAGTGGTCGCTAATATGTATGTTGTAAACAAAGTTACTACTTGTGTTGTGGGCACGTTAGCGATTTGTTATCCACGTATTATTTTGTTGTACCATCAGCATCATCAACATATTCTTTGATATAAGCAACCGATATTCCGCTGTATCTCATTCCACCGTTTTCAGCCATGTTCTTTTAACTTGACAATAATAACTTGAATGTCGAGGTTAGACAATTGAAACTCAACAGTTTGATGTTAAAAATAAAGCTCACCTGGAACGATACGAGCAAGAACTGGGCTGGCTAATTTAGTCAGATACGCTTTGGTGGCAAATCGGCTCAGATCCACATGAGCACCGTGTCGTCGGGCTGAGTAACATCCGTTAATGTTTTAATGTGCAATCAACCAGTGCTTGAGGTGTTCGTGGAGAGGAAACGTTTCTTCTCGCAAGTGCATGCAACTCTTCAACAACAAGATGACCGCATATGGGTCCATCCATGCGAGTTTGTACTGGTATAGTCGAATGTAACCTTGGTTACTGTTCACCGTTTTTCATTAATAACCAACAATTTCAAATAATGTCTCAAGTAAATACGAAACAAATGATGCAGAGGTGTTAACACGTATGGAAACCAAAGAATGCCAGTCATTGTTGTCAAATCCAGTTTGAAATACAGGTTTGAAGTGTACATGGCACAATCGATGCAAGTTAACGCATAAGGACACGACGCAACAGCGCGTGAAATATTTCGTCATCGCGAGTAAATCAAGATTGGATAAAGGCGTGAACTTTAAAGTCTTGTTCCGGGTAAACAAATACATCTTTCCGATGATATTCGAGGACTCATTGTGTGTAATCGAAGGCATTTTCCTTTTTTATTCGAATATGACCGCTAATTGCCTTTTTCAAAGCCACACCTGATGCAGTTCCGACAGCCCATAACTACGCAGCTTTTGCAACCGCTAGAGCCACTGTTGTTAACAAGGCTGGAGTCGTTGTATGGGACAGAAATATTCTACCAGTCTTTTGCATTTGTGCCACCTTTGAATATATAACTTTAATGTCGCCGAGGTGTTATTGTTTTTGGCCGCATTAAGCTGTGCGAGTTGCGTGTGGGTCAATCACACATGGATATTTCAATTCAATGTTTTTGGAGAAAGTTGCAATGTGACCCCACAATTGTTTTTTATTGCATATTTTATATTCCCCATCTGATTTTCACTAAAGTCGTCCTTCATTTCTTGATAAGACGTTATTATTTAGATATATAACAGATTTAATTAACAGTTATTCACGTTAATCGAGGACGCTCATTCAACCACCAGCACCCTCCAACAAAAAGAGTCTTATCAGAAAGAATCACAGCATAATATAGGTAACTACCAGCTGTAACTGCACCAACACGTGCATAAAAATACATATCAAGAAAGGTTTGCATGAACATCTCCAGGTGTTTTAGTGCAAAGTAATGAATAGGGTAAAGCGTATTTAAGACTTGTAAGGAAACTAGTGTCTATGTTTTGATGTCGGTACATATACGACCACAGATATGCAATAAGATTTTCGTCATACTTATGCCGAATTTCTTCAGAAGGTTCTTGATCACCTTGGATTCAGTAACATATCGACGCCAGATTGCGTTTCGCCACCGTCAGTGATAAAGGTAAACAATACGGTGACAATAGATGTTTTGAATCGACGATTTTATTAGCCATATATACGGCTGGTGACAATAAAGACAAACCTCGAAAATACAAGTAACTCAATTTTGGTAATATAAAATATTCTGTACAGGATATCAAGTCCACACTGATCAAATTTAATACACTTTAGCCAGGTACTGCATTTGTTAACATTAGAATTGGTGAAAAACAGAGAATATATTTTTCCAATATACTACTTTTGCAGTACATAAACATAATCATGTTATTATTCAAAATATCCAACTTTATTTACAAAATAAGAATTTCCGCAATCAGAGTGTTTTTTAAAATTATATATATTTATGATATTATAAAAAAAGGCATTTTATAAAAATTCTTTCAAAATTTAAAAGTTAGAATACTCTCCTGGTTAACTGCGCCGAGTCCTCAAGGCTGGATTTAAAAAAAAAAAAACATTTGAAAGAGAATATATATATATATATATATATATATATATATATATATATATATATATATATATATATATATATATATATATATATATCGAGAACTAAAATTCCAAAATACAAAAAAAAACCCAATAAAGTTTAAGATATATTATAGACATTTGAAACAATATAATTTTTATATTCAAACATGTTTGACGATTGTAACGTACTTCTATTACTACGCATTTCTTATTTTCTTTGTTTTTATGTTCTTTAAATCCTGTTTTAATTATATTTTGATCACATGAGCTGAAAATATTTAAGGATACCTACTGTAACACATTGTGTGTGTGTGTGTGTGTGTGGGGAGTAATTATCATTCCTATGATATTAGCAGTGGGCCGATATTGAGTACATTTTCCTACTGCATACAAAATATCAATAAATATAAACAAGTGCACACAGTGAGGTAAAAATGCTTACAAGGAGTGGCGTCAGAATTGGATAATAATCAAAACAAGGAAAGTTAAAAATTTAGTTCTGTGCTAGATATACCATAATGACAATGAAATCAGTGCATATCAATTGCAATCAAACTACGACATGAGTATATAGGAGTATGTAAGAATATGGAGGAGTATGTAGGAGACATAAATGCATTTACATTAGTCTGAGAACAATATAGTGAAAATATCATTATAATCGCAAAACCCATTCGGTGTGGTTGAGTGCAACCGTTAAATGGACTGTTTTACTGGAGCTACCTTTGACGCTTAGAAAAGAATGTATGGCCTTGATCGTTTCAAATAGATATGACTCAGAATTAGGCCGTATGTTGGCCGAATAGGTTCCAATGTATTTTGAGAGCTAATGATGTGATGTGATGTGTTTTGGATTTTTAACGTAGCTTTGACACTTTTTCAGTCAAATCACTACAATGTCTGCAATGTGGCGGTTTATAGTGATGTCGATCGATCGATCACTCCCTCCCTCACTAACGCACTCGCTCGCTCACTCGCTCAATCAAGCAATCAATTAATTGGTCAATCTCTCAATCAATCAGTCGAGTGCTTTGTTACTGTTACTTTTAGATCTTATGCAAATAAGTCTTATTTGTGATGTGATGTGATGTGATTTTGGATTTTTAACGTAGCTTTAACACTTTTTCAGTCATATCACTACGATGTCTGCAATGTGGCAGCTTATAGTGATGTCTAGCACTGGGGCATCATGCCGCAGACATGTAGCATGATGTCCCACCCAGTCAAATTATTCTGACACCAGGTCAACCAGTCCTAACACTAACCGCTTAATGCTGAGCGCTAAGCGAAGCAGCTGTTAGTACCATTTTTCTAAGTCTTATATATGACTCGGCCGGGGATCGAACCCACAACCTCCCGCATCCGAGGCGGACGCTCTAACCACTAGGCTACAAGAGCGGTCGAGAGCTATAGCAAGATTTACACATGTCTAGCGATGGCTCCGACACCTTGACTATTTTATCATTTCAGGATACATATGTGACGAAAACCTCTACAATATCAATTAATGTTACCAAACCAGTCAAGGAAGCACCTCTTCTGGCTCGTTTGAAGGCATACAAGCCGTTTCTATGGCGTTATTACCGAACCAAGAGACCATAAGATACATATATATATACGACTATCATGAAGATTTGTGACACAAATCTCATTGACGTTGAGCTGATTAAAAAACTCACCTCACTGACACAATCAACTTCATTGGGCTGATAAAAAGTCCGCATCAACATCAATATGTTTGAGACGACCAGGCTGAAATTACACTTCTCCCTAAGATGGGTAAATACGGTGAGATTTTGTTATGTGTTAGTACCAAAAGACGCATACTATTGTTTCATATTTCAGCACGGAAGGCTTAAATAAAAAGCTCAGTCTATGGAATGCAAGGATAGGTCAATAGTTTCAGTCACATTCTCTGCAGGACACACGGTACTAATTATACGGAAGAACTGTGAACCAGTCAATAAATAAACAATTATTTTAATAACAAGAATAAGCCACTAATAAGTACAATACAACACAGCAACATGTAATGCAGATGCAATTTAACTACAGATATTGGTACCACATAAAATGCTATTGCACTATTATCCATGCACAAGCATAGCCAATTCTTTCTTACAATTATGCTCCAATATCAATGAGTAAAATACAGCTTTTTCTAAAAAATTTAAATCTGGTTATAGGACACACGTACTAATTATACGGAAGAACTGTGAACCAGTCAAGAAACGGGTGAAGAAATAATGGAGTATTTACGGGTTTTGTGGTCCATAATTGGTTAATAATGAAAATTAAAATTTTAGTAAAAATATCTTTTGAGAGATTATCCTATATGTAATTTAAAAAAAATATAGACAAATTTCTACTGATGCAATTTTAGCATTCTTACAGGCTTGACTCAGGAGTATTCAATAATGAAAGTAGCACCTGATTCATTTGGTGCAGAATCAATAACATGTGTTTCATGCACATGTATGTAAACAAAATGCCGCGGGTCATATGGTGTTCTCCACACATAAGCTTGCACCAAGGTTAGATGTGCATGCAGAGTTATGTCTCATCATCAGCACCCAGAAATTTTATGTTATTTAATTTTGAATATGATGGTGTTTCCGGTATGTTTACTATTGGAGTTGAATTAGTACCGTGTGTCCTGCAGTAGAAAACTTAACAACAGGGAAGTTACTGCAGTAGGCATAAAAAGAACTATTTTTACTTCATAAAAAAATGAATTAAAGCAGAAATTGAATCAGTTATTTGGAAATGTGTTGAATTTTTTTGGCGCACTAAGAAAGTTACGCGAAGGAATTATGTCACAATTGTCAAAACTTGTAATTCATATTTAAAGAAACAAAATATGATATAGCAAAACATCCCTGCGTGGGAGAATTACCACAGTCCAAAAGGTACTGGGATGGATCTGCTAAATGGAAGTGAGACACTGAAGCATTTGGCGTAGTAACTTTCGACTCGATTATGGTGCACTATATCTATTTCTTTCTTTCTTTCTTTCTTTCTTTCTTTCTTTCTTTCTTTCTTTCTTTGTATGTCCCTCGTTGTGAATTTCATTTTGTAAGCCTTTCCCTTTCGGCAGTTATGATTGTGTGTGTGTGTGTGTTTATAGTTTTCATAATACTGGGTGAAGAAACAGGTTGGGTAAACGTTTTAATAAAGCAAGCGTGAATCAGTGAAAAACTTGGCGTCACTCAGATGGCTTGCAACATTCGGATGTAAACGTTCTCTTGTCTGCGGCCTCTGCACACTCAAAAGAGAAAACAAATGTGGTTTCAGAGCATTTCGAAATTTTTTGAAGTTCTGCTCAATTTCGATTGTTTGGGCAATTGACCTATCGCCAGTTGTTTACGTCCGCCATTTTCCTCCGACAAGCTGCTTCTGTCGATATCAACTCGGCTATTGTATATCAATAATTTTTAATCAGTTCTTCAGTTGAATGCTTCCAGATCATAAATATGTCATATAAAAATCTGAACCAAAGAGATGGATTAAACTTCAAGTTTTAAATAAAATCCTTTTCTAATTCGCCCATGGAATGGAAGAGTAGACTGGAGCCATATTAATATCCATTACCTGTATGTAATTCGTATTATTAAATTGAAATTAATTATTTTTCCAAGATAAGTTTTTATTATTTTACAAATATCTTCGCTAGATAGTGTGCTGTTATTAGGATTATTATCAAGAAAATATTTGCACGCTTCAATGCCATATGCATACAGAATGTTGGTATATAGTGATGTTACATCTAATCATACCAGGATTGAAATTATCAGATAGATGTGGAATAGACTCCGACTTTTCATGAAAGTAGTTGTATCTTTAATGTATGAAGGATGCGATTTCATTAAAGGTTGTAAAACAATATCAATAAATTTGGACAGGTTTTCAGTATATGAATTACTTCCTGATATAATGGGTCGTCCTGGAAAATTTAAACGTAAATTATGGTCAGGATTTGTATGAGTTTTGGGTATAATGTAGAATTGAGGTGTACGTATGTTAAGAGGGAAATTATCAAATTCCTCATATACGGAATTATTATTTTTGAGGTGTACGTATGCTAAGAGGGAAAGTATTAAATTCCTCACATACGGAATTATTATTTTTAGCGATCTCAATAATGCATGTTGAAATTTTTTATTTAATTTCTAATCGACGTTCAACTTCTTTAACATAATCATCTTGATTCACAATAATAACAGTGTTTGACTTATCATCCTTTTTAATCACTATACTGTCGTCATTCGTTAGATTATATACAGACTTAATTTCGTCCTTATAAATATTACTATGATATTGCTTTAATTTAGTTAATATCTCTTTTGTGATCGCGTATATATATATATATATATATATATATATATATATATATATATATATATATATATATATATATATATATATATATATATATATATATAAGACAACCACTATGGGGCGACTTCTCCATGGGGCGAGTTATCCGCATACCGACGTAACTTAGAGAAGTGCAAGCGATGGATAAATGCTCTCGCTTTCTGTCTCTGTCTCAGTGTCGTTTCATATGGCAAATATTTGCTCACCAATATCGTCTGGTATATATTTTAATGTTATCACGCCCGCCATTTTCACAGAATGTTTGTCGGAGGTTGAGAGGTTGTCAAGTCACGTGTTCGGTAGGCGGAGCGATCTACCTTCTGGTGTATGAGTGTGATCACAAATCGGCCCGCTTTAAAGCTGGATATCATCATATTTTTCTCTTCGCAACAGCATTGACTTGTATTTTATTCATAATCCCGAGCACACGATATGGTTGTCTGCTACACCTTGCTAGTGTTGTCTTATGTCGTATCATCACAATATGAACCACTGAAACATTGTTATCCTTTCTCGTAAATGCCCATATGCTGGAGACTAATACATATTAAATACAAGATGAAAACAGGTGTATTGTCCAAGTATTATTCGCACTTTCAAATTATTACAGCAATAAAGTAAAACGTTCTATTCAACAACGTTCAGGAGCATTCTAACCTTCTCACCAATTGTCACGTGGAGAAGGTAGACAGTCTTCTAGTGTCACGTTCATCTGAGTCCAATATTGTAGAGTGAATTCACAGGTGAAATCGGTTGGGGCAAAAATAATTCGATGAATTGTGACATCACAATCGGCTAACTGTAACCATACAATTATACACAATGAAGGAGAATTTCAGTTATTGAAAATTATACCTTACGTAACACACTTGTGCGAATAAGTATGTGTGTGTATTCCTACGCATTAAATATAGTGCTATGTATATTTGATTTACTTGTATCGGATTTAATATATATTTATTTCAATTTAATTGTCTGTCATTTTTAAATTTTTTGTTTGATTACATGGTATTTTATTATTAATTTATTCACTAGAGATGATACTTTCTTCAGAAAATAGTTTGACCTTGACTGTTAGTTTATAAAAACTGGTGTTGATCTAAATCCTGACCTTGTTTCAGAATTTGTAGCAACCATCGTAAACCGGTTCTATTTTATTCTAAAATGATTGGTTGTTTTCGAGGTCGTGATATAACTTTGTCTTGAAGATGTAAACATTTTGTTTACATTTTATTTGTTAGAGTAAAATCATTGTTTTTCATCAGGGTCACACTGGGTAAACGTGATTTGTAACAAGTACTTGCTTCTATAACCTTCCAGAAGATGATCACGTGACCCCAGGTTTACGTTTTAGAAAGACTATATAACCCATGTTTTGGAGAATTAATCTCACTAGAAGCTTGGCTGTTAAACTGTTAGTTGTATGTTGTGCTGTTTGGAATTGTTTCAGATTACATGGTTTGGAGTTATTTCAAATTGCTTGGTTTCAAAAGGATTAATTCTGTTATTTTTCTGGAAAGTACGTGTGCTTGTGTAATATTTTTTTATTATAAAAATTTATTCAGCTTTTTGAAATCGGAGTGATAATTTTTGTTTCTGCAAGGAAATGTAGACTTCAACACTACAGATTGCAGCATACGTCATCGTCTTCCATCTTGGATTCTTCGTCGGGATTCGAACCTAAAATCAGTAGACCATTTTGTTATTAGGACTACTAAAATTTGATTCTATGATTATTCTTGGATTAAGTTTGTATTTGATTCTATAAAACCGTAAGTTCATATTTTGTAAAATATTTTACAGAATTTTTCCAGGGAAATTAATTAGTGTATTTTTTTAAAACTTGTTGTTTTCACTCTTTCTTGTGTTACTGTTTATTCGAGCCTAAATAAGTGACATAAGAGTAGCATGCCTCAATAGCTAATAAGCTTCTTAAGTTAGTATTTGGTTTCAACAAATTAGAATTCTTATAATGTATATAACACTGGTCAACAGTGAAATCATTACTGACTTGAAAAGGCCCTAATCTGTAGTATTTTGGTGTGCCGAACACGAATATAACCGTGAAAAATTTGTATTGGCTCTCGTTTTGAAGATATTCATATACCTCATTTTCTATGTTTCACTGTGTAAATTTCTCCAGTAGGACTGCAGCAACATCCGGAATAATGATGTAACATTGCATAATACCATCATGCTCACATCATCCACAGTTGATTGCATCATTTTCTGATGCAATGCAATACTAATGCCATCGGCTGCTGAAGTAAGTTGACGTCAGCAGTGTACTATACATGTGTAGGCCTATTATACTAATGCCAGGCGGCTGCTGAAGCTGACGTAAGCAGTGTACTATATAAAGCCCAATCAGATAGGTTCAGCATTTAAAATATTTTAGACGTTGTGCGAGACAGTTCAAGCTACTGTTACATAAAACTTATTATTTTATCCATTTACGTACAATAAAGAACAGTAATGCCTCGAAAGTGTGTTAATACCGCGGACAATTTTTGCTATATTTGTGGGGAAGTGACATTTGCCAACCAGAAGAAAAGTATCAATTCTCAAGTGAAGAAGGCATATCATCTTTACTTCGGATGCAAGGTTGGTGACCAAGACAAGCCTTGGGCTCTGCATATATGCTGTGCTACATGTACAACACAGCTTTCACAGTGGTTGAATTGCAAAAGGTCATCAATGCCGTTTGCAGTCCCAATGGTGTGGAGAGAGCCAAGCAACCACCTAAATGACTGTTACTTCTGCTTGGTTCCTCCTCTTTCCGGCGGAATAACGAAGCGAAAGAAGTCGAGAATAGTCTACCCAAACATTCCGTCTGCATTGAGACCAGTTCCACATGGTGAGGGACTTCCTATTCCAGAACCTCCAGCAGAATATTCTCTTGATTCATCTGACGAAGACAAAGGTGAGTCGACCTGTTCTTCTCCTGGTCCATCAGCATGCAGTGATCCAGATTTTCACTGTGGTGCATCATCAACCCCACACAGAATAACACAGGAAGAACTAAATGACCTGATTCGTGATTTGGACTTATCAAAGAACAAGGCAGAATTGCTAGGATCAAGACTCCAACAATGGAATCTTCTAGAAGAAGATGTCACAATTACTGCATATCGAAAGCGCCACCAGCAATTGGAGCCTTTCTTCAGAAAGGAAAGTAATCTGATATTCTGTTCCGATATTGAGGGCCTCATGAATGCTTTAAAAATCACTCATGACCCACAAGAATGGAGACTATTTGTGGACTCTTCGAAACTGAGTCTCAAGGCTGTGCTTTTGCACAATGGAAACATTCTTCCATCTATTCCAGTAGCGTATGCTGTCCACATGAAAGAGACATACGATAACTTAAGGCAGCTACTGAATTCCATTGAGTATAACAAGTACAGCTGGCACCTCTGTGGTGATTTGAAGGTAGTTGCCCTTTTAATGGGACTGCAGCAAGGATATACAAAATACATGTGTTTCTTATGCGAGTGGGATAGCCGAGCAAGGGAAATGCACTACATGAGGAAGGAATGGACTCACAGGCAGAATGTAGCCATTGGAGAGAAGAATATCCAACACCCAGCTCTGGTTGAGGCTCAGAAAATCTTGCTACCACCCCTTCACATCAAACTAGGTTTGATGAAGAACTTCGTGAAAGCCATTGACCGGACTTTGCCAGCATTCCGATACCCGCATGAAAAATTCCCTCGACTCAGCGAAGCAAAGATTAAAGAGGGAGTTTTTGTGGGTCCTCAGATTCGAGAGCTTTTCAAAGATGACCGGTTCAACAACTTGCTGGAAGGTGACGCGAAACAAGCATGGAATGCTTTTCGCCTAGTTTCTACAAACTTCCTCGGAAATGTTAGGGCAGAAAACTATAAGGAACTAGTAGAAGACATGTTGATGAAGTATAAGAAACTTGGCTGCAATATGTCTCTAAAGATTCACTTCCTTCATTCCCATTTGGATTTCTTTCCTAGCAACTGTGATATTGTTAGTGATGAACACGGCGAACGTTTTCATCAAGATATCGCAACAATGGAACAAAGATGCCAGGGAAAATGGTCCACTACAATGCTGGCTGACTACTGCTGGACACTCCTCAGAGATGCTCCCGAACAGCTGTACAAGAGACAGGCGAAGAAATCTAAGATGTAGTCAATGACTTGATTTTTTATAGGTAGGCTATTACAGTTGACCTTTTACTATTGGAATGCATTTCGTTATGTAAACATTAATTTCTTGCAGATTACAAAAAAACTAGAGCCAATTTTGCAATTTGACTGTCATACTGTCATATTCGTGTTCAGCACATAAAAATTGATAAGAATTGACTAATTTTATTTCAGTAACATGACTTTTGTAAAAATTTGTTGTCCAGTGTAATACAATAAAAATCCTTACAGTACGTTGACCAGGAAAGCTGTGTGATCTCGAAGGGTTTTGTGACGTCAGCAGAGCACACTCGATACTACCTATCTATTTAGATGAGGTGATATCAAATACCCACTCCAAATGATACAGCTTTCCTTATCAACTTACTTTGCTGCTCATTAGATAAGAATCCATGAGTTTAATGTTGCAAGAGGCGATTCAGCAGAAAATAGACAAAAGAAGACTTAGATTGACATTTTAAAAAACTCCCTGAATTCTGTAAAAGGGAAGGAAATATCTCAAAGACATTATCTTGTAAACTATGAAAGTTTCCCCCACTTGCACTGATAAAAGGGACTGGTAGCTTCGGATATGCTGATTTACCTATGTTCTTGTTTACGCTGGACTTGTCCGTTTCATCTTCACACAAAATCTTACCCGCATAACAATACTGCAGCTGTACAGTCGAATATCTGTGAGATGTATTCCAACATTTTGAAGTTTAAGTCTCCGTTAATAGAAGCGGAGCGTACGATTCAGCTATTATAGTTGTAGTAGACTCGTGAGCAGTCAAAGCATAGTTAGTGACTGCTAGTAGGAGACTGTACCATGATATATTATCAGCCAAAGATTCTCGATCTATCTGTTAGTCCGATAATCAGCCTCCAAACTTGTTCTCTGTACTAATATCGATGGACTGTTTGAGGTCTGGGCTCATGTCTTTACAGAATCATGCAATTTATACAGACTGATCTGCTTGTATCACAATAGTGTACAATTTAGACACCGGTATTGCATGCGGTTATCGAGTTACGTTCGTGTGATGGGTCCATTAGGTGATATGTAGATCATATTTCCATATCAAACTCCTAGGCTGGACAACATTCAAAGGTACGTTTGTGTTTTTGCCGTATGACTGCGTGTACATTATGTAGGAATCATGGTTACATGAAAAAGAGAAAGAGAGTTTACAGAAAGCTTCGACAAGTTTTCAGATTGTTAGTATTAGGTGATACTATGTGTGTTTTAGTTTTTGTATTACTACTGTTAGTTGCGGTGAGAATGGATTAACAATGTGTGTGTTTAGTCAACCAAAACATGACATGAAGCAAGAAAGCACATTGCTACAGCAGCTTGAGAATTTAATAATTCCCATAATTAGAAGTAAACTATCTCGTGACGAAATCTGGTTACCAGTTTCACAGAGGTTATCCGAGCTCTTGCGCATGCCTGATGTGCCTATGATGAAGCTATTAAATTGAGTGTGCGAGAAATAGTGTTACGTACATACAACAATTGTCTCTCGGAGCAAACACACAACTTGCCAGGGAATTAAATGAATGATTTGAAGAGATTGTATTCCAAGAATCAAACGATACAGATCTTAAAAGGGACTAGACCTAAGTATGATAATCTTGTATCAGTTGTACTGACATGAAATGAATACGTGTAAGTATTATATAAACTGCATAACTATGTATGCAGAGTTATTTCAGGGTACAATCTGTATGCATGCTGGGATATACTTAGTCCGATACTTTCCAAATTCGACATCTACTTACGTACGTGAGAATAAGTTATACTTTAAATAATCTCCATACAGACATATGCAACTTTATAAGATTTACAGGGTTGAATACATTGTCAAAGATCTCACAAATTAACTTGAACAAGTTATATTGTCTCCGGTCTGTCACTGCCTTTCCTTTGTCGGTCTAGGTTATTATCTCCGTAGATACTATATAAGAGATGACTATTAGTTTGCCTTTGGAGCTGGGAGAACTCTTTCGAAGAGCCTTTGTGCAGATTAAAATGACACACAAGCCACAAATTCGTCCTCAACGGTATTAAACCTTTCGACAGCTTGTAGCTGGATGCTATACAAATTGAGTACTTTGAAAGCGTTCAAATGGTCAGGTAATCTACTCACATATTCTGAGACTTTGGATGCGACTAGTTCAACATACACAGTTGCATTGATAAACCAATTTCCGTGAGAGGAATCCGATGAAATGGTACAAAAGTTACGGATTACAAAGTGTTTTAATATAATTATTGCCTTAAAGTGCCACAACAGTGCATCTACATTTATTCAGTTTATTTCTTGGTTAAAGAGATTATATATTCAAAATACGAATTTAAAAAAGACGATTGAAAAATGTTTAGAAATAACTGCTTGGGAGCCTACCTAATATCGCGTTTGCACCTGTTTACGATCATAACTGAAGGCAACCGCCGACCACTTCCGGTATTTAGTGAAAACAAAGCGTGACGTCACATTATGAACACTTGTTGTAAACAAAGGTTCAGTTGGTATTGTCACCCAAATTAATCCGTACCAGTTTGAACCCTATATTTCCAATACCGAACAATCCGAAGTTGCAGATGAAGATGACGAAGAAGAAAGACAAGATAGGTTGACAGACAATTCATGGTAATTGTTTTCTGAATATGTCTACGGCCTAAGTTACGATAAATCTCTGTATCCGACGAAATTGACAGTGTCCTGTTCCTTTACAAATTTGGATTTTGTCTCACCTGTAATAAAGGCTGCATACGTGTATAGCATTTCATGGGTAGAGACGTAACTATACCTTGATAAGTAAAAGGTACATTGGATCACAGTTGTAAGCTTTGAAAACCTGTGAACAAGTTGATATGATTTAGAAGTACTTAAGATTTCTAGGAGAGGAGGTCCGCTTTTTTCACAACTATTGAAATCGGCAGGATATTACCCTCATGACATTAAAATTGAATTCATATTCTGTACGCTGTATTATAAGTTAAAATTTCGAATTTCTTATATGCATGCTAATAGTTGATTTTGATAAACTATGAAATAAACCTTTTTTGTCTGTGGTAAGCATCTTCTTGCAACTTCTATTTTTTTCATATCTAATTTAATTTTACAGTGCTGTACTAAACGTTTAATCTGTTCCTGACTTTAGTCAGTTTGTATCATTGTACTGAGCTATTGATGTGTTCATAAATGAGATTAAATTTGACAAGCACAGCACAATGCATTAAAAAAGAAAACTATTTTACGTGTAAATATGGACATTGTTTGGTAATGCCTACAGCAAGGGAATGTGTATGTTGTTGTGACATAGAGAAGGTCACAAGTGTCCGCAATGAATACCAGGGGATACGGTATATAGCACACCATCCAGGGTTCATTGCAGTTTGTCTCGGCATCAATGTTTTAAAAGTTGCATACTACCAGTATAGACAACAATTTGGAGAACATCCAGAACAAGGAAATGAGTAAGTAAAATATCGGAGTAATTTTTCATTTTCTTTTGTTTTCATAAATTTTGCTTTCATGATCTGTGCATGACAGCATAGTATTGGGGTTATTAATGCAGCAAATAAAAAACCCACTTTTTCAAGTCATTTTATGACATCTTCTTGGATTGAACCCATGTTCTGGAGGCCTACACTGTCTAACCTTTATACCAGTGATACTGATGAATCATGCCAAAAAATAACACATATACATGTACAAATACTGTTTTGTTTCATTTTTTGTGTCGCAAAATAAGATGTTCATATATATATATATATATATATATATATATATATATATATATATATATATATATATATATATATATATATATGCATGTATGTATGCACAGAATATATATATATGTATGCATGTATGTATGCACAGATTATACTGGAATCATTTAACGTTATTGATATACAAAATAATGATAAATCACACTGGGTCACTACTAATACTATCTACTAAAACTTCTGATTTCCGAATTTGATCTAATGCATAAAGCATATTTTATTTCAACTCAATTTTCAAATTATTATTTCAGAAGACATCGGTATACAGCATATAGACAATTTGCTCTGTGGTGTTGGTACTTCATGGGCAAGGAAGTGAGGGTCATCATTCTATCATGTGTTCTTCAGAGGATCCGTACTGCCTTTCCTGATCAAAACCTGAACTACACTGACTTTCATGAGGATGACAGCAATTAAACCTGCTAAGAAGAATTTGAGTAACAATATCCTTGTCAGGCCTCTCATACAGACTACATAATGTTGGTGATACATCTACCATAAGTTTTACTCCTTCATCATTCATGTGAGACACCTGTCCAATTGTGAATGCTGTTTTCATCAGACTTTTGACATAATCTGCAAATTAAATTTAATATGCATTGTATTGTACAAGCCAAAAACTCCAACCTTTGGTTGAAGTTAATACATGAATTAAAAGTATTTGTCTTTACAATTGTTTGTATATTTTTTACTATTTTACCACAGGGAAAATTCATGACCTTTAAAATTAAAGGAGTGTGAACTTTAACAAATATTTTGCCTTTACTGTTTAAATTTAATAATTTAAAAAAATAATATAGGTACATACACTTGGTACAACATTATTTATATTTCTAAGTGATATATGCCTTTATGTTCATTAATTCCTAATGTATATTCTTGCCATATGTTGAGTCGACAAGGATTTTCCTGACAGTGTATTCTCCTTTCTTGTACTTTGGATACAGTATTTTATATCTGGCTCTCACATCCTTAGTGCATGCTTTCTCTCTTTGGCTTTTTTCATTAAAATGCAATGCAGCTAGCTAAACCCTATTTCAAAGTAAATAAAGATGCAAAATACAGTATATCATTCTATCAGAATACAGATAATTTATTTTTATAGATACTTTATTTACAAACATTCCAAAACACTAAAAACTGTTATACAATTTTACATTGTAGGATATCAAAAGATCAGATCTTGATATCTATGATTTAATTTGAATATGAACATACTGGACTATAAATAAAACACTGAAAAACCTGAATCAGAATTTTTGTGTGCAATAATTTAAGCTTTACCTTGAAAGCATTCCATGATAGGAGAAACCAGTCATCTTTGATGCAAAATAATTGATCGCAGAGTTGTATCCCTGAAGCTTGTGGTCCAGATGACAGCATTGGTACATATTGTTTTCATTTGTCTGCTGTCACAATCTCTTCAAGCTTGTCAAATACTTTAGATCCTATAAGTTATAAAATATATTCACCAAAGCTTGGTTTTTTGCTATCTAGCATGAAAATTAAAGTGTGCACTAACAAAAATGTATCTAAATTCAATAAATTACTAGACCAATACAGTTAAATAAAGTCACATACCTATATAACATCTGCTCCATAAGATGCTTTTGCATACCAAATATCATTGATCAATAAGAAATAAATCTACTAATTGAAAAACTTGATGGACTTAAATGATTGTTGCCAAGATACGACTGAAAAATTGTTGAACATGACAACACCAACACCACTGAAAAAAATCATAACATAGTATTGTAAAATTTCTACATTTTGTGTTATTCAGAATTTTATTCATTGCGGATGGGAATAAACCTCGTCACGTTTGTAAATATCTATATGTAATCTGATTCACACATTTGTCCGACAATGAAAAATATATGTAGGTCTTCTAAATTTACCAGCAGAAAGATTTTTCTATTCACATGGTCAGACAAAGTTGAAGTCAACATGAAAATTGTGACTATTTATCCACTGTTTATATCTCAGTTCTTGATTGATTAGATATTTAATGCATTTGTTTTGAAAACTATGAAAAACGTTCTATAGGGTAGAAATGAAAATGTTACAGTGACTGATCTGTTGAATATCATACATATAAT
The DNA here is from genome assembly GCA_028554795.2 of Sinohyriopsis cumingii. Lineage (NCBI taxonomy): Eukaryota > Metazoa > Mollusca > Bivalvia > Unionida > Unionidae > Sinohyriopsis > Sinohyriopsis cumingii. The sequence continues at coordinate 108,421,098 of CM068824.1, read as the reverse complement.
ATGGTATATGTCATTAAAAACTCACCCTTGCAACTTCTCTCTTTGAATAGCCCCTTCTTACTTTCTTTGGTGGTGACACTTAACAAGTTACTAACTCTGATGGTGACAACATTTCAAGCCTACACAGCTGATGCTTTGGTGTTGAAGTTTCTGATACATTTGCAGTTACCTTGGCTTGGTTGTCAGTTTCCTTCACTCAGTGGAATGACGGAGCAGCAGCATCAATGAGTTTGACTTTCTTTTGGTGCCCTACCCATATGCTCAACATCAAATTTATACCTAAATGGGAAGCATTCTTGTGTGAACAAAAAGGATTAGAACATAGAGGGCAGAAAACTGAGTCGGACCATCCCAGTTTGCTCTTTTGATTGTTACGAAATCTGTCCACCTGCGAGGAAGTGCCTGGTCTTTCGGAAAGGAAGGCATGGAAAACCCATCAGCATTTGAATTCCAACAATTTGCTGTAACACACCTGACCCCGCTGCCCTTGCTTGTACCTCTACGATCCCCTCTTGGCATAATTGTGATGATTAAACTTTTCAAACTAGCTAATATGGAACGGAACAAGTGCTTTGTTTATGTTTCAATAGAAACGGAAGTAATGTGTGTGTTCAAAATATGACGTCAGGCGATCTACACACTCCGGAAATTACCGAGCGATAAAATTGATCCGATGTGTATTATTTTCGAAAACACGCCTGAGCGTATTTCTCAGTTATTATGGCGAATTTTTTCATCCGGTTTTTTTATACCGCTTCCAGACTTGATTTTCTATTCAAATAATATTGAATTGTATTTACTTTATATACACTGGTATGGCACTTTAAGACTAAACTCTTTTACGATGTGTTGCATGTGGGGTTATCATTCGTGTCTTTGATATGGTTTACTGTCCGACACAATTTAGCAAAGGTTTGATTATTCCATCAAAATGACACTGATGTGAATGACTATTTTGCAGGAGCGCATTAGGAATCTACAATTAAAAGGACGAGAAAGCATTTATCACTGCTTGCTACAGATTTAAGTGAAATGCAAAAATGTCGTTTCTTGAGTTTTTGAAAATTGATATTTCAATAGTATAAGAGTATTTATTCTCGCAAAAATTATGACCCAGACAAAATTCATCATGAGTATAAAGTTCTTGAAACCATGTCTTCTTCCATCAGTGCGGCATCGATTTTAGTGTGAATGGACGAACTGATTGAAGATCTAATTTTATGCTTTGATCATGGAAGAAAGAAAAAGTGCCAATTCTACACCGAGCTTTACACCAAATGGGAAAAAGTCAATCAAATGATTTAAAACATAGTTGATTAATACGTTTTTAAACGAATTAATTGCCAAATTGACTAGTGTATGAGTTCAGTCGAGAAAAAAGTATAAGTGCTTTCTCATTTCTTATAAACCAGTCTCAGAAAAGTGCTACTATGTTTCACTTTTACAGTATGCCAATGACATTCGTCATCAAAGGCAACCTTGCTTTGCTAAGCATAAGATGAACCATAATAGCGTAGTCAACTCTAAAAAACCCAAACAAAATAAAATAGTAAAGAACGAAAGAAAAATGAAAAGTGGCAGTGAGTTATCACCACACATACGTTTCTTCCAAGAAGGAAACCTAAAACGACTTCTTCATCCTCACATAAACCTCTACTGTTGCTTCAGCACACCGACATCTACTACCCGCTGCTCCCTTTATGTGTTAGTGGTTATGCCTGCTAAAGAAGGTTTAAGCTAAGTGCTTCTCCATCTGATGAAAAAATGGAAACTCGTTTCTAAGGACACTTCTACTTCTCTGTTCTCGTCGTCTTCTGCTCTGGCTGATGCTTCTAAGTCGAAAGTGCAAGACAGATCATGAATGTTACAAAGCTGACTGGGTGTGCCAAATATAAAAGAACAGGTAAGATTTAGTTCTCTGAGAACACTTCGTCGTCGTTTGGGAAATAATGATTCCTCAAGATCTGCATTCTATTCTTCGTGCGTATTTCACCAATGGATGTTTTCCTTCACGCCCGTGCTTCTAACATAGTCGACTCCACCAAGAAAAAATGTGTTCAAGTATAAAGTGAAGATACGATCAATGTAGACTAAGATTTGTAAACATAAGCAAGATCTACTACGAAATGGCGAAAGAGCTGACAAAAATGTGATGAACGAAATCAACCCAATTTATTAGATTATTAATCCCATATTTAAATCCAGTGAATGTTTGGCTCTAAAGATGGGGCCTTTGCTTACATCTTCATTGTATTTATGGCTTAGAGACACAAGCATGAACTGTACTCATTCGTTAATATAATAATGCGCACTTTTGTTTTCCTTCAACATTTTCCACCAAAGTCCCTTAGATAATTATTATCCACGAACAAAACATCAGGTCTTCTTCTGGCAAACATTGTTTGTTCGAATTGTTCAATATTGCCATATTCGTAATTACCAAATAGATTCTCATCAGCGCTAATAAGATAATATATAGATATATTTGCTTTATCACAAGGTTTGTGATGTACATGCGTTATTTCAAATTTTCAGACCCTGATAATTGTAGATTCCTAAAATGAATGACACTAATTATTTATGTTACAATCATACAATATATTACAATTATAAAGTATTGTGTTATTAGCGAGCAAATAGGACAACAAGAAAAGACTAAAAGAAAACCCATAGAAAACACGAGTCTCTCAAAGGGGCTTGCCCTCTTCTTGGTAGGATCGTTTCTTCCTCTTAAGTGCTGAGTGCTGATGCCAACTCTGCTATTCCCGAGCAGTGGGAATGTCAAATTATCCATTGTGATAGTCATTGTGAATATAAGATCGGCTGCACTTACATTTAGGATGCACTATATATCATTAGAAGTGTTGCATAAAACTCCATTTCTCACTGAACATCGATTCTAGAAAATTAATGACAATATTCTTTTCAGGATTTTAAATGTGGCAACCATATTTGACATCAGATCGATCCCATTTTTATGCAGAACCAACTAAATACCCTAGTTAGTCTTATGGTGAAAACACCATGTCGATATGACTTTCCATTTATGAGAAGGAGGAGAAGCAAAAACAAGATTTTCAAAATGGCCGTTGTGGCAGTCATGTTAAATGTAAAAGCCGAACCAGATAGAAAACTGGATATGGTACCTAGCGAACTGAAGCATTTCCGTTATTGGAGGAATTTTCGGTGTTTATTAGCTGACATGGGTGTAAGTTCTATGAAGTGCTGTACGAAGGTACGATTCAGGCAAATAAATGTCAGTTTATGGACTGACGCATGTGAACACACGTACAGACGAACGCCAAAAATTGATACGTCCTTCTTAAAAAGGGCGTTTGAAGTGTGGAAAATGATTTCTTTTTATTGAATAAAGCACTAGTACACTGTATAAAGTCCTTATGCCAGTGAATCACATCTTTATCTGCTCCTAGTCTGGAAACATACAGTGTATTACAATAAAGGTTGTTCAGTTTATTCTTGGATGCACAATTTTCTCTCCCAGACCATTTCACTTATATTTCGCCGATCAAATTCCTAATTACTATGTATTCCAAACACTTTGTTTTTAAGGCACCAGGTAACAAAGGCTAAACCATCTCTCAGCCATAATTGGAACTTTAGAATCAAGTGTTGTTGGTTCAATGAAATTAATGCATACAATAAATGTTTCTGATTTCTGCCTTTTGTAAATAAATAATTTAGTAATATCCTTTACTATCGTTATATAACTGTGTTGACGAATTGACTCCAGCTTGAAATAAACCTATCTTGTGTTCATTTCGAAATTCTGACTGTTGTGAAAATAGCTGAAAATCCCCATGTCAGAAAAAATGTTTATCTTTATACACAAAGATACAATATGAGAAATATACGGAATCGAAGTAAAAGTATCGACGTGCTCTAATCTAATGACACTTGGCAAGTTTTGACAAAAAGAACGTGAAATAAATGTCCTGTCCACAATCGTGATTCATCAGACGAGGCTTGATGTTTCCACCGGTTGTGCTGCAAATTGTTTTGTTAAAGCAGGGTTTAGCAAGCAAACATATGTCGTTTGCGGTGATAGAGATGCTGCTGCTGAGATTCTTCTTTCCAAGACGGGTGACGCTTATCTGGGTCTGTTAAAGAGGGTTGATTTTATGGATATATTAATTCTCATAAAGACTGTATCACATATGTGATACCAAAAACTGAAATGTAAATTTTTTTACCACGAAAATATTGTTTGTAAATCTACTGACTGCCAGGAAGCAACCGAGTTAATGAACAAAGAACGATTTCACATGAAAGTGGTCTTTCTGATTCACCAGCTGGTACATGTTCATATATGTTGACGCATTTATCGGATGGTATAACTTATTGATTTATCATTTTCCTTTCATAATAACATGTATTCCTACAAAGGTATGTTGTAGGAATAATTGATTACCATTGCCGACAGTTGTATCGATTCTGACAGCAATCATAGGAGTATAATGCTGATTACATATTTACTACAAGTTCATCAACATGTACCTGTACATAAACATTCTGAGAAAAGAAAACCATCAAACTGGATAAAGCGCAACTCGGGTATAACGTTATGAAACTTCCAGTCCCCTGCGAAACGTTATTAACAGGCTTTACAAGCAGGTAGAAGGGAGCAAGCATTTCACCTTGGCATATTCTAATCTGCATGAAGCACCTGAACATATATAAAAACTCCAATTATGTTAAGAATTTTAATAAACACTATGATTATGCTACATAAGAACAGATAATGACTACACAGCTGTAACTTATATGACTGCACATCAGAAACGTACAGTTAAATGCAAAATCAAAATAATCCAATTTAGTTATGTTACTCTGTCATCGTTACGACTCCCGTTTTACATTATAAGTTGTATGATTTTTCTTTAAAGGACCCCATTATAATAATAATAATAATATATATATTTTAAGATCCCATAAATTATCATTTTATAGTGAATAACCAGTGTAATGTTAACAGAAATACTTATTGAAGACTTCACAATTGTACACTTCAATTCTTAATATGGGTACTTTACACATGCATTAACAGTCTAAAATATTTTGTTTAAAGTAGTACTTATTAGAATCACATACATTACTAATGCGTTGCATATGTAAAAACCATGTGAAATAAAAGAAATACGAATTTAGAAAATATTTCATTATTGTATGATATCAGAGACAGAAGTGGGTATCGACACAATAAAAATCATAATCAAGGTCTTGATGGCGATACTTGAAGAAAGACATTCAATCTTTGATAAAATGAATCAGTACAGAATGTTCCTAAGTGGTAATGTAAATGCAAAGCGAATATAACAAACTTCTGTCTCTGCTTTTTTGCATGCACTGGAGTCTTTTCTGTTGGCAATGACCTTTGCAATTTAGAATATAGAATAGATGTAGAAACCAGGATGATACCCCATTCTATAAAATCGAAATTAAAATTCGTAATGAAACAAATCCTTTCTATGGACACTAGGTATCAAAGTTCAATTCTGTGTATTTTGAAACTAACTAATGATTAGAATCCAGATATATATATATATATATATATATATATATATATATATATATATATATATATATATATATATATATATAATGCTGCTGACATTAATTGTACATACAACAATATTAAAGGTCTCCTTTACACAAGTGGATGTGTAATTTGTTAATTAATGCCATTAAGTTTCAATCACAAATTTTGGCATGTATATGTAGTTTTATTTAATGCCTTACCCAGACAACCCACCCCACGCACCTTTCCCTAACCCTCATCTGTCGCCTTAAATTAATTTTTGATGTAAAAGGTATAAAGGAATTGATTGTAAATGGAATCTTTTACAAATTATATCATGCAGTCGGAATATACGATTTTTGACCAAATATCGTCAAAATGACCCACTTGTGGAATAGAGTTGCTATTTCGATCCTAATATTTGGTAATGTCTGAGGTTTCATGTACAACGAGATATCAATATCGATGTAAAATTGATCCAATGATGTATTGCAACAAGAACATTGTAGAGGACGTGGGGTGAAGTGTACACTATTTGCAAAACAATCGTTACCCTCATCCCCGCCTAAAAGAGGGGTGATATTTTTATCTTAATGGTTGGCTACATTTAGGCTGTCGTACATAACCTCATATCAATTTCGACGTAAAATTTATCAAGGAATCGATTGGTGAATGAATAATTTTTAGATGACGCTATGCAAAATATCGTTGCGTGTGCCCTTTTCCTTCATCTTCTCCTGCTAGAAAGAATATTTGGACAAATAATTATACGACAGAATTGATGATTAAGCCTGAACATAAGATAACGACTGTCATAGTTCAAATCGAAATTATCACTAAAGTTTACAACAGAATATTAAAAGAATAAATGTTCCGCGTTTAGATTAACTCGATTGCTCCATATGAAGTCATTTATTTTGTTCACGTGACAATATGGCGTTCGCTTTCGCCTGACTTCGTATAGCGGAGTGCAACGCAGGGAACATAGGAAGCAGGGATCCATACTAAGAACTTGTTGATAATTTGGACTCCAATCACTTTGCAATCCTTCATTCCAGGTCGGCGATAAAAGTTTCCTAATTTTCACCATATTTGTTTAGCTTTTCCTGTCCGTGTTAGCTCTCCTCATATATATATATATATATATATATATATATATATATATATATATATATATATATATATATATATATATATATATCCTCGACATATGCTTTGTTCTTATCAATTACGTTATTGTCATTAAATATACTGCATTTCATTTCTGTGGAGGAATGTGTAGTCAAATCTCCATTAATAATACAATAGTGACTTGATAAATAACTATATAATGTGTCGGTTTCATGTCCTTACAAAGTATTCAGGTCAGATATATGTACTACACCAAAAGTTAAGTCCTCATGTTGATACCTGTTGAAAGTATACATTGTGTTTGTTACATACACAGCAACACTTAAGTTTTGCTGTATATTATTTATCTGAGACTTATGGGACAAGTAAAACTATTTATGTCAATTTTAGAATAACACTAGGTCTCGATCAGAGCAAAATTTCAAAACGGGACCAATAAATTAAACATTAATAAAGTAAATTCGAAACATGAATCAAATATTTAATTGGATTACGAGGATTGAAAATACGACTTAAACTCTTATGTTTTATTTATAATCGAACATCCTGCTCGTTTACAGTTGTTATCTCAAAATAAACTGTGAGATATCGAATAAATTTATATCATTTTGTAACATTTTAATTACATCGTTCCATTTATCTTTGACCGTTTAGTTTAATTAGGTCACTGTCATCCTTTTTATTTCAGGTTATGTCATAATTCTGCACACCGACACGCATATATCTTGGCTCATACTTTACAATGTAGATATATTTGCATACCTGTGACGATGTTCTAACGTGCAATGACAGAGTAGCTGAGATATAAAGCTTATACATTATTACCCGGCAGCAAGGAGAAGGCACAGGTAAGTTTGTGATATTTCGATGTGTACCTTGTACAGCAATACCAACGAATGTAACGTGTAGTTTTGATAATGACTTGTCTTATCAGAGTCCGAGAACATCATAGTTTATGAGGGAATGCTAAATTGATACAGTATTTCTCAATTTTCTACCTGTTATACAATATTCGACTTGTATACACTGTTTTCGTTGGTATAGAATTATCGATTATTATACATTGTTGTCTTGCTTGTGACGTCATACTTGATTAAAAGCACTGTCGTTGTTCATGTAGCCATGGTGCATACCGTAAACAACTGCGTAATCGCTCAGTCGTGATTAAACGTTTTTATAGTAGACGATAACAAACGTAACTGTCAGCACGAACTTCGGTGACTCTTCCATTTGTGTGATTACGATTGAAGTACTGGCTAAAATGTTTTCACGGAGTTATAGTTAGCTCAGAATGAACGTGTAAGTGCAGTAATTTCCTTTTTTGGAGAAAGCCGAGTTGAAACTAAGCCTACATACTTGTTTTAACGAATCGGTAGATACCAGATTAGCTAGTCATGAGTGTTATCATATTTGGATGGTGCAAAATCGTGCATAAGTATAGGCATGCTTATGTCACCGAAGGTGCTATATATAGGTCAATCGCATAAATTTCAAAGTTCAGTCACATTCAGTGTCAAAGCAGTCAGACTCAGTGTCAATGTTCATCCATACACACTGTTAATACTAGCTCTTTCAGCCAAGAATGGAGATGCGCAGACGAATAATCCGCTTCACAGTACCATTTTTCGCAAAGCCAGTGTGTGCCAATGCTTAAAAAGCTGAATAGGTCTTATTAGTTGCATGTGAGTGGAACTTATTGCACTCAAAGACACTCATCTCATATAGATGATAGATTTGAAATATTCAGTCAATCAATCAACTAAATTTGTTTACGTATCGAGATACTTAAAATAAAAATAAGCATCAAATGAAACTTAGCAGCTTGGAGCATCCTGTTCTTGTGAATACAGCTTGAGAAGCGTTTTGAATAACAATGCCATTCAAAATGGGCCAGAGAAGATACGGCCTTTTTCTTCATGTACATTAGCAAGTACTTTTCGTTGTCCTAACTAACAAAGAGGTTCTGGGTACGTGTTCAACCGAAGACCAAATATGTCTCATGGCTTTGTTCCTGCCACATCCAATCCGAGTTTAAACGCAAACAATATAAACAATGGTTACCTTGTAGTACCTAGCAATAATCCGAACTTTTTAATCCAAAGACTTACAGCTAACCAGTCACCCGCCAAGATACTCTTAAACATATAATAATGTAGATTTAGAAAGAGAATATTACTACGGTTGCAGTGCCTATCAGTGCCCAGGGCCTAAATATTCTTTTTCATTCAAGTTTATTTACAATGTCATGGGCAAACTACTGAATTATTCTCTGAGTATATTGAAGAAAGAAACAAAAATACAACCTGCAACACCATTTAAATATGTACACAGTGTATGGTTCCGTTATTCCTATGGGTGATTTTAACTCCAATCCCAGGATGCATATCTGACACAGGAAATAACGTACTTTAGTTAGCAACATTTTAATTTCTTTGAATAATACTTTAACGATAAAATGGGGTATATCCACTCTGGGGACTATGTAAATTTAACATGGGAAGCACAGGATATCCACTCTAGGGACAAGGGGAATTTAACATGGGAGAAAAAACTATCCACTCTAGGGACAAGGGGAATTTAACATGGGAGAAAAAAATATCCACTCTAGGGACAAGGGGAATTTAACATGGGAATATATCGTGGGACTGTCTAGCGCCAATTTAGATGGAACAGGGTCGGGACCCTATTTTAATAAGGTCCCGACCAGATGGGTCGATGGAAGTGGAACATGGGAAAAATATAAACAGGGAGGGGTCTCTATTTTAAAAAAAAAATGGGGGGGGGGGGTAGTCAATGAAAGTCAAGATCTTTTCGAGATATAGGAGTGGCCCTGAAAAGGGCCTTTGGGTTTACGTTAATATTAAGGGTATATTAACACAGAGGGCACCGCATTGGTCTTCTTCTTGTCCTCAAGCTGCGCCTGACTGCAGGGCCATATATTAAGACTCTTTTTAGGCATCCTTGCCTTTCCACATGTATTCTTCGCATCTACAGGCTGGTGTCTGTCCTGTGGACAACTGTCCAGTTGGATCGGACATACATCGGTATGTCCGTCCGGAACATCATGGAAGACACAAGAGTTGAAGATTGTACGTCAGTTCACATGTTGGGGTGCCGAGAACAGGTGAAGGAATGCAGTGAACTGCGCTTATTTATAGGGAGAGGAAGGATTGAAACGGATTGAGTTGGTTAACCAATCCAAGCACGCGTTACAAAATTCAGTCAGTCCACGTCCAATCCGAAGAGAGTAGTCCGTGACGTCACATAGCCTATATAGATTCGCTAGCGCCTGTGTGCAGTCAATCCATGCGACAGTTTTTCAACATGACGTGAACTCAGAAAACGATAAATTGGAGTGCACCAGCCGTGGAGACTACCCAAGGGAACCCGGACTTACTTTCAGAAGAGGTGAATTGGGATTTTGTGGATTTTCTTACCTCGCAAGAATTTGTTCCGGAACCTTCGTCACCTTCTCCTTCATTACCGCACGTGGAGAATTTTAGACAGAGACAGAAAGAAGAATTGGAGAAATTTATACAACAGCAAAAGGAAGCGGAACAAGCTTTTCTCATACAGCAATAGCAGCAAGAAGAAGAGGTAAGAAAAATCAACAACAACAACAACAAGAAGCAGCAAAGAAACAAGGGTGTGAAAGTCAAACGGTCACGGTACTGTTAGATATTTTAGCAGAGTTAAGAAGTCTGAAACAAATGTATCAGACTTCTTTATTATGACCGAAGAGAATACGACCTTCCCGAGCTAAACACTCCAACTCTGTGACTGAGCCTACCGTACCACCCTTAGTGATTTCAACCAAATCATCATCATCAGAGCCACTCCTATCTCTCGAAAAGACATAGACTTTCAATTGCCAATAACTCAATAAACATCCAATTTTACCCCTATAGTACGTGTCTGTGTACGAGTGCGTGAGTATAGCTTCTTATTTTAAAATCAAAACCCAAAGACACTTACCTTTTATACCAAATTTATTCTTTTATAAATATTAACAATCCAATTCACAATTCACAACAAAGCACTTTAAAAAGTTCATAGACTTCTTCTGTCTCACTGTTCACTCTCTCTGTTTTTTGAATTTCTTCACCATCACAGTCTTTTCCTCCTTTTCCTTCTCACTTTCTTCCCTTCTTCTTTTCATTTCCTGTTTCTTTTTCTTTAAACTGTGTGCTTTCTTCCTCTTCTTCTTCCTCTTCAGAATCCCTGTCTTCTTCTGACTCCTCATGTTTCTTAGGGCATTCTGGAGATCAATGTCCTTTTTCTTGACAATAATAACAGGTATCTTGACTTTTGTCTCTTTTAACCCCTGTTTTGCTTTTTTGACGGCCTGGACACTCTGAAGACCAATGCCCTTTCTTCTGAAAGATATAGCAAGTATCTTGACTTTTATCTCGAAAGGAAGGAGAGTAGTCCCTCGACTGGTCTGAAGATAATTTTCGGATGACCCCTCGCAAAGCTCTGATGAAACGTTCGATTTGTGTAGTCTCTTCCATCGTTGTGCTCGGTTTAAGAGTGAAATGAATAGTGAAAAGACAAGACAAACACCCTTTGTATACGCTGGTCTGTCATGACTATAAAGTAACCCATGGTGTTTAAATTTTAGTCATTTGACGTTTTGCTATCAAGATGAAACGATCCAATTCATTCAAGAAGAAAGAAGAAAAAGAAAGTAAGAGACAAAAACGTGAACTATCGCCTCGTACCAGGGCTGAAGTCTTGGCACAAATTCATGCCAGTGATTTTGAAGAGGACATGAGTGAACCAGGATCCAAACCCACAGAGTCTGCACCTAGTCCAAGTTCACCACCCTTAGTCAACCCTGAAAAGTACTATGACATTCGAGAGACGGAAAAGCGTCCTTGTAGAAAATTTAGAACTACAGCTTACAAATACACGGCGAAGTTGAAAGATTTCAAGTCCGAAGTACCGTTAGAGAAAGCAGAAGGGTTCATCACCGACATGTGGGATTCTTTGCTCACCACACTCAAGCGACAATGTCAACCCAAAGAAGACGATCGCTTGAGACTTTCCATACAACACGACGGCTTGAAATCCCCTGTTTGGATCGAGTTTAGCAGCCCTGCAGAATTGACCGCTTCCAAAGTCATGGACAAGATTCAACACGTGCAACAATCTGATGACCAGTCTGACATCACCGATGGAAAAGCCACACTGGACATGACCCACGTCTCTCCTCCGCAAGGGACCGGACAACGCAGAAAGACCTTATTGGTCAACAACCTTCGCATTACCAAAACAAGTCTCGTCCAAATTAACAATTTTCAAGACCACATGTGTTTAGCCAGGGCTATCGTGATGGGACGAACCTATGCTGACAAGAACGACGCGGTAGAATGGAAAAGAGACTGGGGAACATTCGAAAATCGAACCGAGCCAAGCAACGAAATGAAGCAGAACTTCTGTTACAACAAGCCAGACTGTCCAAAGACATACCCTGTGGCATTCCTGAGAGCAAAAATTGCAAAATGTCCTAGCTCCATGCTACACCTTGAAAGTTCACCCTCAAGAAGTGCGCGGAGCTCTGTTGTTTCGAGGCCAAGATTTTAAGGATGGAAAATACATTCACCTTTATCATCACGATGACCATTTCGATACCATTACCACTATCACTGGATTCCTGGGATACAAATATTACTGTGAGAAATGTGACTATGGTTATAATAATCGAGAGCAACATAAACATTGTGGATCGAAATGCTCAGGATGTTTGGCCTCTCCACCCTGTCTGAGCGAAGGACAAGAACGAGTGCATTGTCCAGCTTGTCTGCGCACGTTTATCAGCCCTGCCTGTTACCAACAACATCTGAAGACGCAAGGTTCACAGAAGAAATGCGCTTGTCAACTCCTGAGATTATGCCCCGCGTGTGGACAAGGCATACGTACCAATAGTGCCAAGTCAGACGTATGTTAGGAAAGAAAAAATGTCACATTTGTCACCACATCGTGGACTTGGAAATTCAATGCTACGTGCAAAAATTCCAACCCTAACCAGAGAAAGAGAATGGTCACAAGAAGAAAGGCAATTTCATCTTTTTCGATTTCGAATGCATGCAAGAGACTGGCATTCACATTCCTAATTTCTGCGTGGCTCATCGAGCGTGCGAAAAGTGCATTCAAGAACCCATCTTCAGTCATTGCCCTCACTGCAGCAAGATTCCTGGAGGACGTGAAAAAATCTTTCGGGGACCGAACACGCTAGCCGATTTCGCTCGATGGGTCTTAGACCCCATCGACAAGACGTGGAGCCAAGAGTACATCGAACGTTACGGAGATTGTCATCGTCATACCACGGTGATGGCTCACAATTTCTCCGGATACGATGGACAGTTTCTTCTCAGATACTATACAGAAAATGGCACCGGACAGAAATGGCTAAAGGGTACTTTCCACACTTTTTCAATACGGAAGCCAATCAACACACCGTTCTACCCCATTTGCCTGAGGCTCACTATTATGACCCCGACAACATGCGTACCGAACAACGAGAAGCTTTCTACGCTTGGTACCAGGTCGATGCCTATGACCCTTTCGACTTTCAGGAAGAAATGTTAAAGTATTGTCGTTCAGACGTGGACATTTTACGGCGATGCTGTGGAAAATTTCGAGAACTGTTCATGGAACATGGAGGGGTCGATCCTTTGAAAGAAGCTTGCACCATTGCCAAAGCATGTTCCTTAGTGTACCGACAACGATTCATGCCTGAAAACACCGTAGCTGTCATCAGTCCTCAAACGACCAACTATGTCAAACGTCAATATTCGGTCAAAGCCGTACGGTGGTTACATTACTTGTGCGACAAGGAAGACAAATGGATTCAGCATGCCCGCAATGGAGGGGGCGAAAAGACCATCGGAAGGCATTCGGTCGATGGCTGGGACTTAGAAAACACCAAGGTCGTGTACGAGTTTAACGGTTGCTTATTTCACGGATGCCCCGTCTGTTGCCCTGATCGTGGCACTAAAAATCAGTTTTTACATCGAACCATGGAAGATGTATACCAGACTACTTGTCAGCTACACCTAAAGTTAGAGCAGGAAGGATACCAAGTGGTGGAAATGTGGGAACACCAGTACGATCACCGTTTGAAAACCGATACCGAATTTAAACGCATCGTGGAATGTTACCAGTTCATGGAGCCCCTGAACCCGAGGAATAGTTTGTACGGAGGAAGGACCAATGCCACCTGTTTGCTGTACCAAGCCGACGAAAAGAAAGGAGAAGAAATTAAATACTTGGACGTGTGTTCGCTGTATTCCTACGTGTGCAAATATTGTCACTTTTCTGCAGGGCAGCCACAATTGCTGACGGAACACATCGACCTGGCCAACATTCGACAACATGAAGGCTTGATCAAGTGCAAAGTTTTGCCTCCCACGGACTTGTACCATCCCGTGTTACCTCACCATTGTCTTGGCAAACTGATGTTTCCCTTGTGCCGTACTTGTGCCGAAACGTACAACCAAGATCATCCTTGTCAGCACACACAGGAAGAACGGACCTTGACGGGAACCTGGGTCAGCGTAGAATTGTTCAAAGCTATGGACATGGGATACCAACTGTTAGAAGTGTTCGAAATTTGCCACTTTCCCAAGACACAACAATACCACAAGGGAGACCCCAGTCAGAAAGGCATTTTTGCAGACTACGTGGATGCCTTTTTGAAACTAAAGCAAGAAGCCAGTGGATATCCTGGTGTCACACTCCCGAAGACCTAATACAATTCAAAGAGAAATACTGGACACAAGAAGGCATCACTTTAGATCACATCGAGAAAAACTAAGGCAGGCGATCGTTTGCCAATGTGATGTTAAATTGCTTGTGGGGAAAAATGGCACAACGACCGTGTTTACCCAAGACGGAATATTTGACAGAACCTTCCCGCTACTTCCAGATGATTCACGACAAAACTAAATTCATGAAACACGTGGACGTCGTTCGCGAAGATTTGCTCGTAGTGAATTACGAAGAAGATGTGTTCTTTGTACAAGACGACCCCTTTGGAAATGTCATCATTGCGGCTTACGTGACAGCTCATGCTTGCTTAAAATTGTACGAAGCTTTAGATCTGTTAGGGGAACGCGTCCTGTACTTTGACACGAACAGTTGCATTTACATCAATCACCCGAGTCAACAGCACCCTGACATCGAAGGAGACCGTTTAGGAGCCTGGACAGACGAGCACCCCGACGACAAGATTCTAAGTTTCGCCAGTGACGGTCCTAAAAATTACGGCTACCAATACCGGGACAAACAAGGAGAAGTGCACACGAAGTGTAAAGTGAAAGGATTGACTCTGAATTATCGTACCAGTCAATTGGTGAACTTTGACGTATTGAAAGAAGCCTTGCAGTCTAAAGAAGATGAACACTTTAAAGTGACCACCTATCAGCCCAACAAGATTGCACGTTTACCCACTCACCACATCGTCAGTCGACCCTTGTAAAAAGTCTATCAAATCGTGTACCAGAAGCGAGTGCGACTTCCCAATCATTTCACCTAACTGTATGGATACGTCGGTATTGGTCTGTATTTAAAAAGGAACCTTAGGCAAGATCAATAGTTCATTGTGACTACCAAGACCAAGCGAACAAGATGAATACTTTCAGAGAAACACAAATCAATTTTAGACAGGCACAATTCAAGTTTGGGGACTCTGAAGTGGAATGCGATTGTGATCCTTGTGATGGGAACGATGCTGTACGCTGTTGCCTTAGCGATACCGTATATCATCATGGGAACTTTGTTCTCACTGCCCCTATCATGGAAAGTGATGCTGTGCGTGTCAAACCAGAGGGATGCGAAAGCGATGCCGCTCATCCTTTTGGACACTTTACTGGGTTTCGTTTTAAATGTGGATGTCCACCTTCACGTCTACCCCCCTACGGATGTCATCCAGCCCTGAGCAAACTCCTGTCCATGTCACCCAACCCTCATCGAAACGAACCTGTGAAAGACGAATATTCGTTTCCTGTGCGTTTGTCGGAATACTGCGACTTTGAAAATCGTCTTCAATCGTTCAAAGGAAAATGGCCTAAGTATCTGGGAGGACCGACCCCCGAAGAATTAGCCAGAGTTGGATTTTTCTACTTGGGTGAAGGGGATAAAGTCAAGTGCTTGAGTTGCGGTGTGTCATTTCACCACTGGGAACAACAACATTCGGCCTACCTAGAACATGCGCGTTGGTCACCGAATTGTCATTACTTACCCTTAGTGGGACCGAGACATTGACGTAACTTACCATGTCGTTGAAGAAAAAACCAGACTGGTTAGGTGTCAACTGTTGGACTTCACCGAGACCAGTATTTAAACTTCATTTCTAAAACGATATTGAATCATTACCTAAAGAACTGCAAGAGGAGATTTACAAGGAAGTTTTTCTGGGACTTGCCAGAGTGAAATCTCAATGGGTAACTGTAGAACTTTTATGCCAAGAAATTCACAAGAGGAAAGCGAAAAAATTAATCAATGTGTTAGATTTCTCTGTGTCAAGTGTGCATTCATCCTATTATATCACTTTAGACCGTTTACATCAAAAGAGTTCAATGAGATTCTTGGACGTTACCCTAAGTGGCAGTGGTCAGAAATTACTCACTATGTGGATTACTTTTGCTCTAGGAGAAGATTGTGAGTTGTACTGACGGACCTATTCATGGATACTTACAAGAGAACATTCGTGCTTTGCCTGTGGAGTTGAGAGAACGTATTTACCGAGAACTGGTCAAAATACCAGTGAAGCGTAAAGAACAATTGCATCCGTCACGTCACCAGATGTTTAAGCACTGGTACCTTAATGCTATAAAAGGACTGATTCGTCTGAAAGTGTTTCATTGGTCAGACCTTTATCAACTATCCCGTCGTTCAAAGAAATGTTTTGTTACTGATGATTCTATTTGCTACCAGGTAGACCTACAGCAGCAAATTTCAGAGGAAGAAGAGTTAAAGGAATACCAACATCTTTTACAGAATGTCACCTTAGTGGAAGAGGAAACTTCTAAACGAACTGTAAAGTGCAAGTTAGTGACTAAACCATTTATATTTGCTACTGGAATAAAACCATCTCTGACCAGGCAGTACACTTATTGTCTACGACAACAAAAATGTTTTTTAGTTTGACCTATTCATGGATACTTTACAAGAGAACATTTTGGGCTTGCGTGAGGAATTGAGAGAACGGATTTACCGCGAACTGGTCAAAATACAGGTCAAACGTAAAGAACAGTTGCAGCCATTACGTCACCAGATGTTTAACCACTGGTACTTGAATGGTATAAAAGAACTGATTCGTCAGAAATAGTTTCAGTGGTCAGACCTTGTTCAACACTTTGAGTTAGTGAATGATCGACATGTTTGTGATTTTGGTTACTTCGAGATTCACCTAGTGCAACGCATTGAGGAAGGCGAGTTAAAGGATTACCAACATATTTTACGTGGAATTTACTTAGAGGAAGAGGAAACTTCTAAACGAACTCTGAAGTTTAGGTTACAGTTTGGAGCATTTAAAGTTCCAGCTGGAGAACGAAGATCTCTGGGTAGAAAGTACGTGTATTGCTACCGAAACAAAGAGACTATAAAAACAGGAAACCATGCCACGACTTTTATCACATGTGATTGAACAGATTCCGTGGAAGGAACTCAATGACCATATTCAAACCGTGGATCATTACCATTAATTATTACAAGAACTGTATCCGTTCAATTTGGGTCGACAAGTGGTGTGTGTCTTAGTGACTTGTTTTCTGGGATTTCGTTTACCAGCCGATTCCTTGTGGACTCATTACGAACAGTACTTACCACCCAAATGGCCTTAAATGGTCACGAAAGACTCCTTTTGCTCAAATCCTTGCGTTTTCATTTGGATACTTCTCGACCTCAACAGGAACAAAAGATTCGTCA
The DNA here is from genome assembly GCA_028554795.2 of Sinohyriopsis cumingii. NCBI lineage: Eukaryota > Metazoa > Mollusca > Bivalvia > Unionida > Unionidae > Sinohyriopsis > Sinohyriopsis cumingii. The sequence goes on along the minus strand of CM068824.1, from coordinate 108,403,499 downwards.
ACTTTTAGCTCCCGAAGACGTGTATGACGATGTGTGTGTAGCTTGTGACTTACACCCCCATTGGACAGATGTCCGTGCCTGGAAAGAATAGGGATTTGAGGCTTGGACCCAAGAAGTGGCCCAGTATGCACGAGAGTTGTTCAAGGAAAAAAGTTACTTTTCAACCTGTGTTAGTGACAGTGACAGGACTGTCGTGGAAATGCCTGAAAGACGCTTTCGGGAGGACACTTGTGTGACCTTTCCCCAAAACATGTTGTACAGAAACTTGTTTCTATTCCACGTTGATCGTTTTGATGTGTCTTTTATCGTTGTACTTAAGCCTTTGGCTTTTATGTATTTTTGTCTTTCGTATTCATGTTTAAAACATTCAATAAACGTGTCCTGAAAGAAGTATAGAAACTCTTGTCTTGTCTGTTTTCGTGTCACAAGTGACATTCCTAACACTATGGCTACCTCTGCTGTCTCTGCTCCCTCTTCCTCCACTGTCAAAGTCATCGACGAACACTTAGATCGTGCCAGTTGGGAGGCTTTGTATCTTCGCCATCCCTTTAACATGCTCATTGCTGGACCTAGCGGTTCAGGCAAAACCGAATTCGTCAAACGTTTAATCGAACATAAACATCATTTGATCGATCGTCCACCTCAACGAATCGTGTGGTGTTACAAAGAGTGGCAATCGGCGTACAACCTCTTGCGAGAAAGTCAAGGCGATTCCATCGTGTTTGTGGAAGGCATTCCTAAAGAAGACGACGGCATTGTCTCTGACTCCCGTCAAACCCATTTGGTCATCTTCGACGACATGTTAGGAGAAGACGAAGAAGAAATTAAACTGTGGTTCACGCGCAAAGGGCATCATCGTAATGCCAGTGTCGTTTACATCACTCAAAATTTGTTTCAACAAAGTAAAACCCATAGCGCCATCAGTCTCAATGCGCATTACGTGGTCTTGTTTAAAAGCCCTCGAGATAAATCGCAAGTGCAAGTCATAGCCAAACAGTTAGGAACGCCTTGGCTGACCCAGGCGTACGACGATGCCACTCAAACTCCACAAACTTATTTACTCGTCGATTTGAAACCTACGACCCCCGATGATTTGCGATTTCGTACCCAATTGTTTCACCACTGGTGTCAAGACGGAGGGCCTGTCCTGTGCACATCTCCGTCCTCGACTTAACTTCACTCAAAAAATAATCTATAAAATCCTCAGACAGTTTTCAATAGTCTCACACAGTTTGAACCTGACGTCCCTTCAGTCGCATCTTCCCGTCAAATTGATCCGTGCCTTGTATGGCATCAGTCGAGAAAAAAATCCACAAATACGGGCTCGTGTCTTAGAAACTAGTCTCAAAGAAGTCTTACGATGGTTCACAGTGACAGCACGTCAATTGCTACAAGGGATCATTCAGATTCCTCATCAAACCAAACGCTTTTTTGATCGAAACAAAGTCGCTTTGACCCAACAGGCCGATCGCCGCATCGACACTCGAACCAAAAAACAAATCATTTTGAAGCCTGGAGGAAGCGGTACCCTAGGAGCGGTCATCATTCACTCTCTCTCTTAAGATGACCTCCTAATGCTGCCAAAGTTCTCCCCAAGAAAAAAGTCAAACGAAGCTCCAAGAAGAAGAAGAAGAAGAAGAAGAAAAAGAGCCACGGTGTCAAGACCAGGTCCCCAAGGAGACCCGTGTCTCCATGAACTTCTCCAGTGGCGGGATCCTCCTCTTACCAGTCACCACCCCGGAAAAAGAAAAGCCTCCCCCCCCAAAAAAAAATAAAGAAGCAAAGAGAAAGTCCCCAGAGAGAGAAGAGCCCACAGAAAACTAGTCGCAAGAGAGGCACTTCGACCAGGACGCAACCTTAGCTCGCAAACCACGACCTGCCACGTCGGTGACCGCGTCTCCGGTAGCCTCAGGTTCATTCACTTCTCCGTTCATGACACCAAGAACTGAGAAGTACTTGGAGACGTTGATCACACCAAGAACTTCTCCGTTAATGACCCCAAGAACTTCCCCAGTGGCAGGACCCTCCAATTTAGCGGGAGTGGCCGCTGCTCCCAAAATCAAGGTCCAGAGAGATCGGGCAAGTTACAAAGTTTACTGGATTTGTCCAAGCAAGAACTGACTCGATTTAGTCCGTTCCGTACCCTTGCTCGATGTGTCATGCCTGTCCTCAAGTTGATACGACGTAAAGACAATCAGTGGCGACGCGTTCCAGTATAAAAAAAAGGCCTGCGACCAAGTAAAGGGTGTCAGTGAACTTCCAAAAAATGTCACCTCCAAGAAGTCAAAAAAGAAAGAGACAAAGGCAGACTCGTCATCCGACAAAGCGCTTAGCCAAGCATCGACGTTACCCTAAAAAAATATACAGTCGTTCCAAGAAAAAGAGGCGTCAACAAAGGGGAGGATTCCTTGGCGATTTTGGAAAAAACATTGTCACTTTTATGACAAGGTGATAGTCCCAAAGAAAAGATAAAAGTGCGTGTGTTAAGTCATTGACGTTAGTGTATGTTTGGTGAATATTCCGGAACCCACAAGCAAAGATGTCACCCTCCAGAAAACATTCCTCTTCTAAACCCCAATGAAAGAAAAGGAAATGACTGCCTTCACGTTTAGTCAAACATGGGGACATGTTATCTGTCGTGTCCAAAGTTTCTCCACCCCTGCGAAAAAAAACTCATTCAATCAGCCTCCAAAGAGGTCATCGATACCGTGTGCGAATGTTGTTTGAACGTGTTGAAAGGCACGATCCCTTTGTCCAAACACCAGAAACAATGCTTAGGCAAACATCGTCACGTTCTTCGCCAAATGGTTCAAAAGAAAATTCCCATTCGTCAAAAAAAGAAGATGTTGGTTCAACGTGGAGGCATTTTACCCCTCTTGCTAGGCCTATTACTGAAAGGAGTCTTGGGAACCTGGTTGGAGCAAGATAAAAAGGCCCTCTGGAGTCCCAAGATCTCAGAATCGACCCCTGACATTCCATGGAAGGACGAAAACTAGCTTTAGTGCCTTACAAACGATGGATGCAATATAAACGATGGATGGAATACCATCGTTGGCAAGAACAAAGCACCCCGCATTTACCTCCCAATTCCAATTTGAGCGAGATGTCCCAGTTACAACACGAATTGCAGTCCTTATTAGATCGCCAAGAATTGACCGCAACAGAAAAATCGCAAAAGTACGGTCAACTCTTGCAACGACTGCATCTCTTTCACCAGAAAGCCTCAGACGAAACAACTCTTCCCACTCTGAAAGATTTTAAGACCTTGATGAAAAGTCCATCACCATCACCACTACCTCCACCACTACCAGTGACTAAGACAGGAAAAGGAGAAGAAGAAGAAGAAGGGTTTCAAACTCCACCAGAAAAAGTACGCAAGTTAACAACACCATCTACCTCCAGAATTGGATGGATTAAAAAGATGATGACCACCCCTTCTTCATCAGAAGAGAAAAAGAAGGTGAAGACAGAAGTGAAGCAAGAAAAAATATCCCATGTTCAGGCATCCTCCGCCTCGACACCTATTGCCGGTCGCACACGCAAAGCATTGCAATCCAAGAAAATACCCCAAGAGAAAAAGAGTAGCATCCTCCAAGAGTGGGTGCCTTATTAACAAACAAAAAAAAAAAATGGAAAAAGTGTTAGCCAGCATTTACTACTATTCCTCCCATCCAGCAGGTTACGCTGCAGTTCAAAAATTGTATCATTCTGCCAAAACGCGACTGAAAAGTTTCCGTTTACCTCAACTGCAACGATGGTTACAAGAACAAGCTACTTACACTTTACACAAACCCATTCGACGCAAGTTTTCCAGAAGTCGCACCTGAGTGGAAGGCATCGATTATCAATGGCATGCCGATTTAGCCGATGTCTTTCATTTGGCCAGCTACAATCGCGGCTACAAATACTTGTTTTGTTTGATCGACGTCTTTTCCAAATTTTCCTGGGTCGTGCCCTTGACTTCCAAATCGAGCAGTGAGTTAGTGCGAGCCCTGCAACGAGTGTTGAAACAAAGCGGTCGTCACCCTCTTCGATGGCAAACGGACAAAGGTACCGAATTTCTGAACCAAGCTTTCCAAAAAGAATTAAAGAAACGTGACATTCATTTTTTTACCACCGAGAATCCCGAAACCAAAGCCAGCATCGTGGAACGTTTTCAACGCACTTTGAAAGAACGCATGTGGAAATATTTTACGCATCACCACACTCTGAAGTACATCGACATCTTACCGCACCTGGTGCAAGCGTACAACCAATCTTACTACCGAAGCATTGGACGTGCCCCGCAAGAGATGACTCCCGAGAACGAAGTGCTAGTGTCTGCTCGCCTGTTTGGGACGTCCCCGACGAGGGCTGTCCCGTAGAAAAGTGGAGTGTTGGCCGTTGGAGATTGGGTACGCATTGGCAAAACCAAACGCACTTTCGACAAAGGATACTTACCTAACTGGACTACCGAATTGTTTCGTGTCACTGAACGAGTTCATGGCCGTGATCATGCCGTCTATAAATTGGAAGACATAACACAGAAGTGCTCAAAGGAACGTTTTATTTGTCCGAGTTACAACGTGTCACCAAAAAAGAAGACGATGTGTACGACATCGAAAGCATTCTCGAACGCAGAACCCGTAAAGTGTGTAAACGACATGTCAAAGAAGTCAAAGTACGTTGGAAAGGATATCCACCCAGTTTCGATTCTTGAATCGACGCTTCGCAAGTCATCGACTATAAAAAGAAGTGACCATCATGCCCTTTCACACAGACGTAGCTACGGCGACCACTCCTTCACCCAGTTCTTCTCTGCAAGATTTACATAAACATCCCTTGTGGGTGTGGTGTAGAGAACGTGTGTCTAGAACACAAATCGTCTTTCTCTGCCAAATCTTCGTGGTGTATTGTGTCATCGGGGCAGCCATCGCCAGTTTGAGTTTGCAACAGGAGACAAATAATTGTGGACCATTTTATTGAGCAGTTGCATCGGTTGCCTGCTTCCTAATCCCTCCCTGAAATTCACCTCCAACGGGAACAACGGGAACCTTGTGTCCAGTGCCAGTGCCAGTCACCACTCCAACAACAATAACCCCATTTTGGGCGGAGACACGCCTCTGACGTCCAGTAACCCCTCGGACAGCCACAGAACTCTGGAATTATGAACAATAACAACCAATTTTACTTAACCTTACCCAGTGACAGTTCCATGGAGGTGTTTCCCAAGAACACGTTGTGCTGTTACACGGCCATATTACCTCAGGCCATCCAATTAGATCACGAAGCCCATTGGGAAGTGGCTTTAGTGGAAATCATTCACCCGATCCAAGTCCTCAATGTCCTTCCTAGTCAAATTTTTTTACAGTGGAAGTTCATGACGAGCAAATGCAAAAGTACTTGAATACCCATGTCAAATATGATCACAAAACCTATAATGACAAAACTCAAAAGTGGTCCTACCACTTGTTCATTCCTTCAGGCTATTATTTTAGTGGTCAACATTTGGTCAGCACCATAACCTCCAGATTTAATGTCGTGTTTCTGAAAGCTTTGGAAGGTGTCAAAAAAGTGTCACCATGGAGTACCACAAAGCAGCTCGTCGCTTTCTGATGAAATTTGACGGGGGTAAAATCATGTCTTTTTTATTTTGTCCTGAAATGTTTGACATGTTGGGCGGGGACATGGACATGAGAATGGCCATGATCAAGAAAAAGGAATTACCAGTCATTTCCGACAACGATTCTTTTAGCAAGTTATTTCGTTCCCCGGTAGATCTGAACCAAGGACTGAATTTGATCTTTGTGTACTCTGATGTGGTGGAGTATAACGTGGTGGGACACACCTCCGTACATTTACTGCATGTCATTCCTTTCAAAGTGGATTCTGTCACGGTCGCTGACGAAGAAGATGGCTACACTTATCACGTCCACCGCGAATTTGTACATCATCGTTATTTGCCTGTCAGTAAGTCTTATTTGGACACGGTCAACATTGCTATAAAAGGAGATCTGCGACAAAATATATCATTCACCAAAGGGAAAGTCACGGTGAAACTGCATTTTCGAAAACGGTTCTCTCACGAATTGTAAGTCATGTATCCAGTGTACCGAGGGGTTGCTCGACAGCGAGGACACGGTTTAGGAGATATGTTAAAATCGGCTTTTCGTTCGGTGGCTCCGGTGTTGAAACCGATGGTGACACGCGGATTGCACGCATTGACACACGGCAAAGAATTTCTCGAAAATGTCATCATCGACAAACAAAACCCCAAAGAAGTATTCTTGAGGGCAGACAAACATTTCTTGCTGCAAACGGGTAAAGACCTTTTAGGCGACGAGAAACACCTATAAATGCCCTGCACGCTACCGAGTCAGGCATTCCAACTTTCCTGAAGCCACAGCCAGGACAAGGCAGAAAAAGACGACGAAGAAAACTCGTTCACCAGACTTCACATGTCTAAAGCTAGAAAGACGAAGAAAAGAAAAACCGTTCGAGACTTAGTCGTTTTCGATTATTGAGAAAGAGAAAAAATGATGCGCCGAGAGTCTTGCGCTTGTTCCATGTCGGAACTTGATTTGTTTGCCATGCCACCCACCATGATGACAATGCAAGAATCCCAGTGGGTTGAATTTCATCCCGTCTCCTCTTTGACCGATTCAGCTCCCATCGAGTTTGATATCAAAGGACAGCCCGAAGGTTAGATCGATCTGAATAGCAGTTACCTGTATTTGAAAGTCAAAGTAATCAAAACTGACAACACCAATCCAGGAGGCGATGCCAGAGTAGCTCCTGTCAACAATTTCATGCATTCCTTGTTCAGCGAAATGGACTTGTACTTGAATAACAAACTGGTCAGCAGCAGCATGGATACTTAGCCGTATCGTGCCTACCTGGAAAATCTCTTGACGTACGGAAAAGAAGCCAAGAATACTCACCTGGATGCTTGCGTGGTATGGAAACCTGGCACAGCGGGTGATAACACGTTTAACGATACAGCCCTCACAGCAGATGACGATCCTCACAATGTGGGGTTTAACACACGTAGAAATACAATTCTGCAAGGACGTAGTTTAGAACTGATGGATTGTTTGCATTTGGACATGTGGTTACAAGAAAAGTATTTACTGAACGGGGTGGATATTCGCCTGAGACTGAATCGTAGCAGTACCGCTTTCCATTTGATCGCCCATGCTAACAAGTACAAAACCATCATCCAAGAAGCCAGGCTCTACGTGCGACGCGTGGAAGTGTTACTCAAAGTGGGATACGACATCAGTCAAACGTTGAGCAGAACGACCTCCAAGTATCCGATACGACGAGTGGAAGTAAAAACGTTCACCATTCCTGCTGGACATCGATTCATGATCGAAGATCAACTGTTCCTAGGCCAGTTACCCAAGCGTTTGATCATTGGTATCGTCAAGAATTCAGCCTTCAACGGATTCCACAACGAAAATCCTTTCCTGTTTCATCATTACAACGTAGCCAAGATCGCAGTCAGTCGCGATGGCAAGCCACTGCGTACCCAACCGTTTGAGCCTAAGTTTGGTGACAGGAATTACTTGAGGTCGTACTTGTCCCTGTATGAAGCCACCGGACAGTTAGGAACCAACACCAGTCACGGCATATCGTACGAGGATTATACAGGAGGCTACGGTTTGTGGGCGTTTGATTTCATTCCAGACCAAGGCAGCGACGAGGGATATTTCCACACTATAAAATCCGGCCAGATTCGTGTAGAACTTCAGTTTACTAATCCTTTAGCTGACACGGTGAACGTCCTCCTGTTTTCAGAATTTGACAATACCCTAGAAATCAACAGTTTAAGAGAAGTAATTCTAGATTATTAGAAGCTATGGAAGACTGTTATCCCTCTTTACCTAGTGGAGAAACTTTGGACATGGAATATGAGGAGACCGTGGAAGAAGAAGAATCCCAAGACGAAGAAGTTATCATGATGAAGTCAAGATGGCCAGAACAAGAAGCCCATTTAGTCTCCTGTTTTGCTACAGTCCTGACAGATACAATGAAAGAATTGATCAAGGAAAGAGTGCTATGGATGTCACAACGATCGTCCCAGTCAAATTCAACACGACAAATGTCTGATGTTGAGTCAAGAAGAAAAATTGGACGAATATCTGGACAAAGCTTGGGGTCTTACCGATATAGAATTCGTGTTGAACGAGTGGTATAAAGGCTTGGATAAAGATTCTTCTCCTCCATTAACGTCTCTGGAGTGCCGTCGCATCGAATCTCTCTTTGACCAGAATAAGAAGTCGGAGCTAAACGCCTTTTACTTGTCAGACATTTAAAAGCAAAAAGTCAGGATCGAATTGATCACTTATCATTACCTGTGAAGAAGAAGAAAAAAAAAAAAACACACAAAAAATGGATACCTGGGAACTTTATTGCCTTTTGAACCACAGTTCGTACACTACTTCTTGGAATCCTGTCGTCTGTGTTATGGATGAACTCCCTCATCGCAAACCTCAAGACCATCAAGCTTATGTGATCAACACGGACGACAGTCATCTGACAGGGACCCACTGGGTAGCCGTCGACTTTCCTCAAGAAGGATGTGTGGAATATTTCAATTCCTATGGATTGCCTCCTTTGGAAGACGATATCATTGACTTTATGAGAAGAAATGCTCAGACCACCCGATTCAATAATGTGAAATTACAAGGCACAGATTCCTTGGTGTGTGGACAATATTGTGTATATTTTCTGCATCATCGTAGTCGGGGCTATTCCTTAGAACATTTAGTAACTCAATTTGATCCTCGTTCTTCTTCTAGAAATGATGTGAAAGTAGATCGATGGTTTTGTGACCATTATACTGGTCTTTTGTCTCAAGCTAGGAAACGTAGTGTCCATCAATGGCCTAATGAATTCCAACAGTGGAAATCACAATTTCATTCACAACGTTGTCAGCCCTGTCAAAAATGTGTTAATTGAAAAAAAGTTTGGTATTTGAAAAAAAGATATTTGATGTTATATTGTTTGATTATTGTTAAAAATGTTACAGTTGTTTGTTAGTGTTAAGTAATTTTAAATAAAAAATGTTGTGTTTTGAAGAAAAAATGTCTTTGTGGTTTGTTTTGCTATATGAATCTTCGTTCATGCTCTTTCACTTCTCTCTATCTCTCTCATGGCACTCATTAAAAGTTCCGACTTGAAAACCGTGTAGGGATGTTTTCCTTCACGTCCGCGCTTTGAATTTAAAAAATGGGGTAGACTCCAGTCTAACCATCCATTGTCGACTTGTCCTCCTACAAAGATGTGCTCCAGACTAGCTAAGCTAAATGAAGCCTACGTGAATTTGTATAGGGTCAGACACAGTCTGATACCGAAGCCAGAAGAGATAGAGAATGTGAGAATGTTAAAAGTCACTGAAGACCTGATAGAAGAGCTCCTCAGAGAAGAAATTAACAGGGAGAAAGAAGAATGGACAGAGAAGTACAGACTTCAGAAACAACAGAGAGAGCAGCAACAGGAACAACAACGGCAGCAGCAGCAACAGCAACCTGAACCTGACAGGCTTTGTGGACTGTCGTATCGATACCAAAGAGTTCTTCTTCTCTTTCCGAAGAAGCAGACCTTATCCTGGGAGAAAGCTTATCGTTAGAGGAGGCCGCAATCTTAGAACCTAAGTAAGATTGCCATAGCAAACAAAAAACAGCCCTTTTCAGGGCTACCCCCAACCACTAGAAAAGAAATAACAATCGATTGCCTATAATAACTTAAAACATAGAAGTGCGTGTATAAGCACATGAATTATTTATCTTGCTTAGAAAGTGTGTGTGTGTGTGTGTGTGTGTGTGTGTGTGTGTGTGATAGTAAGTGCTCAAGTACGTTTGTGTGGATAGTAGATTATGATGATGTTTTTTTGTTGTTGTTTGAAATGTGGGAATAGTAGATTTGGGGTTTGATTTGACTGCTTTACTTATGTGGATAGTATATTTTTTCTTTAAATGAAAATTTTTAAATTAGTAATGGGTAGTAAAAAAAGTGAGTGCGTGTTTCTTTTAGGGGGGTGCGAGGCCTGTGCCTGACGTCCCGCTTGCCAAAGGAAAGTGAAGTGTCTCTCATAGCCTCTCCTTCCCAGGTGTAGTGATCGCCGCAGGACCACTGTCTCGCTCTGCGGGGCGGGAGGTTAATTGCATATGGCCTCTACTACACTATTGTGTTCACAGCAGCACAGCAGCAGGGAAGTTGTACAGACCAGCGTGAACAGACAAAATAAAGCTTCCTACGAGAACATTCTCCGTAGAAGCCTCGGATTTCATTTTTACATCCTTCTACGGAAGCTAATTTTCGGCAATTTCAGACCGGATGCATCGGTTGGTCGCGCCGGTGTGTTAGTAAATATAGCGTCCAGGACAGGAAAAATAAATGAAGAAGAATCCTCCGGGATAAGATTTTTGTGTTAATTTTTTTGTTGCAATGTGGGGCTGCTTTTTCATGAATAAATTTGATCGAGACCAATTCGATACCGACTGCGTGGATCATGAAGATTGATCGTAATAAACCCGTGCGGTGTTGCCTGAGCGCGGCTAAATAAATTTTTGAATTTGTTTATGTCCATGTCGCCGTTACACCAGGTCTGATGAATATTTCTCAGCGTGTGCGTGTCTACGCCATTGAACACCGATAAGATATTACAATTGTCCCTAATCACCTTTGGAATCTGCGTATATCTCTGTGTTACGTAAATCACATCGGTGTTCTTGTGTCTGCCACGCGAGAATATCCTGGCCGGGTTGGTTTGCTTGTCCAGCATAACATCATCGAAAACAACGAGATTATTAACATCGCCGTCTAAATTTTCCACGGATGGAGCTTCATTGATATCTGTGATGAATTCGATTGTGCCTTCGTCGGTATTGTCGCTAAATTCTTTTAGCACTTGATAGCAACGTTGATCGTCAACGGACGGTGCAACCAAATACAATTTGTCCCATTTTAGCCATCGCATAATCAAATTTAGCAATAATTGCGTTTTACCTGATCCTGATGGACCAATGATTATCATTCTAATCGAATTCGGTAATACCGCGTTGTGTTTTACTTGCTCGCGTCGCTTCGTGGCTGAAAAATCAATTACATTCATGTTACTAGAATATATGGATTTATATTGTGTTAAGTGTCGCACACACACAGCTACGATAAATCCAACCGAAATCGTTACACGCAACAACAGGAACGCAATTGCAGGAGAATGCGAAGTTTGCAAGACACGCAAGTTCAGATTTGTAAAAAAAAACTAGAAGAACCGGAGGAGACATTGCCGCCTCCATGAAAAATCTACCTGGGCTGCCCTGGGCAAAATATCCCGGAGAGAAGCATCTACCAGGATACAATTACTGCGGACCTGGAACGAGGCTCGATATCAGACTCGATGATAATAACCAACCAAAACAAGATGAAGATCCAGTAAACGCCATCGATAGCGCTTGCTATGTTCACGATCTCGCATATCGCAGCGGAGATTTACAACAAAGACATCTCGCTGATATCAGGCTAATTCACGCACTAGACGCGATTCCTAATAAAAATTTCAAAGAGAAATTGGCATCCTGGTTGATAAAAGGCGCGATGAAAGGTAAATTAGTATTCGGTGCTGGTAAATAATATGGAACAAATATATTATTCTCCGCGAGGATTTTGGCGAGGAAAATCAGCAATTACCAAACTCGCTAAAGCCGCTAAAGTAAAACAATCCGTCGCTGAATCGTGGTTATCAAAACAGGCAATTTGGCAAATATATCTTCCTCCGCCTAAGAAAATACCATATGCAAGTTTCACTGTCAGTGTCCCTAATGAAGTTCATCAGGCGGATCTTATGTTTCTTCCTTACGATACCGTCGACGGAGTCACATACAAGTACGTTTTGACAGTCGTTGATATCGCCAGCAGGTATAAAGAAGCCGAGCCGTTATCGAATAAAACAGCAACAGAAATTGCTAAGGCATTTAACGAAATTTATTCTCGATCCCCGTTGACATGGCCAAATCTTCTCCAGGTTGATCCAGGTCGAGAATTTCTTGGCGCGGTTACTTCATTGATGAAAAAGAATAATGTCAAAATCCGTCGCGGTATTGTAGGTGTTCATCACAATCAAGCTATCGTCGAAAGATTCAATAAAACGCTTGCAGAACGATTATTCGGATACCAATACACGCGTGAATTTATTCAAGATAATCGATCTCACGATTGGGTATCAAGATTGCCTCACGTAATCAGCGCGTTAAATAACGAGACGACTCGAACAATATCAATGAAGCCTGAAATTGCAATCACAAAATCGAATATACCACTAAAGCGAGATTCCACAATTCAGCCTGTACTAGGTAGTGTCACGGTCAGATATTTATATAAAGAAGGCGAGGCTGAAGGAGGCAGAAAAAGAGCAACCGACCCAACCTGGAGCGTCACAACACATAAAATATCCGCCGTAACAAGATCGTCAGGAAGACCAGCGATTTATATCCTAGATTCGTTAGCGCCTCAACGCGGATTTACCAAAGAAGAATTACAGATAGTCCCCGAAGATACTCAACTACCGCCAGCGTCACTAATGTAATTTACTCGAATTCGTCCTAGCTGGGATAATTTTCTTACCCTCGACACGGCTAAATACACTAGATTTGACCAAGATATTCTATCATCGACGATCCAAACTTGACCATCTACAGTCAACCCCTGCGATGAGTGTATCGTTGTTGCGTATCCTAGTTTCCACGGCGATTTTTCTGCGTTTATCGCGTCATTAACGAGATTAATATCAACGAAGATAATATCGTTCAAGACCAAAATCTTTTCCTCTCCGCATGGCAAAATAATATTAATATTTTGTTTCCTAGTATTGGCGGGCCTGTAGCACAATGGTACCTGCAGCATTGGAAATTTTTCGCAATGCAGCTTGAATAGCATTTCCTGAATAATATCACGAATAATTTTCCTACTAGCAACGATCAAATGATCGGGACGCCACAAATTTAGAAAATCGCTCATCGGAGTCTCGTCGATTATTCTTCTCATTACGTCACACTGAATCTTATTCGGTTGTAGTCGAATCAATTTTTTGAATTCGGTCAGTAAAATATCAGTCGATCTATAATCGGCGTCGATTTCCTCATAATAATCAACGAAGTTTCTGAGCCACTCGTGAGGAGATTCGCCATCAATCGGATCAGGTTGGCCGTGATCTCCGCACATTATCACAGCGGTATTTTTCCCTTCCAACCAAGCTAAGATCGATTTTAAAATATCTAAATTCACCGTGCAAATTTAATCAAATATTATAATCTTGTTGATGTATTTGTTTCCCATGCGAGCCGAATCCCATGATCCACCGCTGTATTTGAAATAACTGTGATACGTGCAAGAACCAACGCCGCGCTGCTTTATTTCTCGCGCTAATCTGTGAGTCGGAGTCAACACGATCATGTCAGAATTTGCAAATAAATTTATCGCTCGCGTTGTTTTACCGCTACCACCAGGCCCATTTAGGTAGACGAATTTGCTACGTGAAATTGGGTCAAATGCAGATGCGGCTGCCGATATTTCCAAAATCGAAGATTTTTCAAATCTATCTCGATGAAATTTATCGCAATCTTCGACATCGGCGTCTTCACAATAATCTAGAATATCCTCGTTTTTTATCCTCCAAGTTCCCCAGGAGCTACCATCGGTGATTAAGTTTTCCAGCCTACATTGGTATTTTTTATCGATATAGAACGAATCCGTTGCGACTCTTACCGCGATATCAGAAAATTTATTTATCATCGACAGCAAATTTATACTTACATAAGCGAGCATCGACGATCGCAAATGTGTATATTGCGCTGATTCTCCGTCAAGGTAGCTAATCACGGTACCTAACTTTGTTCCATCAATGATAATATTCTCTCTGTTGCAAAATATTCCTCGCGATACCGTATCGGCGATTATAAAATCCATCTCGGCGTCGTTGATAAATAATCTAGCGTGCCGGTGTTTATGATCAACGGATCCACCTTGAGTAAATTTACCAATTATCTTTCTTCCGATATCTTTCGCGTTATCACAATCCGTCGGCAACCACACATCGGTCTGCTTTCTATACGATATGATCGCCTCGCTCACTGTCAACGATACTAACATCGACGAATCCAGCATATATCTCAATAACACCGTAGGGACCCAGCGACGCTGAGAGAGATGCCTTCCGAACCAAATATAGCAAATTTTATGTAAATTTTCAGCAAACTCGAATGAAGTAACACAAGCGAATCCGGTCATGACAAAATCAGGTAACGGCCCGTTAATCGCTACTCTTGTCATCTCGCTGGTAGGATGGCCGAATTTAGCAAAATAATCTGCACAATCGCCATATCCAAGAAAACTTCCAGGATAACACGCGCTCATGTCAACGGAGATCATATCTTCGAAATAGTACTTGGTATTCCACAATCCGCCATAGCCGTATTCGATACAGCTAAGTTGAATATCAGCGAGAAATTCGGTCCTTGTAGGTTTCCACGAATTTTTCTCTCTAGCGGCGTGAGCGGCCACAGACGGAACTGTAAAGCAATTTGTCAGTAACTGATCGGGATTCGACGAATATTTCACCGCGAGTTTTCTCATCGACTCGTGTAATATTTCCCCCCGGTAAATATCGCCGCATGGCAAAATAAATTGATCGTATTTTTCTTCACTCGAGAATAACCATATCGATATTGGATCAGATGCGCTTAATTTTTTGATAAATCTAAACATGGAATCGGAATTATTATCTTTCGCAGCATCTACAGGATAAAATTTAATAATACGATCCCGCGGAAATATCATTACCGATTGCGACCACGCATGTGAGTTGTGATCGACAATCTCGATTGGCGCTCCTCGAGATCTATACGGCGACGAGTATAATATTTCTCCCGATAGCGTTTTCACTGTGATAGGAAACTTAAGTTTTTTACTCAACGCAGCTACATCGTCCACAGATGCACCATCAGCAACGGTCTTCGCCCACGCGTTAATTTTATTCAACCTCAACTGGGTCAGACCAGATCCACGTCGAGCGTTTTTCATGTGCTCGATGACACGCTCAGCCACGCAATTTATCATCGGTGATTCTTTCATCGCAGGTAGACTTTTCACATCCGGATTATTATTTAGCCGATAAATTCCATAAACAACTGCACTAGATAGATATGCCCTAGCGTAATAGGGGCCATCGATCCCCAGTAACAATCCGTGCTTAGAGTTTTTATCGAGAACAACATTTTTCTTACCGCCACGCACTGGATCTCGTTTATCGCGAATAATCCAGGTATCGTCAGGCATTTGTGCGATAAATTTTATCCCAAAGATAAATCGCTCTTCCTTGTGTTCGGTTTTTATATGCTCGATTATTTTCTTAGCTCGCTCCAAATTCATCGTAGCATCGATAGAATTCGTTTTCCAGGTCGACCAAGTGTGAACAGCTCCATCATCGAAGAACTCTTTCTTCGCTCGATCAACTTCAGGTATAATATATTCTGCCTCATCAAGATCAAATGCATCCATGATTATATTTTAGACAAATGTTTAAATTATAATAATGCATTGCAAATGGATATTAATCGGCTCAACAAAATTCTGTGACAAATCCTGTAGAGGCGATTATTGCGGCGCTCACATACATGCGATTCGGCGTGGCAGTAAGGGACCACAACGGTGTTTAGTTTGTCAAGTTGGCACGCGAGGAAAAACTCAATTGTGTTTAGCCTGCGGAGGAAAGAATTATCGGGAATTGCGGCGATATTATGAAAAAAGATCCTCCTCGGTTATAACATGCGAAGAAGATTATATTAATCGATTCAAGGCAAATAACGATTTAGACAAATAGATTATCATATATGAATCCAAAATCAGCGATTACATACGAGTTTAAATCTCATCCTACGATCGCGGGATATGAGGCATCATCGGATGGTGTTGTCAGACATATCAGAACGAGGAAAAATGTTGGTAGTTTTAATAAATTTGGCTATCTCAGATTTACCGTCAATGTGAGTAAAAGAAGATGGACGAATTATCTCAGTCATAGGTTTGTATTTGAGTGTTTTCACGGACCAATAGAAATCGGTCTCGTTATCGATCATATTGACGGAAATAAAGCTAATAATAAATTATTCAATCTTCGCGCGGTAACTCAAAGTGAAAATTCCAAATTTGGTAACGGCGGCGGACGATCAGCCAAGGCGGTCAAATCAGTAAATCAAGAAACAAACAAGGAACTCATATTTACATCGATGAATGCCGCTGCAAAACATTTCGGTATTCATCCGAATTCCGTGCGACTTACGGCAGAAAAAATTCCAAACGCAGCATTTTCCTATGAATTTAGTGCGTGGATCGAGTTTTACTATATTCAGATAATTTCAGACTCAGAAAGTGAAGTCGAAGATTTTTGAAAATTAATTGAATATTATAAAAATTATATAATGAACGAAGAAAACGTAAATAACATCATCGAGGCCATCGAGGATTTAAAAAAGAAAAATATAAATTTATCCTCAGATTTGGACACAGGTAAAATCCGGTCCGAGTTTGAAACGATTGTTCAAGGAAAGCTCGAATACAGATACACACTACCGTCAGAATACAAATTTATAAAGAAAATCCAGATTGCGATGTACCAATCGCTTGCGACTGTCAGCGATGATCAAATCGAGAATTTCGTTAAATTATCGACGCTGGTAGAAAAAGTTAGATCGAGTTTGTCCGACGAGTATGAGTCAAGAAAAATTACAAGCTCGCGCGTCAGGCAGTTGAAAAAGCTGGTCGATGAAAGTAGAGTCAAAGACTCTTGAGTCAAGGAATCTTCGATTTCCTGATTCTTGAAGATTCTGAAGATTTTATCACAAGAAAAAACAAATTTTATTATTATTTTTTTATTATTTTATTGAAATTGTATAATTTTCTTATTTCTGACTACCATTTACCCCAGCAGATTCACGAAATTATATAAATTGCACAATTTAACGGGTATTTACCCCAGCAGATTCACGAAATTATATAAATTGCACAATTTAACGGGTATTTACCCCATCAAATTTACTAAATTACACAAATTTCTTAATTTCCCTGATTTTTATTAATTTTTTTTATTATTTACCGAAATAATTTATTTATTGAAATTGTGCAATTTTCTTAATTTTGACGGGTATTTACCCCATCAAAAACATAAAATTATATAAATTACTCAATTTGACGGGTATTTACCCAAGCAGATTTACGAAATTATATAAATTGCACAATTTGACGGGTATTTACCCCATCAAAATTAAAAAAATCTACTAATTTTGAAAATTTCCTTGGGTTTTATTATTTTTTTTGGCCATTTTTCTTTGCGGATAGATTTTTTAAATCCCGAGAATCTTCAGAATCTTTAGAATCTCCGATTCTATTTTCACGATCTTACCAGCAAGTTGATACTCAGCGTTTCTCCGCGTATATCAAGCAAATTTCCATTCTGATCCGTCAGTTTGAAATTTATCTTCGACAATAATCGATTGTGACATCGCAGATAAAACGGATTTACTGGCTCTTTTATTATCAAAAAACCCGGAGAGGCGCTAGGTGAAAACGAATATAAGATAAATCCCTGCTGTGCCTGCTCTGACACCGACGAATCCACGTTGTAGCTGTTTTCAACAACATCCGCGTGAAGATAAATCGCGATAACCTCCGTTATGTTAACGATACCCGGCGAGATATGCCGCCCTTGCCCGGTTGGATCATTATTATGTTTGAGAATCGATTCTGATTGTATTTTTTTAGTCCACGCGGCATGTAATTTCGGAAATAAATCATCGATGGTATCAACGACGGATTTTCTCATTTTATCAACTTCATAATCGGGAAATTTGAAATTTGGTAGCGTTTCCTCGGTTAATCCAAATACTCTCATGAATTTTTGTTTTTCTCCTGAATTTCTGATCAACTCGAATTTGCTAATAGGAAGAACATAATCGGCAATTGATATATCGTCGATTATCGCCCGAATGAACATACCATGATAATATTCAACATCATTCGCGAGTTGATTTAAAATCTTCACGCGTCCGATAATTTCGCTACATGAACCTGATTTATTTAAGATGCATTCATGAAAGGATTCCCGCAATAAATTTAATTGTAATTTATGTTCTTGAATAAATTCGTCGAGGGTTTTTCTTACCAAGATACCGTCTATGGGGAATATTATCCTGTTAATATTGGTAGCGTCGAAGATTTTCACACCGGGGGGAATTTTAGGAAGAGGCGACCACGAGAGAATTCTTTCGTCCCTAAAAGTAAAAGCGAACACCACCAGGTTAAATTTGTTTTTATTCATGAGGTTGATGGCGCTGTGGATCAGAGGCTTGTGTTTGATATCTCCGTACCATCCTTCGTCGGTGGTAAAATCTGATTTTTTTGGCTCCGGTAGCTCTGGAGGAGCTTCTTCGTGCCAACCTGGAATAATAAAATTAGATTTTTCTGGTTTTGCCAGAGGTGCGATTTCGGGCCAACCTAGAACTGTCCTAATCGATGACTGGTAAATATCAACGATATATGGCGATTTTACCTCGATTATCGACGACAACGTTGGATCGTGCGAGGATATTTTTATTCCTGGAGTAGCATCGCCAGTTATATTCGATATTCTACTGGTAAGTTCCTTATCTAGTTGCTCAATTTCGTAACTGCCTGTTGGTATGCCAACGACGATCCAATCGGGAGTTCCATCGGGACGGTTTTTATTGGCAAAAACAAGCGAATTATTCGATGATAATCTACCGAATGATTTCGATCTAACATTGGGCCAGCTGTTATAGACGCGTAACTGTGACAGCGCAATTTCCTTGACGCTAATTGGTATTGGAAAATCGATACTAAATTCTGGCCTGGTTGAGCTTGCCGATATCAGTGTCGTTATCGGCGGTGTCGTGTTTGTCACGATTTGAGTTAGTTCCGACATTATTGATATTCATTTGTTCAATCTCAGAGTAGATATTTACCATCACAGAAAATTCTAGATCGGATATAACGCCGTCGTTGAGACTCTCAGAAAGCAACGATGATAATTTCGAATACGCCTCGTTGACCTGGGATAGTTTACTCGTGTACAGGGATAATTTTTCATTTGTGCATGAGGATATTTTTTTTGCGATAATATTAAGAACACCAGCGATTGTCGTTGTCGACGAGATTATTATACTTGCTGCGATCGGCGCGATTGTTGTCACCGCGGATAAGATTATACCTGCACCGGCAATTATTGCACTTACCGCGTACACAGCAACATCGATGGCAATTAATCTACGCTGGTATTTTTTTATTTTTACCTGATACTCGTCGAGGAGCTTTTCTAGCGAATCCTGCCATGAACGCGCCTGATTGTATCGGTAGTCCGATGCGGTCATTTATTAGTTAATTATCTCAACAATTATCCAGTCGGTTTACCTATCTCAACAACTACAGTTGATTCGGATTGACCAGTTTCATACGGTGCCGATAAATATTCGAAAATTGCAAGACAATGCACTGATCCTGTGGTGGTTCTATCTGGTGGTTCTAGAACGAATAATGTGTTCCTATTTTCACTTAGCGAAATAATAAAAAATCCAGGGTAAAATTCATGGATCATTTTATCTTGTCTTAGTTGTAGCTTAAATTTTAACCTAGCGATAAAATATATTCGATATATGCCAGTAATTGGCGCGGTGAAGCTAAATGTGTCATTATCGGGTGACCATAGGTAATTACGTGCCTGTACCACAAATGGTACATTTCAGGGAAGATTTTTTGTTTCTACCTCCTCTGGTATCGAAATACGCGCTAATCTTCCAAGATTCATTGACGATATTTTTGTGTTAATATCGCTAATTTTTGTAGTTGCGTCGAGAAGTTTCGCGTTAATATCCTCGTTAATATTCACGTTAATTTTAAAAATTTCATTTTCAATTTTACTAAGTTCCTCGTTGATTTTATCGATGAGATCGTCGTATAATTTTTTATCTGCCTTTTGACGCGCCAATTCACGCACCGCGTTAATTTCATCGTTAATTTTGGCAATATCCTCGTTGATTTTTTTTGTTTTCTCGCTGAGATCGTCGTGCGATGTTTTATCGCTTTTCTGACTCATTACGATATTTATTTCGGTAATATCGGCGAGAATATTAGTAATATCCTCGTTGATTTTTCTTACTTTATCGCTAAGTTCATCGTGCGATGCTTGATCGGCTTTTTTCTTTGCTAGTTCGTTTGCGGCGGAGGAAGTATCGCTGGATGTTTTTATATCTTCCTCGATTTTTTTGCTAAATTTAGTCAAAGTATCGTCGAGTTTTTTAAGATCGTTATTTAGCCTGTTAAGTCTTTTTGTCAATCTGTCCTGAAGATCATCGTGTAATGTTTTATCGGCCTTCAGAAGCAACGTTGCTGATAACTCGTTGTCCTTTTTTTCCACATCCGCGATATTAGCCTTCAGGGGTAACTTCGCTATAATATCGGCGATATCAGCGATGGATTTTGATACCGAATCTGACAGGCTAGTAAATTGATTAATGCGATCGTTATATTCGTCTCGCTTGATTATATCAGTTATTTTGACGTTGCTTGTTTGTAATCTCCCTTCGCGGCTCTGAAAAATAGCAACTTCGCCAGGATCCACTTCTGACAGCGATAGAAGATTGTTAATATCATCCCTTGTGGCGAACTTTGATAGATCGACGTCAGTCACTTCTGCTTCCTTCTTCCTGTAGATAAATCTCCCGTAAATATCAACCATGATATTTATCTATGGCATATTCAAATACAATTTTATGATACGGACCGGATGATTTTGAAATTGCGTCGAGGACGTTAATTGATTCTGGGCCGCATATCGGTGGATCCATTAACGTCTGCGTCGGAAGTGTCGAATACCAAATTGGAATATTTAACTTTGACACGTAATTGATAAATTCGTTTGGTGGCGCTAGTCCGTACGAGTCAAAGTAAACAACTTCGCGAGGATTAATCGCGTAGGCGACCCAGTGTGTGCCAGGGCCGGTATTTGAATCGAGATTTATTATTCCTGTCTCGGTGGGGTTTGGTTTTTCTGGTAGTTGATCCCGCATAAATACGCCTCTGAAAAATTTTATTTTTTTATTTTTTGCTTCGTTGAATAAATCTAAATTTGAATAGGCCGTGCTAATCTTAGGCCGGATCCGTACGGGGGGCGTCTTAGATAAAGGCCGCTTCCCTTTTTTTTACCATATCGCCCTCCCATTACTTTGTGTACTAGTTTGTCGCCTACAGCTCCGGCCGCACCTAATCCTATCGCTTTTGCAATTGCCGGAAGAGCCCCGGATAATAATCCAGGAATAGCAACTAGGAAAGGGAAAATTCCGCCCGTTTTGACCATGTCTCTGATGGCACCTATACTAAGATTCACATGAACGCCGGAATTTGCTGATTTAGCTTTGGCAAATCGTTCACGTTGACCCCTAGTTAGCGATAGTTTGTTAGGCCCGCCATGAATTTGATCCTTTTTCAAGGTTAATTTCATACCGCATCGCATTGATATCGCTGATTGGAGCTTTTTCATCTGACCCGGTGTCAGAGTTACGCTGACGTGTTCGTACGTCATATTAATATTATTTTAATCTAAATTTAGAAAATTATTCGATTTTGTTACATTTTCTCGACAGGAGCGTCGATGACTCTCATTCTGCCACTGATGCCTTCCAATATCATTGTCCTATCGCTGAGAATCACCGCGAATGCCCTTGCTGGTCCACCTGTGTTAATTCTGGCCTTGAAATGGATATCAACGACGGATTGTTTTACCAAATCGAGATGTTCCAGGGAAAAGTAGTAGATAGGATAGCGAGTATTAAAATCTAGCTGCGATATTTGCAATCCGGTATCGATATTTTGATCGCGACCCATGAAACTTAGCAAGCGATGATATGCGCGGGCCGTCGAATAGTTGGCAAAATCAATCGATATTTCCTCGGATGGTTCTTGTTGGCCGTTTATTCTCAGTGATACGTTTGTTGCCGCGAAATTATCGAATATCATGTGATTATGATTTTGATCATATCTATTTGCGTTTTGAAGAGCAACAAAGATATGTCTAGGCGCCGAGACACCTTGCTGTGACGCAATTCGCCAGGTAAATATTCCGTTAATATTAACGTCGATAGAGTCGGTCATGGTTGTCAGCCAGGACATAACGGACTTACCACCTTGATTCTTAAATGATAATAATTTTTCCTCCTCAAGCATCGATGGGACTATCGCTGGCATCCACAAGGTAAATTTGTCAAGGACCACCTTACCAACATCAACATCATCCACGCTTAATTCTCGCCAGATGGCTCTGTTATTGCCTTCGGTGTCTCGAATAAAAACGACCGTGTGTTTTGCTCCGTATATAACTTTCCTGAAATGCCTGCAAAATCCAAAAATGTGAGGTAGCGGAATTGCACAAGAAAATTTTCGTTCATCTACACTTAGCATAGCTTTCCACGTGGCAAATCCAAGGTTGTAATTTTCATTGATACCGAGCATTACATCGACGTTGGTGGCATTAGCATCACCAGCGAGATTTCTCGGTCTACCGATATTATACTGGACATGATCGGCTTCATCGAAGTTATCCTTGGCGAACATCATACTAGGACCGGCTGACCTGGTAAAATCATCCGAGTATCTAGCTAGGCCTATAATCGTCGTTGCTATATCAACGTTGTCCGTGATTGATTCGATTTCTCTTCCGTCAATCATGTAAGTGGCGCTCTTGAATAAAGCCATGATACCGTTGTTGACAAATCCGACTTTAAAATTTCGTTCATAGTTGGTATCGTTTGTCCTAATAATTTTACCAACAACTTCGATATACGCCTCAGATGGAAGAAAATATCTTGTCGTGTCGTGAACTTGAATTTCAACACGACCAATCGCATTTGGTATCACTGTGTCGTATGAAAAATACTGGAAATCACGCACGGATGTGTCTCTACCTACAGGCTCGTCCATGTCGAACACTTCATTTGACACTTGTGCGAACATTTATTAATAAGAATTTCATCTAAAACGAAGACCGCTACCTGAAATAAAACTTGTGTTCGCGACTTTCCTTGCGAGATTTGTGTTAGCAACTTCCTGCGCTAGGTCATTTATTTTTTTATTTGCCGCGTCGTTTATAGCTTTACTGATTTCGGGGGGCATTTCACTGGTGCTAGGTAATTTGACGGGTTGGTTTTTACGTGTTAAATTTGATATTCTACCTCTGACAAAATCGAAGCCCTTGCTGGCCAAATTGCCGATACCAGAGATGACAGTCTCGCCAATCTTTCCTATTGCCTTTGATGCGAATTGCTTAACTGTGGGTCCGATTTTAGGGACTACTCGCGTGACGAGGCTTTTAACGATGTCTCCGAGTCCATTGCCGTGAATATATTTGTATACAGGCAATCGAGAGTTAACTATGCGGACCTGTCTAGGTCTGCGCTGATGTTTGTGAACAATCATGTTATTTCAATTGTGTTGTTTTAATCGATGAGTTCATCAATGAGCTCCTTGTAAATGTAGGAGTCGATGACACCGCCGCGAAATAATCGCTGGCAAATATCTGAGGCCTCGTTGATTATTTCACGAGAGTTATTTCCGGCTCGTTTTCCTCCGATTAATATTTCAAGGCGAGACACATCGTTGACGACGCTGTCAGGACAAATGGTATATCCTTTTCCTATTTTTTGTTCTGATGGTGTTGATGGCTCACTAAACCACTCCGATAATACGTCTTCCTCTTCTTCTTCTTTCTGTATTATTTTTCCCATAAAATTTTGGTAACCCGGGTCATCAAGATTAATGGATTGTTTCTTTGAAGCAAAATATACCGCGGGAGCCCAATTTTCTTTAGTAAATTTATCAACACGTCCAGATTTCAAGTATTTGTCTCTTTCATCGAAGCCAAATCTGGCAATGTTGATTAAATTATCCTCGTCTTTGTTGAAATAATCGATGGAACTTTCTTCGAAATGTGTGTGAGGAAAAGTTCCCGTAATTCTGGCTTTCGGTTCTGCGGAAAGGGATGCAGAAGGTTCATCGATGGATTTTATTTGTGGTATTTTCTCTGTTTTCAAAGATTGTGGCGTCACCGAAGATTTAGGTTTTCCTTTCCCCCGAGGTTGACTCATATTATACACAAATCTATCCTGTGCAGATTTGTAAAATCGATAATAAATCGGGTCACCCCCAGTTATCTTGGATATATTAACTCTAGCTCGGTATATATTTCTGTACCAAAGATCTCGCGATTTAATTTTTTTTAATCCATCCTTCGTTAAAAATTTCGCCCTAACGTTAAAAGAATCTTCAGCAAATGCACCAAGTTCATCAATATTTTCACCAAATAATTTAAATTGTTTTTCCATCGTATTCCAACCATCATCAGTAAACTTATCCTTTATTATTTCCCAAGGTTCTCTATCGCTTTTCTCATCTTTTTCTTCTTCTTCTTCTTGCTGTGGCTGTTCTTGAGGCAATTGTGCTCGTATTTGTGCTTGCTTCAATTGTTCTTCTAGCCTTTGTGTTTGTGCTTGTACGTGTGCTCGTATTTGTGCTTTTCTCAATTTTTCTTGTAGATCTTTTGTTTGTGCTCGTACTCGTTCTTGTGTTTGTCCTTGGTGAATTTGCTCAAGTTGACCTGGCACTACTCGAGTGTGTTCCTCAATATCTTTCACCATGGGAACAATTCCGCGCTTCCTGAGTTCCTTATCGTCTTTTTTGTCACCATATGCGACTCTCTCGACGGTTTCGGTGACTGGCTTTAGCCATTTCGACGATATCTCGGTAATTCCGTATTGCGTATCTTCGTGCTCACGAACTTTTTCCTTAAATAATTGTTTTGCCGGGATAAGTTTCTTTAGTGATGCTAATTGCTCTCGCGCTAATCTAGCAGAATGAGGCTCTCCAACTGTGCTAGTTTTCTGACTCATATTATTTTCAAGTATATTATTTTAATGCGACGTAAAATTGGCCAAAGCAGCCCCAAAGACAACAAAAAAATTAACACAAAAAAATCTCCCTAAATTTTATTTTTCCTGTCCTGGACGCTATATTTACTAACACACCAGCGCGACCAACAGATGCATCCGGTCTGAAATGCATGAAAATTAGCTTCCGTAGAAGGCCGTAAAAGTGAAATCTGAGGCTTCTACGGAGAAAGTTCGCGTAGGAAGGTTTATTTTGTCTGTTCACGATGGTCTGTACAACTTCCCTGCTGCTGCAGCACCTTCACGCGGGGCCCCCTGTTTTAACAGAGCCTGTTGTGTTGCGCGAGTGCCCGGCGGTATAACTGGGTGGGCAGACTGGGCTCGTTAGCCTTGGCAGGCAACCAGTCTAAGAGAAGGGAAACTCTGACTCCAAACCCGGGCAGATGAAGCTCGTTAGCCTTGTCAGGCAGTTCATCTAGGAGAAGGAAACTCTGATTCAAAACCAACCAAGTCCCATCCATTGGATTATGGCTCCACTGCCTTGTGGATATCTTCAGGAGAAAGAAAGGCTATGGGAGTAAATCCAGACAGAAAATCCGGAGTGGAGCCCCTAAGGCGGCTGGGGGTCGACTAGACCTCCTTCCGGCAGCTCCTGCATCCAAACTGGTACCAAATGTCATGCTCAGCATTCCTTTGGACCCCACCAGCAAGGACGAGAGGGGGATCCTGATCTCCATACTCCACGCCCAGGCTTGCGCCCTGGAGAGGACACTCCAGTCTCGCTACTGAGTGAGGAAACAACACGGAAGTTGACAGTTTACGGGTTATAAGTCCCACCCGATTGGCGTAGGGAATAGGCGCCACGGGTCAGCTTTGACGGTGGGAGGGATCATCGTGTCCCACTGGCCAACTATCGTCCGCCTCAATAAGGTGTTGACCCGCCATCGTCTGCCTGCTCCAGTGGGTGTCTGGAGCTCAGTGTGCTGTTCAGCATGACAAGCAGACGGTAATTCCACACCAGGCAAAAGAAACAAGAAACCAATAAAGAAGAATGAAGCTCTTCAATTTGCAAGCTGGAATGTGCGCACCATGTGTACAGGCATCTCCGACGACCTCAGAGAAGTGGACGACACCAGAAAGACGGCCATCATCGATAGAGAACTCACCAGACTAAATATTAGCATAGCTGCCCTCCAAGAAACCAGGCTCGCCTCTAGTGGCTCCCTCAGAGAGGAATACTACACCTTCTTCTGGAATGGTCGAGAACCTGAGGAGCCCCGCCAGCACGGAGTGGGCTTTGCTATCAAAAACAAACTCCTGGCCTCGGTTGAACCTCTCACAAGGGGCACTGAGCGTCTCTTGTCCATCCGCCTCAACATTGCTTCAGGTCCTGGCAACATCATCAGTGTCTACGCCCCAACCCTCACGTCATCAGAAGACGCGAAGGATCAGTTCTATGGGCAGTTGGACGAACAGATCAAAGGATGCCCCAAAAATGAACCACTATTCCTCCTCGGCGACTTTAATGCCAGAGTAGGTGCGGACCACGAGTCATGGCCTACCTGCCTCGTATATCATGGCACTGGAAAGACCAACGAAAACGGTCAGAGACTGCTGGAGCTATGCACCTACCATGGCCTGTGCGTCACAAACACCTTCTTCAAGTGTAAGCCACAACACAAAGTGTCATGGAAACACCCCAGATCTCATCACTGACACCAACTCGACTTGGTCATCGCCAGGCGCTCTGCCCTTAACAGCGTCCTCTCCACCAGAACCTGCCACAGCGCAGACTGTGACTCCGACCATGCCCTCGTGAGCAGCAGAATGCGACTACAGCCACACACACGACACCGCTCAAAAGCAAAAGGACGTCCTCGTATTAACACTGTGCAGATGTCAGTCCCTGCCAAGGTGGAGGGGTATGTGTCCGCCCTGAATAAGGCTCTCCAGGACCTGCCTGAGTACGACGCTACAGCCAAGTGGAACGCTATGAAGGGTGCCATCTACAGTACAGCTATGTCAACGTTTGGCAAGAAAGAACGACCCAGCCAGGACTGGTTCAACGCACACCTATCAAGGATGGAACCATAAATCGAGGAGAAACGAAAAGCCTTCATAGCTTACAAAAAATGCCCTAATGAACGCATGCTTGCTGCTCTCACAGGTACCCGAAGTAACACCCAACGCATCGCTAGACAGTGTGCGAACGAGTACTGGCAACAACTGTGTGAAGAGATCCAACGCAGTGCCGAGTCCGGACACATCCAAGGTATGTACAGTGGCACCAAGAAGGCTCCAGGCCCTACAGTGAAAGGGGTCGCTCCCCTGAAATCTCTGACGGGAGAGAAGATCACAGACCGTGGGCAACAGATGGCCAGATGGGTGGAGCACTACCCAGAGCTATACTCCCGAGAAACGTCAGTCACCGATGCAGCCCTTAGCAGCATAAAGAATCTGCCCACCATGGAAGAGCTCGACAAAGTTCCAACCTTAGAGGAGCTCAGCAAAGCAATTGACTGCCTTCCAAACGACAAAGCACCAGGTAGTGACAGCATTCCGCCCGAAGCTATCAAACGTGGAAAACCAACATTGATTAAACAACTGCACGAGCTACTTTGCCTCTGCTGGGAGGAAGGAGTAGTCCCCCAAGACATGCGTGATGCCAGAATTGTGACCCTTTACAAAAACAAGGGCGACCGCAGTGACTGTAATAATTACAGAGGGATCTCGGTCTTGAGTATGGTTGGTAAAGTGTACGCTCGCATCATACTCAACAGGCTGCAGTTGCTGGCAGACCGTGTGTACCCGGAATCACAGTGCGGCTTCAGAGCAGGCAGGTTGACGACAGACATGATCTTCTCCCTACGACAACTCCAAGAGAAGAGCAGAGAGCAAGGTCAACCACTCTACATGATGTTCATCGACCTCACCAAGGCGTTTGACTTGGTCAGCAGGTAGGGCCTTTTTAAACTTCTGAGTAAGATTTGTTGCCCCCCAAAACTCCTCAGCATGATCTCTTTCCATGCAGATATGAAGGGAACAGTCCTGTATGATGGATCCTCCTTAACCTCCTTCCCAATTAACAGTGGTGTGAAGCAGGGCTGCGTGCTAGCACCAACACTTTTTGGGATCTTCTTCTCCCTGCTCCTGTCCTACGCCTCTGACACGTCCACGGATGGCATATATCTACACACCAGGTCCGACATGAGGCTGTTCAACCTGGCACGACTGCGCTCAAAGACCAAAGTGAGAGCTGTGCTTATCAGGGAGATGCTTTTTGCAGATGAAGCAGCTCTTGTGGCCCACACCGAGGAAGCCCTCCAGAGACTGGGAAACCGTTTTGTTGTTCCCTGCATGCAGTTTGGTCTCACCATCAGCTTGGAAAAAACAAACGTCAGCGTGCAAAATACCACCATTGCCCCTTCCATCAAAATCAACGGTGTCACCCTGGAAGTAGTCAACAACTTTACCTACCTAGGGTCAACCATCAGCAACACTCTCTCGATTGATATGGAGCTGGACAGAAGGCTTGGAAAGGCAAACACCATCATGGCTCGATTAACGAAGAGGGTGTGGGAAAACAACACGCTGACAGAGCACACCAAGGTCCGAGTCTACCAGGCCTGCGTTCTCAGTACCCTTCTATATGGAAGTGAGATCTGGAGTACCTACATGAGGCAAGAACGCCGGCTCAACTCCTTCCATATACGGTGCCTAAAACGCATCCTGAAAATCAGCTGGCAAGACCATGTTCCACACAGTGAGATCCTGCAGCGTGCAAGTACCCCTAGCATGTACTCCCTGTCGATTAAACACCGCCTTCGATGGCTAGGTCACGTCCGACGCATGGAGGATGGAAAGCTGCCAAAGGACATCCTGTATGGACAGCTGGCCACTGGCATGAGAAGAGTCGGACGCCCCTCACTCCGTTTCAAAGATGTGTTCAAGAGGCACATGAAGGCATGCAACATTTCATCCGATGGCTGGGAAGAGCTTCCCGAGGACCGAGGCACCTGGAGACTGACGGTAAACAATGGCATATCAGTCGCTGATGCGAGGAGAGGCCAGTTGGCGGCAGAGAAGCGTAAGAGAAAGAAGAACGCGGCAGCAACCACAGTAACGCAGACTTCCCAGTATGTCTGCAGCAACTGCAATAGGGACTGTCACTCATGTATAGGCCTGCACAGCCACAGCAGACGATGCCAACAGAGACAGACAACACCCCAAGGGCGCTATTGGCATGGTCTTTCGAGACTGAGTCGCCAATGAATGAATGAATGTTTCTTTTAGGTCCGCACATTTTGGATTATGATCTAGGTAATATAAGTTTTGGATTTTGGGGGATGTTTTCCTTCACGTCCGCGCTTTTCCTATAAATATGGAAACAATCGTCAGTCTAGCTACCCTTGTTGATTGATCAACACTAGAGAATGAACACCAGACTAGCGAAACTGCTGTGCACCTGGAATATGCCAGGCTCATACTGAATGAGCTGGCTGCAGAGGCCATAGTGGAAGATGGAAGGATGAAAGAGGAGGAGAGAAGAAAAAAGAAGAGGAGGAAAAGGAGTGAGGAATGGCTGTACCACAGCCACAACAAGGACATTTCAGAATCCCAGAGACAGAAGATTGGGATTCTGAAGCCACTCATCCCGCTTCTGCACTCCCAGCGAAAAGAGTGAAAGGAGACTGGAATAGAAGATGTGTGTGTGGTGCCAGGCCGGGGAGGTGCCTGCATTAGATAGGTGCATCTGGAATTCAAACAAACAGCCCTTTTCAGGGCTACCCATACTCTAGAATAGAAATAGTAATCGATTCGCCAATGTGTGTATGTAGAGTAGTGTATTTATAAACACTCACTCTGTTAAGATTGTATGTGTTTATGTATATGATTGTGTGTTTGTAAACGCTCACGTAGGTTGGTGTGGATAGTAGATTATTGGGTTTGATTTTGCTCATTGGCATGTGTGAATGGTATATTTTGGGTCTGTTTATTGCTGCTTCGCGTATGTGGATAGTAGTTAATATGAGATGAGAAAAGTAGGATATGTTTTCCTTCACGTCCGCGCATTTTAAGTGATGATCTAGGTAATATAAGTTTTGGGTTGTAGGGGATGTTTTCCTTCACGTCCGCGCTTTTTATATAAGAACCCACAGTATTCGACGTTCACACCATTCCACGGAATAAACAAAGAAGATGGAGGTGACAAAATTATTTACCAATTTGAGACATAGCTATTTTTGGATCATGGATGGGACTTATGAGTAGAAAGATTGAATAAGGAAGGAAGATTTGAAGGTAGCCTGAACAATGTGGAGAGTCTTGGAGTAGCAAAAGATCTAATAGGGGAAATGATTGAGGAAGAAGTAGAAAGAATCAGAGGATTCATTGACCCACCTTACGTGAGAGTAGGTAGTTTAAAGGAAGCCTTGGATTATGTCATAGAAGTCAGGAGCTTCCTAGAAAATAGCTTTATTGGACTGACTGGTGGTACGTGAAGTGGGGTTTTAACCAGTTGATAAAAGCAGAAGAACTAATCAGGGAGGTAATGCAAGTAGAAGTGATGAAGATAAAAGAAAAATGGAGCAAAGAGAGAAAGGAAGAAGAGAATAAGAAGAAGAAATTAGAGTTTGAAAGATTGAATAACAACTGGATGAAGATCCAACAGAAATTCAGAGCGATGGGCCATCCTGACTGGATAACAGAAACTGAAAAGAGGAAGAAGAAAGGAATAATGGAAAAAGTGAGAACTTGGTGGAAGAAGTGGAGGAAATAGAAGCAGAAGAAGAAGAAGAAGAAGAAGAAGACGAAGAAGAAGAAGAAACCCAAAGACCCTTTTCAGGGTCACTCCTATATCTCAAAACGACCTTGACTTTCATTGCCTACCCCTTTTTATTTTAAAAAAATAGAGACCCCTCCCTGTTTAAATTTTTCCCATGTTTCATTTCCATCGACCCATCAGGTCGGGACCTTATTTTTTTTCTCCCATGTTAAATTCCCCTTGTCTCTAGAGTGGATCGTTTTTTCTCCCATGTTAAATTGCCCTTGTCCCTAGAGTGGATAGTTTTTTCTCCCATGTTAAATTCCCCTTGTCCCTAGAGTTGATATCCTGTGCCTTCCATGTTAAATTTACATAGTCCCCAGAGTGGATATACCCCTTTTTAAGTCCCATTGTCCCTAGACCCTCCCACTTCACTACTGTCGCTTATTCAGTCTTGAAATAAGTACAATTAAAACCATAACGGAACTCATCAATCTGTTCTTGTCTTGCAAAGCATCCCAGACCTATCAATATTTAAGAAAAAACTGCCAACTTTGATGCGAGATTTTGGTATTCGACAAGGAAAACGACAAAAATATGATAGGATGTCTGATCATCGAGTATGAATAATATGCACAAATAATTAGTAACATATATAGTTGATAAATTTCGATATAGCTGAAAGTTTATCTTTCTATCATTGTACAAAAATAGCGTGAAAATTTCGGAGAGACAGACTTTCGAGCAGGTCTCTTATTACGCCGTATATTTCTCCAGTGGTCATTTTTGGTAAAACAGTTTTCTTGTGAAGGACGTTCAACAACTGTACTTGGACATAATGCAGATTTAGGATATATTAAATATAATTTTATGTCTTCTGTAATTCAGACCGAAGTTTTACCTGCTTCTCTTTATACCTGTTTCTCTTGTTACGAATTGGAATGAACAAGTCATGCGGCATGACGGTATTTGTGCCCTGAAAGAACCACAACCTTTGACAGAGAATGTCACTCGTATGTGCTGTTGGAGAAGAGTTTGTTGTTGCTACGATTCCTTAATAAAACTGCTAAAATATCTAAATAGGAAAAGCTTGAAGTATATTTAAGTTTTATAAAGTCGATTTCATATTGTTTCGATATTAACTTTAGAATAAATATAATACCCACTATAGCGACGTATCCTCAGTAAGACTTACAAAAATGGTACTAACAGCTGCCTCGCTTAGTGCTCAGCATTAAGAGGGGAGTGTTGTCAGGATAATGTGACTGGGTGGTACATCATGCTATATGTCTGCGGCATGATGCCCCAGTGCTAGACAACACTATAAACTGTCACGCTGCAGACATCGTAGCGATATGACTGAAAAATGATTAAAGCTACGTTAAAAGTCTAAGTCATACACTTACGTTTTAAATGTTCACTTTGTCTTCTAGGGAAAAGAATTATTCGTTGAAATTTTACCAAACTTTTGGTTTTCGCTCTATTCTGTTAGATTAACTCCATAGAGCATATATCGCTGATTGATGCCGTTAAGCTTAATGAAGGACGTTGTAAAAACTGAACTCCTGAAACATCCATTCTTTGTGAAGATAGCATGTAGCTATCAATGTGACACGAGATTCAAAGCAGATAATAGTTATGTTTGTGGCGCGCTTGCCTATCACTCAAAAAGACACAGTTCCATTACTAAATGGAGGATTATGCTTTTCTGTTAGACTGTTTAAGTTGACTTGTAAGTTGTGTTACGATTATGTGGTCACAAACTAAGTAACGGAAAGAAGCAAAACCAACAAGATTTGTAATAATAATTATAATAGTGAGGACTTTGTATAGCGCCTAATCTTAAGAAGCTCTAAGCGCTTTACAACATTAGACAACACATATAAGATAAACAAAATATAATGATATGATTACAAATACAAACACCATGAAATTAGAAAACATTAAAAAAACATGCTGAGAATATTTAAGGTAGGAAACATTATTAGGTCTTTAAGTTTGTTCTTGCAGTCGAAATAAGTGAGTTTTGAGAAACCTCTTGAATGTGATCTCTATGTCTTTGTGTCTAAGTTCAGTGGGCAATTCATTCCACGTTGCTGGACCATGGTATGCAAAAGAACGCTGTCCATATGACTTTGTTTTCATAGTGGGAATAATGATGAGTATACGATTGTCAGAAGAGGAGCGTAAGTATCTTGCTGGTGTGTAGACATATGTGAGGTCGGATAGGTATGTTGGACTAGAGTCCGACAGTGAAACGTAGCACAGAGAACAAATGTTTTGTGTTTGATTCTGGATCGAATAGATAGCCAGTGTAGGGTACAGAGCAGCGAGGAGGTGTGCTCTGATCGTGATACTCTAAGTATGATCCGAACAGCTGTGTTTTGAACGTTTTGAAGTTTCTGGAGCAGATATTGAGATGAACCAGACATAATTGAGTTACAATAGTCCAGTTTTGAAAGTACTAATGAACACACAAGTGTTTTATTGGCATCAACTGAAAAATATTTGCGAATTGAGCTGATGCGTCTCAGCTCAAGATATTCAGCCTTGCATATGTTCATGACATGTTGGTGCAATGTGACAGTACTGTCCAGAGCAACACCTAGGTTTCGTACTGATTGTGTGAATGTAATGTTTGTGTTGCTGATATTTATTGTTTGAGGTAAAGGATGTAAGTGAGAAAGTCTTTGTGCTGTGATCATAATGGCCTCAGGTTTATCGTCATTCATCTGCAGCTTGTTACATGTTATTCATGATTTCACATCAGAAATGCACCTCTCTACACCTTGGATGGTAGCATCAACTTCAGTTGGGTGGCTAGATTTGTATATTTGGGTGTCATCAGCGTACAATTGGTGAGATACGGGATGATGATCTATGACACTTGAGAGCGACTGAGTGTACAGAATGAAGAGAACAGGTCCAACAACTGACCCCTGTGGAACACCACAACATAGATCAGCTGAGCTGGAGTGTATTCCATTTGCAGATACAATTTGTGTCCTGTTGACCAAGTAGGACTTACCACAGTAAAGCTGTATCATGAGTGCCAAATACAAGACGGTGAAGTAATATATTATGGTCTATTGTGTCAAATGCTGCAGACAAATCAAGGAGGGTGAAAACTGCAATCGTTCCGTTATCCAACGCAGAGAGAATGTCATTAACTACTTTTAGAAGAGTAGTTTCAGTTCTGTGGCAAGGGCGATATGCAAACTGTACATTACTAAAAAGACTGTTTGAATTTAGATGAGATACAAGCTGGGATAGAACAACCTTTTCTAAGATTGTTTATATGAATAGGAGATTAGAAACTGGGCAGTAGTTCTTTAAATCGTTATGGTCTAGTGTTGGTTTCTTCAGCAAATGCTTTACAATGGCAGTTTTGAAAAATGATGGAAATTCCCCGGATGAGAGATAGGTTATAATAACATCAGTTAGTGAAGGTAATACTTGATCTAGGCACTCAAGCAGCAGTGATGTTGTAATTGGATCAAGTTCACGTGACTTTGGTGCACTCTTCATCAGGATTGTACGTACAAAATCCATAGAGACAGGTTCAAATGCTGCTAATGGTTGCCGCTCAAATTCTGTATCCCAACTGTATGGTGACGACGAGTCAATTGAAAGTGTGGTGTCAAGCTTATCTCTAATGGTTTGTACTTTGGTACTGAAGAAATTTGCAAACATGTCCGGCTGGTGAGAAGGTAGTTGGAAGTGGTGTCGATTTGTTTCTTGACATTAGCTTGTTAGCAATCTCGAAGAGCTCTTTGCAGTTGGAACTTTCCATGATCTTAGTTGTATAGTGGGCTGATTTCGCTGCATTGACTATATTTGTAACATTATACTTAGCGGCTTCATATATTTGATTATGAATAGTGAGTCTGGTGGAAAGCCAAAGCCTCTCAGCTTTACGATGGTCTCTTTTAGCAGTGTGAGGCTGGTCCCTGCTATACCATGTAGAACACTTTTGAATTGATACTATGCACTTGGCAGCTGGGGCATGTAGTTGTTAGGTTAGCTCGGATGTCGTGCATTAGTTTGGTTCTGTTTATCATACGGAGATTTCTTTTAGTAGCAGATAAAGATGGAGGGTTAGGGACTGATACATCAAGATGGCATATAATTCAGAGGTGATCTGATGCAAGGTCATGGGATACCAGGGAGGACCGTAGAATGTTATCATCAGGTCTGTGAAGAATCTAGTCGAAAATGTTACCATGTTTATGGGTGGGTTGGTTGCCTGATTGTTTGAGGTTGAAAACATTAATGGAACCTATGAGTTTTGATGTATTTGAGTTTCCGAGACAGTCAAAGGGAAAGTTGAAGTCTCCAAGAATAATCAGGTTGCCACATATCGAATTTCCATAGTCCAGGAGATTCAGAAACTGCTCCAAAAAAGAGAGAGTCAGCCAGCTTGTTTTTTTTCTCCTAGGAGGAGGGCGGTATAGGCAGAAAAAATGGACTGACCTTTGCTACAATGTGAGTTTGGTTTGGATTTTTGAAACGATGTGTGGTCGAAATTGAATGTTGTGGTGTGGTTAAGTCGTTTGATCACGGAGTTCTTTGTGATGACAGCAATTCCACCTAGCGAGAGTTACGGGGAAATGACTTGATGGAGTAACCAGTAGGTGTTAGATTCGCACACTTGAGCTCATCGCCTCATGTTTTTAGCCATGTTTCTGTCAGGAAAAAGACGTCAATATTCTGGTCGTTGATAAAATTAACTATATCTGTGCGCTTTTCCGGTAGTCCTACTAACTGGACAGTGAATAATTCAATAGACAGATGCATCTCTTGGATAGTTGACACGAAAGTTGACGAATTAATATGGATTTTAATTATGTTTTCTAAATTAATGGTGGAATGTTTAAATTGTCGAGCCGGAAAGGACGTAAGGGAGATAACTGGCATTCTTCTTCCTGTTCTTCGCCGGCAAGCTTTGAAACAACCTTTCTTTTTTCGCTTCTGTTTACATTTAGGTAATGATGAATTTAGTCCCAGTATGTGTAGTATGGGAAGCCAAGGAGTGGTAATTTAATGCAATTAATGAGGGTCCATCATATCATTAACCTGTTGACTGGCGTGTATCACGTGATGGCGGTTTGTTCAAATGGAAGTTGTTGCAGTGGAGCAAGACAGCTGAGAAAAAGTCTAATTGTTCTCGTTTCCGAAACAAGGAGAAGAAGAAACACATACTCATCACCTGATGTTTTTAGCCATGTTTCTGTCAGGAAAAAGTTGTCAATATTCTGTAAACATTTGTAAAACGTAACAAAGAATTTAATTTTCAAAGTCAGAAATGTAAGTGTGAGAGGAACTTAACGGTATTTTGATGTGAATATAGAATTACCCTGACAAAGTTCTATGAATGTCCTTGATTAATGAAAAGTTCTGTATAAATTTTAAAACCGGAAATGTAGTTGTCCGCCAAGAACCGTGACGCTGCCACGATAGCGTCGTCCAGAAATCCTACGAATAATTCAAAAAAGAGTTCCAGTATAATATTATAGCCCAAATAATAAACACTTTCTATTTTTCAATGAACATCCGAAATAAGTTTTTCCTTGCGAATAGTATCAAATTCCAGCATAAAACACGTATGCAGACTTACAACAGGAACACAAGAAATGTGAATTACTCGAAAATTGGAAAGAAACTGATTGCCCAGTCCTCTCTTTAAATACCCCGTATATTGAGACTATATTCGGAACAGACCCCTCGTGATGGTAGTTACTATTCATTTTGCGTCGAATTGGCTTATTCATTTGACCTAGCCCAACCAACGGAATGTTACAGAATTATTCTAGAAACGTGATAACCCTATCAACATCAGAGGAATTAATTAAGCCGTATATGCTATTAAGTCTTATTATTAAGATTATTATTAATAATTGCATATACATCTGTAAGCATCTCTTTATATATCGTATGCAATACTACCCTCGTAATAGACTCATTTCAAGAGGAAAAATTTAACTAACGATATTTTGTACAATTTAAAGCCATTAATAAATATTATAAATATTACATAAAGTCGTATGCCAGGAGTTACAAAAAATAGATATACTTAACATTTGAGAATAGTAAATTTGACTGTATAGAGCAATTTTGTATTTTTTATATAACGCTTTTTTTTAATTAAATATAAAAAACAGCTTTATTGCATGAAATTACAAAATATATATTATTATTTAAACGTTTTGAATAATTTATGGCTAACGGAGCAAAAAGAATAAGAACTTTTTAGAATAACATGAAACGATGACAAAATGTCACCTCATATATGTAATATATACCATATTAAAAAATTCAAGATTTATCAGAAAACAGTCTTTATTTAAAAAAGAACTTTATGAAATATATTTCATA
This sequence comes from Sinohyriopsis cumingii, assembly GCA_028554795.2. Classification (NCBI taxonomy): domain Eukaryota; kingdom Metazoa; phylum Mollusca; class Bivalvia; order Unionida; family Unionidae; genus Sinohyriopsis; species Sinohyriopsis cumingii. The sequence continues at coordinate 108,366,374 of CM068824.1, read as the reverse complement.
GGTTTAAGTCAAATAAAATTGCTAATAAATGGTAATATATATAAAATTCGACAAGTTAGTTTTGAAGAATATAAAATATATCTTGCGTAATTAAAAGAATTTTCAAGTATTTTAGGATACATTGTAAAGGTACTGCAATGTTTAGTGGAACATATAAGTAATTCTGATTTTAAAAAGAATGAAAACAGTTTATATAAATTGAGAGGCATCTTATAATCATACCGTATTTCGTGTTTCTATTGAGTTATATACAGTTACGTTGTAAAGTTCATAAAGTACCTTATCAAAGTTCAATGATAAGTTATGTGTTTATAAAAGTATGATATAATCTTCACAATATGTCTAATATATTATAAGCTCACAAACTATACTGTATAATTTTCAATGTAAAACGTAACGTCCAATATTTGTACTGTTCTTTATTATGTCACTAGCAGATGACCAAGTCATTCTTTTGATAATTCATATTCGTTTTAAAAGCCGAATTTTAAATTTCTCAAAATTTAACAAACACATCATTATTGCTTTAATCCCATCTTCAATTTTTCTACTTTACAGGAAAATGAGAAAGCTGTTTTCATTGCAGTACCAAGCAGTGTGTTTTATGTTAGAATATCTGTTTTTCCAAGGGATGACGTCACCTACCTTAGGTGAGCAATAGTAATATAGTCGTATCATAAGTTGCACATTACGAGGATATGAAATTCTCCATGTCAGACAAATTTCACAGTTCCTTCTACTTTATTATTAAATTCACAATGAATTTGAAGTACAAAATAAAGCTAAAACCTGAAAGAAAGCTCTTTAAAAATGTAAAGTATTTTTGTTATTTTAAAAACTTAATTGAAAAATTGTAACCCAACACAAAGTACAAATACAAATCTACATATCCCAAAATAATTATTATAAGCTGTTTTCTGCCATTTTTGAGACTAAATATAGACTGGAAAGTCGATTGTATGATGGCTTTAGGAAAATAGGAAACATCTCAAACTAACATGCTTTGTAACTGAATGTTAGTTCAGATTTAACTGAACAATGCACTTTTATTTACAACTGGTTCTCAAAAATTTCTTTCTACTGATGTCTGTAATGTAATCCGAGAATGTCGATATCTTGGTAAAGACCGTTCAGTTTTCACCTTTAACAGGATTAAAAGGCAACAAATATTGATCTTTAAAATTGATTATTGCAGCAATAGATTCTTTCCCATGGAATTTATTGATTGACATTTATCTTTTTTAATGTTCTAACAAATATGTGTTCCGATATTTTATAAAGGTTCATTTGAATCAGTCTCCGAAGCTAAGTGTGAATACGAGGATGCTAACCTGATATGGCGGAAAACTCCGGCATATTCGATCATTGATGTCAAGGCCATGGAGTGGTACAAGGGGGAAGACAGTCTTATTGCGATCTGGCTGGAGGGAAAAGGGTTCAAGGAATACCCTCCGTATATCGGCCGACTGATGCAGATAGGTGAAACTGGGATAAAGCTAAAAAAAGCAAACAGATTAGATAGCGGTTCCTACTGGTTATTTCTGACGCTCGCGTCCACAGATCGCAAGTTAGAAGCAGTAACCTATCTTGAAGTTATAGGTATATCTACTTTTGGTGCTTCTATAAACGGCGAAAATAAAAAAAATATTATGTGTATATGAAAAACATGAACAAAAACATAATCTTAACATCAACAATTTATATTAGAATTATGTTTAAGTTTCTGACGACAAAAATAAAGTTGGTTCCCCTCAGTCAGTTCTTTGTTTACGGGTTAAAATACCACGTTGAACACAGGTGACAATGACAACCATTGGGCAGAGTTAGTAAAGAAAAGAAATAGTTTAAAGGAGACCAGAAACCAATGGAAATATTGGATAATAATAAAGGTACTATAGCAGTAAACCTTATTCTGAAGTATCATCTGCGACCGAAATGCCAATATTAAAATATTGGCCTATCTTCTAGGAGCTGAATTTCCGTGACCTCGTATGCAAAATTTCCGCGCCTATTCGGTTGCTTTCGGGATGTGACGTCATAGTAGCGACTCCAGCAGCCCAAGTGGGAGTTGCCAGAGTAAAAGACAATACCGTTTTGCGTTGCTTACGGGTGTAATAAAACATTAAGAAAAGCCAGTGGACAACATTTTTTTTTTCTTTTCCGAAAGATAAAGGCATACTGAAAGAATGGATACATTATTACAGACGAGTCGATTTCAAAGCAACACCATACAGCCCTATGTGCTCGTTACATTTCTCAAAGAACTGTTACGAGAGGGATTCTGAAAAAATGGCAGCTCAAGGATACGCAAATGCTAGGCTTAGACAAAAAGTTGGCTCTGTTCCAGACATAACGTTGAATATTTTAAATCCTGGGAAAAGTGTTGAACGTGCGAGTTACGAAAATAAGCAGAAGGCCGAGTAAGTGACCACAAAATGCAACAATCAATTCACGGATCTTTTATCTACACCAGCAGTGCTAAAAATAAATCGGATAGCCCGACACCCTGGGTCCCTCTGGTTTTAGTTCCGGCCCATCCTGTATTCAAAATGAGGTGCCCGTCAGGCTTGTCGAAACAAAAATTGTTTGCCTGAGGAAACTTTGATCGCGCTGGTGAAATTAGTAAATGTATTTTCAAGATGTTGACATGCATGCCTTAACACGGCACAATCTAAATCAAATCACTACTGTCCAAGGTGAAATTTAGATTTGATTTTAATCAAATGGAGGCTTTGCCAAAAATAATATTCTAAACCTGTCGTGTTTCGAGAAAACACAATTTTCAGTAATCTTATAAAAATTACAAATTTAAAAAAAAAATCATTGTATACATGTAGTATGTATAAACGGTAATCTGTAATGATTGGAACTGATATAAAATTATTCCTTGTGCAGTTTAAATAACAGCGATTAAAAGAAAAGAGGTCAAAGTTTCACATTAAATGGCTGACATTAGAAACTGGTGGGGGGGGGGGGAACCACTGACCCAACCCCTTGCCCCAATGTGCGAGCGCCCATGGGACGTACCTTTTCTCCATGTGATACGCCTTATTATTCCCCCAGGACAAGCCCATTTTGCATATTCTGGTCAGCTCTGGCTAAATTGCAAAATAGCTAAAGTTTTGATTTAAGTACGCAAACAATAAAGCCGATGTGACCGTTCCGGTGGCCTAGTGGTTAGAGCGTCCGCCTCGGATGCGGGAGGTCGTGGGTTCGATCCCCGGCCGAGTCATACGAAAGACTTTAAAAATGGTACTAACAGCTGCCTCGCTTGGCGTTCAGCATTAAGAGGTTAGTGTTAGGACTGGTCGGCCTGGTGTCAGGATAATGTGACTGGGTGGGACATCATGCTACATGTCTGCGGCATGATGCCCCAGTGCAAGACATCACTATAAACTGCCACATTGCAGACATCGTAGCGATATGACTGAAAAATTGTTAAAGCTACGTTAAAAATCAAAATCACATCACATCACAATAAAGCCGATGTGACTGATGAACATACTCCATCCTTGCATTGATCTTGTGAAAAGGACTGCCCTTCGGACATACTTCAAAGAAACCCTGTTCGACAGTGTGTGTGTGTGTGTGTGTGTAAGCACCAGCAATTGATTGCCAAAATAAACGATGCCTATTTTGTTGTTACTTACGATGCCATGGACTTCAGGTTTAAGTCTTAATGCATGTAACACTGTTTGCTGAACAAAATATTTATTCAGAATTAGTTCTTTAGGGCCACATACACTGCATGGTATATTTTGTTTTATTCCTTTTAATTTAATTATGGTAATTAAACTTTACATATACGGTCGAGGAATGTCAGGTGTTAACTGGCCGAATTTCTTTGGCGGAAATGGAGATGCGATTTTTGTTTGCAGAAAAAATTTCACAGTGATCATTCATTTAAGCTAATTGGTGACAATTGTATTCTTTTAATTTTGTTATACTATAGTACTGTTGTAGTTGTTTAAAAACATCTGAAATTTACTTGAATAATGTTTAATTTTCACGTTCTATTTACTGAAGAAGAAAAAAAAAAAAAAGAAAAATGTTGTGTGATATTAATTATTTCGTCCAGTGCCGGATTTAGACGTGTGTGCCTGTGATTTGAATTTTTAACGTAGCTTTAACAATTTTTCAGTCATATCACTACGATGTCTGCAGTGTGGCAGCTTAGACTGTGGATTGCATACGTTACATCTATTTATAAACGGTTTGGGGTTGTTTTTTTCTTCTTCTGACAAATGAAAATTGACAGACATAATGTAATTATCGGGACTTCGCTGCGAAAAATTTAGAGATATTACGAGATCGGGATGTAGATGAGGAAATACCCCCAAAATCAGGAGGTTTTTCTCCCGGCTTGAGAGTTGACAGCTATGAACTGTCCGGGCTTGTGGAATTTCAGTCAGGGCTTGAGTTTATTTAAGTCACCTGCCCGGGGCCTGTGCCTAAAAAAAATTCTTTTAACACTGACCAGTACAGTACATAAACTATTATATCAGACTGCAGATTCAAGTTTTGAATGTGCAACCCAAATGTGGTCTCCTTCCGTCTGCCTCGCTCGCCAATGTTTATGTTTGTATTCGAGGACTGGCTAGTATTGCGTCACGGTACCACGTGATCTGTCGTCTCATTAAAACTCGGAAAAACTCGGCAATTTACGGAATCGTGGTATCTTCCATGCAATAAAATCACTACCCGCTTACGATATTTAATTTATAAACATGTCAGTCGAATTAAAATCTGTAGAGAATTACATACGTAGAAGGAAAATTTTGATTTCTAGTCTCCTTTAATACTTTTTTTTTCTAGACATTTGAATGTTTTGTAAATTGTGTATTATACAACAGACAATAACTATTAGTATTATATTTTCGACAGTCGCGCCATCGAGTAAATGCAAGCCGAACATCACAGAGGAAGGATCAATTCTGAAGGCAACATTACCTTCTGATGGGTGCGGCACACCTCCTCTTTCACCGAAATGGAAAAATACGAGCAAGACTGTCATTCAAGAGGTGAATTTGTTTCGTCTTTAGTTTGCAGATCGCAATCACAAGTGTAATGTTTAAGTTCATTTCTGCTTGACCCGAACTAATTTTTATTATTTTATTCTGTGCAAACAACTAATACATATCTTATGTATTTCATTAATGCTTACAGTCTTAGAACAAGTTTTGTATTATATGCTGTGACCAGTAATTTTAGGCTGAATTTTATTTCTTCAAATTATTGAATTCAAGCGATTATCTTTTCAAAATGTATACCCTGCTCTGATATAACTCTTGGATAGAGACATTTATTGGAATTTGTAGTATATTCAAACCTGGAATTATATTTCTGTGGTTCAACAAAAGACTGTTGACACATAAACACTTTAATAGCTTCAGTTTTCGGATTTATTCTGGACTTCTACTGAGTTTTATTCCGGACTTCAAATTACTAGGACTTTTGTCTTGAATTCTTGGACTATTATGGGATTTAATCCACAATACCGAAAATCCTTAATTCTCAATTTTACGTTGTGTTCTTGCGAAATAAAGTGTTTGTTAAATTTTACAAAGATTGTTGTCTTTCGCTCTTTTTTGTTATTCTAAGAGCATAGACTCGTGACAAACATCATATTGATAACAAATTGTTGTGATGCAGGCGAAATTTTCAAGTTAGTCTATCCATATCTCGCTCTTGGACGAGTCTACACATTTGTCTGGACATAAACTATGTTTAATTCTAGCACCTCCTCCTCAATGTAGAGTGTCTCTATTTTGTTAGATGCTTAACTTACATCAGTAAAATCCACAATAAACTGTCAATAGTTTTAATGCTATTGTGACGTCATCCTGAGTTTGACGTAGAGCCGGACTAAATTGCTAGATGGAAACCACCGCCATCGTCCTTCAGTTATCAAATACAAGATACTTTTCACATAATTTGCACTACTCACCAAAATCAGCACGACATTGAAAAAAAAGAAAACTGTTCCTCAATTCATGTCTGATGCAGTACTCTTTGTTATATACTGGTTAAAGTTTATCAATGAACCTAAATAATATGCGTTCTATTTAGTTGCAATAATAACTTTCTAGGTGTCACATAGACGCTATATCGGTTGGATTGGTTTGAAATTTCCTCGATAGTAAATTCCGTTATACGCGATTCTCTGCAATTTGTAACTCTGAGTTTCAAGCAAACAGGTGTTTGCAAAACAAAAGTTATTTTTTAATTATTCCCGAATGAGGCAGTCGCATTACAAGGAAAATGTTTGGTTTGCCTTTGAAATATTTTGAGCTGTAGTCTGTTATTAAATGGTCGGAAATTAAATGTTATTGACCATTCCACCAACATGCCATCATAAAAAATTTGTAATCTCAAAATTTCTTATTTACAGTTACAAAACCAAAGCCTCCTTGATTTGGGAAGAAATTTCGAGTCCGGGGAATATGTCGTATGCGCCGAGGGAGATTCGGCCAACTGCTACCAAGGGAACATTTCTTATCTTTGCACGGGCCTTACCAGTGAGTAACAAATTTGAGTAATAAAATACTGTATGACATGAATATTTCATCGCAGAGTTTGAAAATGTTTTGTATTAGGTTCTCCGAATATACTGTACAAATGTATCAGCTGGTAAAACTGATTCCATGTACAGTCTATCTCCGTAATCAGATTTTATCTTAATTAGTTAGTATATAGCTTAACCTGATAGTGCCGTGTAATTTTTTCACAGGTCCAGTGCCTCCGCTAGGCAAAATAATTTTGAAAGTGGCGTTTTTTTTTTTTTACTGACTGGCGCAAGTTTATGGTGACAAATTTTAGTAAAGTAAATTATAATTTTTCATTGCTATAAGCGACTCAGGCCACATAATACATGTTTTCACTATGCGTAGCAGTCAGTGGATTATGTCGGTGGAAGATGAATTAGACGGTATTCGAATATGATTGCAGCTAACTGCAAGCTGTTAGTCAGTTATAAGAAGAAAATAGATGTTGTTGTTGTTGTTGTTGTAGGGTTTAACGCAATTTTTCAGCACACGATAGGCTATACATGTCGGCCAGTATTAATGGCGGAGGAAGAACCCGGGAAATCCCCCGGAAAGAACCACCGACCCTTGAGAAGCTACTGGCAAGCTTTCTCACATACCCACATTGGCCTAATTAGAGACTCAAACCTACACAGACAGAGGTGAGATGGCAGTGATCCGTAACGGAGAGCGCTTTAGACCACTTGGGCACTCGGGGCCCACAAATATGTGATAGGTAGCAAATAACGAATGGTCGGGGGATATGCTTTATTGTTGTACAATTCGGCAAAAATATTCTGTGACATTTGCACGTGTTGTTAATTTATGTTTATTGCAAACTCTGATTGTGAGACGCACTCGGGACGGCTTAGTGTTTTAGGGATTATTTACTTAGATAACACCATTTTGTGGTCTGAACGTAACTGAGTAACAGGCTGCGGCTACAAGGAAGAGCCCGAGTCGCTTATTTCAATGAAATATTAAAAATTTACTTTATAAAACAAATCGGTATCAGAAACAAAGAATATGGCTAATCTAGCTCTGAAAAACAATGATTTATATCCAACTGCATCTGAGGCTACTACCAGATTACTTGTTGCCCCTTATTGTTTACTGCAGACTGTGGGAGGGGGTTCAGTTGCCAGAATCTGATCAAAACAAGCTTAAGAAATGCTATGGGTACATCTACTCTGAAAAATTTAATGAGAATTTCTATTGATGGGCCCAGTGTTGAGAAATCTTATTTCAGAAAGGCGTTTAAGAAATGGTCTGGGAAAAATGAGGCCGATATTGAAGAAGTATCAATGACATTGTTCATAAAGACAAAGCAGTATTCTGTATTATCAGTCATAAAAAGATTCTTCTTTATTCTTGCTTTTCATATGTTATACATTGAACTTCACATGTATATAATGGTATTGCTATATTTATTAATAATTATTCTTGCTTTTCATATGTTATACATTGAACTTCACATGTATATAATGGTATTGCTATATTTATTAATAATTATTATTGTGCTTTGAAATGTAAAAAAGATGTAAAGCTGTTATATTGTCATGTTTATATAATTGCGTATGTATTTAAGTCCCTACATCATGGCATAAAATAGCTCCTGTGGCTGAACAGTGGCTCCACAGTTTTAAATTTAGCAAATTTCATGGCGCAAAGAAAAGTATTTGCAGGGGACCATTATATCAGGGATATACTTTATATTATTTATCGACGTCACAACTATATCCGCCACTGCAGCCTGTAAAACTTAGATTATCAATGTATACGTTTGAAAGTTTTTGTTTTTATATTCAGAACTTCTCTTTGGATTGGAATAAAATAACATTGAACTTCACATGGTATTGTTATATTTATTAATAATTATTCTTGTGCTTTGAAATGTAAAATAAGATGTAAAACTGTTATATTGTCATGTTTATATAGATTGAAAAAGGGCCAGTATAATATTACTTATGTATTTAAGTCCCTGCATCATGGCATAAAATGGCTTCTGTGGCGCAAAGAAAAGTATTTCCAAGGGAGGCCCTGAGTAAACCATTATATCAGGGATATCCTTTCTATGATTTATTGACGTCACAACTAAATCCGCCACTGCAGCCTATACAAACTAGATTATCAACGTATATGTTTGAAAGTTTTTGTCCTTATATTCAGAACTTCTCTTTGGATTGGAATACAATTATGGCAATTATTTATATTCATTTTAGTATATTAGTTCAAGATCGACTTTCCATGAAAACAAGAATTCGTTTCTTGTTGCCATCAGCATAATGCTTTCTATTATCCTTCGTTTGGTGCAAGGTTATCTTTTGAACTAAATGATCAAATTGAAACCATATATATATATATATATATATATATATATATATATATATATATATATATATATATATATATATATATATATATATTACAGAATAGAAAGAGCTATCCTGGCTTCTATAGGAGAATGCTTGATAATAGTAGGTAGAATTAATATTTAATACAAATAATGCTATCATACATTTAGATAAGTTTTAATTCGTACTGTATGGAGATTCCAACCCAGGTCCTTTGGTAAACGGCATCCATCGCATTGCGGATCCTCGACATTTCTTGTTACCATCCTTCCTCAGGCGTATATGTCTTCACTGCACGGCATATTAGTATACACGCATATGACATCCAAGAAAACAAGCATCGTATATATCGGAAATGGTTCATTTGCTTTGCTTTTAATGACTTAATCTATCGTGTCAAGAAGATAATATGGTATTTGTGCACATGCTGGCTCACGAACTGTATCATGTTATGATATCCTTTCTGTGCGATAGCCGCTAACGGCGAGTGAATATGTGCCCGGGTTTCCTAGTTTGCGGATATTAGAGTTGAAACTCTTCTTTCTCTTGGGTTTTGTGGACCCAGTCTTTGGTTTGCTGTTTTACGTGTCCAATTTTCTACTTTTCATGAACAATTTGGAATGTTTTTTTTCTTCATTTCAGTGTTGAATCTTGGTCTAGGTTTTGGTAGAACGTGGCATTGCTTAATTGTCTATTCGCTTCATTTATTTTAGTTTTCCTTATTCAGAATGCCTATAACGGAGCCCTTATCTACAGAATTGATTAGGATGTTCATATTTCGTTTTTCGATGAATCTACGGCATCATTTTATTCTATGCTCAAATTTAAAATTCTGCTGGCATGGTTAATGTCTTTCGATTCGTCATTTTCAACTGTGGCGATAAAGGCTTCTAGATATGCAACTGAGCTTTTATAGCGGGGTCTTTTAAATCCGTATAAAGTGCTACAAAGGTTATTACATTTGTGCTAAAAGAAAGACAGTCGTGTTCAAATATTGTTTTAATGGATCAACTGAGAAAAAGACCAACAAAAAGGTAAAAACATTCACATATTTTAGGTCACAATTATTTTATTTTTTATTATCGCTAGAATCACAACATGGACGACTTGACGATGGATTGACACCAGATCCTGTACCTATTATTCTTCCGATTGTACTAGTAGCCCTGATTGCCACTGTAATATCAAGTTTGGCAGTGATTTGGTGGAAACGAAAATTTTCTCGTGAGTAATATATATGACCATCTTATCATGAGAAGGCAAAAGAGTGGATTTGTGGTATTTTCATGAGAGTGAGCGAGAGTTTTATTCAAGTAGATTTATTTATGCACGTCGGTTTCTTGGAATGATATTCACTCGTTGCTCTTTCTATCTACTAGAAATGTATTTCCTCTTCAAGGCTATTGTGTGATTTCATATTTCTTATCTATATACATGTATAATGTTAAATACTCGAGATGATTTTTGCTAAACAAGAAATATAATCATACTGTAAGATCATATAAGTACCTTGTGTATATTATAGCTTGTCAGTTCACTCCCACACAGTTTCTGGTGAGGTTCGTTATAAGCATTTGCACTATGTAATGTGTAGCAACACGGCCAAAAATTATATTACCACCACTTGTTTCGACAATGAAGAACTAAACTGCACTGTTAATAAAGCAAACACACAACACAAATACAAATGTACATGTTTGATTCCTTCGCCGAATGGTGAACTATTTAATATCAGATGGGTATAAATTAACCTCTTGACAAACCATGGTTCTATTTATACACAATAGTAAATTTTCTCCTTCAGCCGATAACTAACGAAATATATGTTCAGTGTCTTATAATTGATGGATACAGACAAAACAAGTATTACATACTTCTGTTATTCAGGTGGAAAGAGACCAAGTGAACAGATGGATTTGGCGGCGACTGAAGGCAAACATACAGAGACTGGTATGGAATTGTAGTATAGATATAAACTGTTTTAATTTTATGTGCGACCGACCAGGACATAAATACGTCACTGAAACAATAAATACATCATTTTCGCTTAAACAAGGCATCAGTGTGAAACAAAATATATATCAGAGAAAAATTAAAGATATCACATTAAATTCCAAACCATACCTATGACAAATATAAGAAGAAAAAAATTAAATTATACGTCAGGGGACACCGTTGAAATAAAAATGCTTTCTGGCTTTATGATTAGTCTTCATGTCACTGTATCACGGCCATTTCCATCGAGACATTTGACGCTCAGAATTGATGAATGCGTTATATATAGCCTAGTCGGTTGTTTGCGCATTTTTGTAGTCTGTTGATGTTGATGATGATGGAGGATTTAAAGTTGGTTGGTTGAACGATGATGATGAAAATCATAATCATAATGCCATCCACTATTCTTTCCTCATAAGCTGTTTAAAAAAGAAAGAAATTCTTTCGTCTGAATCATGAAAATAAACCAGTTCCGCTTTAGTATCGAGGAAACATGTAGCAACAGAAAGCTAGATTGAATCAAGATCCATAACACAAAATGAAACGGAAAGATTCATTATTTACAATTTTAAGTTATATTCAAGAAAATAATTATAATTTCAGTTTTTTTTAAATTCTATTTAATTTATTATCATAGGGTCCCTGCTGATTTTAGTTTTAAAAATTCTTTCAAGTAAAATATTCCTTGAATACATATTTTATATGCAGGAGAGCATCTCTCTGTGACCAGTATGACTTTGACATTTTTCTTATCGTAATTAAAGTATATATATATATATATATATATATATATGGTCTCAATTTCAAGAAGAAGTTCAGTTTCTCAGATGCTTAATGGAAGTAACTATATCAAATTGTTACTTGACAATGATCAGAATTGGAGGTTTTATTGTAAATGATATTGCTGTAATTTCAGTGACGTATTTGTAAGTTCAAGTTATAATTAATACCGAGATGAATGTTAACATGGTGGAGTGATCGGGGAGGCCTACCGAAACGCCTACTACCGCCTTTATTTAAACGGAAACTTTCGTCAGAAATGATATCCTTTTCATTATGAAGTATCAAATTTTACTGTGAGGTGTGTTTTTTTCTGTGCGATGACGTCTTTCACTTTCAATGGCATTTTGTAAAATTTGCGGTGAGGTCTTATATGTTGGAATGACGTCTTCACAATCACATGTTAGAAATTTGATGAGATATCTTTGTAAATATTCTTAATACGATTTATTTGTTATCGATCTATTTTGAATTTTCGATAATATTTTTGTGTCTCCTTAAAGTGTTTGAATACTTTGAATGTTGCCTTGAGAACTTTGTGCATAATGATATCTTTAATTTTTCATTTGCCAATTTTTCTCGCTGTACTGTCCATATTGCTCAAAATGAATTTTGTTTCAAGGAGATTTTTTTTATATTTTACACAAGAAGGTCACCAGCCTAGCTATTTACAACTTAATTTAAATTTATGTGAAATCGTTTAAATACATTGATATTAGCTGCCAAGTAAACAAACTTATATTGGTGTAAACGTATATAAAAATTAATGAAAATATTGCTGTGTTTGATACGCGACTTTACCAAATTCCTATCAGTTTTCAAGATTGCAGCTAGTTAGAGGAGTATAATTTGGCATTATCCATAACTGTTTTTTCGCTTTCAATATACAGTTAGGACTTGACTTAAATAACATGAACTTTCGCCCATATTTAAACTTAGGTACGAACATGAATGTCAGTGACAGTACATATAACAATCAATACAGGCATTATCATTCCTGATTCCTGCTTCTTTGAGGAGATATATGTGTGACAAATGAAACAACCGTTTGAACTTGTAAATTCGTTTCGATGTCATGTAAACTATTCTCTGTTACTTCAAGGTACATTCCATCATCGGCATCTAAGAAAGGACCAAGATATCACGTAAAGATAGCCATATATGTGTTGAATTAAAAGATATTCGTGTCTGAATACTAAGCTGCATGATATATTTATTTATTACATACCTATTTAATCTAACATGGCTGATCATATCGTTCGGTACAGATGTTCAGTCTGTATCGCACACGTATAAAGTCTGTATCTCACACCCAGCATGGAACTACGTTTAGTTTTTGAATTATTATTTAATAGCCACTCAATAAATATCAGGAATAATTTATTACTATACGTTTTAAATGATAAAAAAGTGCGACACAATTTTATGATTTTAAGAAATGAAGTTAAATTGTGGGGTAAAATGACCTTTTTGCTGCGGGGGTTAATGGAGGATTAATGTTAGTAGTGACGGGCAGAATATGGACATTCACAGTATCAACCGTGGAGATATTAGAATTGTTGAAGTTGACAGCCATATCTCGGATAGAATGTTTGAAAAAGCGTTTTCAGATGAAGCTGGTGTGCAATGCAATGCTAAGCGAGAGAGAGAGAGAGAGAGAGAGAGAGAGAGAGAGAGGGAGAGAGAGAATGCATTCCTCCGCTAAAATATTGTAATAAAAGTTTAAGAATCCAGACAACGTAGGAAAGACTTATTGAGGTCATGTGAAGATTTAAGGCGTGGTTAGAAATGCCCCTGCCTTTGGTGTAAACATTACTCCTGTTATTTCGACAATTTAATTGGTGCATACATGGTGACTTTAACGAAACCAAATGGCTTCTAGAATAAACTAGATACACTTTACAGTTAAAACACAAAAATAGACACATAATTAAGTTACACTGTGTGTGCGTGCGTGTGTGATTTGGATTTGTAGCGTAGCTTTAAAATATTTCAATCAGATCGCTACGATGTCTGCAGTGTGACAGTTTATAGTGATGTTTAGCACTGGGGCATCATGCCACAGATCTATAACATGATGTACCACCCTGTCGCATTATCCTATCACCAGAACAACCACTGGTGGTATCATAACACCAGCCCGAGCAGTCCTAACAGTAACATCTTAATGTTGAACGCCAAGCGAGGCAGCTGCTAGTACCATTTTATACGTCTTTGGTATGACTCGGCTGGGGTTCGAACTCAAGACCTCACGCATCTTCCACTGTATAAAACTTGTTTTTTCCACCCATTCGGATAAAAACACATATGTAACTTTTCTATATCTCGATCTCATTTGAAACCTCCTTTATAATTGAATATGTGTCATAATTGTATATGAATTAATTTTACGATATTAAAGGTTGCAAAAACTAATAGTTATTCAAGCAGTCCAAGACGCAAATTTCATTACAATTTTGGAATACATAAACTACTGCAATATTGCAACATTAAAATAATCGACATCTTGTAGAAATGTTTATATTACATTTCAGAATTGTAAATACTGAACACGAGTTAGAATAATTTCATATTTGAACACGTTTGGGCGCCATGGATCTCAGAACTTCAGTAAAAATGTCTTGTAAGAAAAATACTTATGTGAATTAAACCCAGCAGAGTAAAGGTAAGAACCATATTTGTTTTTCAGCTGAGGCATGCCCACCGAATGAGGGATATCCTTTAATTGAAAACGAGGAAACTTCAAGTAAAGGTACGGTAAATTTAAGTAAAAATATTTCATTTGTCCCAAATCGTATAAACGATACTAAGAATCAATTTAATGGATATAAGCTCTTGAAGTTTGACTACTTTATCTCCAAACAAGTATAAACTGGGTTTGAAAATTATGTTATCAATGTTGTCAGCCAATATAGCTCTATGAATCTCACTTTGTCTTTTAGGTTTAGCTTCACCAGTATCTCAGAAAGTTTACGACTTTCTATGTGTAGACCTCTGAAGTAATTTTAATTGCAAATTAACAATCAATCAGCTTGATTGGGATAAACAAATTCAGATTTGATACATATAAGTTAAATAAAATCATTACTTTGCGTGTCGTTTGAAGTTGCTTCTTTTATAACATACATATAGATTTCTTACCAGGTGTACCTGAAATCCAGAACTATCTGCGCGGTTTGTACAAAGATATGACGCTTGTATCTCTGTCATCCATCGACAAAGAAAACATTGTTGACGTATCAGAAGTGTACATTGACTTGGACTTTCAACAAATTGAAACCAGAGATTTCAAAGATACAGAAACTGATAAAACCTGGACAACATCATATAAGGCTTCGGGTTCTAAAGAAGATATTCATATTTCTCCGATTATAATTGTTGGATGTAGCGGCAGTGGTAAGTCAACATGGTGCAAGCATCTTGTACAATGCTGGTCACAAAACTCGAAAACTGAGGAGGCGAATGTACAGGGTATTAATTTACCTAACCTTGGAGAATATCAAATCCTATTATACCTGCCACTCAAATCTTCTGACAGAGGACTTTCGTTCCAGGAATTATTGCAACACTATTTGTTTCAAGGACAACCAGAATATTTAAATATCATAACGACGTACATATATGATAAAACCCATGCCCATTCTATACTTATACTCATTGATGGTTTCGATATAATTAGTGAATATGTAAAACCTATGTCAGAAGTCTTGGATCATAAGCTATTTTCTGCATGTACTGTTATTTTTACATGTCGACCTAGCAGTTTTAAATTGATCCTTAATGCATGTGTTGATAGTTCAATACAGTTGGAGTTATTTAAGATCTGTGAAATTCCTCTTGAAAAGTCAGCAACATATGCTGGCAAGGTTTTGAGTAAATTCAATCAACATAATGAGGATTTTAATATTAATAACTTTCTGACATTTACAAGAAATCTCCATGTGCAAAGTCTGCTAAAATTACCGTATCTCTGTCTTATTCTTTTGTTTGTATGGATGGAAAACAAAAACCCCTACATTGAAATTACGGATATTCTTCTTCGCATAGTGGAACACGTACTTGACACTGAGGAAACAATTACGCGGAACAAGGAAACAATCATGAAACTATCACAAAGAAACTCTCCCGCGGTCCGCATAAGCGTTAACAAATTAGACGAGCGATTTGTTACGATTAAGGGTCTTATGTATGAACTCAGTATGACAGCGGAAGAAATCTTTTTGTGTGAAAAGAAGAGTTTGGCAGAGGAAGAAAGGTTGGCTCGCAGAACCCCAGCAAGAGGAAAGGATACGCTTCCTCTTGAAGTCCTGCATGAAATAGGTCTCATAAATGAATCTCTGCCATTAAAACCAACAGAGAGTCTATCAACCTTAACTTTCACAAATATGCTCATTTACCAATTATTTGTTTCCATGGCAATCGCATTTAAGAAGGGACATGCTTTCGATTACATCGTTTCAGACATGGAAGTTGCTCTAAAACACAGCATGATTATTCACATGCTTTGTCAGTTCTCACCTACATTAAGAAAGAAAATATTTGTCAAAATAGGCAAGTTGAAAACCGAAAAACTTGAAAAGCATGACTTGGGTGAAAAGACTAACAAATTCAGATTCTCCATCACAAAGATATCCAAGAAAAATAAATATAGTCAAGTGATGTGGCTTGAGTCGCTGATGTACAAGGGTGATCTTGATGACGAGAAACTTTTGTTTCTGACAAATGCTTTGAGGTCCATGAATTCACTTACGTCTCTTGTGCTAGAAAACAATGAAAATAATGACGATCTCGTTTTTTGGCTACCTTGCTCACAAAATTTGAGAAAGCTAACACTCAACATAAATAACTGTACTCTGCTGTTGTGTCTGGAATGGAATAATCAGATACCATTGAATCTAAAAGAGGTCGTTATTAAGTTTGTCAATATTAGTAGTTTCGATGAACAAGTCCTTTTAAAGGCGTTTAGGTCTTGCAAGTGTATCGAGAAGAAGGAAATCTCACCGAGAGTAGTTAGAAAGATTTCCCTAAACTAGGGGTCTCAAATACGAAGGTACAGGGCTGCATGAGGCCCGCCAAGCATATCATGTGGCCTCAGAATGATTGGTACAAGGTTTCATGAGATATCAATGGTGGTGCGGGCCTTGGGCCATCGGAAATGCCCTCATGTGGCCGTCAGGGTGGTATGAGTTTGAGACCCCTGTCCTAGAGGTCCGGAATACAAGTATGAGAAATAAAACCAGGCAGAATTAAATAAAGTGGAAGTAGCAGGTGAACCAGTTTTCGTACTATTCCATATTATGGAATAAGAAAGACTGGACACTCTAAACGTGAAGAATTCGAGTGTAACCCTTAAGGTGGAGATACCAAATCGCATTATTATAATGCATGGAGACACAGATGATGATGATGATGATGATGATGATGATGATGATTAATGATGGAAGGAAACAAATGATAAAGATCATTTTAAATCCATTTTAAATTAGAAACACATAAGTTATTACATCGAACTTGACTTTATTCTGCAAAATAAACGAAATAAGGGTTGTTTAAACGTGTCGGAAGTTTGTTCGTCAATCGTCAGTAGAAATTCCCAAGGATGATATGGAAATCATATGCGTGCTCTAAACAAATTCCTGTTCAGCTTAATCCAGTAGATCCTGTGGAGACCGTTTTTTGAGATAGTGTAGGAAAGGTTTAGCTATTCATCAAAACATAAAAAAGGACAAAATGACGGATGTTTTTGAATGTGAAGAGCTGACTATCGTTTCATAACGATGGTATATTAAATTTTACCTGTTTGTGTTTATATGTGGATAATTAATACTACTATTATATTTTAAGCCTTGAATCAAGCCATGTACCTAATCATTATAAAAATCTGAATTATCCAGATTATATATATATTTAATTCTCATTTAGGTAGATAGTCACTCCAAGCTCCTGCAACATAAATCAAAGTGAACTGAGGTTATTATAGAAAGTTAAACATATCGCCCGTAGGCTATGTATGCCTACAATGCACACACCCCGCCCTCCATCCGACCTCTATATCTTTTGGTATTTTGTATGTAAACGAGAAAACAAAGATGTGAACGTTGCAGAATTTTGGAATGTACTAGATCTGATGCCGAATTATTTAAGGGCACCCCAAGGACTATTTTGAGTTTACCATGAAAATGTCGTGGCATGTGCTGATACTAGTGATATTTGAATATTTGCATGTTGAATCCAGCGGGTTTTGTACACATGAGCAATATATCTGAGCATTTCAACAAACAACATTCTTTTATATCATCCCACGTGGCTAAAGAAATGCTTGAAAACCTATTATTTGTGTCTAAAATGAGAGCTGGTGTTCTTTTGTGTGGAAAAAATCACTCTTGTTTTGAAATTCACACCCATTTTCCAATTTGACTGGAATGTTTTGTAAAGACGTCTAGAGAGAAGTCTCTTGGAATTAATTTTGTGCATAAATATAAAGGTTATTTAGGATGTTTAGGTAATATTAAGCACTCTTCATTATCTTTACGGTGGTATTTATAGGTTACTGCATTTGTATGGGAAAATAGGAACGAGTTTTTCGGAATGAATACTGCACGAACTTGTGAGTGCAATATATCCTTCCGACAAAACGAGTTCCTATTTTCCCATACAAATGCAGTAACCTTTTTATTATATGCTCATTTTTTTATTCAACCTAAGGTTTAATTATATACACAAAATACACAACAAGAAACAATGTAAATGAATGAATGCCGTATTCCAAACTAAATACACAAGCGCATATTTGACATTACAAAATGACATCATTATTAATGCGCGCATAGCTCCGCCCAGATAATTTTAAACTTAGTCGCGCGGTCGACAAAACTTTCGAAAAAAAAATGGCGTGTCTAGTTAAAATTGAAATTTGCAGTCATATTGTTAATGAATGCACATTGCAGCGACTTTTCCATTTGATCTGGAGTGAATATATTTTGGTATTTTGTTTCGATTCGACGAAAGTTTGTGATTTTGGACTGGATTCATCTGTGCAAATTATACATGAAATACATCGGATTGAAGTGGCGCGGGAGAATCGTGTTTACGTCTGCAAATGTGTTTTTGTTTCTGTCACTGAATGTTTGAAAACATAACTTGGGGAAAATATGAAGTCTTTCAATTGCAATTTTCAAAAAGACGCTATGGAATTTAATGTGTATTTCATTTTGAGTGCAGTAAGGAGGATGCAATTGCACTTATCATCGAAATTACAGCACACTTTCGAAATGTGTGATCCAGATTGAAAACCTATGACATGGCTCATGTAATTCGGATTTGCAGAGTTAAGAAAAAACAGTTTGAGGAAATTCAGGATGTAAAACTATAAGTATATTTTATTTTGCCGTTCTTATTAGCTAAAGAAACAGTATATGCCTTGTTATTTGTAAGGACCAAATACGTCATTTATACAAGGTAGCTAGCCTAAATCCGTAACATTGTATCAACGCAAAATGTCAAGACATCTGGGGTTTTTTGCAGTCCACGAAACATGTTTTAGTTCATTCAGAAACAAATAAACAACCACAACGTAAAGAGCCTCGTACGCGAGTGTGCATGATTTGTTTACAAATCAAAAGTGCTGGCGTCTTAGTCCATTGTTTTTTTTACAAAATAAAGTAGTTCGTTTATTCACGTGAATGCTATATGTGTATTATCGCGCGCGTTCAGTATCGGGGAATATTTAACAATTCTGTCAATGTAAAGTTAGCGGGGAAAAAAATGAACATATAATAATATGAATTAAGGACTGATAATACCAGGCTATATAAAGATCGTCGGATTAAAATACAAAAAACCCAAAACAAACTATATGGATGAAATGATAGAGGCCATGAAGTAAACTGCAAGCAAAGTACTAAGTCATTTGGTGTTATGTACTTTAGGAACATTTTGGGATTTACTTCTTTATTTACAGCGCTGATCACAAATGTACTCTCTGTATGGAACGTTTGAAAGTCCTCGTGTGTTAGGTATGCTTGCAATATGACTTTCAGTCATAAAACTGTATTGACCGGAGGACCAATATGGCAGCATAGATTAGATAAACAGGAAAAGAAAGTCAAAACAATGTAAGTGCTGACAAAACAGTGACCAAATAATGCGGATAATTGCAATATCAGCCGTTTCACACAACCAATAATAGCAACAGAGTTCCCAAAATAATAAAACAAATTTGATGCCATTCAAACAGCCTTTCTGAAACCCTGCATTACGACACCCTGCATTATTGCCAATCAGTCAGTTACAGCGTATCATGTAATCGTTAATTTCAAAATAATCTGGGTCGAGATTCTCACACTTGATAAGGAATATTTATCGTTTATATGTAAACAACTTTAATTAATTTAAACAATGCAATATAAACTTTAACTGTTCCAAATTCAGTATGGGGATTTAGAAAATATATGTGGCATGGACTTGATACGTATTTTGATGCTGAATCAAATGCTCATTGCAAACAGTTCTGTGAAATTTGGAACATACACAGTGTAATTGTTTATTTCCTGGTAACTGCACGTTTGCTATTATTATCTGTGTGCAAGGGAAACCATTAATTCCTTCTGCATAAGTAGGAATGCAACTACGCAAATACATTAACCTGTATTAATACGAATGCAGCACTAAATCCAGAGACGACTAGAGATACGATTTTAGTTGTGTATCGTCTACATAACACTGTTTGGATCGCGGACTTCACGTGTGTCTGAGAAAAATTATAGATGTTCAATGTGTTTTTCCATGTTTCTACTTTGTCTTCCAGTACTTATAATTCTTTGTTATGACACAGTCAACTGTAAACGTTGTTATCAAATGATTACAAAATATTGTGATTGCAATCGTTTTCCAGGTTCACTGACACCAATTAACGTGGATGTTGTGTGTTTTGAGTGTTGTTTCATGAGAAGTGTGCAAATACATTTATACTTGATACAATACATTTAATGTAATTAAATTAATTGATAAGGTAAATGACATAAATTTGCAGGCACTGTTCGTCATGTTTTATAAAATGTCACCAATTAGCTTCTGCATTAGGTGATGAATAATCTGAGTAGCATACCTATTCATGCATTCGCCATATAACGAACTTGTATCCATTAAGAGTACCCAACCATTATGAGCAATGACTTGTACTATTACATGTACAAAGATTGACATGCTTTTTCCATTTAAAGGCGAAAAAGACACAGTTGGAAAGATATACATGCAGTGGTCCTTTTTATATAAAACGTCTCATCATTATGCGTCACTCATATAACACATGTATGGCTAATGATCTCATTTTAGGGATGACGGTATATTTTTACATTGACACAACCTCACTTCCAGCACAATATGTTTGTATGTGTCCTTGGAAAGCTTTGTAGTGAGGGGCCAGTTTATTACTAGCACACTTTTTACGCTCCAGTTTGTCTTTAGCAAATAATGAGTAAATGCGAATCTTGGATAATCCTTTTTCCACTTTGTTGGTGAGAAAAATGAAATTGAAATTACTACGAACACTTATAATTATTGAAAATCAATGATTCAGTTTGAAGCTGCAATGGGATCATTCGATTAACTACAACTAATATTGCCAATCGACTCCGTCAGATTTCACAAAAGTCATTTATCATTTATGCGCAAAATTCAATTATTACGAATGTTGAATATGATTGCATATTTTGGGCGCTTTCAATTGAACAAACTCGCCAGAACATGTCAATTTCAAGTCTTTGGATGACTTTTAGAAAGATATTAATATGTTAATAACAGATAAGAGATGGAACAAAACAATACCTTTCACTGTTTGGAAAGATTAACGTTTTGTTGTCTCTAATTAGTTTTTCCATTACCTTGAATTTTGGATATTATCTGAAAACATAAAGCTAATGTCTTGTCAAGACTACACAATATTTCAAAAAAGCATCTGTAGAGTATTTCAACATTAAACTGGGACTGAAAATATCTTTGTTTCGATTTTCAGTCTCAGGTTGAAATTCATTGATGGAAGTTTCAAAACTAAACGACTTGATTTGGTATAAAGATGTAACTGTAATAAGCTATTTCAAGACATGTTAAAATCTTTCAAGATATATGACATATACACAGATTTGGAGTAAAAACATTAGTTTATCAATTAGGTCAAGGTTAATCGGAATCATTGGTATGAAAATCACGATGACTAATGCAATCTATCTATATCGCATTTGATGTATGTCGTTGTATAGATTTAGTTCCAAAAGTAACTGAGAATGACATCTTAAAATTGACAACAAACTTCAAATATTCATACGATTTAACCGTAAGGCTCTTCAGGTTTACGTTGGTGCCAGACGTTGTCCACGTTTATTCTTCTCCTTGAATCGTTCACAGAAGAAATACTTTGATGCTTAGCTATGCTAGTGATCAAAATGATGTCATTTATTATTTAGGTTCTTACACAAAGCTACAATTTACGTAACTCTTTGAATGTTTTGCACTGAATATTGCAGCAATGCAGTATTGCACAGACTATCTCGTTTTAAGTCTCACTAGAAACGACGGATAATGCAGCATCGCGTGATGTATAGATCTGATAGAACATTTGTATAAACTTGCATCACTAAGGGTATGAACCTATAAGAAGAACATAATTATGATTAAATTGAAATATACTTATTAATAAACAGGTCTGATTGGCACCTATACGAGGTCATGTGATGTTGGCCTCTTCATTCACCTATCAATTAACAGCATTCGTACAGCTGAAAGTGAAATATGATACTCGAAGCATATCGATACTAACAGTAACTCTCCCTAGCGTGAAACACAAGACTTTCACGGATAGTCTACGAAATAAATGTGGATCGGGAATTCCAAAATTCAACATAACAAACTATATTTAACGGTTCTTATGTGATGTCCATTTTAGCAGAGATATCGCTCCTAATGAGATTCAGAATAATGAATACATCATAATCCGAGACGGTGGGAAGGAGCTCTAGGAAGTTCGAATCATTTTAGTACGAAGGGAGCAAGGAATGAGTCACGCAATTTCATTTTGTAGCCCCTTTCTTTGTGACATATGTAGAAAGTAAGTGATGGAAAAGAGAAGACTGGAAAGTATAATGCATTGTTTGTGTGGTATCATTAAGCATATTGATATTGAGCGGAGAACAGGAAACTCTGCACAATTGGACAAATTAATACGAAAACCCGAACCATGTAAACAGATGTTAACGAAATTGCAAATGGCTTGCATGCATAAAAAATGTATTTGTCAGTCCCTCTCTGCGGTACTTCTAAATAACCAAAGACAGCTGTGATCTTCATATTTAAAATGACAAGGAGATAGCGTAGGTCAAACAGTTTAACGTCATCTTGGCAGTATAGAGTCCAGTCTTCCAGGTCATGCTATTTGGGTGGCTGAACATCTAAAGTGATTCAGCGGAGTCCTATAGGTTGTTCTTAAGGTGACAATGTGAGGTATTAGAATATAAGTAAAATATTATAATCACAAATGTGTTGATGACGTCATAGGGAAAATATAGATTGAACAAGACGAAATGTAACAAGTCTCATACGTTATACGTCTAATAATTTATTGAGAATCTTACATGTAGATATACAATATATAGTCATTTACATCACAGCTGATAATAATGAAATTATTTCGTAAAGATATGTATGTATTTGGAATGAAACAGATAAAAAATGTTTGAGCTCTGCACTTACAAAAAACTCTCATACTCACTACATTGGAGAATAATCAAATCAACAATGTATTACATTATTTTATGGAAATTATCTGACACAAAACTTCTTAGTATGAAGTGTCTTCCCTATCTGAAATTTTCAATTAATATTTTTTTATATCTCTGATGCTTTTTTAACTTAAACATTCTTGAAAGATCATCTTGAAGATTTTGTGGCTATTCATTTCTGCTTTCATGGTATTTGACTGAATTTCTTCGCTTTCATTTGCAGTTCTAATTCTTGGACTAACTACGACCGAAAATTGATAAACTTCTCCATATCGAGACATTTGCTTGTAAGGCTCCGGCATCAACGTTTCTAACCTCAGTTTTATCCTTCATTGTTCCCATCTGAAATTCAAAATTAGCTCAGACTTTCTGGTTCAACTTGTCTAATTTGTCTATATAATATTTGTCAAATTAGTCAAAAAACTCTTTAAGCCAGCGTCTTTACGTTAAATAGTTGACGTCTGCCAAGCGTAACGTCAATGAACAATATAAATAATCTAATGCATGACTATGAAACGATAGGTTAGAACGCCGTACACCTGTAACTAGGTTCTTATTTGTAAAAACCGAGAAGACAAGTTGCCCTTCCATAATTCATTTAGTGTCATCGATGTTCTCGTATTCTTTAACTCTTGAACACCTGGGGAAAACTTGCATTCCGTTTCTAATACAATGGCGATCAAAACCATTGAAAAGTGCACAATTGTGTGTGTGTGTATGTGTATGTGTATGTGTGTGTAATGTGTGTGTGTGTGTGTGTGTGTGTGGGTGTGTGTGTGTGTGTGTGTGTGTGTGTAAGAGAGAGATGCTATGTTTATTTAATTTAATTATTTGCCTGTTAGGTTTTTATTTATTTCATTACATGTTATTGTAAGGTAACATTGTTTAATGGACTTGACCTTGTCCAGAATTGAGTTCCTTTCTGTTTGACCTGATTGACCTTTTTTATTTCATGAATGTAAACAACTAATAATAGCTTGATTATTCTGCATGTGTAGGAACCAATTAATCGAATTATTAATAAGGTAAACACGTTGATTTGGGTCAGGGTTTTGGAGAGTCTAATGTGAATCTTATTGGTTATTTTATTTATTTTATTAACTTCAAATTATTCAATGCAAGTGAATCTTTTCTCTGGAAATACAAAAGTGTTGTGACAAAGTCTTAGATTAAGATATTCATTGCAATTTGTACTGAATTTAAATCTGAAATAATATTTCTGTGATTCAACAAGAGACTGTTGACACATCAGTACGAGGCAGCCCATAACAGACACGTCATCGCCTTCAATTTTAAATCTTTTCGGGACTTGAACTGAAATTTATTCATGACTTTGTATTACTAGGACTTGTGCTTTTAATTCTTGGATTAATTTTGGATTTAGTTTGCAAAGGTGTAAGTAGTTTTGTTCTCATTTTTTGCTTTGTATTCTAGAAAAAAAAGTATTTGTTAAATTTTACTAACCTTGTTTTCACTTTTGTTGTTACGTATCTTAAGAGCATAGACTAATAACATGGAGCGGTTACTATACTAAGCGTATCTGAGGGAGACAAATAAGAACGACAGGACAATTGATTAGACATTCAATGTCTGTCTTAGGTTTATGATTGTCTTTCAAAACCCATAATTCCATTTAGTTTATTTGGGTAAAAATCTTAGAATATTACATAGCAAGCCGTGGCTAGGTTTTATACAAATATCGCAAGCGAAAATATATTTTGGTTTACATGTTCTGTTCGGAAGTCTTGATTGGTGCAAATTTTGTTTTTTAAAACTAATGAATAAGTATAAAAGTCTTCACACTTTACAAAAATAAATTCTTCTAATGTGTAATATTATGATGATTGGTCAAGTATGTACCTTTTAGGTACCTAACACTATTAAACAAGGTTGAGATAAGAAAGAATCTTTAAGTAATCTCTTTGTATGCTAATGACAGGTCAAGTAACGTTCCTGTACATAAAAGTTCCATTCACTGGTGGTCCATTTGCTACAATAAATTTCCTGTCAGGGACAGCATCATGTTCTTTCCAGTATGCCTATATCTTGTGTTGCACATAATTTACATTGTCCTTTAGTGATATCCCAAATCTAGTATCTTTCCAGTTTAAAAGGGAAACGTATGTGGCCTAATAGGAAAATAAAACAACAGTAAATGACGTAACTAAAGAAAAAGAAAATATCAGAAGTACTAGATTTGTTGTGCGGATTAATTAAATTAAAATAAATTTCCCATATCATTACATTTGTTTGTAAGGTTCTGACATCGTCATGTGTAATATCAGTTTTATCCTTCATTGTTGCAACCCCCTCCTGAAATTAAAGAAGCCATGAGAATGTCTAGTTCAGCTTGTCTAGTTTGTTTATATCCTATTTTCAAAATAGCCAAACATACCCATCAATTCCTTTCCAAATGTATTTTATTCGACTTCTTCTACTTTAAGACTGTATACTGTTTATATTTTCTTTGTTTTACGTGTTTGTGGTCTTGTTCTTTATTATTGAGTATTGCACCTAAACGCACTAAATCCAGTGACACAGTTAGCAATAGCTTTCCACCACGTCAATGTCTCAATACGTATTATTTTGTTTTGACTCGGACCGTCAAGGTTCCAAATCATTTTGAAACTCGGAATGACAAACTTTAATTATGAATCCCACTGATAAGTTTTCTACATGATAAAGCCCAATATTAGCACTAGTTTTATATTTATGATAAAACCCTTATCGCAACTCAAAGATTTATACTGCACTCTCCATGCACAGGCTATTGACACTGTACACAAAGAAATCCTGTTATTTAATCTAAAAATAATCACGGCAAGCTTTTGAGACAATATGAGATTGTTCTTTGAATCGGATTCTTTTTCTAATGCAATGAATATTGATAGATTTTTTTCTCAACACAAGTACTGATTACTTCCTGGGAAGGTTGGACTGGTACTTTTTTACGCTTCCGTCCTTCCACTGACCTTTCCTTTTGTCTGCACATAAAGTTTGCCGTCGAGTCTATCGTATGCGCTTTCATCATTACGGAACAGCAAGATGAAGGCATGGGTAGGTGTGTGAAAGTTCTATTTTGGGCCATAGACAGAAATACCAACGTACATAACGAGTATTTTGATAATGACTTGTCTTATCTCATTTCTTTGAACATCATCTTTTCTAGGTAGAATGTTACATTGATCTAATATTTCTCAATATTCAGCTTGTCGTGCACATTTTTCTTTTGCATAGATCAATATGCCTGCGTGTTTTGCTTGTGAAGGCATACCTGATTAATATTAGATTCGTGAGGTAGACAAGGTACCTATGTAACCATTCCATCGTGATTAAACGTTTGATGACAAACAATAACAAACGTTAATTGTCAGTATGATCTTTGTTGAATCTTGATCTATTGCTGTTCCTGCAGGTGAGGTACTGGGTCAGATATTTTCTTGGAGTGGCAGTTAGCTCAGAACCATCGTGAACATGCCTATCCGAGTCCTGATTCGGAACTCCAGAGTGTTGATTGGTATCCATAAGAGGTAAACAGTAAAAGTGTATGCTGATTTATACAGTGATCTCTCTAACGATGAATTAATCATGACAATACTACTGGATCTGAAGAGTAATTAGGACTAAACTGAGGAATTTAGACTAATAATGTTCGAGACAGTGAAAGGCACATACAATTTCCTTCTTGGAGAACGATTCCTACATACTAGTCCGTAGAATCGGTAGATAACAAGATTACCGTGAGATGGTCATGGAGTTGTATCGTATTTGGACGGTAAGGAAAGGAACATAATTAATGACATGATATTCTGACCAAAGGTGATGCAAGTTAATCGGATAAATCTGATGTTCAGACTAAAAAACAAAACAGGACTCCATGTTCAAACATATACTGTATATTGATGGTAGCTGTTTCGAAAAGAGAAGCACAAATGAGCCATAAACTTCACAGTACCATTTTACGCTATGTCAGAGTGTGATAATGCTTGAAAAACCCATCAGGTCTATCAGCTGTGTGCACACAAATAAACTCTATCGGCTGTGTGCTGCTGGAACAGCTCTCAAAGAAATGAAATATTATACAGAGGCGAGTATAGCTTATGGGTTCGAAACATTCGGCCAATCATTAAATTAAGTCTGCCGATGTACAAAGAACGCTGAAATAAAAATATGCAACTGTTAAACTAAAACACCAGCTTGCAGCATTCCGTTTTTCTGAACACATCTTCAAAAGCTAAAACATTTTGAATGCCATTGCCATTCAAGATCGGACAGAGATGATACAGCATTTGTCTTCAGATACATTTTGAATAACAATGTTATTCAATATGGGTCAGAGATTATACGGCATTTATCTTCAGGTATATTTTGCATAACAATATCATTCAAAATGTCTTAGAGATGATATTTCATCTTTCATCATGTACATTAGCAAATATCTCTCGTGGCCTTAACGAACCAAGAGGCTCTATGGTATCTTTTTGAGCCAAGGACCGAAGACTACTCAAAGCCCAATTCCTGCCAAAGCCAAGCCATGTTTAAATATAAATCATTCAAGTTAGGGATCCCCTGTACCTACCAATACTCCTAGCTGTAATGTTACGCTCTAGACCAGGGGTGCACAATCTTGTTCAGCCAAGGGCTTGATTGTATTTTCTAACACCACTCGAGGGTAGCAAACATTAATTTCCGTAATATAATTACTGTTCACGGGCCATATTTTTGTGTTGTTTTAACACAGAATACGTTCGCAGGCCGGGGGTTGTGCTTCCCTGCTCTAGACGTATCGTCAAACCAAACAGTCACTGACCAAGACGTATTCTTAAGTAACTCTTAAACATATGAAAACGTAAATGTAGAAGAAATATTATTCCTAATGTAGTGCCTGACAGTGCCCAGGGCTCAGGTAGGTATGGGCCAAATATTGCTGCTTAGATGTTAGGTAGAAATGTCGTTGATGGTTCTTCTTGTATTTCCTTTATAATTAGGAATTGAAAAACGACCACAAGCAATACTACAGTGTATTTTCTTAAGAGTTAAGAATTCAAAAACGGTGACAAGGCATTATTGCATATTTGATACGACCAACGGTAAGATCTATAATGACTTTTAGGTTTATATATTCGTAAACAATTCATGTCCTTCTTCCACTGTAGGCATACATTACCTCGCGCATTGAATCGTTGTGAACCCTGGTACAGGCTCAGCTCTCGGAACGTATAGAGACACAGTGTTAAACCCACAAGACACAAATCAGTTTATATGCATCGCAACTGTTGGTTTCGTGTATACAAAGGGGACTGATGTCAGCTTGTGTACTTTTGCTCTCTAGCTCAAGTGTTTATATGTAGTATCAATAACCTACACATGTTCTAACTTACTGCTATGCTGGGAATGAAGCTTTCACCTAACTTTGTTAATAATGGTATTTTGTATTTGAGATCTGATATATTCTATTCTCAGATTACTGTAGAGTGTTCAGATGGTCACTCTTTATGTATTTGTATGGCTGATTATACTCTTTGTAACACGGAAAAAATAAAAATATAAATTTATTCCCTTCATGTCACCTCACACCAGTAGCCCCAGAAACACCGACGTGTTTATGTCAAAGCACTTTTTCATGATTCCTTGCTGCAAATATTGGGTTACATATTTACATATGAATGATTGTTGTAAGTATAGACAACAGTGGGGAAAATATCTATTGATGGCTCCATCAGGAAAGTACGTGTTAGTATGAAGCAAATCTGTTGACAATAAAACTGTATTATCTATCTCAAATATGTTAGAGAGCTCTATGCTTTGCCGACAATCGGGAATAGAACTAAAACCCATGCCCAAATATATGGTACTCGATTTTCTCTCGCTTAAGCACACACACACACACTTTTTAGATGCATTTTAGCATGATCAAGTTGAGGCAGGAGTAAAGATATGTTCATAGTTCAAGTTATTTGAATAGTAACTGCTCTTATCATATTTTCGCTTGATGTAATATGATCGGTGAACGTATTCGATGGAGAAAGCAAATGTTTAATATATATTTCTCCAAGAATACCTATCCAATCACATTATTTAGAAATCCTTCCAATCACACTGCCTTGCGAGCATCCTCGTTAGTAGCTCGCTCAGCTAAAATCTGGCGACACCTGGTCGTATCGGGGTGGGTGGTGGGTGGGTGGGGTACAGGTGTTACAAGATGAAGTCCCGATAATTGATAATACACTCAACAATTAGACTAAATTATAAACTAAAGCATAAAACCTGTAGTAGATCGATAAATTGCACAATAAATTCAAAATATACGTTGGACAGGCCCATTGAAACATAAACACGACTGGATTGTCGGAGGATAAACTGTCCGATGAGTAGCCGGGACAGCAGCGAACCTAAAAACTGGCGACACCTTGTGGTATCATGGAGAGATACTGGGGAAGGGTTATTGTTCTTTGTCTATTGATTCTGCTAGGGAAAGACGAATTTTCGTCTTTTAATAGGGCTGGATTCGCTGGGTAGCAGGCTAATATTCCATATGTAATGTGATTGGGTAAATATACTCAGAGGAACATAATTGACTTTAAAAATTGCCTTTTCTTAGATACACGCTTAGCACGAGATTACAACCGAATATAAAACGAGAGGAACAATACCATTATGCGAACATAATCTAATTATAGGTAGGTGAGTCAAAACCAAGGGATACTTTTCCAGTTATAAATAATAATTTACAAACTTAACTTTGCCTCAGATATTTATGTCCTTTTCGTAATGACACACTATGGGCAGCAATCAAGAGTCCCCGTTCGTACTGACACAAAATGGACAGCAATCAAGAGTTCCTGTTCGTAATGACACACAATGGGTAGCAATCTAGAGTCCCCGTTCATAATGACACACAATGGGCTGCAATCAAGAGTCCCCGTTCGTAATGACACACAATGGGCAGCAATCAAGAGCCCCTGTTCATAATAACACACAATGGGTAGCAATCAAAAGTGCCTGTTTGTAATGACAGAGGATGGGCAGCAATCAAGGGCCCGTGTTCGTAATGACACACAATGGTTAGCAATCAAGGGTCCGTGTTCGTAATGACATACAACGGGCAGTGATCAAGAGTCCATGTGCGTAATGACACACAATGGTCAGCAATCAATAGTCCGTGTTTGTAATGACACACAATGGGCAGCAATCAAGAGTCCGTGTTCGTAATGAAACACAATGGGTAGCAATAAAGAGTCCGTGTTCGTAATGACATACAATGGGCAGCGATCAAGAGTCCATGTTCATAATGACACACACTGGGCAGCAATCAAGAATCCGTGTTCGTAATGACACACAATGGGCAGCAATCAATAGTCCGTGTTCATAAATATATAATTTCTTCTAAAATAATTGATTTTTGTATCCAAATGCACTGAATGTACATGCAACAAGCATGTAACAACTGCTGTATATAAAATAAAATATTACTTAACTGAATTTTTCAGGACTTAATTTTGGGTGTATTGTATATGTGACCTGAATACCTGTATGTACATGAGAAAATAATTTCCTTACCGTCTATGAAACCTGACTGGTGCATTACTGAGTTAGGTTGAGACTGGAATGCATATACCTCCACATAACCTATCTGCAGTATATAACCTTCATTTACGGGGGTGGGGGAAGCTAGCCTGTACCTAATTCAGCACGGTGAGAATAACTAAAATCATATCAGATACATGGAACGAGGATTGCATAAACGATTGAAGTCAGATAAAGACATATTGAACTTTACACTTGTACATGCCAACTCAGATATAACCATAGATTGCTTACCTTTATATCGGTCATTATTTACATGTATAACCACAGTCATGATTGGTAATATAATTGTTCCCATTCACCAACCAATAATATTTAATTTGGGTCTCGTTGATTTCGTTTACCTCATATCTGACAATAATGAAAATATTTCTCCAAGAGATGGGTGTATTTGGAATGGTACAAAGAAATATTTGTCCAGACGTCAGCACTTCACTTACCGAATAATCTCTTACTATTCTCACTACGTTGAGAATAATAAAATCAACATAGCGTTACCGTACTTTATGGAGAATATGTGATTCATCAAAGACAGTAAGGGTAGATCAGAATAAAACAAACGAAAGAGATGATTTGGTTCATCCACACACACACAAAAAAAAAACACTAGATTAGATGTAGACTATAAGGAGCGCAGCGTGCCATCGACACCTTTAAAAACTTGAAAATCAACAATGTGATTGATAACTTAGCTTTAATGCAAACATAAAACAATATGAGCCACCACATAACCAAGCATAAATACAGCCTATAGAAAACAAAGGAAAGTTCAAATGTTGAAAAAGCACTGTTTGAGAAAGATTCAAAAACGTTTTTAAAAACTTTAAAACCTTTAAAACCTTTTTGTAATTATCATTATGAAGTGATTTTCCTATCTGAAATCATCAATGAATATTTTGCTATATATCTCATAGTCAAAGATCGTGCTGAATATTTTGTTGCTGTTCTTTTTGAACTTCCATAGCATTTGACTGCATTTCTTCGCTCTCATGTCTAGTTCTAGCTCTTTGACAAACTTTGACTGAAAATTGGTACACTTTTCCATATCATTACATTTGCTTGTAAGGTTCTGACATCAACGTTTGTAATCTCAGTTCTATCCTTAATCTTTGTATCTTCCTTTTGAAATAAAAAAAAATATATTTCAACTTGTCTAATTTATCTATGTCCTTTTCTGAAATTAAGCAAACACGTCCATCAGTTCCTTCCCAGTTTTACTCCATTTAACTTCTTGTACTTCAAAACTATAGACTGTTTTTTTTTCTTTATGTTGTACGTGTTTGTGTTTCTTTATGTTGTTAGAAACAAGAGTAGGTTTATATAGCTCAATATTTCGTATACGCCCTCTTTGACGTCTATTCATTTGATGGTTTATGGTCATGTGCTCTGATGGAAATGCTGATAATTGTACCTCTACGCATTAAATCCAGTGGCACAATTGTCACTGTCAGGGTCTAAATACATATTTCTTGTTTTTGTTTTGACTCAGACCGTCAAAGGTGCAGAGCATTTTCATACTACTACGACTTGGAATGACAAATACATATTTAGTTATGAACTACACTGATAAGATTTCTACATGATCTAGTCCAACATGACTATCAGCTTTATATTTATGACAACACTCTGATCGTAACTCAGAGGCTTAAACTGTAGTCTCCATGCACAGGCTGTTGTCGCTCTGCTGACAAAGAAATCTTATTTTAAATAGTAAACGATAACGAATGTTAATTGTCGATAGGAACATCAATAATTCTTGTCCCATTTCTGAGGCTACGTATGAGGTACTGGTTCAGACATTTCGATGGAGACAGAGTTACTTCAAAATGAAAAAGTACAAACATTTATCCGAGTACTGACACAGAACCCGAGAGTGATGATCGGTATTCTGAAGAAGTAAACGTCTACGCTGATAAATGTATCAATAAGATATTAATAATGTTCTTTATCATAATTATTGATTACTTCCCGGAAAAGTTACTTGCTGATATTCTGTACGCCTCTGGTTTTATCGATCTGTCTCTCTGTCTGCACATAATGTTTGCCATCTATTATATCAGTATGCTTACGTCATTATGGAGTAGCAAGAAGACAGCACAGGTAGGTGTGCGATATTACTATGTGGGCATTGGACAGCAATACCAACGTATGTAGCGTGTAGTTTGAAAATTATTTGTCTTATCTCATTCTTTTAGCTTCAGTTTATGAATGAAATATTAAATTCATATAATATTTCTCAATATTCGGCTTGTAATACACTGTTTTTCGTTTGCATAGATCAATATGCTTGCGTGTTTTTCTCGCGAAGATTATACATCCTCAATATTCGAGTCGTGGTTCAGGTAGTAAATATGCATACCATAAACACCTGTATAATCGTCCCATGGTGATTAAACGCTTTATGACAAAATATAGCAAATGTTAATTGTCATCATGAATGTTGGTGATTTTTTGTTACCTATTCATGTGCCTGTGGGTGAGGTACAAATGTTGGCTCAGAATGATTGTGCAAATGCTTATCCAAGTTCTGATACAGAATCCCAGAATAATTATTGATGTCCTGAAGAAGTAAACGTGTACGCGGAGTCCTACATGAGCCTTCCTAAGGATGACTTTATTAAAAAGATACTACTGGATTTAAAGAGTAATTAGGACGAAACTGAGGAATTTCCACGCATATTATTCAAGACAGTGAAGGACAAAACTAATTTCCTTCGTGGGTAATGCCGAATTGAAACGATGCCTGCATACTAGTCGTGACGAATCGGTAGATACCAGATTGGCTAGAAATAGCCATGGTGTTGTATCTTATTTGGATGGTGAGTGCTTTTGTATAAAACGGAATGATTTTGTGACCGATGTTGCTATACGTCAATCGGATCAATTTAATGTTCAGTCAAACTCAAGAACCAAAGCAGAACTCTTTGTTCACCCAAACACTGCATCAATATGTTCACTGTTTCGGCCATGAGAAAAGAAGCACATATTTACCAAAGCTTAACAGTTCCATTTCCCGCTATGCCAGTGTGTGCCAGTGTCTAAAGAACAGAACAGGTCTATCAGCTGTATGCACTCAAAGAAACTTAATCAGCTCTGTGCTGGTGGAACTTCCTGGACTCTGATAAACCGAATCTCATACAGAGACGATTATAGATGATAGGTTTGAAACATTCAGTCAATGAGCCAGTTAAACATGCTTATGTATAAAGAAAGTTGAAATAAAGATAAGCAGCGGTTAAGCAAATTACATCACAATAACAGTCAGCTAATCTTACTTGGGTACAAAATATCACCTACAATCTATTATGCACACTACAATATAGAAATCCCCCATTTAAAGCTAGCTTTCAAAGAGAGGGAACTGAAATAGGGGCATTCTAGCTGGACAGTTAGCTGGGAGACTAAAAGCAATTAATTTTGACATGAATGAAATTCACACTTGCTAATAACAAGTTGATGACGGATTCATGTTACTTTGATGTTGTATTCTGGCGGCAGCTATCGGCCATCTCATTATAATGAAGTTTCATATAAAGAAGTCTTGCACATCATATAAGGAAGAAAGCACATCATATAATGAAATTTGCACAGCATATAAAGAAGTTTGCACATCACATAAGTACAAAAGCACAGCATATAAAGAAGTTTGCACATCATATAAGTACAAAAGCACAGCATATAAAGAAGTTTGCACATCATTTAAGTACAAAAGCACAACATATAAAGAAGTTTGCACACCATATAAGTACAAAAGCACAGCATATATTAAATATTCTCATCTTAAGACAGCTCTGGCGTTCCATATCTGTGACTCCACATCAAACGACATATAAAGCATGGCAGGCATGTATAAAGCCGCTCTACAGCTGGTGACTCCACATCAAACCATATACAAGGTATGGCATAAGGCAGCTAAAATTAAAACAACTAAACCGTGCAGTACATATAACACGGTTAAGTACTTCTGTATTGATATATGTTGCGCATGCGCGCACATGAATTCGTTACCCATTACATTAACCGTTTAATGCATGCAGCGTGTAATTAAATATCAATATGTCTGTTCAGTTACGTCACATAGCTAACTCGAACCAGACTATAGTATTTCTAATATGGCGTTGTATAACCTAGGTATTGACTCTGTAGAATTTAGAATAAATTATAAAATATCTAAAGTATGAAACAATTCTGTCATATAAAACGAATAGTACTAAAGACAATTTCATTACCTCTATAGCTGGAGATTTGCTTCCGTAAAGGTGTTAACACCTCTTAGTCCCATCCCAACATATACGGTTGGTTAGGACATAGAAGTGGCACCCTGTTTTTTTCCAAATAGTGTTGCATGCTATGGGTTCCCTGACAACCCACCAATGTGTTATAAATGTTTGTGTTATAAAAGTAATAAAATAGTATAAATAATTTAGCAGGGTTACTCTTTGTTTTGTTCGTTAAATGTTATTAGTTTGATTATCCCTTTGAGGTTTGGAGAGAATGTACTATCTTCCCTTTACCTGGGCTGGCAGTGGGCCTGATTTCCATTTTCTCACAAGAACGTAGGAGAGTACTAGCTCCCTCTGAAATTATATAAACTTTGAGGTAGATATCTTCCCCTTATTTGGCTTATTTGTTTGCTATATTAGTGACTTTGTCAGAGTCCGTGAAGTCCAGTGTATGTTGTTTGTGGTGTTGATGTTGTATATTGTCCCCATATTTGTGTATGGACGGCATTATCTAGGTCAAATTCATCTCAGTTTATGTTCCTTATTTAAGGCTTAACATTTTTGAAAAATAGGCTTTGCCTTTAGATCCAAATGATAACATGATAAAGTGTATATACTGCATTGCTTTACTGTTTATGAGTGCGTGTTGCTTTGTGTCTATTTTATGCCTTAGCATAAGTTACTTGTTTATTGTCTGTATCAAAAGGTTTGGTATATTTTGTGCCATAGCACTTGTTGTTTGGTCTAATCTGGATTTTCCATTTGGGATGAGTATTTATTTTATATTTGCATTTGCTTGCGTATTTAGTATTTGTTTTATTTGTTTTATGTGTTGGTTATATGAGTAGGTACGCGGACGTGATGGAAAACATCCCCTTTTGTATTTAGATTTTCATTTTGATGCATCTTAACGCTTTATTTTTGAAATGGGATTGAAATGTTCAATCACGCAGACGTGATTGAAAACGTGTGTTAGTTTGGGCGCAAGATTGTTTTAGATTAGATTATTAGTTATGTTGTAACATGATTACTAGAATAATGCAATTGCTTAATTTTGGATAGAGTTTAGTTGCTAGGCTTGGGATTATGTGTACCAAATAATATAAATCAATAATATATATAAGTAATTTAAACATACAGTTTGATGGACGGTCTGGGGCTACCGTGAATACATTTTGTATGTGATATTGTGCCAAAATTGATAATGAGTTCCAGATTGTCTAAGAAATATATGTTACCTTAATTGCTTGTTAGTTTTTTGTTGCACATTACATTTTATTAGAATGTGTTTTTGTATTTTAGTGTTTTGTCTGAGAAAGCTTGCCGGTAGTTTCTCATGGGTCGGTGGTTCTTCCCGAGTTCTTCCTCCACCATTAATACTGGCCGCCATGCTTAGCCTATCGTGCTGAAAAATGGCGTTAAACCCAACAACAACAACAACATCAATCACGGTGACGTGATTGAAAACATGTTTGTTTGAAGGTGATTAGCCAGCTCCTCTTTTAGATGGCTATTCCAAACGGGTTTTTTAGTTATCATTTATCCATATATTTTGTTTCCTTAGATCAACTGCAATTAAGATAAAGTTTATTGTTTTATTATAAAGACTTTTTTCTGCAATCATATCTGTATACTGTAAGTTCTCTTCTTTAAAGAGTCCTATCTTTTTTGGAGATTTCGTCAGTTACTTCTCTTCTTTTTATTTCTAATTTTTCACAGGAAAGGATTATGGTTTTTTTTATTATCATACATGTTTTTACATAAAGGACATTTAGGTATTTTTCTTATTATTGTTTTCTCAAATGCTTTTTCTCCTGTCCACCAAGCGTCGTGGACGTAGGTGTAAAGAACTGATTTTTTAAAATTTAAATCCTTGATTTTTGACCATTTTTTTCTAAATTTGATCCCAGTTCAAAAGAGGATGTTGTAATTCAACTTTGGTTTTTGGCAGTCTCAGACCTCGAATCATTTCATATATTTTTGTTTTATTGGTGGGGTTCCATAGTTCATTGTTGTTTCTGTATGTTTTTAGTGTTTCAATTATTCTATAATCAGTTGCTGGTGGTTTGATTATTTTGATTAATTTGTTGTTATTGTAAATATCCTTTCTGTGTGGAATTTAGAAACCAAACCAGTAAATGTATAGGCTATGCCAATGGTATTCTGGTTGGGTCGTTAGACTGTTTATTCTCTCTATATGGTTGGTTCTTTGTTTACTTATTCAATTAGGGACATTCAAACCTCCCTGTTCTTTTTCTTTTTGTAAGGTGAAATTTGAAACTTCACTTATACTTTGGTTCCACATGAAGTTTTTTAGTATTAAGGACTCCATTTTTTTAATCTAGTATAATTCAAAATCTATAGTATTAAATTCATGCCATATTGAATTGAATAGATAGGTTTTCGCAATCTGTGCCTTTTCCATTAGTTTTAAATATCACTCATTCCAGATTTGTATATGTTTTAATATTTTTTTTCTCTATTTGTTAGAAGTTAAGCATTTTATTGTTTAAATCCAAGTAAACACCTAATACTTTTACATGTTTTTCTATTTTTTCTGGTGGTAGACCTGGATTGTTTGCTGCCCATTTTCCGATTAAGAGTATTTCTGTTTTGTCTTGGTTAATTTTGGAGCCTGAGGCAGTGCCAAAGGCTTTGCATTGATTAATTAGGTGTTGATAGGACTGCTGCGTGGTGATGAAGTTAGTCATCGGCGTGTTGAAATGTTTTGTACTCGGTTCTAATGTTGGGGATATTTTATTCCTGTTATTTTATTATCATGTTTGATAGCTAGGTTTAGTGTTTCTATGCTTAAAGGAGACCAGAAACCAATGGAAATATGGAATAATAATAAAAGTACTATAGCAGAAAACCTTATTCTGAAGTATCATCTGCAACCGTAATGCCAATATTTAAATATTGGCCATTCTTCTAGGAGCTGAATTTCCGTGACCTCGTATGCAAAATTTCCGCGCCTATTCGGTTACTTTCGGGATGTGACGTCATAATAGCGACTCCAGCAGCCCACGTGGGAGTTGGCAGAGTAAAAGACAATACCGTTTTGCGTTGCTTACGGGTGTAATAGAACATTTAGAAAAGCCTGTGGACACACATTTTTTCTTTTTCTTTTCCGAAAGATAAAGGCATAATGAAAGAATGGATACATTATTACAAACTAGTCGATTTCAAAGCAACACCATACAGCACTCTGTGTTCGTTACATTTCTCAAATGAATGTTTCTAGAGGGATCATGAAAAAATGGCAGCTCAAGGATACGCAAATGCTAGGCCTAGACTAAACGTTGGCGCTGTTCCAGACATACCTTTGGACATTTTAAATCCTGGGAAAAGTGTTAAACGTGTGAGTTACGAAAATAGGGAGAAGGCCGAGTAAGTGACCACAAAATGCAACAATCAGTTCATATATCTTTTATCTACACCAGCAGTGCTAAAAACAAATTTGATAGCCCGACACCCTGGGCCCCTCTGGTTTTAGTTCCGGCCCATCCTGTATTCATAGTGAGGTGCCTGTCAGGCTTGTCGAAACAAAAATTGTTTGCTTGAGGAAACTTTGACCGCGCTGGTGAAATGAGTAAATGTATTTTCAAGATCTTGACATACATGCCTTAACACGGCACAATCTAAATCAAATCACCACTGTCTAGGTGAAATTTAGATTTGATTTTAATCAAATGGAAGCTTTCCTAAAAATAAGATTCTAAACCTGTCGTGTTTCGAGAAAACACAATTTTCAGTAGTCTTATAATTTTTTTTAAAAAGTTCATTGTATACATGTAGTATGTATAAACGGTAATCTGTAATGATTGGAACTAATGTAAAACTATTCCTTGGGCAGTTTAAATAGCAGCGATTAAAAGAAAAGAGGTCAAAGTTTCACATTAACTGGCTGACAATAGAAACTGGCGGGGGTGGGGAGAGACTATTGACCCAGACC
Organism: Sinohyriopsis cumingii; assembly: GCA_028554795.2. Lineage (NCBI taxonomy): Eukaryota > Metazoa > Mollusca > Bivalvia > Unionida > Unionidae > Sinohyriopsis > Sinohyriopsis cumingii. The sequence goes on along the minus strand of CM068824.1, from coordinate 108,327,185 downwards.
CCCCTTGCCCCAATGTGCGAGCGCCCATCGGACGTGCCTTTTCTCCCTGTCTGCAGTGTGGCAGTTTAGACTGTGGATTGCATACGTTATATCTATTTATAAATGGTTTGGGGTTGGGTTTTTTCTTCTAACAAATGAAAATTGACAGACATAATGTAATAATCGGGACTTCGCTGTGAAAAATTGAGAGATATTACGAGATCGGGAGGTAGAAGAGGAAATTCCCCCAAAATCGGGGACGTTTTTCTCCCGGCTTGAGAGTTGCCAGGTATGAACTGTCCGGGCTTGTGGAATTTCAGTCAGGGCTTGAGTTTATTTAAGTCACCAGTTCGGGGTCTGTGCCTAAAAATGTATTTTAGCACTGACCAGTACAGTACATAAACTATTATATCAGACTGCAGATTCAACTTTTGAATGTGCAACCCAAATGTGGTCTCCTCCTGTCTGCCTCGCTCGCCAATGTTTATGTTTGTATTTGAGGACTGGCTAGTATTGCGTCACGGTACCACGTGATCTGTCGTCTCATCAAAACTCGAAAAAACTCGGCAATTTACGGAATCGTGGTATCTTCCAGGCAATGTAACCACTACCCGCTTACGATATTTAATCTATAAACATTACAGTCGAATTACAATCTGTAAAGAATTACATACGTTAAAGGAAAAATTTGATTTCTAGTCTCCTTTAATACATAGAGTAACATTGAGATCGGGCAGCCTTGCCGCACCGATATTTCAACTGGACATTGTTCGATTTTAGCTCCGTTCACTTGTACTTTCGATTTGATGTCATTATATAATATTTCTATCCACTTAGAAAATACCGGGCCAAACACAAATTTGTTAACAATATTTAAAATGAAGTTAAGTTCAATTCTATCAAAAGCCTTTTCGTGGTCAAACTGGATTAAGGCGCCATTTATATTATTTGTGTTTCCATGTATTCTTTAATGGTTTTTATTGATAGTATGTTATCTTGGATGTTTCTTCCTTTCTCTCCACAAATTTGATTTTTATTTACTATATTTTCTAGGGTTAATTTTAGTCTATTTGCCTGTACAGTGCTTAAAATGTTGTAGTCTAAGTTTAATAAGGAGATGGGTCTCCAATTTTTTTGATCCGTTTGATCTCCTTTGTTTTTATATAATAATGTTATTAGTCCTATTTTCATACTATTTGTCATTTGTTTTTCATTGAAGCAGTTGTTATAAAGTTTTTTAAAAGGGGAGTTATTTAGAGAATTTTTGGTAGAATTCAGCCGTTATTCCATCCAGGCCAGGTGATTTATCCTTACCTAGATTTTTAATAGCTTCTTCTATTTCCTTCTCCGTAATTTCTTTTCCGCATATTTCTCTTTCAGTTTCATTTATTTTTGGGAAATTTATTTCTTTGTGTATTTATCTATTATGTTGTTGTTTATTTTTTTGAGATTTATATAGGTCGGTGTAAAAGTTTTTCATGTGGTCGAAAATTTTATTTTTATGTTCTGTTTCTCCTTCATTTGTTTTTAAAATTTTATCATTTTTTTCTGTACCTTTTCTAATTTCTTCTCTTTTATAAACCTTTCTTCCGCTATTGAAAATGTCCTGGTGTAAACCAGCTCTTATTTTCTGGCCCTTTTCTCTAGAGTCATATATTTTATTTAATGTTTTTTGAGCTTTTTCTTTTAAAGTTGGCTCGGAGTTTTGGTTTTCGATTAACTTTTTACATTCCTTTTCAATTAATTTTTCATTTTCAGCTTTGATTGTGGCATATTTTTGACTAATTGTTGTAATTTCCAGTTTTATATCATCCCATAAATAGAAAGCATTATAATCTGATAAGGAGTATAGAAAATCTTTCATTTCTTGTTGGTAATTGACTAGCTCTAGTATTATTTGATTCATTTTCCAATGTGTTTTACCCCATTTGGGTGTTTTTGGGAATTCAATTTCTAGTGTTGTTAAATTGTGATCTCCGATTTTTTCTTGAAGGATCTGACTGTTAATGATGTTGTCTTTAAGCCTGGAGTTTGTATAGATTTGGTCAATTCTTGTAGCCGAATTGTATCTTTGAGTTGGGTGAAGACATCTAAATATATCAATCAGATTGTTGTTCACAATTAAACCCTTAAGTATTTGTGATGTAAGCATTTCCCATTTTTCGATTCCTCTTAGTGTATCTAGATCTTCTGATATTGTGTTGAAGTCACCTGTGATTATCATGTCTTCAACGTGGTAGGTGTGCATATATAATCTGATAGTCTATAAAGGAAAGGATGTCTTTGACTTCTTCTGGCAGGGATGTACGCGTTTATTATATGCATTTTGTTTGTATAAATATGAATTAGTCTTCCTCTGAAAATTTCGGCAGTGTGAATATTTTTCCAGTCAGATAGTAATTGCGAGTTTTTGATAATAACTCCAACTCCTGAACTAGGGTTGGTATAATCTTTTTGTACTATAAATAATGCATCTAATTTATCTTCAATGTAATCAGTTGTTTGATGTTTATATTGTGAATTTCTTGTAGACATATAACGTCATAGTTCCTTGCTAAGTTTATTAATTTATTAGTTTTATTAGGATTTAGACCTTAACATTGCATGATAGTAATTTTTATTCCTTTTTTATCCATGATATGAGAGAATTTGTTTCTTTATATCGGTTTTGGTTTATAGGAGTATGATTAAATGGCAAATTCTTATATTACGTTCTTCTGTTGTTGGTGCTGGTGGTGGAGGTGTAGTTTTTTCAGTGTTTTGTTTGTTTTGTTTTGGTTGGTCTTTTTTGGGTTCCTCAGGCACTTTTTGTTTCCTGGGGCTTGTTGGTGGATTTTTGTTGTTTGGTGCTGTGTAGTTGTGATTGTCTGGTGGTGTAGTTGTTGCTTGTGTTGATGCTTGTGGTGTTGTTTCGGGTGCTGTTTGTTGTTCATAGATTGGGAGGATAAGTGCTTTTGGTTGTGTCATTTCCTTTAACAATGTTATTATTTTCTTTGTTCCTTGTTTCATTTGTGTCTATGTTACTTCTGTTGGTGTAGATGTTGTCTGAGGTGTCGTTTTTTCTGCTTCTTTTGTGGGTTTCAGTTTGTGTTCTTGTTTAGGTGAATTTGCTCTTCGTTTGTTTCTTCTGCGTCTTGAGGTTGATGGTGTTGTTTGTGTGGTTGGTGTTGTGTTAGTCTCCATGTCACTGTTTTCTGGTGTTTGATTTTGTGGTGTGATAGTTGGTGGTTCGTCATTTTCTGCCTCAACCAACATTTCGTCTTGTTCTGTATCTGATTCTTGTTCTTGTTTTTGTGTTGGTTTTTGTGTGTTCTGTTTGGTTGTTGGTGGGTTTGCACTTTCCATCTGTGCATAAGTTGTGTTCTGTTGTGTTAATGAGTTGTCATCAGGTTCATTTTCTAGGTCAATTTATAACTCATCCTGGTTCTGTATTTTCTTTTTGTTTTTGTAAGTGCATCACCATTATCATGAACCTGTTTCCCACAGTTGCCACAAGGGCGTACCATGTGGCAATTGTTGAACCAGGTTTGGACCGGTAATCCATAGATTTTGAAAAATTCTGGTATGTGTGCAGCATCCTGATAGTTTACTCTTAAATAAATTTCCCGGTGCAGAGCTCTGGGATTGCCTTATATGTATCGTATTTTGTATTGTAGACAAGTATTCCAGTTCTTTTTTCAAAATCCTTCACGGAATACTTCCAGAGGGATTTCTTTTGGAAATATTGACATAGATGTCGGCAAACTTTCTTTGTATTAATTTTGTGATTGATGGTGGGGGGGATCACTTTGACCACCCTCTCACACAGGATTATATTGCCTTTGGGCAGTAGAAGCTCTTTCTTCTTGGGATATAGAATGAAAATTCCCATCCCAATGTTAGACAGTGTATCCATGTTTTCAGAGTTAATCCCTCTAGCAGCTAGGGCTGCTATGATCTCCATTGTGGTAGGTCTTTCAGTCCCGTTTACCTCGGAGAAATCGATTGCTTGTGCCCAAGGGTAACGGTATGCCTTAAAAAGGCGTCCTTGTTCGATTTCTTCTTCCTCTGTCTTGAAAAATTGCTTGAGGAATGCCTTGCCGCTTACAAGTTTGTTTTTATTAGTGGCCTTTCTGGGGGGTTAATAGCTCTTTAAGAAAAGACTTAATTTAAAACCACGGTTATGGATAATAATATTGGTGTACTGTTGTGTACGACCTTGTTTTGCTTGCGTGATAGCAGATAAAGATGTTTTACCTATCCTTTTTGATCGTACGGAAAAACTCACTCTCTGATCTCGTTCCTTTGAACGACCGGATGTTGAATGTGATGATATACCTTCTGTAGTTCAATGCAACTCCCGTAAAGGGGTAAGCTTCCTGACAAGACTCGGCGTAATGTAATTTGGTTATAGAGAATTTGCTGCAGGCAATTAGCTCGTGCAGCATGGTCTGAGTTTCGCTCAGGATTTTGAAATAACTAGAGCCGAAAAATATATCACCATCGGGTGACGCTGTACGCGGCAATAAAACCCGAGTACATTTTTGACAACATGTACATATTGGTATATCTCATACACAATTCCGTGACATTTGTTATTAAGAAAATGTTAACTGTGACCCTGGGTCACGTGGAAGCCTATTTAAGTTTTTCAGTGGAAAGGTTATTCATTCGTGCTGTAAGATCTATCAGAATCAGTTTTGTATTATTATTATGTCCAGAAGTTTATTTGAGCTGATATTTTTTTTCTTCCTCAAATTACTTGATTCAGTGATTATTGTATCTGTAAATACAGAGTGCTCATAAAAACTTATACTTTTGGTCAGAGATATTAACTGGGATTTAAACTGAATTCAAATCTGGAATTATATTAGCGTGTGTCAACAAGAGACCTTTGGTGCAACAACATGATACAGGCCACCTCAATCACATCAACACCTTCAGCGTTGGATTCCCACTAACGTTTATTCAGAACGTTCATTATTAGGACTTGTGTCTGTAATTCTTGGATTATTTTGGGATTTAATTCACAATACCGTAACTTTTTTTCATTTTCATATTGTATTCTAGAGAAATTCTTCGATGAATTTTACACACCTTGTTGCTTTTCACTTTTTTCTGTTACTTTTTTTTAAGAGTATAGACTCGTAACATAATATTGGGGCTAGTCCGGGGTACGAATTTCTCAAAAATGATTCAGAAAACTTTGTTTTTGACATTTAAATTCACCTTATTTTGGAGATTTCTAAGTCCCAGGTATCATGTTACATTTTAGAAATCTTTAGTGAAAGCAATTAGCTCTTAGAATGTTATCTAAAGTGGAGCTCGATATTTTACATCCTACCCAGGAGTAGTTTGACTCCTTGAAAAAATAAGAATTGCCCTTGCTTGCCAGAATATATGATTTTACGTAGTCAATGGCTTCATTAACAAATCAAAAAATAAAAATATTTTGGTCCAATATTTGTTGGAAAAGATTGTTTTGTATAACAGTGCTTTGAATGTTATTACTGAGTCTACATCTGACTCTAACTTAAAAGAATGAAATAAAGTTAAAAAGCTTGAGCTTCAAGAAAGATAAATGCAATTACATAAGGAAGAAAGTGTGAGGAAAATGTAGTTGCAGAAAATGTAGTTGCAGAAAGAGGCAAGAGAATGAGAGAAATGTAGTTACAGAAAAAAGAACAAGCAAATGCAATTGGAGAAAGAGGAGAGAGAAAACAAATGGGAATGCAATGGGAGAAAGAGGAAAGAGAGAAGCAATGCAATTAGATAAAGAGGAATTTTAGAAAATTGACTGACCAGACTTGTCTTGAATTTGCTTGGGAAAAAGCATGAAAATTTAATATGTGGAGCTATTCTTAAAAAGATTATAAAGGTTACAAAAATCTCAGACAACTCATATTAGTTGAATAGTGCAAGCATTGTGTACATAGTGACGTTAAGACTTACCTTGATAAGAATAACGTCGAATATTTAGATAACGCTGCTCGTACAGCTGGCGAGTAATCTTTAGCTAATGAAGTTTGTTTTGTCAGTAAGTCTTCCACTCAGCTGCGTAATAATAACACTTCCAAACCTCAAAATGGCATACCGTTTAGAAATCAAGTTTGTGACAAGACTGATCAGAGGTCCTTACGTCGTCCTACGTATACCTATTGCAAAAAGAAAAGACACGTTTTTCTGATTATTACGAATTGACAAAAATCAACATAATCAAGGCAGACCTATTTCATATGCTCTTATTTCTAAGAGATCAAGGTCACAGCCATTTTTTGAAAGCAATATATGTGTTGGGTCAAACAAACCCCAGTCCGATTGTATTGAAGAGGATTATGAACCATAAATGCCGAAGTGTTCTGTATCACTCATGTTTGATTCTGCCATCCTCTCCATATTTAAATTTTAAGGGACACAGGAGCTTCTCAGAGAATTTTATTATCAGGTACTTTGCCTTTTTCTGAGAAGTCTTTTTCTAATGAAAACATTCTTATTCAGGGAGCAGAGTGCAGTTTTGTTAATTAATGTTCCTCTCCACTTTGTAAATTTGTTCTCAGACGTAGTCTCTTAACCTGTGACAATCGGATAGTGTTTATTTACCCATAGAGGGTATTCATTTATTACTAGGCGATGACCTAAATGGAGATAAGTGTGCGTGTAATCCACTTGTAACTGACAAGCCTTGTTTGGTTAAGAAAGTCAATCTATTGAAAAAGAAATCTCTGATTTATACCCAGCTTGTGCAGTTACCAGATCTATGCCAATGAAAACGTTTGAGTTCGATGTTGATCAGAAAAGTAATTTTTAGCTGACACATGTACTGGTCAGGCGTTTGATGAAGTCACTTTTGCTACTCGTTTGGATCAATCAAAGGTATTGATCACAGTGATCCTCTTATAACTACCCATTCTTTTTATTCTAATCAGGGTGACAAACTAAAATACTTGTCGAATATGAAAATATTCTGAGATCTGTCTGCTTCAGAAGGCCATTACTGAAACTGAATCCACATATGTACTTGTTCATTATTTTGTTAACAATGTGTATGGAGATCACCTGATATACCTGCTGATAACTAGTGGTCAGTGAACTATCAAATTGTAGTTCCTAAATCGTATAGGCAGGAAATTCTTAGTCTTAGGCAGGAAATTCTTAGTCTTGCGCATGAAACTCTTGCAGTTGGTCATCAAGGATCATTAAGACGTATCACAAGATCTTGAATCACTTTTATTGACCAAAAGTTAAAAGTGATGTTTGTAAATACTTTAGATCTTATCATACTTGTCAAATGGTACGAAACCCAATCAGGAGATGCATAAGGCTCATCGGCAACCTGGTCCTCCATTTGAATAACTATTTACCAGAATTATGGTAGATGTGCCTGTCCCTTATCTAAGACCAAGGCAGTTAACCAATACTTGTTGACCGTAATGTTTGCGTCTACAAGATTCTTAGAGGTAATTCATTTGGGGAATATTAAAACGGCAACAATAGTAAAAGCTTTGATAAACATTGTTCTTTTAAACTCAATTTGGCCTTCCAGATCTGTCCAATCTGACCAAGGGTCATTCATATTTTATATCTGAAATTTTTCAGCACGTAATGAATAATTTATGCATCCAACAATTCAAGTCTTCTGCCTATCACTCTGAAAATCAATAGGATTTAGAAAGATGTCATCAAAGATATGATTCGATCATATTGTTTGGATACTGGAAAAGATTTTGACGAAGGTATTCATTTACTGTTGTTTGCTGTTGGGAATCAGGTCAGGAATCTTTAGGAGTCAATTCCTTTGAATTTGTGTTTTGGACATACTGTGTGTGGACCATTGAAGTTGCTAAAATAGAATCTTCTTTTAAATGAAGATACAGTAATTAATCTTCTCGATTATGTGTCCAATTTAGACAAGTTGTCAAAGGCTTGTGGGCTTGCAAGAATTAATCTGCACTCTACTCAGTCAAAAAAGAAATGATGCTGTGACAAGAATACCAAGGAAATGAGTTCTCAGCCTGATGATATATTTCTGGTTCTCTTGCCCATACCAGAAAATCATCTTCAGGCCAAGTATTATGGTCCTTACACAGTTAAAAAGAAAGTAAATTATTAAAATTATTTCATCAGTACTCCTGCGAGGCGAAAACAGAAACAACTTTGCTATATAAATATGTTAAATGACTATGTGATAGTGATAGCCAGGTTAATCATGAAATCAATTTATTTGTACCTGTTCCGGACAGTGAAGATTTAAGCGATGTAATGCAATCGGACTGTAGTGACTATGGAGTAGCCGATCTTTGGAATTCAGAAATTATTAATAATCAGAACAAGAAATGTCCTATCTGCTGCAACAAGAAAAGAACGACGTGAAACAGCTTTACTTGAATATGAGCACTTGTTTCCAGATTTTCCTACACGAACAAAGAAAATCTACCATGACGTTGAAATGCTACATTCTACACCTTTGAAATAAGATCCGTACAGAATTAAACCTCTCAAACAGGAATGTTCGAACAGAAGAAATTCACTATTTGCTGGAGAATGATTTCATAGAACCGAGTAAAAGTGACTTGGTAAGATTCTGGCAAATTGCATTGACGGAAAGGACAAGTGTACCTTTGGCATTCATGAGTCAAGATGGACTTTGTCAATAAAAGTGATGCAGTTTGGGAGGAATGGTTCGCCATCTTCTTTTCACCGTTTAATGAGTATCATTACATCTGATATAGATAATTGCGATGCTTACTTCGATGAGGTCATAATTTACAACGACAGGTGGAAAGATCGTTTAGAGACAATTCGGAAATTCCTTGACAGTTTCCCTGATGCAAATTTGACAATTAATTTATCCAAATGTGAGATTGGTTGTGCCTGTGTTACATTTCTGGGACATATCGTGGGAAATGGATGTGTAAAAGCTACTGATGGTAAGGTGGAGGCGATCTCTAAATTCCATGTGCCTATCAGTAAATGGCAACTGATGATACTGATATTGACATCATGTACGTTAAGGGAAAATAGAATTTAATAGCAGACGCACTTTCACGTGCACAGAAATATTGTATTGCTTCTTCTATACTTTGTGTCATTCATTAGATTTCATCTGCTGCAAAATTGTTATCACGTGTATATTCGACTGACAGTAAAAAAGTGCTTTATTGCATATATCATTCTTTCTCGTTATGATGAAAGCGTTATTTATATTTAATTTTCATTGTTTGTTAGTAATTTTTAAAATCTTTTTAAACTTTTTATTTCACTAAAGGCCAATCGTGATAAGATAGAATGGTTTGCACAAGCTGTCTGATGAAGCTAACATTGGCTGTCCCAATTATAAATTAATGACTTTTATTGATAGGCAACGTTTCATTTCACAGGTGGACCACATACAAGTAATTACTATAGCTAACATCATACACGCTCGTTCACATCAGTAAATTAATTGTCCTGTACTCATTTTCTGGTCACGCAAATTGTGATGAAAAGTGTATCTTTAACATTGGTGAATAATACATTTTCGTCGCTGATATAGTTCTTGTTTGCTTATCTAGTTCAAATAAGCAGCAGGGAAGTTTAACAGACCTTTGCGTTCCACCAAAATAAAGCTTCCTACGCGAACTTTCTCCGTAGAAGCCTCAGAATTCAAAAATAAAGCCTTCTACGAGAGCTAATTTTCATGCATTTCAGACCGGATGCATCAGGTGGTCGCGCCGGGTGTGTTAGTAAATATAGCATTCGAGACAGGAAAAATAAAATTTAGGGATACGTTTTTGTGTTAAATTTTTTGTTGCAACGCGGGGTTGCTTTGGCCAATTTTACGTCGCATTAAAATAACATACTTGAAAATAATATGAGTCGGAAAACTAGCACAGTTGGAGAGCCTCATTCTGCTAGATTAGCGCGAGAACAATTAGCGGCACTAAAGAAACTTATTCCAGCAAAAGAATTATTTAAGAAAAATGTTCGTGATTACGAAGATACGCAATATGGAATTACCGAGATATCGTCGAAATGGCTAAAGCCAGTTACCGAAGCAACTGAGCGAGCCATGTATGGTGACGTAAAAGATCCGGATATCAGGAAACGCGGAATTGTTCCCATGGTGAAAAACATTGAGGAACATACTCGATTATTGCCGGAACAAATAATACAAACACAACAAACGCAAACACGAGCGCGGCAAACACAAGAACAAGCACAAGCACAAGAACAAGCACGAGCACAAGCGCGGCAAGAACAATTGCAGCAAGCACAAGCACAAGCACGAGCACAAGCGCGGCAAGAACAATTGCAGCAAGCACAAGCACAAGCACAAAAAGAAGCGAAGTGGGAAGAGCGTCTAGAAGAATTAAGGGAGTTAGTGTATCAAAAACAAGCGCAACAAGCACAAGCACAAGCGCAAGCGCAAAAAGAAGAACAACTAAAAAAAGAAGAAGAAGAAGAAAAAGAAGAAGAAGAAGAGAAGGAAGAAGAAAAAGTAACAATGAAAGCTCCCCTCGTGAATATAGCGGACAAATATTTTACTGAAGGTGGGTTGACGGAGCTAGAATTAGAATTAAGGGACATTCATAACGAAGATAACCTTGGAGACTTCGCGAAACGTAATTTCGATAGAAGACATAATTATTTAACGGAAGATGGATCGAATAGATATTCTTCACGAGACGATTGGTACAAAGCAATATATCGGATAAAATATAATAAAGCTCAGGCTAGGTCTGATGATCCGAGATTTGTTAGTTTTATGAAATCTGCAAAAGGTGAAGTTAAGGAAACATCTCCGGAGCCACAAGAAACTCAACCTCAGAAATTGGAGGAAATTCCTAGAATTGTAGGAACTTTCCCCGTCTCAGATTTTAACTCGACTGGACTTGGGAAGTTAAAGAATCAAGAAAATATGATTAAGCTCGCCAAATATGGCTTCAAAGACAGAGGTAAATATTTATATTCTGGATCTTTAGCAAAATATACCGAAGATGAATGGATTCCCGCTGTGTATTTTGCTTCAACGAGGGGAAAAGTTGATATTGATCATCCTGGTTACCAAAATTTTCTGGATAAAGTAAGAAAATATGGAGAAGAAGAAGAGAAGTTCGAAGAAGTATTATCGCCATCGTCACATGGGCAAATGTATTCAAAATTAAAACCAAAAACAGGAAGCGGATATACCGTTTGCCCTGACAGCGTTGTCAACGATGTATCTCGCCTCGAAATATTAATCGGAGGAAAACGAGCCGGAAATAACTCTCGTGAAATAATCAACGAGGCCTCAGATATTTGTCAGCGATTATTCCGCGGCGGTGTCATCGACTCCTACATTTACAAAGAACTCGTTGACGAACTCATCGATTAAAACAACGCAATTGAAATAACATGATTGTTCACAAACATCAACGCAGACCCAGACAGGTCCGCATAGTTAACTCTCGATTGCCTGTATACAAATATATCCACGGCAATGGACTCGGCGACATCGTTAAAAGTTTCGTCACGCGGGTAGTCCCTAAAATAGGACCCGCAGCTAAGCAATTCGCATCAAAATCAATAGCAAAGATAGCCGAGACTGTCATTTCTGGTATTGGTAATTTGGCCACTAAAGGCTTCAATGTTGTCAAAAGCAAAATATCAAATTTAATGCGCAAAAAAAGCAGCCTGTCAAATTACCTAGTACCAGCGAAATGCCCGCCGAGGTCAGTAAAGCTATAAACGACGCAGCAAATAAAAAAATAAATGAGCTAGCACAGGAAGTAGCAAACACAAGTTTCATAGGCGGCGGTCTTCGTTTTAGATGAAATTCTTAATAATAAAATGTTCGCACAAGTGTCAAACGAAGTGTTCGACATGGACGAGCCTGTAGGTAGATATACATCCGTGCGTGATTTCCAATATTTCTCGTACGATGCAGTTGAACCAAACACATCTAATCGCTTGGAAATTCAAGTTCACGATACAACAAGATATTTTCTTCCATCTGAGGCATATATCGAAGTTGTTGGGGAAGTTGTTAAAACAGATAATACCGCCTATGCAGCAGATTTTAGGGTCGGATTTGTTAACAACGGTATTATGGCATTACTCAAAAACGCTACTTACATGATCGACGGAAGAGAGATTGAGTCAATTACTAATGATGTTGACTTAGCAACGACGATAATAGGCCTAGCTAGATACTCGGATGATTTTACTAGATCAGCTGGCCCTAGTATGATGTTCGCCAAAGATAATTCTGATCATCCCGATAATAGGCCGTTTATTGTTAGACAACCCAACGATCGCACCGCTCCTAATCCTGGTCAAGCAAATGTCGAAGATATGATTATTAATACTAATCCTAATTATAATCTCGGATTTGCCACGCGAAAACTTATGCTAGAAGGAGGTCGCAGAAGATTCTCTTGTGCTATTCCGTTATCCCATATATTCGGATTTTGTAGGCATTTCAGGAAAATTATCTACGGAGCAAAACACACCGTTACGTTTGTCAGAAAGGGGAATAGCGACGATGCTATCTGGCGAGAATTTACTATTGATCCCGCTACTGGTTTGCAACATGCCAATGATGTCGCGAATAATGGCGGCCAGGTAAAATTACTCAAATTTACCTTGTGGATGCCAGCGATAACTCCATCAATGATCGAAGAAGAAAAATTATTGTCATTTATGAACCAAGGTGGTAAATCTGTCATGTCATGGCTGACAACAACAACAGATTCCATAAATACCGATATTGATGGTGATTTTACCTGGCGTATTGCATCGCAGCAAGGTACCTCTGCACCTAGGCATATCTTTATCGCTTTTTTGCACACGCGAAGATATAATCAAATACGCAGCCACATGATATTTGATAGTATACACGCAACAAATGTGTCTCTGAGAGTAAATGGCCAACAAGAACCATCGGAAGAAATATCAATTAATTTTGACAACTATTCTACGGCCCGCGCGTATCATCGCTTGTTAAGTTTTATGGGTCGCGATCAAAATATCGATACCGGATTGCAAATATCGCAGCTGGATTTTAATAAATTTTATCCTATCTATTACTTTTCCCTGGAGCATCTCGATTTGGTAAAGCAATCCGTCGTTGATATCCATTTCAAAGCAAGAATTCGCACGGGAAATAATTTACATAAAGCAGTTGCAGTGATTCTCAGCGATAGAACAATGATCTTGGAAGGCATCAGTGGCAGAATGAGAGTCATCGACGCTCCTGTCGAGAAAATGTAACAAAACCTAGATTTCTAAATTTAGATTAAACGATTATTAATATGCCATACGAACACGTCAGCGTAACTCTGACCCCGGGTCAGATGAAAAAACTCCAAACAGCAACAGCGAAGCGATGCGGTGTGAAATTAACCCTGAAAAATGATCAAATTCAGGGCGGTCCTAACAAACTGTCGCTAACTAAGAATCAACGTGAACGTTTCAGCAAAGCCAAATCAGCGAATTCCGGCGTTCATGTGAATCTTAGTATAGGTGCCATCAGAGATATGGTCAAAACGGGCGGAATTTTCCCTTTCCTAGCTGCTATTCCTGGATTATTATCCGGGGCTCTTCCGGCAATTGCAAAAGCGATAGGATTAGGTGCGGCCGGAGCTGTAGGCGACAAACTAGTACACAAAGTAATGGGAGGGCGATACGGTAAAAAAAAGGGAAGCGGCCTTTATCTAAGACGCCCCCCATACGGATCCGGCCTAAGATTAGCACGGCCTATTCAAATTTAGATTTATTCAACGAAGCAAAGAATAAAAAAATAAAATTTTTCAGAGGCGTATTTATGCGGGATCAACTACCAGAAAAACCAAACCCTACCGAGACGGGAATAATAAATCTCGATTCAAATACCGGCCCTGGCACACACTGGGTCGCCTACGCAATTAATCCTCGCGAAGTTGTTTACTTTGACTCGTACGGACTAGCTCCACCAAAAGAATTTATCGATTACGTGTCAAAGTTAAATATTTCGATTTGGTATTCGACACTTCCAACGCAGACGTTAATGGATCCACCGATATGCGGTCCTGAATCAATTAATGTCCTCGACGCAATTTCAAAATCATCCGGTCCGTATCATAGAATCGTATTTGAATACGCCGTAGATAAGTATCATGGTTGATATTTACGGAAGATTCCTCTACAGGAAGAAGGAAGCAGAAGTGACTGACGTCGATCTATCAAAATTCGCAACCAGGGATGATATTAATAATCTTTTGTCGCTGTCAGAAGTAGATCCTGGCGAAGTTGCTGTTTTTCAGAGCCGCGAAGGAAGATTACAAACCAGCAACGTCAAAATAACTGATATAATCAAGCGAGACGAATATAACGATCGCATTAATCAATTTACTAGCCTGTCAGATTCGGTATCAAAATCCATCGCTGATATCGCCGATATTATAGCGAAGTTACCCCTGAAGGCTAATATCGCGGATGTGGAAAAAAAAGATAGCGAATTATCAGCAACGTTGCTTCTGAAGGCTGATAAAGCATTACACGATGATCTTCAAGAAAGATTGACAAAAACATTAAACGGGCTAAATAGAGATCTTAAAAGACTCGACGAAACCTTAGCTAAGTTTAGCAAAAAAATTGACGAGGATATAAAAAAATCTGTTGATAATATCTCCACCGCCGCAGACGAACTTGCAAAGAAAAAAGTCGATCAAGCATCGCACGATGATCTTAGCGAAAAGGTAGGAAAAATCAACGAGGATATTACTAATATTCTCGCCGATATTACCAAAATAAATACTGTAATGAGTCAGAAAAGCGATAAAACATCGCACGACGATCTCAGCGAGAAAACGAAAATAATCAACGAGGATAATGCCAAAATTAACGATGAAATTAACGCGGTACGTGAATTGGCGCGTCAAAAAGTCGATAAAACATCACACGACGATCTCAGCGAGAATGTGAGAAAAATCAACGAGGATATTGCTAAAATCAACGATGAAATTTCCAAGACGCGTGATTTGGCGCCTCAAAAGGTTGATGTATCGTCGTATGACGGAGAAATTCGAGATTTAAGTGCGAAACTTCTCGACGCAACTACAAAAATTAACGATATTAACACAAAAATATCATCAGCGAATCTTAAAAAATTAGCGCGTATTTCGATACCAGCGGAGGTAGAAACAGAAAAATCTTCCCTGCCATGTACCATTTGTGTTAAAAACACACAAAGGTATATGGACACCCGAGAATAACACATTTAGCGCCAATTAATGGAGTATATCGAATATTTTTTCTCTCCGTGATAAGATTCAAGATAATATCCTTGGGTCACATCTATGACGAATTTTTTAATATTTTGATGATTGCAAATATCGAGGACACATTTATACTAGAACCGCCAGATAGAACCACGACAGAACCAACCGGTTATGTTGTAATTATCGAATATTTATCCGGAACATACCACACAATTGGTTAGATAAATAACTAATAAATGACCGCGTCGGATTACCGATACAATCAGGCGCGTTCAAGGCAGGATTCGCTAAAAAAGCTCCTCGACGAGTATCAGGTAAAAATAAAGAAATATCAACGCAGATTAATTGCCATCGATGTTGCTGTGTACGCGGTAAGTGCAATTATCGCCGGCGCAGGTATAATCTTATCCGCGGTAACAACAATCGCGCCGATCGCAGCAACGATAATAATCTCGGCGACAACGACAATCGCTGGTGTTCTCAACATTATCGCAAAAAAAATATCCTCATGCACAAACGAAAAATTGTCTCTATACACGAGTAAACTATCCCAGGTCAACGAGGCGTATTCGAAATTATCATCGCTACTTTCTGAGAGTCTCAACGACGGCGTTATATCCGATCTAGAATTTTCAGCAATGATAAATATCTACTCTGAGATTGAACAAATGAATATCAATAATGTCGGAACTAACTCAAATCGTGACAAACACGACACCGCCGATAACAACGCTGATATCGGCAAGCTCAACCAGGCCAGAATTTAGTATCGATTTTCCAATACCAATTAGCGTCAATGAAATTGCGCTGTCACAGTTACGCGTCTATAATAGCTGGCCCAATGTTAGGTCGAAATCATTTGGTAGATTATCATCGAATAATTCGCTTGTTTTTGCCAATAAAAACCGCCCCGATGGAACTCCCGATTGGATCGTCGTTGGCATACCAACAGGCAGTTACGAAATTGAGCAACTAGATAAGGAACTTACATATAGAATATCAAATATAACCGGCGATGCTGAACCAGGAATAAAAATATTAGCACACGAACCAACGTCGTCATCGATAATCGAAGTAAAATCGCCATATGTCGTCGATATTTACCAGTCATCGATTAGGACAGTTCTAGGTTGGCCCGAAATCGCACCTCTGGCAAAACCAGAAAAACCAGATTTTATTATTCCAGGTTGGCACGAAGAAGCTCCTCCAGAGCTACCGGAGCCAAAAAAATCAGATTTTACCACCGACGAAGGATGGTACGGAGATATCAAACACAAGCCTCTGATCCACAGCGCCATCAACCTCATGAATAACCACAAATTTAACCTGGTGGTGTTCGCTTTTACTTTTAGGGACGAAAGAATTCTCTCGTGGTTGCCTCTTCCTAAAATTCCCCCCGGTGTGAAAATCTTCGACGCTACCAATATTAACAGGACAATATTCCCCATAGACGGTATCTTGATAAGAAGAACCCTCGACGAATTTATTCAAGAACATAAATTACAATTAAATTTATTGCGGGAATCCTTTCATGAATGCATCTTAAATAAATCAGGTTCATGTAGCGAAATTATCGAACGCGTGAAGATTTTAAATCAACTCGCGAATGATGTTGAATATTATCACAACATGTTCATTCGGGCGATAATCGACGATATATCAATTGCCGATTATGTTCTTCCTATTAGCAAATTCGAGTTGATCAGAAATTCAGGAGAAAAACAAAAATTCATGAGAGTATTTGGATTAACCGAGGAAACGCTACCAAATTTCAAATTTCCTGATTATGATGTTGATGAAATGAGAAAATCCGTCACTGATACCATCGATGATTTATTTCCGAAATTACATGCCGCGTGGACTAAAAAAATACAATCAGAATCGATTCTCAAACACAATAATGATCCTGCCGGGCAAGGGCGGCATATCTCGCCAGGTATCGTTAACATAACGGAAGTTATCGCGATTTATCTTCACGCGGACGTCGTTGAAGGTAGCTACAACGTGGATTCGTCTGTGTCAGAGCAGTCACAGCAGGGATTTATCTTATATTCGTTTTCACCTAGCGCCTCTCCGGGTTTTTTGATAATAAAAGAGCCAGTAAATCCGTTTTATCTGCGATGTCACAATCGATTATTATCTAAGATAAATTTCAAACTGACGGATCAAAACGGAAATTTGCTTGATATACGCGGAGAAACACTGAGTATCAACTTGCTGGTGAGATCGTAATCTTTCCGCCAAAGAAAAATGGCCAAAAAAATAAATAAAAACCAGGAAATTTTTCAAAATTAGTAAATTTCTTAATTTTGATGGGGTAAATACCCGTCAAATTGAGTAATTTATATAATTTCGTAAATCTGTTGGGGTAAATACCCGTCAAAATGAGTAATTTATATAATTTTATGTTTTTGATGGCGTAAATACCCGTCAAAATTAAGAAAATTGTACAATTTCAGTAAATAAATTAATTTAGTAAATAATAAAAAAAAATAATAAAAATTAGAATCGGAGATTCTTGAAATTAAGAAATTTGTGTAATTTTATGTTTTTGATGGGGTAAATACCCGTCAAATTGTGCAATTTATATAATTTCGTGAATCTGCTGGGGTAAATACCCGTCAAATTGTGCAATTTATGTAATTTTGTAAATTTGTTGGGGTAAATGGTAGTCAGAAATAAGAAAATTGCACAATTTCAGTAAAATAAATATAAAAAAATCAGGAAATTTTATTTTTTTTGTGGCAAGAATCAAGAATCTTCAGAATCTTTAGAATCTTCGATTCCAATTCCAATTCTGATTTTGATAATCTTCGAAATCTTCAGAGTCTTTAGAGTCTTTAGAATCTTTAGAATCTTCGATTCCAATTCCAATTCTAATTCTAGAATCTTGAGAATCTTTGATTCTGCTTTCATCAACCAAATTTTTTAGCTGCCTGACACGCGAGCTGGTAATTTTTCTCGATTCATATTCGTCGGACAAACTCGATCTAACTTTTTCTACCAGCGTCGATAATTTAACAAAATTCTCGATATGATCATCGCTGACAGTCGCAAGCGATTGGTACATCGCAATCTGGATTTTCTTTATAAACTTGTATTCTGACGGTAGCGTGTACCTGTACTCGAGCTTCCCTTGGACGATCGTTTCAAATTCGGACCGGATTTTACCTGTGTCCAAATCTGAAGATAAATTTACATTTTTTTTTTAGATCCTCGATAGCTTTGATGATATTATTTACGTTTTTCTCGTCCATTATATAAATTTTGTAATATTTAATTAATTTTAGAAAATCCTGAGATTTTTAGTCTGATATTATCGGAATATAGTAAAATTCGATCCACTCACCAAATTGATATGAGAATGTCGCGTTGATTATTTTTTCTGCCGCACGTATTACTGAGGTTGAATTAATACTAAAATATTTTGCAGCGGCGTTCATCGATGTGAATATGATTTCTTCATTTGTTTCTCGATTTACTGATTTGACAGCCTTGGCTGATCGATATCCACCATTATATTTAGTATTTTCACTCTGTGTTACCGCCCGAAGATTGGACAGTTTGTTATTAAGTTTATCTCCGTCGATATGATCGATTACCAAATTATTTTTGATGGGTCCATGAAAACACTCGTATATGAACCTGTGACAGAAATAAGTCGTACATCTTCGTTTTTTATTATTACCGACGGTAATTTTGAGATATCCAAATCTATTAACATTACCAACACGATTCTTCGTTTTGATATGTCTGACGATACCATCCGATGATGCTTCGTATCCACTGATCGTTGGGTGAGATTTAAACTCGTGTGTCATTGTTGATTCAGGAATCACTGATTTCAAGTTCATTATATAATAATTATATGTCTAAATCGTTATTTGCCTTGAATCGATTAATATAATCTTCTTCACATGTTATCACCGACGAGGATCTTTTTTCATAATATCGCCGCAATTCTCGATAATTTTTTCCTCCGCAGGCTAGACACAATCGAGTTTTCCCTCGCGTGCCAACTTGACAAACTAAACACCGTTGTGGTCCTTTACTGCCACGCCGAATCGCATGTATGTGAGCGCCGCAATAATCGCCTCTGCAGGATTTATCACAAAATTTTGTTGAACCGATTAGTATCCACTTGCATTGATTCATTATAATTTAAACATATGTTTAAAATATAATCGATGGATGCATTTGATCTTGATGAGGCAGAGTATATTATACCTGAAGTTGACCGAGCGAAAAAAGAATTTTTCGATTACGGAGCGATTCACACTTGGTCGACCTGGAAAACGAACTCTGTCGATGTTACGATGAATCTGGAGCGAGCCAAGAAAATAATCGAGCATATAAAAACCGAACACAAAGAAGAGCGATTTATCTTTGGAATAAAATTTATCGCACAAATGCCCGACGATACCTGGATTATTCGTGATAAACGAGATCCAGTGCGTGGCGGTAAGAAAAACGTTGTTCTCGATAAGAATTCCAAACCCGGATTATTACTGGGAATCGATGGCCCTTATTATGCTAGATCTTATCCAGCCAGCGCTGTTGTTTATGGAATTTATCGGCTGAATAATAATCCTGATGTGAAAAATCTACCTGCGATGAAAGAATCACCGATGATAAATTGCGTGGCTGAGCGTGTTATCGAGCACATGAAAAACGCTCGACGTGGATCTGGTTTGACCCAGTTGAGGCTGGATAAAATTAATGCGTGGGCGAAGACTGTCGCTGATGGTGCATCGGTGGACGATGTAGCTGCGCTGAGCAAAAAACTTAAATTTCCTATTACGGTGAAAACGTTATCGGGAGAAATATTATACTCGTCGCCGTATAGATCTCGAGGAGCACCAATCGAGATTGTCGATCACAATTCACATGCGTGGTCGCAATCGGTAATGATATTTCCACGGGATCGTATTGTCAAATTTTATCCCACAGATAATAAACCTGCGGAGAATTCTACGGAGAATAATAATTCCGATGCCATGTTTAGATTTATCAAAAAATTAAGCGCATCTGATCCAATATCGATATGGTTATTCTCGAGTGAAGAAAAATACGATCAATTTATTTTGCCATGCGGTGATATTTACAGAGACGAAATATTACACGAGTCGATGAAAAAGCTTGCGGTAAAATATTCGTCGAATCCCGATCAATTATTAACAAATTGCTTTACAATTCCGTCTGTGGCCGCTCATGCCGTTAGAGAGAAAAACTCGTGGAAGCCTACGAGGAACGAATTCCTCGCTGATATTCAACTTAGCTGTATCGAGTACGGCCATGGCGGATTGTGGAATACCAGGTACGATTTCGAAGATATGATCTCCGTTGACATGAGCGCGTGTTATCCTGGAAGTTTTCTTGGATATGGCGATTGTGCAGATTATTTTGCTAAATTCGGTCATCCTACCAGCGAAATGACAAGAGTAGCGATTAACGGGCCGTTGCCTGATTTTGTCATGACCGGATTCGCTTGTGTTACGTCGTTCGAGTTTGCTGAAAATTTACATAAAATTTGCTACATTTGGTTTGGTAGGCATTTATCTCAGCGTCGCTGGGTCCCTACGGTGTTATTGAGATATATGCTGGATTCGTCGATGTTAGTGTCGTTGACGGTGAGCGAGGCGATTATATCGTATAGGAAACAGACCGATGTGTGGCTACCGACAGATTGTGATAACGCGAAAGATATAGGAAGAAAAATAATTGGCAAATTTACTCAAGGTGGATCTGTTGATCATAAACACCGGCACGCTAGATTATTTATCAACGATGCGGAGATGGATTTTATAATAGCCGATACGGTATCACGAGGAATATTTTGTAATAGAGAGAATATTATGATTGATGGAGCAAAGTTAGGTACCGTGATTAGTTACCTTGACGGAGAATCAGCGCAATATACGCATTTACGATCATCGATGCTCGCTTATGTAAGTATAAATTTGCTGTCGATGATAAACAAATTTTCTGATATCGCGGTAAGGGTCGCGACGGATTCGTTCTATATCGATAAAAAATACCAATGTAGGCTGGAAAATTTAATTACCGATGGTAGCTCCTGGGGAACTTGGAGGATAAAAAACGAGGATATCCTAAATTATTGTGAAGACGCCGATGTCGAAGATTGCGATGAATTTCATCGAGATAAATTTGGAGAAATATCGGCAGCCGCATCTGCATTTGACCCAATTTCACGCAGCAAATTCGTTTACCTAACTGGGCCTGGTGGTAGCGGTAAAACAACGCGAGCAATAAACTTATTTGCAAATTCTGACATGATTGTGTTGACTCCGACTCACAGATTAGCGCGAGAAATAAAACAACGTGGCGTTGGTTCTTGCACGTATCACAGTTATTTCAAATACAGCGGTGGATCATGGGATTCGGCTCGTATGGGAAACAAATACATCAACAAGATCATAATATTTGATGAAATTTGCACAGTAAATTTAGATATATTAAAATCGATCTTGACTTGGTTGGAAGGGAAAAATACCGCTGTGATAATGTGCGGAGATCACGGCCAACCTAATCCTATCGATGGCGAATCGCCTCACGAATGGCTCGGAAACTTCGTTGATTATTACGAGGAAATCGACGCTGATTATAGATCGACTGATATTTTACTGACCGAGTTTAAGAAATTAATTCGATTACAACCGAATAAGATTCAGTGTGATGTCATGAGGAAAATAATCGACGAAACTCCGATGAGCGATTTTCTAAATTTGTGGCGTCCCGATCATCTGATCGTTGCTAGTAGGAAAATTATTCGTGATATTATTCAGGAAATGTTATTCAAGCTGCATTGTGAGAAATTTCCAACGCTGCAGGTACCGTTATGCTATAGGCCTGCTAATACTAGAAGACAAAATATTAATATTATTTTGCCATGCGGAAAGGAAAAGATTTTGGTCCTAAATGATATTATCTTCGTTGATATTAGTCTTGTTAATGACGCGATAAATGCAGAAAATCACCGTGGAAATTAGGATACGCAACAACGATACACTCGTCGCAGGGATTGACCGTAGATGGCCAAGTTTGGATCGTCGATGATAGAATTTCTTGGTCAAATTTGGTATATTTAGCCGTGTCGAGAGTAAGAAAATTATCTCAGCTAGGACGAATTCGAGTAAATCACATCAGTGACGCTGGTGGCAATTGAGTATCTTCGGGTACTATCTGTAATTCCTCCTTGGTAAATCCGCGTTGTGGCGCTAACGAATCTAGAATATAAATTGCCGGTCTTCCTGATGATCTTGTTACGGCAGATATTTTGTGCGTTGTAACGCTCCAGGTTGGGTCGGTTGCTCTTTTTCTTCCTCCTTCGGCCTCACCTTCCTTATATAAATATCTAACTGTGACAGTACCTAGTACAGGCCGAATTGTGGAATCTCGCTTTAGGGGTATATTCGATTTTGTAATTGCAATTGCGGGTTTCATTGCTATTGTTCGAGTCGTCTCATTATTCAGCGCGTTGATTACATGAGGCAATCTTGATACCCAATCGTGAGATCGATTATTCTGAATAAATTCACGCGCGTATTGGTATCCGAATAATCGTTCTGCAAGCGTTTTATTGAATCTTTCGACGATAGCTTGATTGTGATGAACACCTACAATACCGCGACGGATTTTAACATTATTCATTTTCGTCAATGAAGTAACCGCGCCAAGAAATTCTCGACCCGGATCAACTTGAAGAAGATTCGGCCAGGTCAACGGGGATCGGGAATAAATTTCGTTAAATGCCTTTGCAATTTCTGTTGCTGTTTTATTCGATAACGGCTCGGCTTCTTTATACCTGCTAGCGATATCAACGATGGTCAAAACGTATTTATATGTGACGCCGTCGACGGTATCGTGAGGAAGAAACATAAGATCCGCTTGATGGACCTCATTAGGGACACTGACGGTGAAACTTGCGTATGGTATTTTCTTAGGCGGAGGAAGATATATTTGCCAAATTGCCTGTTTCGATAGCCACGATTCAGCGACGGATTGTTTTACTTTAGCGGCTTTGGCGAGTTTGGCAATTGCTGATTTTCCTCGCCAAAATCCTCGCGGAGAATAATATATTTGCTCCATATTTATTTACCAGCACCGAATACTAATTTACCTTTCATCGCGCCTTTTACCAGCCAAGTTGCCAATTTTTCTTTGAAATTTTTATTAGGAATCGCGTCTAATGCGTGAATTAGCTTGATATCAGCGAGATGCCTTTGTTGTAAATCTCCGCTGCGATACGCGAGGTCGTGATAGTAACAAGCGTTATCGATTGCGTTTACCGGATCTTCACCTTGCTTTGGTTGGTCATTATCGTCGAGTCTGATATCGAGCCTCGTTCCGGGTCCACAATAATTGTACCCTGGTAGATGCTTTTCTCCGGGATATTTTGCCCAGGGGGTCCCAGGTAGATTTGTCAAGGAGGCTGCGATATCTCCTCCGGTTCTTCTACTTTTTTTTTTACAAATCTGAACTTGCGTGTCTTACAATCTTCGCATTCTCCTGCAATTGCGTTTCTGTTATTGCGTGTAACGATTTCGGTTGGATTTATCGTAGCTGTGTGCGTGCGACACTTAACACAATATAGATCCATGGATTCTAGTAACATGAATGTAATTGATTTTTCAGCCACGAAGCAACGCGAGCAGGTAAAACATCATGCGGTATTACCGAATTCGATTAGAATGATAATCATCGGTCCATCTGGATCTGGTAAGACACAATTGTTACTGAATTTGATCATGCGATGGCTAAAATGGGACAAATTGTACTTGGTTGCACCATCCGTTGACGATCAACGCTGTTATCAAGTGCTAAAGGAATTCAGCGACAATACCGACGAAGGCACAATCGAATTCATCACAGATATCAATGAAGCTCCATCCGTGGAGAATTTGGACGGAGATATTAATAATCTTGTTGTTTTCGATGACGTTATGCTGGAGAAGCAGACCAACCCGGCCAGAATATTCTCGCGTGGCAGACACAAGAACACCGATGTTATTTACGTAACACAGAGATATACGCAAATTCCAAAGGTGATTAGGGACAATTGCAATATTTTATCGGTATTCAATGGCGTAGACACGCACACGCTGAGAAATATTCATCAGACCTGGTGCAACGGCGACATGGATATAAATAAGTTTAAAAATTTGTTCAGCCGCGCTCAGGCAACGCCACATGGTTTCATCACGATAAATCTTCACGATCCAGGAAGTCGGTATCGAATTGGTCTTGATCAAATTTATTCATGAAAAAGCAGCCCCAAGTTGCAACAAAAAACAAAAAAATTCCCTAACTTTTATTTTTCCTGTCTCGAATGCTATATTTACTAACACACCGGCGCGACTAACCGATGCATCCGGTCTGAAATGCATGAAAATTAGCTCTCGTAGAAGGCTTTATTTTTGAATTCTGAGGCTTCTACGGAGAAAGTTCGCGTAGGAAGCTTTATTTTGGTGGAACGCAAAGGTCTGTTAAACTTCCCTGCTGCTTCAAATACGCTGATTTATTCCGTCATAACCGTGTACAACGCTATCATCATTAAATAGCAGGTAACAAGGTCTGCTGGTGCATTATTGAAACGCAGATCTGGATCTATGCTGTTACCATTTAGTTTACTGTTAAGGTCTAGTGACCCAGAGGAACGTGAAGTTTGAACATGTGAAAGTCATCAAACGTATTATTTTGGCTATTTTCTTTCGTCAGATTTGTACGTTGGATAATTATTAAAAGGATTTATTTGTAGGTAGTGATAATGTGCGCTTAGTTTATATTTCTGTTTTCATTCTCACCATATTCAGGCACTTTAATGCATTTTAATATTCTCTTCTTAACACGGCGATTACGTCTGCAGTTAACTAACATAAATAATTTAGTATTCGTCTGAGGTCTACCTTGTGTTTATGCCTAGTATCAAGGTCCATTTTACTTGTCTTCTGGAAGGAAAGCTTGAATACAATCTGGAAACCCATGTTACATTGTTCAGTAGTCTCATGGCAAATTCAACTTGTTTTGTTGGCTCACTGCTAATGGGCAGTGTATCATAGAAAGAAATTGGATCACCTTCCCTGACATGTATCATATGCATGTGACTTGCCTTTTATTACTAGCAAGCTGGTTAAATTTCAAGTGAATTGCAGATGAAAATTGTCAGGAAAAATAATTAGGAACAAAGCGTTCACGTATGTCGCTATAGACAACATTATGACACCACAGTCAAGATGGGCAAGACAGTTTGCATACAAATTAGCACAAGATGCGAAGCCAATAACGACTAAACACAATCTCTGAAATCGGTTAACAAGAGCCAATGTCAATATCCGACAGCACCATGTAATGTAACGGAAAACATGGCATCATTTCTGGTAGTAACAGTGTTCTCTGTGGTTCTTTCTATTTTGTTGCATAACTCTTGAGCAGTTTCTACTTAAGGAAGGAAGACAAAGGTCACAGTCCAGTATTTTAGGTTTCAGAATTATTTTCTTATTCGCTCCATAACTTGTGAAATAAACTGAAGTACTGAATTTTTTAAAACAAATATTCTTCGGAAATCGATTTTTTTTATCCGTACCCACTACGTACGTGTACGGATGCAGATTTTAACTCTACCAACAATGAAGGATGGAAAAATAAATTCCTAGCCACGGATTGCGGATCTTGACACGATTGTTCCGTAAATAAAAAAACCTTTTTTGTTATGATGAAGATATTCAACTGAAACCAAATAATATAATTTACAGGAATGGTAATAATGAGTAGTACACAGACTATTTCCATCTAAATCCATATCCAAAAATAAGTCCACACTCTACGTGCTTTTTCCTTAAGTTTAGCTCGCTAATTTTATCAGCATATAAAATACGGTAGCTGGTTGGCATTGTGTTCAATAAAAGCTTTCAAGGTATTCTAAATTCACATATTTTGGGGTACCAATTGTTAGTATTCAGTGCCAACATGAGCAACAGGGAGGGTGAACAGACCATTTTTAGGAATGTCTATTTTTGAAAATAAAGCTTTCTGTAAAAAATGAAAATACAAGGTCAAGAACGTCAATTCGAAGCCTCTAACCGACCGAGTTTTCTCTAATTGGGTTAGCTCATTTTGTTACTTTATCTTTGTCGCTCGTGTGTTCAAAATTGTATGTGTGCTCCTTTACCCGTAGGACACTCACTTTTGGTCGCCACCCTCCTGCTGCTGTTTCTTAATAGTATTAAAACCTACACGATATCTCGACCGATGATTATGTAAATTTATTGTGATAAATCCCCGTGGCATGTGCACGTAAAAAGAAGTTTTTGAACTTAATCATATCCCCTGAACACCAAGTCTGATGAATATTTCGGAGAATATGTGTATCAAGTCAATTAAACACAACTAAAATATTGCAGTTATCTCTGATCACTTTAGGTATTTGTGTATATCGCTGATTAACATAAATCACGTCTGTGGTTTTATGCCTGCATTGGGAAAATGTCCGGGCTGGATTTGATTGTTTGTCCAGCAATACTTCATTGTATATTACGAGATTATTAATAAATCCATCGAGGTCATCCACAGATGGGGCTTCATCAATATCGGTGATAAAAGCAATAATAGCATTGCCATCATCGTCCAATAATTTGCATTTTCATTTAAATTTTTAAGTACATAGTAGCATTGCTGATCATCTACGGATGGTACCACTAAATATAACCTATCCCACGTGAGCCATCTCATTATCAGATTATGTAATAATTGCGTCTTCAGATGGGTCTATGATAATTGCTCTGTTCGAAGTTGGTAGCGCTGGATGTTGTTTGACTGGCTCTTGTTTTCGTGTCGCTGAGAAATCAATGATATCCATGTTGTACAAATAAAAAATAATATGGATTTATATTGTGTTCGATGCAGAGCACCCACCCCAACCAGTTGTTTAACAACAATAACGACAAGGAATAAAAGGAGTCACGTACAGGCACGTGTGTGAAATGTGGTACAATTTGTTTTATAAGTTTATCTCCCTTGACAAGTCAAGGAAAACAGTTGGTGGTATCGCTGCTTCACTGAGAAAATCACATGGAGCTCCATGGGCTAAGTATCTTGTCAAAAAGTATCTTACTGGATATAATTAGTGTGGTCCTGGAACCAACGTGATATCCGCCTTGACGAGAAAGATTAACCAAGACCTGGAGAGTATCCAATAAATGCTATTGATCAATCCTGTCACGTTCAAGATGTAGCATATAAAAATAAGGATTTACAACAAAGACATATTGCAGATGTGAACTTGATTCACTCGTTAATTCCATAAAAAATAAATCTCTCAGAGAAAAACTTGGTTGCTGCCTAGTAAAATCCGCGATGAAAGGCTAACAAGTAATAGGGGTCGGTAGTTAATCAACCGATTATTATTATTATTATTATTATTATTGAATCAATTTATTATAGCCCAAGAGGATATTGGAGGGGTAGAGCAGCGATTAGTAAACTTGCTGATGCCGCAAATGTCACGCGTTCTGTTGCTGCAAATTGGTTAGCACCACAGGCAATATGGCAAATTTACTACCACCACCTGAACAAATTCAGTATGTACATTTTGATGTAAGCGCTCCCTATGAAGTTCAGCAAGCAGATATTTTGTTTTTACCACATGATACTATTAAAACATGTAGACTTCAGTCACGCACATACAAATACGCGTTAACTGTCGTTGACGTTCCAAGTAGATATAAAGAAGCAGAACAACTATCAACTGAAACAGCATCTGAAGTTTTATCTGCTTTTGAACGAATTTATCAACGAGAATCCGGACCATAAGGTGGTCTACAATGGTCACATTTACTACAGGCTGATCCTGGCAAGGAATTTCTTGGTACAGTATCATCTCTGATGAAGAAACATCACGTCAAAGTCAGACGAGGACATACCGCAATTCATCGTGATCAGGCATTTGTTGAACGACTTAATTGAACACTTGTTTAGCGGTTATTTGGATATCAGTATGCGCAGGAAATATCCCTGAACAAAGTCCAAAAAGACCTGAGATCTCGTGATTGGGTTGCAAGACTACCAAATGTAATAGTTGCGTTAAATAGTGAAATTACTCGTGTAATGTTCTATCAAACCTATTAATGCTATCACAAAAAATCATTAACCAATACAACGACATGACTCCTTCTCAAAACAACCAGTACTCGGTTATGTGACTAAGATATTTATATGAACCTGGTGAAGTTGACGGGGGTAAAGAAAAGAGCAACTGATCCTATTTGGAGTGTGACGACATATGAAATTTTCAGCCTGGTAAGATCCACGGATAGACCTGCAATCTACAGACTATATTCAACTGCTCCTCAGCGTGGATTTGTACGTGAACAATTACAATTCCTGAGGATACACAATTATCACCGCATTCACATATGTGAACTCGCTCTTCGACATCGATTACATTCAAGACAGGTCAGCATTACATTTTTGCGCGTGTGACCAAGACTTCTATTAATTCTATCTACGGTAAATTGTCTTGGATTATTATTTGAATACTGCCACAACATTACTGTGTTAAAGCTTGCACAATGATTATTCTGCCGTTGTGTCAGCGTCATGATAAATTCAGCGTCGAGATCAAAGTCTCACTTATTTTTTGTCACATTGTTTATAACTAGCTAATTTTTTATTTACTACATCATCGCTATTGCTAGAAGTTTGATTATTATTTTCTGTGAAGTCTACGATAACCCTCCGCAGCTGAGATATTCTTCTGACTCGAGACACTGCAAGATAAACTAAGTTTGACCATTCGATACGATCATCAACTATCCATATATTAGTATCCGAAATAGTTAAACCTTGTGAAGAATGAATCGTTATAGCATATCCTAGCATCCATGGAATTTTGTCCAATGTTAACGCGCTCTCGATAAAACTTACATAAACTAAAACAATTTCATTTAACACAAGATTTTGTTTACTACCACAACCTGGAATTTCAAGGTCGATATTTTGCCGTCGAGTATCTGCTTTGCAATAACACAATGGTACGGGTAGAGTTGAAACAATTATTTTATGCAACAGAAATAATTGTTGTTGAAGTGTATCATGAACGATCTTTCTACTTGCAACCATCAAATCATCCGATCTTCACTTATTCCTAAAATCATTCATAGCAGTTTGTGAAATTATCTCACGCATTATTCACACTGAACATTATTTGGTTGCAGTCTGATTTATTTCTTAAGCTCTCTTAATTTTGGATCAAGCGCTCTATGATCATCCGTTATCTCCTCATAATGATCAAAAAAAGTTTTTAACCATTCATGCGGAGATAATCCAACAAAAGGTAGCGGTTGACGTTATTAACTTTGTATTTTCATTGTTTTGTTTTTCAAAAATAGACACTCCTATAACGGTCTGTTCACCTTACCTGCTGCTATATGACATGAACATTCCCCCTAAATATCTTGAATTTGGAAAGGCAAGCTGTTATTTCCGGATAATATGTTACAGTTCCTTGTCACCTGTTCGTTCAAGATGCAGATTGTAAAAAGTTGGAATGTGGGTATTATGAATCTACATTGTTTTCATGAGATTCCAACGTTTAATAATTTCGTGCATGCTACAAACACGTACAGTCACTGTATCTGCATTTCAACTTTTGACAGCCACCAACACGAACATAATTATCAACATCACAGGTGTTTAAGTAGAGTATGTATTTCAGTTTCAAAAGAAAACCCTTTTGCAAATTTTTGTTCCATTTAAAGCGACACTCTTGGAACTTCTTCTAAGAATGGATTGGGCTCCTGGAAATTATCATTAGTTGCTCGATCTATTTTTCTTCAGCGTGTATGATTATTTGAATTTTATTCAGTGTTCAAACATTTTAGCAAAATTGACAACATTTTGAAAAAGTGTGCTTTCATGAAATTTAGGATAACATCTGGCTTAAAACACATCTGCATACCGACATGTAATACACGTATTCACAATTTGGATGGGTTTTTGCACGTGTAGTTTTGAGCCTTACTGGTAATAGACCTAAAGAGCTTATGTGATATTTTATCGCCTGTAGCATAAATGTATTATCGCTATACCTCTTAAACCACATCATTAGTTGCCAGGAGTCTTTGCACAATATTTATCACATGATTTAGTTGGTCCTAACTGAAAATGGAGCCGCTCGTACGTCAAGTGTGATTGCCACAGCGGCCATCTCGAAACTTGCCATAATGGATTTTATATTCATACGGATGTTCACTGAAAGTCTTCTTATGATATAAAGTATGTCTTAAACAAAACGCTGCCAATCTGCCTTCCAATATGTCTGTCATCTTGACAATCTTGTAATCGCTGATCCTCCCGAACCAAAATTCATATTGACATGGGGTTTTCAAAAGGAAACTTACTATGATGTCCAGATGGCCCAAATTGGTAATGGTGAGGATCTGATGTCAAATATGGCCCCTACAGCGGTCATCTTGAATATCTTTTTACCGATATGCCTCCTGAACAGCACGTCATCTTTACATGGAGTGGTCATTTCGTATGATGTTTGGATGGTTCTGGATGAAAATTGTCCCTTCAGAATATTGAATATGGATGTCACAGCTGCCATCTTGATTATCCGGTTATTGCTATTCCTCCGGAATGGATAGTCATATCAATATTGGGTTGTGCTAAAAGAGTTCTTCTTAGATCTGATTGGTCCTAAATAAAAATGGCGTCGCTCAGATATCCATGATAGCCACCACAGTGTCCAATTAATGAAAATATCAGCATGGGCTTTTCACTGAACGACTTCACATGATGACATATTGTTTTAAATAAAGAAAATGGTACCAATTCGACTTCTAATATAAAGTAATCAACTGAAATTTCCGTTCTCCTGTGACTGTGCTCTATGTTTAGAATTTGATAGGGCTGCACATTGAAGTAACTAGCACAAAAATAAAGTTATGGAAATACTGTAAGACTGAGGTCATTGGAATAGCGGTACATTGCTTGGGAAAACGTCATATACAGTGAATATAAAATATGATAAACGTTTTCTTGTTACGTATATAACTTCACATGTAATTCTCAAAACCTAAATGAAAACCACATATCTTCCATTCATATTTAATAAAGAGCATGATGCGGTTTTGTTTACCATATCAAGGAAATATACAATAAGACACGGGAACTCAGCAATAGATTTGCACCAACAGTTCATATGTATGTGTGTCTGGAAAGTAGAATGTTTGGAAGCAATCTTTCCTCACGGTCATATCTATTGATGAATTTCAAATACACAGTCAAATATAAAATGGCGTCATTTATTCGACATTAAAAGCCGAATTGGAAGATGTTTGATCAAGGACTACACATTAAAAATATGTCAGATGAAGGTAATTTCTGGTTGTATACGTGCATAATCTATAAAACATGTTCAACATATTTCTGTGGATTCGAAACAAAACGTTGTACGTTCGAAATTATTATTTTGACAAATACATTATTACTTTAATCTGGTTTGAGTCTTCTTTATGCAGTATGAAAAAGCTTTTAATACAAATATTCAAGTAAAATCACCTATGGTTACGACATTCCGTTAAGTGCATTTGGTTGAATTTAAATATACTGAGAATATGGTTGTATTATTTTTCATCAGATGGTTTTATTAATTAGAGATATATTGTTCATTATGCTTACGTTCTAAATGTAATACAAATATTATACATAAATACTATCCCTTTAGGAAAGAACATTTTCGATTGTTCCGGCGAGTTGTATGTTTACTCAACTTAGAATATGGTATGTGTTTTCATAGGAAACACTGTCGTGAAAGATAGGTTATGATCTTGCAATTACAAATTGTAACTCTTCCACTCATACATCCCCACCCCTTCATCCGTGGCAGGGAAAGAAACAAATTATAACAACGTATCGTCTCTGTTTTAGACTACTAGAAAGAAACGAACATCATACTGCCTTAAGACGAACCAACATTTGAAAATCTGCTTCTGTGACAGTGGCATTCCTCAGAAGAGAAAAGCGGAGTTAAACCCGTAACATACAGGGCATCGAAATCAAGGTACTCCTGCCGAGACATTTTTTTTATATAAAAAAGGTCCTACCATCGTCTGAGCTGCGGTCAGTCATTTGATTTTATTACAGCCTATCTTGTCTCTCGTACCGCAGTTAGATAATGATTTTAGTGGGGAAAACTATCTAATTAAAATCGATGATGTGTCTGTGGTAGCTAATAAGGTGGTGTTTATGTGTCAACATTCTTTTATTTAATCACAGTAATAAAACTCCGGGTGCAAAATCACCATAAATTCCAGTGAATGTCTCTATCCAAGAATTTTATCAGATCAGTTTTGTATTTCCAGAGAAAATAGTCACTTGAATTCAATAAGTTTGAAGTAATAAAATTCAGACCAAAATTATTGGTCACACCATATAATACAAGTTGATTGTTCTAAGATTTAAAGCACGAATAAATAATCCTCTTAGCTACGAGAAAATATAATTTTCTACTTGACCTCAGGTCACAATAAGCATTTTCTAAAAAAAGACCGTTACATAATGGAAAATAACCTTCTAGAATGATTCTAATGTTTACAAAATAAAACCCAAAACCTGGATAACCCTCACAAAATTCCAAAACCTAGACCCAAATAAACATATTTAATTCTTCATTAATAATGATTCTGATATTCATCCCATACTCAGAGAGAATAATTTAGCTATGCATAAGTTATTTAAAAAAATAAATAAGTGAAGTCTGTTAGGTCAAGATGAAATAAACTCAATTTTGGACAAGGTCAAGTCCAACATACAATGTTACATTACAATAGCATGTAATGAAATAAAAAAAGAATAATAAAAAAACTAACAAACTATGTAAATGAAATATACATAACAATATATACAGATGTAGCAATCAATGTGACCCGAGGTTCAATACACAAATTAACTAAATCGATAAGGCGTTTGCCTACCACGCAAAAAGATCTGTTCCATTTCCATATGGGATTTAGGGTTTTTGTTTTGGTTAGTCTTTTGTTGACATTTTTATTTCTTTATATTTGATGGAAATCTGAGAACAAACTTAATTTTTTAATGAAATTTGATCACTTTTAAATTGATTTGTAAGTTGGGAATGATAACGTTTGACTGCTAAGAGCATGTTTATATGGTGCTTTTTTCATTAAATATATAATTAAAAAAATCAGCTTCATGGCATAACATGGTAAAACTATATTTATCTTATTATTTAAAATCTTATGAATAATTTATGGATAACACATCAGTAAGAATTATAAATAATATTAAATGCATTGAAAGATGGGATAAATAAAATGTCATCTTTAGTTATATCAACATACTATTTACATAGCAAACAGCACGTGGACATAGAATTTATTACATATATACAATAACATCACTTCATGCACTAATATAACTCATTATGTAGATCATATAGCTCTCAAAAACAGTCCTTATTCCAAACAGAACTTTATGATATATTTTATATGGCACAGGTTAAATAAGATTGCTTATAAATGGTAAGATATGTAATTTTCAGTAAGTTATTTTGAACAATATAAAGCAGATATTAGATGATTAAAAATACTTGTCGTACATTTTAGCAGAGATTGTAAAGGTACTGCAATGTATTTTATAACACAAAAGTTATTATTTTTCAAAAATAATGTAAAAAGATTGCATCTATTGCACGGTATCTTATAATCATATCATATGCCGTTTTTGATTGAGTTATATACAATATGTACAGTTCATAAAGTAGCTTATTACACGGCAATGATAAGTTATGTCCCTTCGAAACTATGAAACTGATATGGTGTTCACAAGATTTCCTGTAAACTTCAACTGGTTACACTTTAAACTTACAAGCTATACTGCATCATTCATAAGATATGTCTATACACTGTATTCAGGAGATATCCAATATTTGTAATGTTCTTCATTATGCTAGCAACCTTCAAAGTACATTAGCAAATCATTCTTTCTATGTATTATATTTCTTTTAAAACGAAATTTTAAATTTCTCAAAATTTGAAATAAAAATAATTATTGTTTTAATCTTCATTTTTTTCTACCTTACAGGAAAATGAGAAGGTCGTGTTCATTGAAATACCATGCCGTGTGTTTTCTGTTAGAATATTTGTTTCTGATGGCGATGACGTCACTTACCTTAGGTGAGTAAAAGTATTATAGTCATATCGTAAGTTTCTTTGTTCCAGAATAATGAAATTATCAATATGTCAGAAGAATATTATAGTTCCTCCTACGTTATTACTAAATTAAGTATGTATAAAGTACAACTTAGATCTAAAAGATGAAAGAAAGCTTTCGAAAATAAAGTCTTCTAGTTATTTTAAAATCTTAATTCAAAAATGTTATCCCCACTTAAAAACACTATGAAGACAAATCCCATACCCCAAAATTAAATTATCTCAAAATAATTAAATTATAGAAAACAGTTTTCTGCCAAGGAATCACATTTGAGACTAAATATAGACTGGGTAGTCGTTGTAGGAATGCTTTAGGAAGATAGGCAACATCTCATACGAACATACTTTGTAATTTAATGTTAGTTTAGATTTAAGTGAACAATGTATTCTTTTACAACTGGTTCTCTATTTCTTTCCGCTGACAGCTGCGAGCTGAGTATGTCGAACTCTTAGGAAAGACCGTTCAATTTTCACTTATAACAGTATTACAAGGCAATAAGCATCGACCTTTGAAGTTTGAACAGCAGCAATACAATCTCTCTCATTCATTTTATTGTTTGACATATATCGTCGTTACTAACATCTGTTCTTACATTTTATAAAGGTCTATTTAATACAGTCTCCCAAGCTAAGTGTGAAGACGAGGATGCTAACCTGATATGGCAGAAATTTCCGGCATATTCGCTCACTGATGTCAAGGCCATGGCGTGGTACAAGGGGAAAGATAGTCTTTTAGCGACATGGCTGGAAGGAAAAGGGTTCAAGGAATACCCTCCGTATATCGGCCGACTGATGCAGATAGGAGAAACTGGCATAAAGCTAAAGAAAGCAAACAGATCAGACAGCGGTTCATACTGGTTATTTCTGACGCTTGCGTCCACTGATCACAAGTTAGAAGGAGTGACCCATCTTGAAATTATGGGTACATCTAATTTTGGTGCCTTTTCAAAGGACTTATCTGCAGAAATAAAGAAATATGAGTGTAATAAAACATGTACAAAAATCTAATCTGAACATCGTAAATTTACAGCAGAATGATATTTGAGTTTCTGATTAAACGTGGTTTTGTCATTCAAATATTTGTTCAAGCGTTAAAATACCGCGTTGTACACAATTGACAATGAGTTCCATAGGCAGTGTTAGCAAAAAAAAGAACCTTTTTATTACTCTTTTCTTGACTTTGGCATGTATAATACATTAATTATTATGCGAAAGACAATAACTGTTAGTGTTATATTGTCGACAGTAGCGCCATCGAGTAAATGCAAGCCTAACATCACAGAGGAAGGATCAATTTTGAAGGCAGAAATACCTTTTGAGGGATGTGGTACACCTCCTCTTACACCGAAATGGAAAAATACTAGCAAGACTGCTATCCTAGAGGTGAGTGTTTTCCGTCTTTGTTTTGCAGATCACGAGTGTCATATTTGAATCGTATTACATACATCCTATATCATTTTAGCTTTGAAACATCATGTCGGTAACAAATAAAGAGTTGTCATCTTGGTTAAAGTTTCGATTTAGGTTATCCTTATATATCATGGATGAGTCTACACATTTGTCTGGACATATACCATGTTTGATTTTAACAGCACCTGATTATAGAGTGTCTCTACTTTGTTAGATGCTAAAATATAATGCAGTAAAATCCACAATAAAATGTTAGTAATTTTAATGATATTGTTACGTCATGCTGAATTTGAAGCATAGCCGGTAAAATTAAATTTGCTTGATGGAAAGCATCGTTAACGTCCTCAAGTCCTGAAATACGAGATACTTAGCACATAATTTGCACTACACAGTAAAAGGTGTACAGATTCTAGTCCACTATATCCACATTCATAGCACGAATTCAAATGACCACATTGTATAAAATAATACATCGTATCTTTTAGACTAATAAGACATTTTTGATATAGATGCTAGATGCAATTGTTATGTGTATTTAGTTTATTTATTCATTCGTTAGTTTAAAAAAATAATTTTATTTCATTACATGCTATTGTAATGTAACATTGTATGCTAGACAAGACTTTATTCAAAACTGAGTTCCTTTTTTCTTGGCGTGATCGACTTTTTTATTTTTTATTTCATTTTATGTTAACAACTAATACATAGCTAAATTATTCTCTATGTTTATGAACTTAATATCAGATTTATTATCGATAGAAGAAATAAATACGTTTATTTGGGTCGGGGTTCTGGAGTTTCCTAAGTAAATTTTACAGATAATGGTTTTGATTTTGGAACACCAGGATCATTCTTGAAGGTTATTTTCCATTAGGTACTGTTTTTGTTTCGAATATGCTAATTGTGACCTCAGGTCAGTTAGAGAACTATATAATCTTGTTATTGTGAGGACTTGATCATTAGTGCTTTAACATCTAGCACTTTTAAGTTGTATTATATATTGTGACCAGGAGTTTTGGGCTAGAATCTTGTTTGTTAAAATTATTGAATTCAAGTGATTATTTTCTCTGGAAATAAAAAAGTGCTCTGATGAAATTATTAGACAGAGACATTCACTGGAATTTATTGTATATTGAAACCTGGAAGTATATTTCTGTGATTCAACAAAATTATGTTGACACATCAGCTCTTCAATAGTTACCACAGCAGCGT
Source organism: Sinohyriopsis cumingii (assembly GCA_028554795.2). Lineage (NCBI taxonomy): Eukaryota > Metazoa > Mollusca > Bivalvia > Unionida > Unionidae > Sinohyriopsis > Sinohyriopsis cumingii. The sequence continues at coordinate 108,290,134 of CM068824.1, read as the reverse complement.
CATCGGCTTCAGTTTTGGGTTATTTTCTGGACGTTCACTGATATTTATTCAGGACTTTAAATTACTAGGACTTGTGTCTGTAATTCTTGGATTATTTTGGGATTTAATTCGCGATACCGTAAGTTTTTTTTTTTCTCTCCTCATTTTCACTTTGTATTCTAGGGAAATAAATATATTTGTTAAAGTTCACAGAGCTTGTTGTCTTTCACTCTTTTCTGTTTCTTATTTTAAGAGCATCTACTCGCAACACAATGTTTCATTCACATATGTTCTGAAATTTAGCTTCACATCGTTATACCTACTTGACATTATGCTCATTTCAATGAAACTATTATTTTATGAAAATTAAAGTGATTTTATATATTCTGTGACACTATATTAAAATTCCATTAAAGGGAAGATCTGGCCATCAACAATGTTTTCACTGTATTTTCCCATATTTAATTCTAAGCCATTCTGACGGTATTATAAGTTGTTGATAATCGGCGAGCAAAGAATGAGACCTAAATATTAAAATCACAGGACCATACAATCTTGTATATACCCCGTTACTTCGATAAGAACTGAAATAATTCCCTTTAATTCCAGTGACGTCATTTCGGCACATCTTGTTGTCATAAATGTTAGCAAAGAAGTATACATTCCATTTTCGCTTGAAATGTTTTGTAGCTTCAAAGGTCAAGACCTAACTAAATTGGCATTTATCGCCGAAGAGATAGGTATTGATTTATGCAATTATGTCGAAAGGGCGAAATCTTGTAAAATGTTATACCTTTTTTATCAAAAGATTTGCAATGAGGTGAAAAGGGCCAATTGCAGCTCTAATTGAAACTGAAATAAGGCATCAAATTATTGTGTTTTTTTTCTCACCTGGTGATGCTTTTTTCCATTGCTATAACGATATTTACCATACTACACATGTGACTAACTCCTAAATTTTATTAAATATATTTATTTCATTTTCACGAAAATTACAAGGATAAAGCTTTGCCTTATATGTTAAACTTCCATTTTCATAAAAGTATATATAAAGCCGTTTCAAACTTGTATGATTGTTTTACGGCGTCCATTAAATGTTCCACGCCTGTGGTAGTATTTACATTTTGCAGCTTCATTAAATTAACAGACCTTTATTCATAGAATACCATAGGGCTGATTGTCCCTCTAAGTTCCATGTCATGTTACTTCAAATGAAAAATCAATTAAAAACTTTTAATTTGACGTTTTGAAATCAAAGATTACTTGACCAATATTTAATAACTGCACTACTAAAATGTTTTGATGGCATTGAAAAAAAATAATTCTTGAATTCATGACTGATGCAGTACTCTTTGTTAGATATTGGTAAAAGTTTATCAACGAACCTAAATAATATCCGTTCTATTAAGTTGTAATAATAACTTCCTAGGTGTCAAATAGAGGTTTGAGCGATTGAATTGTTTTAAAATATCCTACATAGCAAATTCCGTTACAGCCGATTATCTACAATTTGTAACTATGCGTCTCAAGCAAAATGAACTGTTTTTTCATCATTCCCGATTGAGGCATGCACATTACAAGGGAAATATTTGTTTTGCTTTGAAACATAGGTCTGTTATTAAGTGGTCGCAAAATTATATTTTATTGACCATTCCACAAACATGCCGTCATATAAAATTTGTAATCACAAAATGTCCTAATTACAGTCACACACTTCAAGCCTTCTAGATCTGGGAATCAGTTCTGAGTCAGGGGAATATGTCGTATGCGCAGAGGGAGATTCGGTCATGTGCTACCATGGGAACATTTCTGATCTATGCACGGGACTTACCAGTGAGTACCAATTTTGAGTAATAAAATACTGTATGACGTGAGTATTTCATCGCAGATTTTGAATAAGTGAAATGATTTAGGTTCTCGGAATAGGCTGCAAAAATCTCTCAGTCGGATAAAATGACTCCATGTATCTCAATAATTAGATTGTATCGTAATTATTTAGTGCGTTGTTTAACCAAGCAGTTCTTTGTAATTTTTTATAGACCAGTGTGTCAAGAATATACTTAATATGATTTAAAGACGGCACAACTAAATCCAATACTGCAACCTTTAATAAGCAGATCATCGAGGGAAATGATTATATCTATCTATCTGTCTATCTATCTATCTATCTATCTATCTATCTATCTATCTATATATATATATATATATATATATATATATATATATATATATATATATATATATATATATATATATATATATATACATACATTCTTCGTCCAGGACCACGAATGGCCGAGTGGTCTAAAGCGCTCACCGTTACGGATCACTGCCATCTCACCTCTGTCTGCAATGGGTTCGAGTCTCGCGTACGGCCAATGTGGGTATGTGAGAAAGCTAGCCAGTAGCTTCTCGGGGGTTGGTGATTCTTTCCAGGGTTTTCCCGGGTTCTTCCTCCACCATTAATTCTGGCCGCCATGTATAGCCTATCTTGTGCTGAAAATGGCGTTAAACCCTACAACAAAAGCAACAATAACAACATTCTTCGTCCATTTACATATATATATATATATATATATATATATATATATATATATATATATATATATATATATATATATATATATATATAGTCAGGCATGATTATACCGCTCGCAGTTTTAAACAGGTAAATGGTTTATAATAGTAGTTATTTACGGAAGATGTGCTAAAGACAAGCCCCAAGGCGACATTGATTTTCCAAATATGCAACACGAGATGAACCCATTGATCTTTTGCGTCTCACCGATGTTGACGAATATGAGGTAGTTGTTTTTCAGGATCAGTAATGACGGTTAAAGACGAGCAATATCCCATTGACAGATACAGTTCCGGACGTAACCAAAGATAGCTATGTGGTGTGTACTAAAAACGGGAAAATTAAAAAACTAGGAGGAAGCACTTCTATCAATCATGGGGAGATTACTGGACGTAGTAGAAAAATTGGATATATAATCTATAGCGATCTCAACTTGAGCAGAAATACATTTATCAGAGGGAGAGAACCAAAATCAGACGATGACGTGGCAACAAAATAATACTTGGACAACAACACCACCACAATCAGAACTGAGATCATTAAGTACTTGCTAAAACCGAAGATAAAATGACTGGTGAATTCAACATGGGCGGAAATAGCATTGCTAATTTGAGAGAACCAGAATCAAACGATGACGCTGCAATACAAAATACGTGGAGAACAGCAACATCCATATGATGACTTCCATAATGGCAATTAATGATGGACTGACCAAGTTCAGATTTGAATACGCTAATTACGTAACCGCGTTTACAAGTCTTCGTAGAAACATAAATAGAACCCTAGATAATTACTTTGGAAATCCAAATATTATCCAAACCAAGCTCTCTGAAAATGCTGGAAAAATCAAAACGATTCAAGATCGTGTAATTCACACGACTCAGCTCATCAACGCGGTATACACAGTAGCGTCCGGATAGGCAACGTGGTCACTGCAAAACATCGCCATCAAACACAGCGCTCAGGTCACTGGGGTGTACAGGCTCTCCGTGTTTAGCGCCGCTAAATTCGAAATATTTACGACATATATTCGGCGTCATTCCACCGATAGATTTTCCGGAACCGTCTCAGTTGTGTTAAATCAAAATGCTGAGGAAGTATTCATACTGTATCCAGAAGACAAAACCTTAATCGCGAAAACACCTCAATTGGTAACTTAGTATATTCCATAATGAATTCCACACAATCCTTTCGGCATAATCAAGCATGTGCGTGGAAGGCATCGCTGGAGGAAATCATCGACGAGCACATGATAAAGTAAAACAATATCTCAGACAAATCATCGTCATCGACAATATTGTATACGCGGTTTTCTCGCAGGTTGCTAGAACAACGACGATAATCGGTACGTTATCAGCGTCGTAGCTGTTGTCGGTGTTGCTGCTATACTCAATATTATCGTGAAAAATATATACATGTGCCAGTAACAAAAATACACGAACACATGGAAATAACTTACTCTGCGACATATGCGTGTATAAATATATCATCTTAATTGTAAGCTGTGTTAAACGTCGGTCCAATATGAGACAATGAATTTGCTGCAATTAGGGATATTTATTATCGATATCACAAGAAGGAAATAGACCGTTGCCACTGTTGCCAGTGTCACATTTAGAATCTTCCGCATAGATAATAGTGACTGCAGAAATAAAGACACGACTGGAACTGATCTCTAACACAACGTCGTCTACGACCACAATGATATCAGCAACATCAACACAGCCATAATTCTATATTAGTTTTCCAACTCCGATAAGAACTCTCAATGGTCGGACACTTTAGATCGCACTGGCAGAATTACGACTTTATTACAGTTTACCAAACATCAGAGAAACATCTTTTGTTAGATTAGAGGCTATTAATTAGCTGGGTTTCTCGCATAAAACCACAACTGATGCAACTGGTAGGCAAGCCCCAATCCGGGAGGTCGAAACCATCCCAACAGGATCATATTAAATCGAACAAATCAACGATGAACTTCAACGTACAACCAAGTCAGTTACAGGAATTGAATCGAAGATCACAATTAAAGAAAATACACAAATGGGGATTTCTAGTTAATCGTTTTTTTTTTGATAAAACAACGAAGGAAGATAAAAATGCACAGATCAATCTGAGATTTTTTTTGAGCGGTATATAATTGAATATCCGAATCATAATCTTAAACAGAAAATCGTTAATATAGTATCGTATGTGCGATTAGTGAAATATGATGCAGAATACTTTCAAAATTCTGTGTTAGAATCAGTAATTGGCAAGAATTATATATATTTCTTACCAAGTGGCGAATACGAAAAGTTTTTTCTGCATTATTTTAAGATTACCGAGGAACAAATATCTACGCTCAAACTACCCGGTTTGGACATCGATAAAATGAAGAAGGATCTAGATGGCATTATTGTCGAATATCTTCCGAAATTTATTGCGGCAAAAGAGAGGTTACGGTGCCCTACAGATATTTTTTGACATAATAACAATCCAACACGTGGTGGTCGCCATGTGTCGCCGGGCATCGTCAGACTCAAACCCAAGTCGCTTTAGTTGTCTCGCACGTGCACTTAGAGCCGCTTGAGTTTTACATTGCCGAGACAAATATCATCGCGTTTTCTCAATGACGCTTGCCAAGGGAACAAATTTAGCTATACCACGTTGTTTGTGTAAATCAGCCAACGACAAATCCATTTCGCGCTAAGGAATTTGAGAAATCTGTACTCTGCCGTATGCGTATATCTACCCTCTTCACGTCGCTGCCGTATCATTTCAAAATCATATTTAATTACTTCAACATCGAGCTGAATCGCAAGATCATCCTGCTAAAATCGTTGGATCGTAGAGATAATCTAGTGGATGTTTTCCTGGTTCACTATACAACAAATGAATATTTTTAATAAAAGATTTTATCAAAACCAATTCGATAACGTGTTGTTTGATCGTGTAAACTTATCTTGATGAATCCAATCGGGGTTTTTGAGCATATGCGAAGAAATATTTTAACTTAACTTAATCCATTTCGCTGGGCCACTATGTCGCATGAATATGTCGAAGTGTATTTTATCATAACCATTCAAAGTAACCAAATAATTGCAGTAATCTCACCGCTCCGGTGGCCTAGTGGTTAGAGCGTCCGCCTCGGATGCGGATCGATCCCCGGTCGAGTCATACCAGAGACTTAAAAAATGGTACCAACAGCTGCCTCGCTTGGCGTTCAGTATTAAGAGGTTAGTGTTAGGACTGGTCGGCCTGGTGTCGGGAAAATGTGACTGGGTGGGACATCATGCTACATGTCTGCGGCATGATACCCCAGTGCTAGACATCACTATAAACTGCCACATTGCAGACATCGTAGCGATATGACTGAAAAATTGTTAAAGCTACGTTAAAAATAAAAAATCACATCACAGTCATCTCAAATCACTTTGGAAATCTGAGTATACCGCTGAGTGACGTTAATGACATCTGTGTTTTTATGTCTGCCCCGTGAAAATATTCTGGCTTGATTTGCTTGTGTGTCAAACATGACATTATCGTAAACCACTAGATTATTGATATCCCTCTTGAGATCATGGACGGACGGCGTCTCATCGATGTATGTGATAAATTCAATAACAGTGCTGATTCATTAAATTCCTTAAGAACATTATATTATCGTTGGTCATCCCGGATGGCGCTACTAAATTTATCCCATTTGAGCCACCTCATTATCAGGTTGAGCAACAGCTGAGCTTTCACCGACCCAGGCAGACCAATTATAGTAGATCGAATGTTATCTGGCAACATTTGATGATGCTTGACCGGTGCTTGCTCAGGTTAAGATAAGGATATAATTATTGTAGTCCTGGAGCTCACCTTGATATTAGACTTCAGCCAAAACAGGGCGAATTGATCAAGCGTGCCATGTTCATAATGTCGCTTATAAAATTCCAGAAAACAACGACATATCACGGATGTCAGTTTGATTCACACGCTGAGTTAGATAAAGAATAAAAAAACATACGAGTAACACTCGCGAATTGGTTGATCAGATCGGCTATGAAAAATAAAATGGTGTTAGAAGCGGGTAATTAAACGCTGACAGTTACACAATGGAGTCGATTTATTATAGTCTAATCAGATACTGGTACAGAAGCAATTAAAAAACTCGCCGATGCAGCAAGTGTCACACGAGCTGTAGCCGCAGATTGGTTGTCAAGACCGACCATGTGGCAAATTTATCTTCCACGTCCCCCAACAATTTAACATTGGACTATTTAATGTCAGCACACCAAACGAAGTTCATCAGGAAGATATCTTGTCTTTACCACATGATGTACATAAACGGCGCACACATGAATACGAGTCAGATATCGTATATGTTGCAAGCAGATACAAAGAGGCTGAACCGTTAGGGAATAAAACAGCAATTGAGCTCTCACCAGCGTTTGAACGAATTTGTACCGGATGACCATTGCGTAGGCGACAATTGCTTCAGGATGATCCCAGCAAAGAACGTCTCGGTGCAGTAACGACGCTGATGCAACACCTTAAGATCAGACGAGGACAAACAACGATACACCGCGATCAGGGATTCATTGAACGATTTAATCAAACACTTGCACAGCGACTCTTTGGACATCGATATGCCCAAGAATTCTGCACGTTCAGGACAGATCTCGTGAATGAGTTGCGAGTCTACCTCATGTGGTGGCCGCGTCAAACAACAATGTCACGAGCAGAATTATATGAAACCTGCCGATGCAGTTACAAAAAAACACATACCACGCCCAAAATCACCAGACCAGCTACAACAACCAGTGTTGGGCAGTAAAGCCACAGTGAGGTATTTATATGAACCTGGTGAACTTGAAGGTGATACAGCAAGGACAAATTATCCCGTGTGGAGGTTAACAACACATACAATTTTCAATGAGGTGAGATCTATTACGCAGCCACCAATATACATATTTGATTTAATAGCTTATCAACGTGGATTTGTACTTGAAAAATTACAGGTAATTCCTGAGCACATCCAGTAACCATCAGATTGGATACGGCGTCGCAGACGCTAGCTGCCCCCACCCACGCCAACAAATAACGCTAACAAGAGTCACGCGCTGATGAACGAAGCTCCTATATGTCTGTTTTATTGAAGACATGTCAGAGAGACATTTTCGCATGTTTTGTCTAGGTTACTATTGATTCTGTCCACGGTAATTTGGTGCACGTTATTGGGAAAATATTGCTACAACATTATTATGCTACATGATGCGCAATGATTATTTTGTGGTTGTTTAAGCTTCATGAGAAATTCAACATGAATATCAAACGGGTGTAATTTCTTTTGTCATCTCGCGCATAACCACTAATTGTTTCTTCATTACGCTAATAATTCTTGGTAACGTTGTTGTTGTTTGTGACACTGTTGGTAACTCCAACACGTATACAAGCCTGTGTAGCTGAGATACTTTTGTTACTCTAGACACAGCCAGATAAACTTAATTTGACCATTCTATGCGATCATCGGCAATCCAGATGATGATATCTGATATTATTAATCCTTGAGACGAATGGATTGTTATTGCATATCCAAGACTCCAGCACAATGGTTTTAACGACAACGCTTGTTGTACAGCCTCCACTAGAGCATAGACGATATCATTAAGAACGAGTTTTTGTCTCATGCCAGTTCCAGGAATGTAAACGAGCATATTTTGTCGGCATGTATCCCTTGGTCAATAACATAACGGGACTTGCGGAGTAGGAAATTTTTCCTTGTGAAGCTCGGATAATTTACGCTGAAGTGAATCAAGGACGTTTTCCTGGATACAACTATTAGATCATTAGGGCGCCTTCATTTCCAGATAAATGGCGTTTGAATCTCTGAAATTACGGTACACAGTATTTCACATTGAATTTAGTCAGGTTTTAATTTGATTAATCATTTCATTTGTCGTAGTTGTTCATCCTGTGATCGATGGTTGCACAAAACGTCTTCAGATTGTCTGACATGGTTGATCAACCATTCGTGTGGGTGATTCACATGTAAACGGCGGAGGCTGTCCATTATCGCCACACATGATAATTACAGTAGATTTTGTTGCTAACCAATCAATAAATATTTCTAAAACACCTTTGGATACTGTACAAAGCTCATCCCAGATAATTATTCTGGGATATATTTCTCATCCATTCGTTCGGGGGTCTATGCATCATCTTGCTACCTATATAAACTATAATACGGGCATGCACTGAAACCACATTGCATCATCTGTCTGTCAAGCCCGTGAGTTGTCAACACAATGATGTCGGAGTTTTTACATAATTCTATCGCACTTGTTGTTTTATTAGAACCACCTGTACATTCAAATACACCGTGCTATATCTCGTGATTGCATCGTTTTAATGACTCATATTTCATTCGCTGTGACCCCAGTTGACACCGCTTGTGTCTTCTTCGATAAATGGCTCAAGAAATTCCATGCTACAATAACTGATACAAAAAGAATCTGTGGCAAATCTAACACCGTCTTTGGGAAATCTGTTGATCATCCATAATAGGTTTATTGATGAGTATGCGAACATAGATGATCTCAAATGAGTAAACTGAGAAGAATTGCCCTTGTAGTAAATGACGTTTTCGCCATCTTGCATAATTACCTTTATTGGTGACACCAACACACCTCGCGCCGCTGTGTCCTTGATAACAAAATCTAATTAGGTTGGATCCATGATTAATCTTGTGCAACGACGTACATTATCAGATGATGCACCCTGAGTAAACCTACCGATAATCTTTATGCAGATATCTTTGTCATCTTGTGGTAAAGACGCTGGATAAGCAGCGATATTGTCAACAGAAATCATGTCAGAGGAATGATATTTTGCGTTCCAAAGACCGTCATAGCCAAACTCAACAAAAGATTGTGACACATTATCGATACATTTTTTGGAGGTGGACGCCATTATTATTTTGTTGGGAATATGAGACACAGCGGACGAGACTGTAAAACAAATAAGGAGTAAATCATTGATGTCTATGTTATATTTTGCCAAAATGTGTTTCATATTTTGTTTGAGCGATTCCTTCCCATAAAGAACCCCAGACGGTAGAAGAAGCTGATCAAATGTTGATTCGTCCGACTCAGAGTCATCTTCGTGAAATAGCCATACCGATACAGGGTCAGGCTTACATATGTTGTAGATTTCCTCGTAGATATCGCCATCATAAAAATCGTTTTATTCTCTCCCTTGGAGATTTTCTCACTGAGTCGGTCTATGCGTTGGAATTATGATTTTATAAAATTATTGGAGAACCCTTACTGCAGTATTTACCAGAATTGTACAAAATCTCATTGGTTATTGTTTTTACAGTTATTGGAATCGTTAATGTTTCTGTCTTTAAATTAGCCACGTCATTTATTTTAGCTCCATTGATAAGAGAGTTTTTCCAGTTATTTTTTTAAATTCTTGATTCTGTAAATCTGTTTCCTCGTCTCGAGTTTGCGAAATTTTCTTTGACAAGTTGATGCACGCAATTTAGCCAGCCAGAGTGGGGTTAGCATACGTGACTAAAAAATAACGAAACTAAAATTCAGCCTGGACAGCCCATTGAATCTCTAAAATTTCGCTTCGCACTTAGCGATTAACCAGGGGATGTGTTCACGAACAATGGAGAAAGAAAGATGGAAAAAGAAAAATATTCTGAAATATCCAATAATCGCAATGGAAAATGAAAAATATAACAATTACTCAATATTTAAGAGATATCCAACGTCAATCACCCTGGTGGCGGGCACATCCTTTTGCTATTTTGTAAGTGTCAGATTACAATATTGATAACTCTGTGTGTCTCGTATAAATTCAGGTCATTCGCGAGAATTTGTTTTTTATTTCTTGTTCATAGAAGCATCTGATTCCACAATACTGGGTTTATTGATAAGTAACACACATTTGTCGCCGCCATTTGTTTTGGTCCGCCCACTCCCCCTCTCCTGCAGCTGAAGGCTACTACTGGTTTGTTCGCGATTAATAACTTTAGTGTGTCACAAGATTTCAAGATGGGCCATTGTTTGTAGTTAATTGGGGCTTGTCCTAATGGTAGCTACGAAAAATGATTCCGATCAATCTTTTCCCTCTCTGTATATTTTAGTATGTCATTGCGGTTTGCATGTTTATTCCTTTGTGTTCACGCCACTATTAGGTCTTTGTTGTAGCCTCGGTTCATCAAATGTTCAGAAAACTCTTCAGACTTTTTCTATAAAGTTCCACCCGTCGGAGCAAATTGTCATATACGCAGTGCCTTGTTATACGGTATTGTTCATATGCAATGTTTGTTGCCAGTTGGATGGAAGAATATACTGGTGTTTATAATTTGGTTTTAGTAGATGTCTGTGTAGTTTCCTTGCAACCAGTAGGTATGATGTGTCCAGAAAAAACATAGTCTGAGATGGAAGCTTCTGCTGTAAAGTTTTAATAAAGGATGGACGTTATTTGCTTTTAATATGAAGTCATCCAGATTGTTTCTTCTTTGTTATCGTTTTATTGGTAAATCATCAATGAAGCGTACCCACTGGTACGATATGAATTCTACTGGTACTAAAAGTTGACCGTCCAGTCTTCCTATAAAGCATATTAGAATATGAGGGGCGGGTTTGTTCTTTGAGTTTCAATTTATTTGTGGATAGTTTTCTTCTGACTACAAAATTATTGAGTTTTCATAGGTCTAAATTCAGAAACTGAGGTAGGTGTAGAGTAGGCGGATCTTCTACACTTCTTATTCTGATGTTTCCTTAAATGTATGTATCCCTTCTCTGTACGGTATATTAGTATACAGGAATACGACATCCAAGGAAACAAGCATCGCATATGGTGGTAATGGTTGGTAGGCTTTGCTTTTACTGTCTTTTCCTGTTGTGTCCTGAAGATAAGATGATAACATGTGGACATGTCTCACGAACTGGCCCAAACGTTTTGATATCCTTTGGTTTTCACTAGATATCTGAGACAGCATAGGATATTAAAACATTTGGACCGGAGAATGTAACTATGTCCCGGGTTTCCTTGTTTATGGATATTAGGTAGAATGTAAACCCTCTTTTCTCCTGGGTTTTCTAGACGCAACTATTCTTTAGTTTGCTGTGTTATGCGTCCAATTTGCTACGCTTGATAAATAATATTTGTAATGGTGTTTCCTTAGTTTATTGTTGGATCTTGGTCTATCTTTTTGTAGAACCAGGTTTTGCTTAATTGTCTATTTGATTTATTTATGTGGTCTCCTGATTTATAACGACCAAAGTGGAGCCCTTATCTGAAGAATTGATCATGATGTTCACATTCTGTTTTCTGTTTGCCAATGAATATAGGTCATATTTTCATTCTTGGCTCAAACTAGAATTTCTGCTGCATGGTATATGTCTTGCGAATTGTCATTTTCAACTGAGGTGATGAAAACTTAGAATTTGCAACAGAGCGCTGATAGTGGAGTCTTAAATAGACCATATAAAGTACTACCAGGGTTACTAAATGTATGCTAAAAGATATACTCTTATTAAATAATATTTTCATGGACCAATTACGAATGAGACTAACGCAAATGCAATAACATTCACACATTTCCCTGGTCACAATTATTTTAATTTTATTATCACTAGAATCACAACAAGAACGACGTGACGATGGATTGACACCAGCTCCTGTATCTATTATTCTTGCTATTGTACTGGTAGTCCTGATTGCCGTTATGGTATCAATTGTGGCGGTCATCTGGTGGAAACGAAAATTTTGTTGTGAGTAATACATATAACCATCTCATCATGAGATGGCATAAGAATGAATTTTTTCAACAATGAGAGAGAGAGAGAGAGAGAGAGAGAGAGAGAGGGAGAGAGAGAATGAGAGGGAGTTTCTCCAAGCAGAATTATGTATGTATAATGTATATTGGTTTCATTGAAGGGAATCCCCTCTTTGATCTTTATATCTACTACTTCAAGACAGTGATTGAATATTTCCTATCTATATAAACGTACAATTTCATATAATCCAGATTATATTTACTAAATACGAAATGTGATAATACTGTAAGGTCTTATATGGATTTAAGTACCTTGTGTACCTTATAACTGCCAGTTCACTCCCAACCAGTTTCAAACGAGATTCGTGCTGAGCATTTTCAATACGTAATATATACCAACATGATCAACATTTATATTGTCACCACGTCATACGTCAATGAAGGACTGAACTGCACGGCTGATAAAGAAAACACAACAACACAAATAAAAAAGTACATGTTTGATTCCTTCGCCTAATGGTGAACTATTCGATATCAAATGTGTATAAACTGGCGACTTGCCATACTATGGTTCTATTCAGAGATAATATAAAAAATTTCTCCTTTGGCCGATAACAAATAAAATATATGTTCAGTGTCTTATAATTGAAGTACACATACAAAACAAGTATTACGTATTTTTGTTATTCAGGTAGAAACAGACTAAGTGAAGGACTGTGTTGGAAAGTGGAAGGCGAACCTACAAACATTGGTATGACATTGTAGTACAGAAATGTGCTGCTTTATTTTTTTGGAAGACCGATGATGAACAAACGCGTAAATGAAACAATAAATACATAATTTTTGCACAACAAAGACGTCGATGCGAAATGAAACATGTATCAGGGAGCACCAGAAAGTAATTAAAGATATCACAGCAAAGTTGAAACTAAAACTATGGCAAATATAAGAAAAGTGTCTCAGTATGACCATTATGACTGACATTTTTCTTATAGTTCATACGGTATACATACATATATATATATATATATATATATATATATATATATATATATATATATATATATATATATATATATAGTTCGTCTCATTTTCGTGAGGGGGCCGAATGGTCCTAAAGTGCTCTCCGTTACGGATCGCTGCGTGGGTTCGAATCTCAGATTCAGCCAAAGTCGGTATGTGAGAAAGCGTGCCAGTAGCTTCCCGTGGGTCGGTGGTTCTTTCCGGCTTTTTCCCGGGTTCTTCCTCCACCATTAATACTGGCCGTCATTTATAGCCTATCGTGTGCTGAAAAATCGCGTTTTGCACTACAACTACAACAACAACAACAATCATTTGCATGATTTCATGTAGAAATTCAGATACTAAATGGAAGAAAACATGTCAGTCTGCTATTTGGGAATGATCATAATTTATGGTTTTATTGTAAGAGTTATTGCTGTAATTTTTGTGATGTATCTATAAGTTCAATTTATAAATAATATCTGGATGAATGCGACCATGGTGGAGTGATCGGTTTGTCCTACCGAAACGCTTACTAACGCCTTTACTTTTACGGATCTTTTAGTTAGAAACATATTTTCAGCACGTAGTCTCGAACTTTGCTTTTACTTTTCAGTGACATTTTATGAAATTGGCGGTGAGGTCTTATATGTTCGAATGTCGTCGTCACTGTCACAATCATATCCTATAAATTTGATGATATATCTTTATTAATGTTCTTGATGTGATTAATTTGGCATAGATCCATTTTGAAGTTGCGATAATATCGTTTACGTCTCGTTAAAGTGTTTTGAATATTTTGAGTTTTGCAATGATACCAATTTTTCTTGCTCTACCGTCCATATTTTGCGACTTGGATTTTATTTCTAGAAGATAATTTTTCTTTTATATAAGAAAGACACCAGTCTAGCTATATGAAACGTTATTCAAATTTATATGAAATATTTTAAATACATTTTAATTCAGCTGCCAAGTAAAGAAACTTATATTGGCGTAAACGATTTTAAAAATTAAGGAAAATCTCGCAGTCGCTGATACGTGACTTTACCACAAGTTTTCAAAATTGCAACTAGTTAGAGGAGGACAATTTCGCATTATCCATATTTGCTTTGTCTTTTCGAAAGAATGCCCTTATAAATGTGGATAACCCGTTTCAATATACAGTTAAGAAATGACTTAAATAACATGAAATTTGATTGATATTTAAATTTAGGCATGAATATTAGCATCATTGACAGTGCATGTTTCACTCGATACAGGCATCTTCGTTCATACTTTTCGATGAGATATAGGTGTGATAAATATAACAACTAGTGGAACTTATAAATTTGTTTGTTTTTAAATATTTCCAAGTTACTTGAAGATACATCGTGTGATCGGTATCTAAATAAGTGCCTAGATATCAAAATTAAGATAGCCATATATGTGTTGAATTAAAAGATATTTGTATCTGATGATACCAAGTTGCATGATTTAGGTATGATTACATACCTTTTTAATCTTACATGGCTGATCATATCGTTCGATACAGATGTTCAATTTCCGATTCCGTATCGGACACCTAAACATTCTTTATCTTACACCTAGTCTGTAACTACTGATAGGTTTGGAGTTATTATTTAATAGTCCACTTATTAAATATCAGGAATATTTTATTGCTATACAGTTTAAACTATTTACAAATGCAACACCTATTTATAATTTTAAGAAATGGAGTGATATTGGGTGAAAATGACAATTTTGCCGCTGGGGACAACGGAGAAGTAACTTTAGAGGCGAGGAACATTTTATGGGCATTTCACGGTATCTACCGAGGAGAAAAAAAGAGTTAGTCGAGTTTGACTGCAGTTTTTTGGAGAAAATTTTTGACAGTGAGTTTTCAGATGAACCTTGTGTGTAGTGTGATGTCAAACACGAGAGAGAGGGAGGATGTACTTTGTCACTAAAATATTGTACAAAACGTTTAAAAATCCAGCCAAAGTAAGAAGGACTCAGGGAGCCATGTTAAGATTTAAGACATGGTTAGAAATGCCTTGCGGTCTGTGTAAACATTACTCTTGTTTAGTTAGACAGAATTTAATTGGTGCCTACATGGATACTTTAACGAAAGCAGATGGATGTTACAACCAGGCACATTTAACATCTAAAACTCAAACACAGAGATATAAGTAAGTGACACTAATTTCAGCTACAGCATTTGATCTGCTAATTGCCACAAAATACTGACTTTTGGTTGCAACGGACGTAATAAAAATGATCTGAGGAACCGAAGAAAAATCTTCTAAATCTTGCATCCGTTGATGTTTTTTTCCAGCTGCAGCAGTGATGAAACATAAACATTCTAGAACGTTAATCATCTAATATACAAACTCACCTGGAAAGTATTTCAGGTTCAGAGTTACAAAACTATGGTCTCTATTTTTTTGTTTCCTAAGATGTTTAATTGGCAGGTTTAAGTAGTGTAAATTTCCGTTGTCTATTGAATGATGTAAGTTAAATGCATCAATAAGTTGTTGCATTAAATTGAAAAATAAAATCAAGGAGTTTTAAAAATACCGTAAGTTACTGCGTTTTCTGTATAAAACTAAATGCAATATCACTCTTATTCTATGACATTTGACCTGAAACTGGCTTGGTCGTTGATTGTGTATTCATTTGAGTTATTCCGTGGAAAACCTAGGAGAAATCCATATGTCAAATTCTTTATATGCCTCATACACAATTTTGTAAATATTCAAAGCTAAAGATTAAATCACCATATCAGAAATGCAGATAGACCGACGACGCATCTGCACAATATACATCTAGCCCAGGTTACCTATATCACATGGTGATTATTCAGAGGGGTATACAATTTTTGTGATAAAATGCCAGATGCCAACACTTGTACATCCGAGAAATCGAAAAGAATGTGTGACTAAAAAGGTGTTATGCAAAACCACTTAAGTGATTTGCTCTGAGTCGAGGGAAAGAACTCGGCATATTCGTACTATGACACCCGCGAAATATCCCTGCACTCTATCAATCTCACTCTTTCCACCCATTCGGATTAAAAACACATATGTAGTTGTTGTATATCTTGATCTTATCCGAAACCTAAATTATAACTAAATAGAAGATGGATCTCAGAACTTTAATAAAAATATCTTAAACCAAAAATGCAGATGAGAATTAAACCCAACAGAGTAAAGGTAAGAACCTTGTTTCATTTTCAGATGAGGCATGCCCACCGAATGAGGAATATCCGTTAATTGGAAAAGAGGAAACTTCAATGAAAGGTACGGTAAATTTAAGTACAAAAATCTCATTTGTCCCAAGTCGTATGAACGATACTAAGAAACAATTTAAAGGATATGAGCCCTTGAAGTTTGATTACTTTGTCTCCAAACAAGTATGAACTGTTTTGCAGATTTTGTTTTCTGTTGTCAGCCAATATAGCTCTATGAATATCATTTTGTCTTTAAGTCTGGATTGACCAATATCTCAAAATGTTGAGGACTTTATATGTGTATAATTTTAAAGTAATTTTTATTTCCAATTAACAAATCAATCGGGTTGATTAGGATGAACAAATACAGATGTTATTCATGCGAGTGAAATAAAATCATGACTCTGCATAGTCCTTTGAAGTTGCTTCTTTGTTAACTTATATGTAGATTTCTTACCAGGTGTTCCTGACATTCAGAACTATCTGCGCGGCTTGTATAAAGACATGACGAGTCTATCTCTGTCCCCCACCGGCAAAGAAAACTTTGTTGACGTATCAGAAGTGTACATTGACTTGGACTTCCAACAAATTGAAACCAGGGATTTCAAGTATACGGAAACTGATCTAACTTGGACAACATCCTATAAGACTTCGGTTTCTAAAGAAGATGTTCATATTGAAAAAGTACATAACCAGAATGTTTCTCCGATCATAACTGTTGGATGTAGCGGCAGTGGTAAGTCAACATGGTGCAAGCATCTTGTACAATGCTGGTCACAAAACTCTAAAACTGAGGAGGCAAATGTACAGGGTATAAATTTACCCAATCTTGGAGAATATCAAATCCTATTATACCTGCCACTAAAATCTTCTGACAGAGGACTTTCGTTCCAGGAGTTATTGCAACACTATTTGTTTCAAGGACAACCAGAATATTTAAATATCATAACGACGTACATATATGATAAAACCCATGCCCATTCTATACTTATACTCATTGATGGTTTCGAAATAATTAGTGAATATGTAAAACCTATGTCAGAACTCTTGGATCATAAGCTATTTTCTTCATGTACTGTTATTTTTACATGTCGACCTAGCAGTTTTAAATTGATCCTTAATGCATGTGTTGATAGTTCAATACAGTTGGAGTTATTTAAGATCTGTGAAATTCCTCTTGAAAAGTCAACAACATATGCTAGCAAGGTTTTGAGCAAATTCAATCAACATAAGGAGGATTTTAACATTCATAACTTTCTGACATTTACAAGAAATCTCCATGTGCAAAGTCTGCTAAAATTACCGTATCTCTGTCTTATTCTTTTGTTTGTATGGATGGAAAACAAAAACCCCTACATTGAAATTACAGATATTCTGCTTCACATAGTGGAACATTTACTTGACACTGAGGAAACAGTTACACGGAACAAGGAAAAGATCACGAAACTATCGGAAAGAAACTCTCCCGCGGTCCGCATAAGCGTTAACAAATTAGATGAGCGATTTGTTAAGATTAAGGGTCTTATGTATGAACTTAGTATGAAAACTGAAGACATTTTTCTACCTAAAATGAAGGGATTGAAAGATAAAGAGAGGTTGGTTCGTGGAACCTCTGCAAGAAGCAAGGATGCGCTTTCTTTTGAAGTCTTGTATGAAACAGGTCTCATAACTGAATCTGTCCCATTAAAGTCAGCTGAGAGTCTATCAACCTTGACCTTCACAAACGAGCTCATTTTCCAATTATTTTTTTCCATGGCAATCGCATTTAAGAAGGGACAAGGTTTCGATTATATCGTTTCAGATATGGAAGTTGCTCTGAAAAACAGTATGATTATTCACATGCTCTGGCAATTCTCGCCTACATTAGGAAAGGAGGCTTTTGTCAAATTACGCAAGTTAAAAAGTAACAAACGTGCAAAGCTTGGCTTGTGTCGACAGACTAACATCTTCAGATACTCCATCACAAAGATAAATAAGGTAAAAAAACTTGGTCAAGAGGTGACGATAAATAAATATCGCCAAGTGATATGGCTACAGTCGCTTCTGTACAATGGTGGTCTAGATGATGAGAAACTTTTATTTCTGACAAATGCCTTGAGGTCCATGGATTCACTTACCTCTCTTGTGTTAGAAAACAATGCAAATAATGACGATCTCGTTTTTTGGCTACCTTGCTCACAAACGTTGGAAAAGTTAGAACTCAGCATCAAGAATTGTACTTTGCTGTTGTGTCCGGAATGGAATTATCAGATACCATCTAAGCTGAAGGAAGTCGTAATTAAAACTGTTAACATCAGTAGAGGAGATATAGAAGTACTTTGCAAAGCTTTGGCCTCTTGCGAGAATCTTAAGAAGCAGGAAATGAACCCGACAGTTGTTAGTACTGGTGATATTGAAACTGTGTCCAAGAGGTCAAGCTCCTGAATACAACTTTTAGAAATAAAAAAGGACATTGAAGTAAACTGAAATTAGCAGGTGCACTAGCTGTCGTACTATCCCATATTAAGTGATATGAAAGTCTGGAAACTCCAACCTTAAAGAATTGGAATGCATCTATTAAAGTGGAAATTCCATATCGCATTATAAGAATACATGTAGCCACAGATGATGATGATGACGAGGATGATGATGAAGATGATTATGCTGTCGCTGATGATGATGACGAAGGTGATAATGATGCAATGTATGCTGATGGAAGGAAACCAATGATTGAGATCATTTAAAGTTATGTTAAGTTAGAAAAGGATAAGTTACAAAATACACCAATGGGTCCTCTCATTGGTGTGCCAAATAAAAGAAACATGGGTTGTCGAAACCTATTAGACGTTGTTTCGTCTTTCAGCAGTAGAAACGTGCAAGGATAAGAGGGAAATAACACACGTGAGCTAAAAGATTCCCTTAGATCATCACAATCCAGGAGGTCATCTGCATACTTTTTTCACAATGTAATGTCTATTCATATTATGGATGAGATGGAACTAATATAGGTGAACTTTTGAAAGGTATGTACACCTTACATCATCTCAGCACAGGAGGTCCTGTGCAGAACATTTTTGGAGTGTAATGTCTATCACATTATGTGTCTTTTTTCATAATAATAGTTTGTGTAACCTCATGTAGTTAATGACATTTTGAATGTCAATAACCTATAAATGGTTTTGCACTTTAAAGATGAATCATGCATAGCGCGTGATTTTTTTCATTCACAAAGTTCCAAAGAGGTAATGTATTAACGTTCTGGTAAACATCACGTGATCCGTCAATAACATGAGTTCTGGTGATAGGTCAGGCTGACCTAATTGTTTGAATAGCCAGGATTAAAACAGTTGATTTGTTTACAGAAAGAATATTTCGAAATGTCTTGGTGATTCGTCGAAATCATAACATATTATTTATATGAAATGCGTCTTGGCTTTGTATATAAGAAAATTATTACCAGAGTTAGGCGTTCTTAGTGGTACTATTAGTCTTGTAAGCGTTAGTCATTGAAAAAATCAATTCATTTATTTTATTTACGTAATTTTTAAAATTACATATAGGATAAGCTCTCATAAGACATTTTTACTAAAATTTTAGTTTTCATTATTAACCAATTATGGACCACCAAACCCGTAAATACTCTATTATTTCTTCACCCATTTCTAGACTGGTTCACAGTTCTTCCGTATAATTAGTACCGTGTGTCCTAAAAATGATATATTACGGGCACTATTGCCATCTTTCTATATCACGTTTGATGTGTGCCGTTGTCTTGATTTAATCGCTGAACTAAAGGGGATACTGAGGATTACATCTTAAAATTGACAACAAATATCAAATGTTCACATGCTTTAACCGTAAGTCTATTCAGGTTTCCTTTGGCTCCAAAACATTGTCCACGTTCGTTCTCCTCACTGTATTGCTCACAGCAGAAATATTTTGATGCATAGCTACGCTTGTGCTCAGAATTCGCTCATTGGAGATTACACTCGTATATCAAGCTACACTGTACTTAACTGTAAAGTGTATCTACATTACTTGTG
Organism: Sinohyriopsis cumingii; assembly: GCA_028554795.2. NCBI lineage: Eukaryota > Metazoa > Mollusca > Bivalvia > Unionida > Unionidae > Sinohyriopsis > Sinohyriopsis cumingii. The sequence continues at coordinate 108,269,576 of CM068824.1, read as the reverse complement.
TTAATGATTATGTATATAAATGATCATTTATAAATACATCACATGGCCTAAAGATATTGGGTTGTGCTTTTAACTCAAGTGAATATGTTATTGTCGCTTTTTTACCTTGGAAGGTATATAAGAAAATCTTGTTCAAGAATTTGATGGGATTTGAGTTCAGGTCATCGGTTTCTACTCGGAAAGCCAAAATGGTCTAATATCTGATTAGTTAGATAGTTAAGGACCTGACCTTTCTGATAAGTATAATAAACTGGATATGATTATTCGACCATCATTATGGTTCTGAAATTGCGCTTATGTTTTTATATTAGGGATGGTTACCTGCGAATTAGTTATTCTACTTGTAATCCCCATATTTATCTATTGTGTTCTATTGTGCCCTTTCCAGTTTGGCGTTGCATAAAATGTATGCGTCCACGTTGGGAACCAGTAGACATTTCAATCGCATGGTAATCGAAATAAGTCAGAAACGTTGTCAAAGGCTTGTGAGGTTGCAAGAACTAATCCGCAATCTATTAAGTCAAAAATAAAATTAAGGTATGATAAAATTACCTAGGAAAGGAGTTTTCAGTCTGGTGAAAAGAGTTCTGGCTCTCTTGTCCATACCACAAAATCCTCTTCAGGGTAAATATTATGGTCCTTACTCAGTTGAAAAGAAAGTAAATTATTTAAATTATATCATAAATACGCATGGGAGGCGAAAACAAAAACAACTTCTCCGTATAAAGATGTTAAAGGAGTATGTTTAGAGAGATAACCAGGTTAATCATGCAATTAATTTAGTTTTAACTCTCCCAATAATTGAGGATTTAAGAGAAGGAATGCAATCGAAGTCTATTGATTTTTGAAGTGACAAATCTTCGGAAGTCTGAAAATATCATTAATCTGGACCAGAAACCTTCACATTTGCTCGCTGCAACAAGAACATAATGAACTTAAACAGTTATTACTTGAACATGAGCACGTATTTTCAGATGTTCCTACAATAACAAATAAAATCTACCATAACGTTGAAATTGTGAAATACACACCTGTGAAACAACATTCGTACGGGATGAACCCCCTCAAACAGGAATGCTTGAAAAAAGAATTTCAGTATTTGCTGGAGAACGATTTCAGAGAACCGAGTAAAAGTGACTGGAGTTCACCGTGTATATTTGTTCCGAAACCAGATAATACTTTCTGCATGTGCACTGATTATAGGGAGGTGAACAGTGTGACTATAATAGATTCATTTCCATTACCAAGAATCGATGACTGCATTGACAACTTTGGAAATGCAATGTATGTCACTAAATTTGACCTTCTAAAAGGATTTTTGTGAAATTCCACGGACGGAAAGGGCCAAAGTAATTTCAGCATTCGTGACTCCAGATGGGCTTTATCAATATAATGTGATGCCGTTTGGGATGAAGGGTTCGCCAAGTACTTTTCAATGTTTAATGAACATGAGTACATCTGGTTTAGATAATTATGTTGCTTACATCGATGATGTCATCACCTACAACGACACCTAGAAAGATCATTTAGCAACAATTCTGAAACTCTTTGACAGACTGACTAATGCAAATTTGACAATTAATTTACCCACAAGTGAGTTTTACCGTTCTTGTGTAACATTTCGAGGATATATAGTGGGACATGGACAAGTTAAATCTATAGATGCTAAGGTCAAGGCTATCTCTGAATTCCCTGTGACTGTCAGTAATGGCTGGAAACTATCTGAAATTTAGTTCCAATGTTTCTATCATTGCTGAACCGCTGACAAATTTATTGAGCAAGAAAACCAAGTTTCATTGGTCTGAAAAATGTAAAGAGGCTATTGATAAGTCAGAGACCATACTTAAGAGTGCGCCAATTCTTACATTTCCAAATTTCAGGAAATCATTTAAACGGTCTGCTGATGCAAATGATGTTGGGGTTGGATCAGTTTTGATTCAAGCAGATACAAATGGTGTTGATCATCCAGTGTGCTGTTTCTCTAAAAAAAAGGAATTAAATTAGAACCAGAAAAATTATTCCACACTTGAGAAGGAATGTTTGGCTTTTGATATTGGAATTACAAAACTTTAAAGTTTACATTAGTTCAGCTCCTTCTCCGTTCATTGTGTTTAGTGATCACAATCCCTTACTACCATCGGCAAGATGAAAAACAAAAATCAGAGATTTATTAAGGTTGAGTTTGTTGTTGCTGGAATGTAATATTGACATCGAGGGAAAAGACAATTTAATAGCAGATGCACTTTCTGGTGTATATAAATATATTTTTTCATGTATACTTTGTGTCATTCATAAGATTTCATTTTATGTTATTTTTTTACCACATGTATATTTGGCTAATAATAAAAAGAAAGATTTATTGTACGAATCGTTTTTTTTTCTTCATGACGGAAAGTGTTATATATATTTAGTTTAATTATTTCTTTGTTAGCTTTAAATTTTTTAAAATTCATGACATGTTATTGTAATATAACATGGTATGATGTACGTGACCTTGTCCAAAATTGAGCTCATTTCTGCTTGACTTGATTTACTTTTGTTATTTCATTCATGTAAACAACTGATACTAGCTTCATTATTCTCTATGTGTATGAGCTTATTATCAGGATTATTATTCAGTTAAACAAGAAGGAGTAAATATGTCGATTTGGGTCAAGATGTTGGAAATTCCTAAATGAATTTTAAGGGTTATTGTGTTGTAAATAAACAAGGATCATTAGATTATTCTGGAAGGTTTTTTCATTAGGTAATGGCTGTTGTTAGAAAATGCTAATTTTGACCTGAGTTCAAGCTGAAAACCATATAATCTTATGATTGTGAGGATTTTACCAATCGTTCTTTAACATATAGGACCTTCAAGTTGCGTTATGTTGTGACCAGTTTGGGCTGAATTTTAGTGATTATATTATCTGGAAATACAAATATGCTCTGCTTAAAATCTTGTATAAAGACATTCACTGGAATTTATACTGAATTCAAACGTGGAATACTATTTCTGTGATTCAACAAGATTCTGTTAACACATCAACACTCTGTAGGATTTAACAGACACATCATCATTTTTAGCTTTGGATCTCTTCGGGAATTTTATTGACTTTTATTGAGGACTTTTAAATTACCAGGACCTGTGTCTTTAATGTTTGGATTTTGTTTGGATTTAATTCGCAATAACATAAGGTAATATTTTCTCATTTTCACTTTGTATTCTTAGAAAAAAATTATTTGTTAAATTTTAGAAAGCTTGTTGTCTTTCACTTTTCTCTTTTACTTACTTTAAGAGCATAGATCCTTAACACATTGGCCTCAGGGTGTAGATGCCTGCCATTAGCGCTAAGGTCAATGACGTTACAATTGTATTTGTAAACTTTGTGCAGCTTTCATTTTTTTTCCCTATGGCATTTACTCCGCCCAGCCGTCTTAATATAGTGACCCTAATAAGAGAACATTATTGAGCACTTCATTGCAATGGATAGTATTACAAATCAACACCGATATTAGTTGACGATTTTGGTGCAATTTGAAATAAATTTTTTTTGTTTAACATCATTCACTTTCGTAATATATAATTTCTTTGAGGTGGGAATAAATTCAAGGGCCATCCCAAAGGTGCATCTGAATTCGTCTGTTCATGCCAGGACTGGCATGGGCTATATGTTGGCAATGTCAAACGTTTCGACGCTATGTTTCATGGGCTAGGTACCTGTGGTAGATATAGCTCGCTGGTATCACAATCGACTGCCATGTCTGATTTTGCCTTTCACGCCTTAAGCATTGTGTAACAGGTCCGGGGCAGTACATTAATGCACAATTAAAACGAAATTTACGAAACACTTCCAATCCTTTATGAAAAGTCTTGAAAATAATTATATTTATCATACGAAGAAAAATACACTTTTATTGACGATAAAGCAGGAACATAATGTGGAAGGCACTTCATAATATTTACTGACGCAAAACATATTTACATTGAAGAGTTATCACCCTCTACAAAAAGGCTGACACTATTTGGAGAAATATAATTCAAGTACATGATAATAGATACACGAGGCTGCGATGCCTGTTTATTTTTGTTTGTATATTTCATGCAAAAATTCACATAATGTCTTTGAATTCCAGAAATAGAACGGTTTGCAAATTGTTGTGATAATCAAGCATGCAGTATTAATTTTGTAACATATAAGTGTTAATGAGGTGGAGATCGTTCCATTGGTGACGATGTTGTCTGTTTTCATATATTTGTTTCACAACCATATCATGCTTGAAAACAAGTGATACTTTAGGATGATTTTGAGTTGAAATCATGTTTATATTGACAATGACACCCATGAGTATTGCCAATTTATTTACATTCATTTGTTTTCCGTTATTCTCTTCGTCTATTTATACATTTGGAAATCTTCACATTGAGCGAAATAATTGATAAATATTAAAATTTAGTGCGAATAAACACAATGGAACCTCTTTGATTATTTATCCACAATGACACACACTAAAATGGCTTTGAAATTCATTCTGAATACTTGGTCACTATACATTTGCCATATAGGACATCATTCCAGCATTTGTGACATAATAAGTTGCTATTATGACTGTTACATATAGAAAATTGTGATATAGAGGATATGTTCTTTTCTTTACCTACGCTAATTTCGGTTATATTGCATCGTGTGAGAGTAACACTTGATATTTAACGAGTGGCGAAGGCAGGAGTTAGGTATATGGGTTTCGTGCCGTATAGTGAAATTTATATGGTATTTAGAAGTGAAATGAAAATTTTCTTTTTATTAGATATTAAACTTACTTCAGAAATGAGGTCTAGAATACTAAATTGAGTCTTCAGTATAAATAAAACCTCTTTCGTAAATTTACATCACTTGCATTAGTTAGAGATTTAAAATGCGCGGTCTAATTGGTATGACCAAACGTGTTGCAATAAATTACATATTTGACATTAATTTTGTAAAGTCTTTTGCATTATATGACAGCAAAGAAAGACAGATTCAGCAATGCACCACGGCTGGTTGATCATTAATGTCAGGTTATTAAAGTGAAAAATATTCATAGAGATGCAAACTTCGTGAAGTTCAGTTTCTTCGGTAAGAAATAATTTCCATATCTACAAAGTGACGCAAGTTTTCATTTATTTTTCTAGCTGACTAGGCGTTTGTTTGTCTTGCATCATGCATAATGTATGTGGGCACAGAATCAAGCGTCGAATTTCATAATGAGATATATATATACAAGCATATTTTCACATGTAAAAATATAGGAATCAAAAAAGTGTGGAATATATATTTTGTTGCACTTTCAGAAAATTAAATTTTCTACTCTAGCAAGTCATTTTCTCTATTGTAATAACGGCTAACGCTAGTGTACTATGGTGATTCAGCGGAGACTTACAGGCTGTTCTTTGGGTGAGAATATGTGGGTTTAGGATCGAAGTCAGACATAAAGATCACAATACTGCTGATGACGTCATTGCAAAAGTATAGATTAAACAAGAGGGTAGAAAATATAAATCTCGTACATTGTAACACTCTATTAATTTCCCGAGAATATTAAATGCAGACATGTTGTAGAAAAGCATGACCTTCAAATGTACATAACATTGAGATTTGTAGAGAAAACTGTTTTTGTTTCACAAAGTTAGGAGGATTATTAAAGTTTTATACCTACTATCAGAGATTAAGAATTAGGATATGCTAAGTTCTTACTGTATTTGGCACACGTCTTTGAATGCCATTCTTTAGACCAGAAACGTGCTATTTTATCTGTGTAGTATAACCACCATTCGTCGCTTTAATTGACCATGTCCACAAAGCAGAAAGCTATTTAGCCGTAATCATCCACTTTTTAATATCCGTTAAGTGAGCAGCGCCAAAATTATTGTTTATACATGCGATTTAATTACAACGTATGCCAAGCTATTTATTACTGTTATTCCAAAAATATTTTATCCATACTCAGGGAAGTAGTAAGACGACTAATGATTACCAGTTACTTTCTTCAGTAATTGCAGTGACCATTAGAATGAGCATGAAGTATGAGGAATGTGTCTGGCAATCATTCACCATAGTTCTACTCTTTTTGCACATTGAGAATAACCATGCATCTTATTAATATTTATTCCACATGCATACTGTAAAATATAATATATGCAAAAGTTCGATAAAATGGAAGAGATGAAAAAACGCAACATTGCTTCGCATCACCGATGTCAGGATTGCGTACCATATACATCAGTGACCGTGGATATTTGTTGGCTTATCACTCTTATATTGGGAGCCATTGATAATCAAAGTTGCAATGTAACGAATATATGCAACACAAATTTAAAGAATCTTAAAGGAAATCTTCAAAATAGGCAAATGAAAAACAAGAAAATAAATGCGTCCTAGTTTATAATGTAGTTAAAAATCTGAAAAATGCCGGAAATTTCTGCATAACGCTTTCGTTGGTAATATTTCGTATGCGTTTATACGATTTACCAGCTTAGACATATACTAATCTTCACCGCTAGGGCGATATATATGTTGAAGAAATATACATACACCTGTAGGATAAGTGTGAATGTATAATATTGTGTTCCACATATGTTCACTAATGTCTTATATTACTATTCCATTGAGTGCTTACGGTTATGGACGATGAATAACGTAAGTATTTGGGAGACATTTGTTTCGAATTCCTACAAAAATATGCTGTAAGTGATATATGTTGTGTGTATACGTGCCAAATTTAAACAGTTGTGTTATGCAGTTGCCTATCGTGTACAATAAATGTAATATTAGAAAAGGAAATTCGAAATATATATAAAATATGTATAATCGAACAACTTGCTCGTTTATAATTGTCACCACAAAATAAACTGTCAGATGTCAAATAAATTTATATAGTTTCTGTAACATTTCAAATTTCATTACTCCATCTACCTTTGACCTTTTAGTTTGATTATGATCAAGTCCACCTTTTCTGTCACGTTATGTCATAATTCTGCACATCGACGAGCACATATCTGGACTACTACTATGCAATGTAGATATATTTGCATACCTATCACGAAGCTCTAACATGCAATGACAGAGTAGTTGAGATAAAAATCCATTCGTTCTTCCACACGTACCTCATGCGCAAATTTTAAGCCGAACCTAACAATTAAATAAGAGATTTTAATTTCTTATGTACTGAATTGTACAGTTAATTTACTTTTCATGTATAACACATCCTTAAGACATGACGTCATTGCATTTGTTTATTTCAGGTTTTACAACTTATAATACTTTCTGCATGTGCACTGATTATAGGGAGGTGAACAGTGTGACTATAATAGATTCATTTCCATTACCAAGAATCGATGACTGCATTGACAACTTTGGAAATGCAATGTATGTCACTAAATTTGACCTTCTAAAAGGATTTTTGTGAAATTCCACGGACGGAAAGGGCCAAAGTAATTTCAGCATTCGTGACTCCAGATGGGCTTTATCAATATAATGTGATGCCGTTTGGGATGAAGGGTTCGCCAAGTACTTTTCAATGTTTAATGAACATGAGTACATCTGGTTTAGATAATTATGTTGCTTACATCGATGATGTCATCACCTACAACGACACCTAGAAAGATCATTTAGCAACAATTCTGAAACTCTTTGACAGACTGACTAATGCAAATTTGACACTTAATTTACCCACAAGTGAGTTTTACCGTTCTTGTGTAACATTTCGAGGATATATAGTGGGACATGGACAAGTTAAATCTATAGATGCTAAGGTCAAGGCTATCTCTGAATTCCCTGTGACTGTCTGTAATGGCTGGAAACTATCTGAAATTTAGTTCCAATGTTTCTATCATTGCTGAACCGCTGACAAATTTATTGAGCAAGAAAACCAAGTTTCATTGGTCTGAAAAATGTAAAGAGGCTATTGATAAGTCAGAGACCACACTTAAGAGTGCACCAATTCTAACATTTCCAAATTTCAGGAAATCATTTAAACGGTCTGCTGATGCAAATGATGTTGGGGTTGGATCAGTTTTGATTCAAGCAGATACAAATGGTGTTGATCGTCCAGTGTGCTGTTTCTCTAAGAAATTAAATTAGAACCAGAAAAATTATTCCACACTTGAGAAGGAATGTTTGGCTTTTGATATTGGAATTACAAAACTTTAAAGTTTACATTAGTTCAGCTCCTTCTCCGTTCATTGTGTTTAGTGATCACAATCCCTTACCACCATCGGCAAGATGAAAAACAAAAATCAGAGATTTATTAAGGTTGAGTTTGTTGTTGCTGGAATGTAATATTGACATCGAGGGAAAAGACAATTTAATAGCAGATGCACTTTCTGGTGTATATAAATATATTTTTTCATGTATACTTTGTGTCATTCATAAGATTTCATTTTATGTTATTTTTTACCACATGTATATTTGACTAATAATAAAAAGAAAGATTTATTGTACGAATAGTTTTTTTCTTCATGACGGAAAGTGTTATATATATTTAGTTTAATTATTTCTTTGTTAGCTTTAAATTTTTTAAAATTCATGACATGTTATTGTAATATAACATGGTATGATGTACGTGACCTTGTCCAAAATTGAGCTCATTTCTGCTTGACTTGATTTACTTTTGTTATTTCATTCATGTAAACAACTGATACTAGCTTCATTATTCTCTATGTGTATGAGCTTATTATCAGGATTATTATTCAGTTAAACAAGAAGGAGTAAATATGTCGATTTGGGTCAAGATGTTGGAAATTCTTAAATGAATTTTAAGGGTTATTGTGTTGTAAATAAACAAGGATCATTAGATCATTCTAGAAGGTTTTTTCATTAGGTAATGGCTGTTGTTAGAAAATGCTAATTTTGACCTGAGTTCAAGCTGAAAGCCATATAATCTTATGATTGTGAGGATTTTACCAATCGTTCTCTAACATATAGGACCTTCAAGTTGCGTTATGTTGTGACCAGTTTGGGCTGAGTTTTAGTGATTATATTATCTGGAAATACAAATATACTCTGATTAAAATCTTGTATAAAGACATTCACTGGAGTTTATACTGAATTCAAACGTGGAATACTATTTCTGTGATTCAACAAGATTCTGTTAACACATCAACACTCTGAAGGATTTAACAGACACATCATCGTTTTTAGCTTCGGATCTCCTCGGGAATTTTATTGACTTTTATTGAGGACTTTTAAATTACCAGGACCTGTGTCTTTAATGTTTGGATTTTGTTTGGATTTAATTCGCAATAACATAAGGTAATATTTTCTCATTTTCACTTTGTATTCTTAGAAAAAAATTATTTGTTAAAATTTAGAAAGCTTGTTGTCTTTCACTTTTGTCTGTTACTTACTTTAAGAGCATAGATCCTTAACACATTGGCCTCAGGGTGTAGATGCCTGCCATTAGCGCTAAGGTCAATGACGTTACAATTGTATTTGTAAACTTTGTGCAGCTTTCATTTTTTTTTCCTATGGCATTTACTCCGCCCAGCCGTCTTAATATAGTGACCCTAATAAGAGAACATTATTGAGCACTTCATTGCAATGGATAGTATTACAAATCAACACCGACATTAGTTGAAGATTTTGGTGCATTTTGAAATAATTTTTTTTGTTTAACATCATTCACTTTCGTAATATATAATTTCTTTGAGGTGGGAATAAATTCAAGGGCCATCCCAAAGGTACATCTGAATTCGTCTGTTCATGCCAGGACTGGCATGGGCTATATGTTGGCAATGTCAAACGTTTCGACGCTATGTTTCATGGGCTAGGTACCTGTGGTAGATATAGCTCGCTGGTATCACAATCGACTGCCATGTCTGATTTTGTCTTTCACGCCTTAAGCATTGTGTAACAGGTCCGGGGCAGTACATTAATGCACATTTAGAACGAAATTTACGAAACACTTCCAATCCTTTATGAAAAGTCTTGAAAATAATTATATTTATCATACGAAGAAAAATACACTTTTATTGACGATAAAGCAGGAACATTATGTGGAAGGCACTTCATAATATTTACTGACGCAAAACATATTTACATTGAAGAGTTATCACCCTCTACAAAAAGGCTGACACTATTTGGAGAAATATAATTCAAGTACATGATAATAGATACACGAGGCTGCGATGCCTGTTTATTTTTGTTTGTATATTTCATGCAAAAATTCACATAATGTCTTTGAATTTCAGAAATAGAACGGTTTGCAAATTGTTGTGATAATCAAGCATGCAGTATTAATTTTGTAACATATAAGTGTTAATGAGGTGGAGATCGTTCCATTGGTGACGATGTTGTCTGTTTTCATATATTTGTTTCACAACCATATCATGCTTGAAAACAAGTGATACTTTAGGATGATTTTGAGTTGAAATCATGTTTATATTGACAATGACACCCATGAGTATTGCCAATTTATTTACATTCATTTGTTTTCCGTTATTCTCTTCGTCTATTTATACATTTGGAAATCTTCACATTGAGCGAAATAATTGATAAATATTAAAATTTAGTGCGAATAAACACAATGGAACCTCTTTGATTATTTATCCACAATGACACACACTAAAATGGCTTTGAAATTCATTCTGAATACTTGGTCACTATACATTTGCCATATAGGACATCATTCCAGCATTTGTGACATAATAAGTTGCTATTATGACTGTCACATATAGAAAATTGTGATATAGAGGATATGTTCTTTTCTTTACCTACGCTAATTTCGGTTATATTGCATCGTGTGAGAGTAACACTTGATATTTAACGAGTGGCGAAGGCAGGAGTTAGGTATATGGGTTTCGTGCCGTATAGTGAAATTTATATAGCATTTAGAAATGAAATGAAGATTTTCTTTATATTTTATATTAAACTTACTTCAGAATTGAGGTCTAGAATACTAAATTGAGTCTTCAGTATAAATAAAACCTCTTTCGTAAATTTACATCACTTGCATTAGTTAGACATTTAAAATGCGCGGTATGATTGGTATGACCAAACGTGTTGCAATAAATTACATATTTGACATTAATTTTGTAAAGTCTTTCACATTATATGACCGCAAAGAAAGACAGATTCAGCAATGCACCACGGCTGGTTGATCATTAATGTCAGGTTATTAAAGTGAAAAATATTCATAGAGATGCAAACTTCGTGAAGTTCAGTTTCTTCGGTAAGAAATAATTTCCATATCTACAAAGTAACGCAAGTTTTCATTTATTTTTCTAGCTGACTAGGCGTTTGTTTGTCTTGCATCATGCATACTGTATGTGGGCACAGAATCAAGCGTCGAATTTCATAATGAGAAATATACATACAAGCATATTTTCACATGTCAAAATATAGGAATAAAAAAAGCATGGAATATATATTTTGTTGCACTTTCAGGAAATTAAATTTTCTACTCTAGCAAGTCATTTTCTCTATTGTAATAATGGGTAACGCTAACGTACTAAGGTGATTCAGCGGAGTCGTACATGCTGTTCTTTGGGTGAGCATATGTGGTTTTCGGATCTAAGTCAGACATAAAGATCACAATACTGCTGATGACGTCATTGCAAAAGTATAGATTAAACAAGAGAGTAGAAAATATAAATCTCATGCATTGTAACACTCTATTAATTTCCATAGAATATTAAATGCAGACATGTTGTAGAAAAGCATGACCTTCAAATGTACATAACATTGAGATTTGTAGAGAAAATGTTTGTGTTCCACAAAGTTAGGAGGATTATTCAATGTTTTATACCTACTATCAGAGATTAAGAATTAGGATATGTGAAATTCTTAATGGATTTGGCACACATCTTTGAATACCATTCTTCAGACCAGAACCGTGCTATTTTATCTGTGTAGTATAAACACCATTCGTCGCTTTAATTGACCATGTCCACAAAGCAGAAAGTTATATTACCCGTAATCATCCACTTTTTAATATCCGTTACGTGAGCAGCCCAAAAATTATTGTTTATACATGTGATTTAATTACAACGTATGCCAAACTATTTATTAATGTTATTCCAAAAATATTTTATCCATACTCAAGGAAGTAGTAAGACGACTAATGATTACCAATTACTTTCTGCAGTAAGTACAGAGACCATTAGAATGAGTATGAAGTATGAGGAATGTGTCTGGCAAACATTCACCATAGTTCTACTCTTTTTGCACATTGAGAATAACCATACATCTTATTAATATCTATTCCACATGCATACTGTAAAATATAATATTTGCAAAACATCGATAAAATGGAAGAGATGAAAAAACGCAACATTGCTTCTCATCACCAATGCCAGGATTGCGTACCATATACATCAAAGTGACCGTGGATATTCGTTGGCTTATTATTATATATTGGGAGCCATTGATAATCAAAGTTGTAATGTAATGAATATATGCAACACAAATTTAAAGAATCTTAAAGGACATCTTCAAAATAGGCAAATGAAAAACACAAAAATAAATGTGTACTAGTTTATGATCTAGTTAAAACTCTGAAAATGCGGGACATTTCTGCATAACGCTTTAGCTGGTAATGCTTGGTATGCGTTTATACGATTTACCAGCTTAGACATATACTAATCTTCACCGCTAGGGCGATATATATGTTGAAGAAATATACATACACCTGTAGGATAAGTGTGAATTTATAATATTGTGTTCCACATATGTTCACTAATGTCTTATATTACAATTCCATTGAGTGCTTACGGTTATGGATGATGAATAACCTAAGTATTTGGGAGACATTTGTTTCGAATTCCTACAAAAAATATGCTGTAAGTGATATATGTTGTGTCTATACGTGCCAAATTTAAACAGTTGTGTTATGCAGTTGCATATCGTGTACAGTATAGAGTAATTAGATATTAATGAATTATGACAATGCATAATAATTTGATTTTATTAAACTATGACAGTGTAGAGTGATTTTATTTTAATCAAGTATGACAATTTAGAGTAATTCGATTTTAATCAGTTATGACAGTGTCGAGTAAGTAGCTATTAGTCAAATATAACAGTTTTATAGCAGTGCTGTCTAACATTGTTGACACCATACGCCACTGAAGATTTTTTTCTTGAAGCTGAGAGCTGCAGCAGAACATTTAAAAGCAACGACCATAAACTTATTCACAATGGTTTATCTGTATTCAAATGTATTAAATAATAATGAATGTATGCTTTGTAATAGTGCAGCGCACAAACGTATAGCAATAAAAGTTCAAGCACCTTTTTAGTGACATGTTTGGCTTTGAATTGTACTTACAATTTTATTTATTTGTGATTGATATTCAGTAACTGTTTCCCTCATTAGATTTCATAAATGTTCGTCAGTAAAAGAGTTCTGTTTTTTCACTTTATGTTCGGCATTGCAAATACTCCAGCTTCACAGACTTAGGTACGTCCAAACAGTATCAATATTTGATTTTCAACATTTCGATATGTGCGGAAATTCATATGAAGAAACTTATACCATCCAGAACTCACTTGGCGACGTAGCCTGGTGATTTTCACGAAAAGCCATATTATGTTGCATTTGAATTATTTCAAGCTGCACTGCACTTTCCTCTCCTCCCACTAACTGCATCGTTGTGGCTGCGATAGAAATATCACATGTGCATGGATTTTCAACAAAAAGTAGCAGAGACGTCAGTCTGTGAATGCCTTTGAAACGAGCAGAAAAATCCAATTTTAACTGTTCTAGTGATATGTTGAATTGCTCACGTTTGCCTAGATCTGGAAATTTATTTGCTGTCTTGGAAGGTGCAGGAACGTGTGTAAAACTGGATTGATTCAATCGACAGATGAATAAATCCAGCTTTGTTTCAGGAACACTAATTTCCTTCATCAGAGGTGGCAATATTTGATGCTGCCCTTGCAATTTCAAATTTAATTTATTCAGGTGGTCTGTGATGTCAGTACGAAATGCTAGCATAACAATGAACACTAGCGTTTCCAGATAATTTAAAAAATCTTCCTTGGATTTCACAGTGAGGAAGATTTTGATTTCTTCAATTAGGTCCCAGAATCTTGCCAGTACCTTCCCTTTGCTCAGCCAACGTACATCAGTATGAAGAACAAAATCACAATAATTGCTTTCGTACTCTTCTAACAATGTTTAAAACTGCCGGTGATTTAAAGGATTTGCTCGTATAAAGTTTACAATTGTAACAACAATATCCATTACATTTTTGAGGGCATCATCTCTCAGTTTTGAACAAATAGCTTGCTGGTTAATACATTGATAAGCTTGGTAATCTTGAAAATCGTCTTCTGCCATCAGCAATCCGATCCGGCCTACTCTCCGTCCCACCATTGCTTTGGCACCATCCGTGGTAACCGATACGAGCTTTTTTCATATCAATGCCATTTTTAAGAAACACTCCTTCAATGCATTGTATCCTCACCTCTTGTTGTGTTTTGTAATGGAACCAGTGCCAGAAATTCTTCTTTAAATTTACGTTCCATGTCAACTCTAACCCGTAATATAAGTTGTTGTGTATCAGTGACGTCACATGACACATTCAATGCTAGGCTGAAACCGGATGCATACCTCAAATCAAAAAGCAACTGCTCAAATATATCACGTGATATAATTTAAGCACGGCTTGATACCGTCTGGTGAGACAGCTGAAGATTTGATAGCTGTCTCTTGATCTCATCTTTGTTCTTAAACTCTGAAAATAAAGAATCTGCACTTTCTTGGAAACAATTCAAGTTTTCCCGTCTGAATATGTTCTCTGTGTTTTAGCTAAAACCCAACTTATCTTTATAGATGCCACAGTAGCACAGTCACTTTAACTCAACAGTCGATGAAAAACACTTTGCTGGCCATTAAGATTCATTTTAGGAAAGCAATTTGTCTTCCCTTACCTTCGTACCAATTGATAATGTTTGTCCGAATCTTTATGCATGGACGTGTAGTGCCTCTGTAGACTGCTTTTTTTCCTTCCAAACAGAGATATAATTATGACATATCAGACACACCGGCTTGTCATTTGACAATATCAATACACAATCCTGTTTCCATGACTTATTAAACGTACCGTTCTCTTCCGTAACTTTCCGAACGTTTGCTTCGCTCGAACTACTTGTCATTTTTGAAAGATTTTTTAGAAATAAATATATTTATGAAATGTTGTAGTTATTACTATTTACAAAAAGTGGCACGCTAGCGTGTTCTAGATATCCATTTACGGTTTTATTAATATTGGCGGGATGTATTTATTAATTATTTACGGCTGGCTTCTTCTACATGACAGGATGTATTAAAATACCAACTTACTGGTTATGTGTCATTATCATTCGATAGATGGCGTTAGCTCTAATACGCTATGTTTGATTTTGTTGATCCCAGCTCAGCTCACGTGGTTACCTGGTTAAGAATATATACTATGAAATTAGGCCATTTCCATTTTTACATAAATGTCTAAAAAATTGCTCGAGCTCTGGCGGGCCATTTCAAATCAGCCCGTGAGCCGCAGGTTGGACATCACTGGTTTAGAGTAATTAGATTGTAATCAGTTATGACAGTGTTGTGTAATTAGATTATTGTCGAGTATGACAGTGTATAGTAGTTAGAGCGTCCTCCGCGGATGAGGGAGCTTGCGGGTTCGAACCCCAGCCGAGCCATACCAAAGTCTATTAAAAATTATGCTAGCAGGTTAGTGTCAGGACTTGTCGGCCTGGTGTCACACTAATGTGATATGTCTGTGGCATAATGACCCAGTGTTAGACTTCACCATAAAATGCCTCTCTGCAGACCTCGTTGTTGTTGTTTTTATAGGCTTTAGCGCCATTTTTCAGCACAAGATAGACTATATATGGCGGCCGGTATAAATGGTGGAGGAAACACCGGTTAAACCCCCGAGAAAAACCACCGACCCACGATAAGCTACTGGCAAGCTTTCTCACATTTCCACATTGGCCGAGCCCGAGGCTTGAACCCATGCAGACAGAGTTGAGATGGCAGTGATCCATAAC
This sequence comes from Sinohyriopsis cumingii, assembly GCA_028554795.2. Classification (NCBI taxonomy): domain Eukaryota; kingdom Metazoa; phylum Mollusca; class Bivalvia; order Unionida; family Unionidae; genus Sinohyriopsis; species Sinohyriopsis cumingii. The sequence goes on along the minus strand of CM068824.1, from coordinate 108,253,575 downwards.
GGTGAGCACTTTAGACCACTCGCCCACTCGTGGTCGCTGCAGACATCATGGTGATGTGACTGAAAAACTGTTAAAGGTACGTTGAAAATCTAAATCACACACACACAGTGAAGAATATTTAGATTTTAATCATTGACAGTTTAGAGCAATTAGATCTTAATCAGTTATGATAGTGTAATTAGATTTTAGTCACGTGTGGCGCTGTAGTGTAAATAGATCTTAATCAATAATGACAAGTTATCATTATTCCTGTGACTGAACAGCTTTTGACTTCTTCGACTAAGATGTTAAACCTGAAATAAACAAATGCAATGACGTCATGTCATTTGGATGTGTTATACATGAAAAGTAAATTAATTGTACAATTCAGTACATAAGAATTTAACATCTCTTATTTAATTGTTAGGTTCGGCTTAAAATTTGAGTATGAGGTACGGGTGGAAGAACGTATGGATTTTTATCTCAACTACTCTGTCATTGCATGTTAGAGCTTCGTGATAGGTATGCAAATATATCTACATTGCACAGTATTAGCCCAGATATGTGCTCGTCGATGTGCAGAATTATGACATATCGCGACAGAAAAGGTGGACTTGATCATAATTAAACTTAAAGGTCAAAGGTAGATGGAGTAATAAAATTTGAAATGTTACAGAAACTATATAAATTTATTTGACATCCGACAGTTTAGTTTGTGGTGACAATTGTAAACGAGTTTATACATATTTTTATATATATTTCGAATTTACTTTTTTGATATTGCATTTTCTGGAGCAGTTTGGATAGGTGTCGCTGGTCGAGACCAGGGCTCGTTCTAAAATTGACATAAATATTATATAGCAAAACATTAGTGTTGCTGTGTATGTAGCGAACACAATGTATAATTTCAACAGGAATCAACATGAAGACTTACATTTTGGTGCAGTACATACAGATGAACTGAAAACTTTGTAAGGACATGAAACCGAATCGGCACGTTATATAGTTATCTATCAAGTCTAAAGTGTATTATTGGTGGAGATCTGACTGTTTATAACTCCACATAATGTACCTGTAGTATATTTGATGACAATAATGTGATTGATAAGAATAAAGTATAAGTCGAGGAGGTATATATAGGGGGAGGGATAAGTGGGGCAGAAAACAGTTATCACTATCGTGAGAATTAAAAAATTGTATCGGCTAACTGGAACAAGGATTGCATAATGACTAGAGTAACTTTTATACCAGGGAAGACTTGCAATACGACTGAATCCATTCACCAATGAATAATGTTTAATTGTTGTGTAGCTGATTTTATTTTTTCAAACCTGAATATGTGCCGAGCCGAGTTTCTTCTGAAATTTGCCACCCCATTTTTCATTATTTGGACAGTTATGTTGGGGTGTATGGTGAGAGTCCACTGCCTATCGAAAAGTTGGAATTCGCCGACACCATTTGGTGTCAGCATAGGGTAGCCACTTACCAGCCGGCCTAGGAAATTTTAATGACCTTTTATTGAGTTATATCTGCAAAAAAGCGATAGATATATGATTTAGTTTCTTAGAAATTGGAGTATAGAATTCTTTATGTCTATAACATGATGTCCCACCATGTTGCATTATCTTTACACCATACCTACCAGTACTAACAATAACCTTATAATGCTGAGCGCCAAGCGAGGTATCTGCAAGTACCATTTTATACGTGTTTGGTTTGACTCGGCCGGGATTAGAACTCGATACTTCCTTTATCCTTGGAGAATGATCTAACCACCAGGGTTAGAGAGCGGTCCATTAAGTGACAGTAATTAGAACTACAGCATTTGATGTTAATTGCTACAAGGTGCTGAATACTGGGTGTAACGACCATCAACAAAATGGTCTAAGAACTCGAAGAACAAAATCTTGCACCCGTTGGTCACATTCCCATCAGCATATGCAGTGATGAGACAGTGAGATACATTCTACAACGTAAGTAATCGAAAATAAAAGACTGAACAAAAAGCTATTTTAGCTCCAGAGTTCTAAAAATATGGTCTGCGGATTTTATTTTTCTTAAATAGCAAGTTTAAGTGGAGGAAGTTTCAATTTGTATAATTTAAATTCAAGGCATCAACAATTTGTTGTATTTCATTGAAACATAAAATTAGCGAGTTTGAAAATACTATAAGTTAATGAGTTACCTGTATAAAACTAAATGCAATGTTACTGTTATTCTATGAAATGTGACCTGAAATATTCTTGAAAGTAGAGTTTGTATTAAATTCAGTTAACCAGTTACTGGTCGAAAACGTACGTCCCATTTGATGAGTTCGGACAAATTCATATTCCAAATCCATTCATATGTCTCAAACACAAGTTTGTAAACATTCAAAGCTAACGATTAAATCACCATATCAGTAATACAGACAGACTGGTGACGCATCTGCACAGTATATATCTATTTCACATTGTCTATGTCACATAGTGAATATTCAGAGGGTTACATAATATCTTTTATAAAACACAAATGCCTAAATATTATACATCTAAGAAATTGAAAAGAATGTGTGAATAAAAAGGGGATATGTAATAAATGCAAAATCACCTAAGTGATTTATTCTGAGTCTAGGGAAAGAAGTCGATATATTCCTGCAATAACGCCTAGGACATATTCCTACCCTGTATCAACCTCGTTCTTTCCACTCATTTGGATAAAAACATGTGTAGTTTTTCTATATCATAATCGTATACAAAACCTCTATTTTAACTAAATACATAATTTGTATACGAGTTAATTTTATTGTACCAAATGTTGCGAACTAATAATTATTCAAGCAGTCATAGGCACAAAATTCTTTACGCTTTGGGAATACATAAAATAGTGCAATATTGCAATATTAAAATAATCTAGATATTGTAGAAACGTTAATATCACACTTCGGAATTGTAAATATTGAACACATTTAAGAATTATATCATATTTAAGCACGTTTGGGCACCATGACTCTCAGAACGTTAATCAAAATCTCTTATACCAAACATGCATATGCAAATTAAACTCAACAGAGCAAAGGGAAGAACCATATTTGTTTTTCAGCTGAGGCATTCCCACCGAATGAGGAAAATTCACTAATCCAGAAAGGTGAAACTTCAAGGGAAGGTACTGTAAATATATGCAAAATTAGATTTCAATTGCCCCAAATCGTATTAAAGATAGTAACAATCAGTTTAAAGCAGTTTAAAGCATAGAAGAAGTTTTATTTTTTTATCTCCAAACAAAATTGGTTTTGAAAAGCATGTTGTCTATGTTGTCAGCCAGAATAGCTCTATGAATTTCGTTTTGTCTTTTAGGTCTGGTTTTACCAATATCTCAGAACGATTTGGGCGTTCTATGTATAGATCTTTAAGGTAAGTTTAATTTCCAATTAACAAATCGATCGGCTTGATTGGGATTAACAAATATAGATTTTACACTTTAGAGATAAATACAATGACAACTTTGCATGGTCGTTTAGAGTTGCTTCTTTTATAAACTTATATGACGATTTCTTACCAAGTTTTCCTGAAATGCAGAACTATCTGCGCGGCTTGTACAAAGAAATGATGAGTGTATCTCTGTCACTCACCGGCAAAGAAACATTTGCTGACGTGTCAGAAGTGTACATTGACTTGGACTCCCACCAAATGAGAACCATGGAAACCAGAAATTTCAAATATGCAGAAACTGATCTACTTTGGAAAACATCCTATAAGGCCTCCGTTTGTAAAGAAGATTTTCATATTGTAAAACCACATAATGAAAAGTTTTCCCCGATTATAATTGTTGGATGTAGCGTCAATGGTAGGTCAACATGGTGCAAGCATCTTGTACAGTGCTGGTCACAAAACTCTAAAACTGAAAATGGAAATGTACAGGATATACATATACCCAGTCTTAGATGTATTAAATCCTCTTATATCTGCCACTAAAATCTTCCGACAGAGGACTTTCGTTCCAGGAATTATTGCAACACTATTTGTTTCAAGACCAACCCGATTGTTTAAATATTGTAACGAAGTACATACGTGATAAAGGTCATCTCGAATCTATACTTATTCACATAGATGGTTTCGATAAAATTACTGGATATGTAACTCCTATGTCAGAACTCTTGCATCGTGAAATATTCTCTTCGTGTACTGTTAGTGTTACATGCCTATCGAACAGTTTAAAATAATCTTTAATGCATTTGTTGATAGTTCAATACAGTTGGAATTATTTAAAGTGTGTGAAATACATCCTAAAATGTCCACAGCATATGCTAGCAAGGTTTTGAGAATATTAAATCAAGAAAATAAGGACTGTAATATTATTAACATTTTGACATTTACAAGGAATCTCCATGTGCAAAGTCTACTACAGTTACCATATCTCTGTCGTACGCTTTTGATTGTATGGATGGAAAACAAAAACCCCTACATTGAAATTACGGATATTCTGCTTCGTATAGTTGAACATTTACTTGAGACTCCGAAAACGGATCAGCGGTGCAAGGAAAAAAGCTTGAAACCATCGCAAAGAAAGTCCGATGAGGTCCACACAAGCGTTAAAAAAATTATATGAGCGATTTGTTAAGATTAAGGATTTTATGTATGAACTCAGTATGAAAAGGGAAGAAATCTTTCTGTGTGAAAATAAGGGGTTTGCAGATGAAGAAATGTTGGTTCGCGGAACCTCAGCAAGAGGAATGGATACGCTTCCTCTTGAAGTCCTGCATGAAATAAGTCTCATAAATGAATCTCTGTCATTAAAATCAACAGAGAATATATCAACCTTGACTTTCACAAATATGTTCATTTACCAATGTTTTGTTTCCATGACAATCGCATTTAAGAAGGGACATGCTTTGGAGTATATCGTTTAAGATATGGAAGTTGCTCTAAAACACATCATGATTATTCACATGCTCGGACAGTTCTCACCCACATTAGGAAAAGAAATGTTTGCCAAAATACGCAAGGTGAAACAAAAAAAGTTGAAAAACATGACTTGGGTGAAGAGACTAACAAAATCATATAATCCATCACAAATCTATCCAAGCGAGACGAATATCGTCAATTGCGGTGGCTACAGTGGGTTATGTAAAAAAGTGATCTAGATGATGAGAAACTTTTGTTTATAACCAATGCTTTGAGGTCCTTGGATTAACTTACCTCTCTTGTGTTAGAAAACAATGAAAAACATGACGATCTCATTTTTTGGCTACCTTGCTCAAAAGCTTTGAAAAAATCTGACACTCAACATTAATAATTGTACTGTGCTGTTGTGTCCGGAATGGAATAATCAGATACCACTTAAGCTAAAAGAAGTCGTGATTAAGTCTGTCATTATCAGCAGTACAGATGCACAAGTCCTTTGTAATGCTGTTACATCTTATAAGTGTATTGAGATGTCTGCGACAGTAGTTAGTACTGGTGATGATTAAATATGGCCCTAGAGCAGGGGTTTCAAACAAGAGGCATGGGGGCCGCATGCGGCCTGCAAAGCCGTATCATGTGGATCGCAAAATGATTGGCGACACAAGGTGAGATACAGCAATAGTGATGTGGCCCCTGGGCCATCAAAAATGCCCTTATGCGGCCTTCAGGGTGGTATGATTTTGAGACCCTTACCATAGGGGTCCCGAATACATTTTTCACAAATAAAATCTAGACAATTAAATAATCTGGAATCCGCAGGTGATCCAGTTGTCGTACTGTTCCATATAATAGAATGTAAAAGTATGGACACTCTAAACTTGAAGAATTCGAGTGTAACTGTTAAGGTGGCGATAGCCAAATCGCATTATTAGAATTCACGTAGGCACAGAAGATGACGATGATGATAATGGAAGGAAACAAATGATACAGGTCATTTTAAATTCATTTTAAGCTATAAAAGGATAAGGTACAACATTGACGTTGACTTTATTCTGCAAAGATTACGAAATAAGGGTTATCAAAATGTATCGGAAGTGGGCTCGTCAATCATCAGTTGAAATTCCCATGGATGACATGGAAATTATATACGTGCTGTAAACAAGTTCATATTAACTAAATACTGTAGATCCTGTATGGACCTTTTTTGGAGATAGTGCAGGAAATGTTTAGCTCGTCAAAACTTAAAAAAGGACAAACTGACAGAAGTTAATGAATGTGAAGAACTGAATATCGTTTCATAATCGTGGTATAGAAAAGTTTACCTGTTTGTTTTTATATGTGAATAATTACAATGTACTTATGTAACTACTCTATTTCAAGCCTTGAAACAATCAATGTACTTAATCGTTAAACTCTGAATATGCATATTGAATATGTATATATATGTATATATATATATATATATATATATATATATATATATATATATATATATATATATATATATATATATACTCTCGCATTGCGATCAAATAGTTAATTCTCATCTAAATATATAGTCACTCCAAATTCATACAACAGAGATTAAAGTGTATAGAGGTTATCATAGAAAGTTAAACATTTAGCTTCTAAGGTATGTAGGCCTACAATGCACACACTCCGCACTCATTGCGTCCTCTATCGCTTTTGGTATTTTTTTTTAAACCAGAAAACAAAGATGCTAACTTTGCAAACTTTGGGATGCACTAGATCTTCTGCCAAAATAGGTAAGGGCACCCCAAACATACAATTTTATCGACCGGACGACCAATATGGCAGCCTCGATTACATTAAAATGAAAAGAAAATCAAAGTTATATAAGTGCTGAGGAAATAGGGGACTAATTAATGCGGATCGTTAAATTATCAGCCTTTTCACACGGCCAATAATAGCAACATATTTTCCAGAAAAATAAATATGGACCTTTTTTGGAGATAGTTCAGGAAATGTTTAGCTGCTCATCAAAACTTAGAAAAGGACAACAAGTGAATAAGTCTAAAAGTCTTCACACTTTACGAAATTAAATTGCTTCTTGCATTCCATAGTCGGATTTATTCTTCTACTGTACGGTCCATAGACAGGCACGATTCTTCCAATGTGTAATATAATGATGAATGGTCAAGTATGTACCTTTTGGGTATCTAATAGTGTTAAACAAGGTTCAGATAAGAAAGGATCTTTAGGTAAACTCTTTGTATGCCAATGACAGGTCAAGTAACTTTCCTGTACAGAAAAGTTCCATTGACAGGTGGTCGATTAGATATTTTAACTTTCCTGTCAGGGACAGTGTAATGTTCTTTCCATTATGCCTATATCGTGTGTTGCATGCACATAATTTACATTGTCTTTTAGTGATATCCCAAATTTGGTATCTTTTCAGTTTGAAAGAGAAACTTATGTTGCCTCATAGCAAAATAAAACAATGAATGACATAACTAAAAAAAAGAAAGTATCAAAAGTACTAGATTTGCTGTGCGGATTAATTAAAATAAAATTAATTTTCCATATCATTACATTTGTTTGTAAGGTTCTGATATCAACGTTTGTAATCCCAGTTTTATCTTCCAGTGTTGCAATACCCTTCCTGAAATTAATGAAGCCATGATAATGTCTGGTTCAACTTGTCTAATTTGTCTATATCTTTTTTTCAAAAATAGTCAAACATGCCCATCAATTCCTTCCCAAGAGTACTTTATTCGTCTTAAACTTCAAAACTGAATACTGTTTGTATTTTCTTAATATTTTCCGTGTTGTTTTCTTTAGTATTGATTATTGCACCTCAACGAACTAAATCCAGTGCCAATTAGCAGTAGCTTTCCACCAAATCAATGTCTAAATACGTATTATTTCGTGTCGACTCGGACCGTCAAGGTTCCAGATCATATTAAGACTAATGACAAACTTTAATTCATGAATCCCACTGATAAGTACTAGTTTTATATTTATGATAAAACTCTTATGTAACTCAAAGATTTATGCTGCGCGCTCCATGCACAGGCTATTGCCACTCTGCACAAAGTGTTATTTAATTGCAAAACAATCACAGCATGCTTTTGAGACAATAGGAAATTTTTCTTTGAATCGAGTTCTTTTTCTAATGCAATGAATATTAATAATGTTGTTTTTTTTATAAAAAAAACATAACTACTGATTACTTCCTGGGAAGGTTGCACTGATACTTTGTTTGGTTCTGTCTTTCCAATGATCGTTCCTTTTATCTGCACATGATGTTTGCCGTCTAGTCTATCCAATGCGATTTCATCATTACGGCACATCAAGTTGAAGGCACTGGTATATGTGTGAAATTTCTATTTTGGCCATAGACAGAAATACCAACGTATATATCGAGTATTTTGATAATGACTTGTCTTATCTCATTTCTATGAGCGTGATTAATATCAGTCGTGAGGTAGACAAGGTACCTATGCAGCCATTCCTTCGTGATTAAACGTTTCGTGAGAGACAATAGCTAACGTTAATTGTCACTATGAACTTTGTTGAGTCTTGACCCATTGCTGTTCCTTCAGGTGAGGTACCTGATCAGATATTTTCTTGGTGTGGCAGTTAGCTCAGAACGATTGTGAAAATGACTATCCGAGTCCTGATACAGAAATCCAGAGTGTTGGTTGGTATCCGTAAGAAGTAAACAGCAAAAGTGTATGCTGATTTAGACAGTGATCTCTCTAACGATTTATCAAGACAATACTACTGGATCTGAAGAGTAATTAGGACTAAATTTATACAAATAATGTTCGAGTCACATATACTTTCCGTCTTGGAGAGCGATGCTTACATACAAGATTACCTTGAGATGGTCATGGAGATGTATCATATTTAAACGATAAGGAAAGGAAAAAAAAATAATGACATGATATTGTGACTAAAGGTGATGCAAGTTATCCGGATCAATCTAAGTTCAGACTAAAAGAAAGACTCCATGTTCAAATATATACTGTATGTTGATGTTAGATTTTCGAAAAGAGAAGCACAAATGAGAAATAAACTTCACACTACCATTTTCCGCTATGTCAGAGTGTGCTAATGCTTGAAGAATTCATCAGGCCTATCAGCTGTGTGCACACAAATAAACTCAATCGGCTGTGTTCTGGTGGAACGACCAGCATTCAAAGAAACGGAATCTTATACAAAGGCAATTATAGATGACAGGTTTGAAACATTCGACCAGTCAATAAGTTAAGCCTGCCGATGTATAGAGAACGTTGAAATAAAGATAATCAACTGTTAAACTAAACTTAGCAACTCACAGCATCCCGTTCTTCTGAACACATCTTCAAAAGCTAAAACATTTTGAATACCATAGCCTTTCAAGATCGGACAGAGATGATACAGCATGTTTCTTCAGATACATTTTAAATAACAATATTATTCAATATGGGTCAGAAATGATACAGGATTGTTCGTCAGGTACATTTTGAATAACAATATCAGTCATAATGTCTTAGAGATGATATTGCCTCTTTCGACAAGTGCATTAGCAAATTAGTTAACGAACAAAACAAGTCTATGGTATCTTCTGAGCCGCGGACCAAAGATGACTCAAAGCCCAATTCCTTCCAAATTCAAGCCATGTTTAAATATAAATCATTCATGTTAGGGATCCCTGTGCCTAGAAATGTCCCTAACTGTAATGTTGCGCTCTAGACCAGGGGTACATAACCTAGTTCGGCCATTAGCCAGGTTGCATTTTATAACACCACTCGAGGGGAGCAAATACTGAATTCTTTAATATAATTACTGTTCATGGACCATAATTATGTGTTGCCTTAATTTGCCCTGGGGGCCGGACAGAATACATTCGCGGGCCGGGGGTTGTGCATCCCTGCTCTAGACTGATCCTCAAACAGTCACTGACCAAGGCGTATTCTTAACTGACTCTTAAACCTATGAAAACGTAAATATAGAAGGAAATATTATTCCAAATGGAGTGCCTGACAGTGCCCAGTGCTCAGGTAGTTATGTGCCAAATATTGCTGCTTAGATGTCAGGTAGAAATGTTGTTAATGTTTTTTCATGTAGTTCTTTTAATGCTAAGGAATTCGAAAACGACCACAAGCAATATTACAATGTATTTTGTTAAGAGTTATGAATTCAAAAACGGTGACAAGGCAGTATTGCATATATAATACGACCAACGGTGAGATCTATAATGAATTTTAGGTTTATATATTCGTAAACAATTCATATCCTTCTTCCACTGTAGGCATACATTACCTCGCGCATTGAATCGTTGTGGACCCTGATACAGTTTCAGCTCTCGAAACGTATTCATAGAGACACGGTGTTAAACCCATAAGACAAATCAGTTTCTATGTATCGCAACTGTTTGTTTCGTGTATAAAATGTTTGTAAGAAACGTTTAACTATACACCATGTTGTTGTCTAATGTTTTTTGATGCTCCTCTTATTTACTTAAAAGCTTTGCTCAGAGGGGACTGATGTCAGCTTGTGTAATTTTGCTCTCTAGCTCAACTGTTTATATGCAGCATAACTAAATGTGCACATGTTCTAACTTATTTCTATGCTTGGAATGAAGCTTTCACCTTTGTTAATAATGGCATTTTGTATTTGAGATCTGATATATTCTATCCTCAGATTACTGTAGAGTGTTCCAATATTCACTCTTTATGTATTTGTATGACTGATTATACTCTTTGAAACACGGAAAAAATAAACATATCAATTTATTCCCTTCATGTCACCTCACACAAGTAGTCCCAGAAACACCGACGTGTGTATTTCAGTGCACTTTTGCATGCTTCCTGGCTGCACATATTGTGTTACCTATGAATGATTGTTCTAAGTATACAAAACAGAGGGGGAAATATTTTCGGATGGATCTAACAGGAAGGAACGTGTTAATGTGAAGCAAAGTTGTTGCAACAAACTTTATTATCTATCTTAGATATGTTAGAGAGCTCTATGTCTTGTCGACAATTGGGAATAGAACTTAAACCCATGCCGAAATATATGGTACTCGATTTTCTTTCTCTAAACCACACACACACACACACACACACACACTTTTCAGATACCCTTGAGCATGATCATGTTGAGGCAGGAATAAAGATGATATGTTCATAGTTCAAACTATTTGAATAGTAACTGCTCCCATCATTTATTCGCTTAATGTATACCTCCACATAATTTGACTGTAGTATATAACCTACACTTTTGGGCTGGGAGAAGCTAGCTTGAACCTAATTCACCACGATGATAATTACTAAAATCATATCAGCTACCTTGAATGAGGACTGCAAAATCGATTGAGGTCAGATAAAGACATAGAGAACTTTACACTTGTACATGGTATCTCAGATAGAACATAGACTGCTTCCTTTTATATCGGTCATTATTTACATGTATAACCACAGTCATGATTGGTAATATAATTGTACCACTTAACCGACTAATATTATTTAATTTGGGTCTCGTCGATTTCATTTATCTCGCACAATAATGAAAATGTTTCTCCAAGAGATGGGTGTATTTAGAATGAAACAAAGAAATGCATATTTGTCCAGACGTCAGCTCTTCATATACAACGATACAATTCAGCTTCTATGTATCGCAACTGTTGCTGTTTGTATAAAAAGTATGTAAGAAATGTTTGACTGTATAATATGCTGGCGTCTAATGTATTTCGATACTCCTGTTATTTATTTAAAACTTTTGCTCAGAGCGTACTTATGTCAGATTGTGTACTTCTAACTTATTTTTCACTTTGAAAGTGTAGATTAATGAAGCAACTGTTTATATGTAGCATAAGTTGCATAACTAACAGTACACATGTTCTAGCTTATTTCTTTGCTGGAAATGAAGCTTTGTTAATATCAGTATTTTGTATTTGAGATTTGATATTTTATGTTCTCAGATTATAGTAGAGTTTTCAACTGTTCGCTCTCTATCCCTTTATATGACTGATTGTAGTCCTCGTAATAAGGAACCAATACAAATATCAATGAATTTCCTTCATGTCACCTCATAGATTTAGCCTCAGAAACACCGACGTGTGTATGTCAATACAAGGTCTTCACGCTTTCTTGCTGCAAAGATTAAGTTACATATAAATAACTCTTATAAGTATAAAAAACAGAGGAGGAAATATTTATTCATAGGTCAAACATAAAGGAATGTGACAATGTGAAGAAAAGCTGTTGAAAACAACTTAATTATCTATCACAAATATACTTGAGAGCTCGTCGCCTTGTCGACAATTGGGATTAGAACTGGAACCCATGCCCGAACATTGGCACTCGATTTTCTCTCACACAGAAACACACACACACACATACACACACACACTATCTCTCGCTCTCTCTCTCTTCTGATGAATATTAGCATGATCAAGTTGAGATTAGAGTAAAGATGATACGTTCATAATGCAAATTATTTTAATACTAAAACTTCATAATCCAATCAGCTTTATCCCTACTTGCGTGTATATTTTGTCATGTTGGCCTAGCGAATATAAATCATAATTTTAAATATACGGCTGTAAAACAAAACGTATGATCGACATGTAATTTAGTAAATGAAAACCATGTCCAAAGGTGGAAACACACAGAGATACTTTTTGTTAGACGGGCTTTCAAGCTGGATAGAGCCAAAGCCGGAAAGTGCATTTAGAATGTCACTGACTATGAAATGAAGGTACTTGAATTGAACGTACTTACACTAAATTTGCACAGCTTTCACCAGGTAAAAATCTTTTCTTTTGTCTTCAATAGAAAACCCAGTCCAACGCATAATAGTATGTGCTATTAATTCGGTTATCAGTTCCAGAATGGTTTTTAGTCTTTATTATGTTTATGTCAAGATAATTAATCCTACAACCAGTAGTCTGTAAGTTAAATATTTTCTCATACATTAGTCTCCGTATACATGTATACATGTATATGCTTTATTTGGTATATAAGACGGACACCAACTCATACTCATATATATATATATATATATAATCCAACAAATAACATATGTATATATATAGTTACAACTCTTTTGCCTTTAAATTAGAGACAAAGTGAGTCAAAACAGGAAAGGTTTCATAAAATCCAACAAATAACATATGTTCCTAAAATACAAAGTAAAAATTATAAAAGGATATACAGCATTGTGAATACAATCCCAAATAGCAATACAAGTTCTATCTCAAGTCCGAAGGTATATAGTTCCGAATGAATTTCATCGGTGTTTCTGATGAATTCCAATTTTAAATATGCTGATGTGTCAATAGTCTCGAATGTGCTAGTGTGTCTATAGTCTTGATGTATCTGAATGATACAGTCGAAAATGTATATGCATGAATTAATAATTATCTCAGAATAGTGAGTTCGTTCGGTATTAATGATGATCATTTTGTAATTCCTTTTGAATGATTTAAATCAATCAGTCCTCTCAAATTAAAATTGAACACACCAGTAAGACTAGTTTCACTTTGGATATTAAAGTAGGAATGAGTAATTCCTATATAATCGACATTACTATACAAAACCTAAGACAGAATACAGTATAATAACGTTATCATATAGGAGAGATAATTTTAATTCGTAATGTACGTCCTATATTTATTCGTATTTATAAACATTCTATTTGTATTCTCATTCTCACGTAGAATCCAGGGATATCATTTTCCGTTCTGTTTGATACATATTTCTAATTCCATCTCTGCGTGTCTCTTTCTGTGTATTTTTTATTTCTTTATTTGCTATTGTAATGTAACATTGGATGTTGGACTTAACCTTATCCAAAATCAAATTTTCAAATAATACTGAAATATTGATTATTTTTATTCTGTAAATAACTAATATATAGCTAAACTATTCTCTGTGCATTGGTTTATATCAGAATCATTATTCGTATCAGTAAACATGTTTATTCGGATCTGGGTTTAGGTTATTGGAATTTCCCTACAATGTATCTGGTGTACCTGACATAGTCAGGTTATATTATATACTTTTAGTAAGATACGTTCAAAAAATAACATTTTATTTTGAAAATACGAAGTTCTTTCTGAAAAGTTATTTTATTTCGAAAATGGTAATTGTGAGCCAAATAAAAGCCTATATAAGCTTATCTGAGGAAAGGTTATTCATTCGTACTGTAAGAGCCTGCAGAATCAATTTTTATTAGTGATGTGTCCTGAAGTTTATTTGAGCTGAAATCTATTTCTTCAAGTAAATTAATTCAATGATTATGTTCTCTGGAAATACAGATTGCTCATAAAAACGAATATTATTGGTCAGAAATATTTTCTGGGATTTATAGTGAATTCAAACCTGGAATTATATTTCGGTGTGTCAGCAAAAGACCATTGGTACAACAACACGATTCAGGCCGCCCCAATCATATCAACACCTTCAGCGTCGGACTTAATTTGGATTTCGACCAACGTTTATTCAGAACGTTTTTTAATTAGGATTTGTGTCTGTAATTCTAAGATTATTTTGGGATTTAATTCATAATACCGTATTTTTTTCTTTTCACTTTGCATTTTAGAGAAATCATTTGTTTACTTTTACAAAGCTTGTTGCAGTCCACTTTTTCTGTTACCTTTTTAAGAGCATAGGCTCCTAACAGAATAGTGGGGGCTAGTCCGAGAAACGAATTTCTCTAAAGTATTTCCAAAAACTTTGTTTTTGACATTTAAATTCACCTTATTTTAGAATCTTCTTAGTCCCAAGTATTATGTCACATTTTAGAAATCTTTAGTGAAATCAACCAGCTCTTAAAATGTCATCTTAAATGGAGTTTTGATCGTTGAAAAAGGATGAATTGCTCCAGCTTGCCAGAAATTATGATCTTACCGAGGCAATGGATTCTTTAACAAATCAAGGAATGCAATATTTTTGGTCCAATAAAAGTGCTTAGGATTTGATTACTGAATCCACATCTGGGTCTAACTTAAAAGTTATGGAATTGAAATTACATACAAGAATGAAATAAAATTAAGAAAGGTTGAGCTTCAAGAAAGACAAAATGCAATAAGAGAAAGACGAAAGTGAGAGAAAAACGCAGTTTCAGAAAGAGGCGAGAGAATGAGACAAATGCAGCTACAGAAAGAAGAAAAAACCAAATGCAATCGGAGAAAGAGGAGAGAGAAAAACAAATGCAAATGCAATTGGAGAAAGCAAGCGGAAAGAGAAAAGCAAATGCAATTACATACAGAGGAAAGACAGAAAGACAAAAAAGAGATAGGGATTTTAAATTTAGATTAAAAGAATTAGACCCGGCAAGTGAAAAGCTTATCCATACTTTATATACAAATTCAGGTATTTGATGGTATCATAAATATCAATATAGTCCCCCCTGTTAGGAAAAAAAGTCTATCAACATTTTCTTCATTTTGAGAAAATTGTAGAAAATTTGAGATGGCCATGAGAGCACTGGACTTTATTATTATAAAGTGTACTTATTGGCTGAGCTAGTGATATTTGCATTTTACTGTCTGTAAAACAGTCTTGATTATGATGTGGTTGAGTAATGTATTTTGAAGGGTTTTGAGTTGGTACATGAGGCATATCGACAAGGTGTTAGGAATTGTAGAAAATCAACCGATCCGGCCTGTGTTGATTTTGCAGCGTAAAATGTTCGATAAATTGATAGGTGGAGCTCTTCTACAAAGTTAATAAAGATTACAAAAACCTCAGACAAGTCATATTAGTTACAAGCGCAAGTGTTGTGTCCCTAGTGACGTTAATACTTACCTTGATGAACATAACATGGAGAATTTAGATAATACTGCTTGTTACAGCTGACGAGTATTCCTTAGCTCATAAAGTTTGTTTTGTCAGTAAGTCTTCCACTCAAAAGTCTTCAGGAACAATACTATTTCAGCCTAATACTAGCTCATCCACACCTCGAGCGTGTATAATTTTCAGAAATCAAGTTTGTGATAAGACTGGCCAGAAGTCTTTACATCTTCCTACGTGTACCTATTGCAAGATGAAATGTTATTTCTGATTGCTAAAAATTGAAAAATAAGCAACACGCTCAAGACAGACATATTCCAGATGCTGTTATTTCTGAGAGATCAATGACGTGGTCATGTATTGTAAGCAATATATTTATCGGGTCAGACAAACCTCAGTCCGATTTTATTATTAAGAATTATGAACACCATTCATGTCAAAATTTTCTCTAACCTTCATGGGTGATTCTGCCAATCGTATCCTTATTTATATTTTAAGGGACACATGAGCTTCTCAGAGAATTGTATTATCATGTACTTTACCTTTTTCTAATGAAAATGCTCTTATTCAGGACTAGAGTGCGCCTTTGTTTATGTTCCTCTCGATTTTGTAAACGTGGCATCAGACGTAGTCTCAGGACTCGTGACAGTTGGAATAGTGTAGTTTTACCCAGGAAGTGTAGGAATTTATTTCTAGACCATGATCTAGCTGAAGAGATGTTTGTGGTTAATTCACTAGTAACTGACAACCAATGTTTGGATCAGAAAGTCGATCCTATTGAAAAAGAAATCCCTGATTTATACCAAGCTTGTGCAGATACTAGAGCTACGACAACAAAATTTCTTGAGAATGATGTTGAACATGAAAGTAGTCTTTTAGCTGATATGTGTATTGGTCAGGCTGTGGATGAGGTTACTTTCGCTGCTCGTTTGGATCAATTAAAGTGTATTGATCACAATGATCCCCTTGTAACTACTCATTATCTTTATTCTAGTCAGGGTGACATACAATAATCATTTATCGTCGAATAGGAAAATATCCTGAGATCTGTTTGGTTCAGAAGACCATTAGTGAAACTGAATCCATATATGTACTTGTTTATTATTGTGTTCTGATGAGAAAATGGAGACTGCCTGAGGGACCTGCTGATAACGAGTGGTCAGTGAACCATCAAATTATGGTGATGTTTGTAAATACACTGATCTTATACTTGTCACTTGTCAAATGGTACGGAACCCAACAACCAGGAGATACCTAAGGCTCATGTGCAATCTGTTCCTCCATTTGACGAACCACTTAGCAGAATAATAGTAGTATGTGCTTGTCCCTTGCCTACGACCAAGTAAGGTAACCAATACTAGTGGGCCATAATGTTTGCATCTACAACATTCTCGGAGGCAATTCATTTGAGGAATGTTAAAATTGAAACAATAGTAAAATATTTGATAAATTTTTGTTCTTGTTACTCAATATGGCCTTCCTAAATCTGTCCAATCTGAGCAAGGGTACTATTTTATATCTGGAATTTTGCAACAAGTTAGACATGGTTCATGCATCCAACAATTCACGTTGTCTGTCTATCACTCTGAAAACCAAGGAGCTTTAAAGATGTCATCAAAAATATGATTCGGTCATCTTGTTTTGATACTGGAAAAGATTTGGGCGTAGGTATTCATTTACTCTTGTTTGCTGTTAGAATCAGGTCATGAATTTGTAGGATTATGTTCCTTTGAACTTGTTTTTGGATATACTGTGTGTTGACCATTGAAGTTGTTAAAAGAGAATCTTCTTTCAAATGAAGATACAGAAATTAATCTGCTCGTTTATGTTTCCAATTTACACAAGTTGTCATTAATTTGTTGGCTTCCAAGAATTAATCTGCGCTCTGCTCAGTCATAAAAGAAATGAAGCTATGATGAGATTACAAAGGAAAAGAGTTTTCAGCCTGGTGATATACTTCTGGCTCACTTGTCCATACCACAAAATATTCTTCAGGCTAAGCACTATGGTCCTTACACAGCTGAAAAGAAAGTAGGTGATTTAAAGTATATCATCAATATTCCTGCGAGGCGAAAACAAATACAACTTCGCCATATAAATATGTTGAATGACTATGTTGATAGTGATAGCTAGGTTAATCATGAAATCAATGTAGTTGTACCTGTCTCACACTGTAAAGATTTAAACGGTAGAATGGATTCGGAATGTAGTGACTTTGGAGTAGCCGATTTTCGGAATTCAGAAATTATTAATAATCAGGAACAGAAGTTTCATATCTGCTGTAACAAGAAAGTAACGAACAGAGACATCTTTACTTGAATACGAACAAATACAATCTACCATGACGTTGAAATTCTAGACTCCTTACCCACCTCTCAACCCACTCAAAAAGGAATGTCGAAAAAGAAGTTCACTATTTGCTAGAGAACGATTTCATAGAACCTAGCAAAAGTGACTTGAGTATACTTATTCCAAAGCCAGGTAATACTTTCGGCATGTGCATTGACTATAGAAAGGTGAACTGTGTGACTAAAACAGATCATTTTCCATGCCAAGAATTGATGGCATTCATTAAATTGGAAATGCAAAGTATGTCACCGGAGTTTACCTTCTGATAAGATTCTGGTCAATTCCATTGACGAAAAGGACAAAGGAACTTGCGGCATTCGTGAATCCAGATGGACTTTGTCAATATGATGTGATGCAGTCTAGAATGAAATGTTCGCCTTGTACTTTTCAACATTTAACGAACATGATTACATCTGGCCTAGATAATTACGATGCTTACATCGATGATTTGCTAATTTACCACGACATGTGGAAATATGGTTTAGAGACATTTCGGAAATTCTTTGACAGAATCCCTGATGCAAATTTGACAATTAATTTATCAAAAAGTGACTGGTTTTTGCTTGTGTTACATTTCTAGGACATAACGTGGGAAATGTACATGTGCAACATAAAGATGCTAAGGTGGAGACGATCTCTGATTTGCCGGTGCATATCAGTAAAAGGCAACTGATGCCACTTTTGGATATGTCTGGGTACTATCGGAAATTTTGTTCCAAATTTTCCATAATTGTTGAACTCCTGACAAATTTATAGCATTAATAAACCAAATTGCAAAACTTAAAGGTACACTAGTTCTTTCTCCTTCAAATTTCAGTTAATCATATCAAATGCCTGTTGATGCATGTGATGCTGGGGTTGTGCAGTATTGATTCAAAAAGACAAATATGATTTTTATCATCCAGTCTGCAATTTTTCTGTGAAATTTAATAAACACCAGATAAATTATTCCACAATTGAGAAGGAATGCTTGGCTTTTATATTGGCTTTGCAACATTTTTAACTGTATATTATTAGTTCAGCTCCTTCTCTGATTCCTGGTTTTAATGTTCATAGCCTTATACCTTTCATTGGCAAGATGAAAAATAGAAGTCAAAGATTATTATGCTTGAGTTTGATGTTGAGGGAATACAGTTTTGACATCAGGCACTTAAGGGAAAAGACAGTTTAATAGCATATGCACCTTAACGTGCATATAAATATTGTATTGTTTCGTTTATACTTTGTGTCATTCATTAGATTTCATAAAATATTTATCATATGAATATTTGACTAACAGTGAAATGAGAACTTTACTGCATACAACTTTCTTTTTCGTTATGAGGAGAAGAATTATGTATTTTTAATTGGCATTATTGTTTAGTTATTTAAAAAATGTCTACTTTCTATTCACTAAAGTCCAGTTGGGATAAGCGATAATTGTTTGCATAAGCTATCCAATAAAGGTAACATTGGCTGTCAGAATTATAAATGAATGACTTTTATTGACAAGGCAATGTTTCATTTGTACACAGGTGGACCACATACAAGTGGTTACTATAGCTAACATCATACACGCTCGTTAAAATAAGTAAATTTACTGTCCTGTACACATTTTACGGCTATGAAAATTGTGATTTGCACAAAGAAATGAGTACATTTAACATTGGTGAACGACTCATTTTCTTCGCTGTTATAGTTCTTGTTTGTTTACCTAGTTCAAATACGCTGATTGAAGCTATGTGTGCCGCTCTCATCATCAAGTAGCTTGGAACAAGGTCTGCTGGTCCATTATTAAAACGCTTTTCTGGATGTTACCATTTGGTTGACGGTTACGGTCTAGTAAAACAGTGTAACGTCTATTTAGAAGATGTGGATGTCATTAAGCATCTTATTTGTGGTTATTCTCTTTCTTCAGATTCGTACATTTAATAATCATCAAGAGAGAATATTTGTAGATAGTGATAATGCGATCTCATTGTATATATCTGTATTCATTATTACTATATTCAGGCACTTTAATGAATTTTAATATTTTTTTAACACGGAGATGACGTCTGCACTGTACTAACCTAAAGGATGTATGAATTGGCTGAGGCA
Organism: Sinohyriopsis cumingii; assembly: GCA_028554795.2. Lineage (NCBI taxonomy): Eukaryota > Metazoa > Mollusca > Bivalvia > Unionida > Unionidae > Sinohyriopsis > Sinohyriopsis cumingii. The sequence continues at coordinate 108,233,537 of CM068824.1, read as the reverse complement.
CCTTGTGTGAACGCCTAGTATCAACGTCCATTTTACTTGTCTTCTAGACGTAAAGCTTGAATACAATCTGGAGACCCATGTTACATTGTTCAATAGTCTAATAGCAAATTAAGCCTGTTGTGTTGCCTTACTGATAATGAGCAGTGTGTCATAGAAAGCAATCGAATATCCGTTCCAGACTTGTTAGAAGCATGTCTCAATGTATCATATGCATGTAACTTACTTTTTATTAATAGCAGGCTGATTAAATTTTTTATAAATTCCAGATGAAATTTCTCAGGAAAAATACTTAGGAAAAAAGCGTTCACTTATGATGATATATGCCACATTATGACATAAAAGTCTCAATAAGCAAGACAGTTTGTATAATAATTAGCACAAGTTGTGAAGCCAGTAGCAACTAAGCACAGTTTTTTAAATCCGTAGACAAGAGCCAATGTCAAGACCCAATATCATCATATAATGTAACGGAAAAAACGGCATTATCAGTGTTCTTTTGGGTTTTTTCTTTTTCGTTGTATAACTATTGAGCAGTTTCTGATGAAGGATGGAAGATACAGGTCACAGGCCAATATTTTATGTTTCAGGTTATTTTTTCATTAACTCAATAACTTGTGAAATATTTAAAGTACTACCTTTTTAAAAATAAGTATTCCTCGGAATTAGATTTTTGTTATCTGCACCCGCTACGTGTCAGATTTGAGCTCTACCCACAATAAATAATTTCCTAGCCAGGGATTGCGCATATTTACACTATTGTTCCGAAAATAAAAGGTTCCTTTTTGCTGTTATGATGAAGATGTTCAGCTGAAAGGTATAATTTACAGGAATGATAAAGTATTGGTGCATGGAATGAGAGGCACAGAGAGGTATCGACTATTTATCTCCATACTCCAGATGTTTTTCCACCAAGTTTGCGCTCTGATTTTATTATTATAGCATATACGGTAGCTGGTTGGCATTCCGATCAATAAAGCATTCAAAGTATTCTGAATTAACATATTTTGGGGTTTCATTTGTCGGTGTTCGTGCCAACAATGACATGAAAATTGTCCCTAAATATCTTGAATTTGGAAAGGCAAGCTGTTATTTCCTTATATAAAGTTACAGTTCCAACACTCTTAGAAACTCTAACAATAGATTGTGCTCTTCGAAATCCTCATTGATTGCTAGAGCTCTTTTTCCTCAACGTGTATGATTTGAAATTATATCCAGTATTCAAACATTTTGGCAAAACTAACAACATTTTGAAACTTGTGTCATCATTCAAATTATGATAACATCTGGCGTAAAGCACATCTGCATGCCACAAGAAAACACGTTTTTGAACTTACTATCAGACATAATAATGAAAACCCCAACCCATTATTACCATTGATGGTCGACAATAGTATATACCGACATGTAAAAATTTTGATGGGTTTTTGCACGTGTAGCTTTGAGCTTTACTGGTAATAGACCTAAAGAGCTGATGTGATGGCTTATCGACTGTAGACTGCATGTCCGTTAGCATAATATGTGTTATCGCTATTCCCCCTAAGCTGTTCGTTAGATGCAGCAGCAGAGGGGTGAACAGACCCCATTTTAGAATGGTCCTAATGCCGCAATAAGCCTTCCAAAAAAAAAAAGAGATTAAAATGATGTAAATGACCTTAAAATCAAAATATTCTAACTAGACTGAGGATTCTCTCCAAGAGGTTATTTTTCTTAGTTTTTTTCTCGAACTGAAAAGTCTTCAAGATAGGCACGAATATATTACGAAACGAACCAACTTGACGTCGCACCCTTTCTGCTGCTGTAATTAAATCATTATCATATCAATGTCTCAACCAAATAATTTATCAAGACCCACACTTTAATGTGATCGAGGATCATATAAAGTTATTATTATAAATCCATATGGGGTTGAGTTGTGCTCGTGAAAAGAAACTTGTGAATTTAATTATATCCGTGTCACCGCTACACCATGTCTGTTGAATATTTCGCGACGCATGCGTATCGACTCCATTAAACACAACTCAAAAATCACAGTTATCTCTGACCACTTTTGGTATTTGTGTATTTCGCTGATTAACATAAATCACATCAGTGTGTTTATGTCTTCCTCGAGGAAAAATCCTAGCTTGATTTGATTGTTTGTCTAGCATCACATCATCGTATACAACTAAATTATTAATAAATCCGTCTAAATCATCAACATTCGGCGCTTCGGCAATATCGGTTATAAAATTAATGATATCATCGCCATCTTTGTCCAACAGTCTTGCGTTTTCATGAAAATCTTTAAGTACATCGTAGCATCTCTGATCATCTACAGACGGGTTAACTAACAGTTAATTATTAAATAAAGTAGTAATTGCGTCTTACCCGACGCAGATGGCCCTATTATTATCATTCTGATATAATTCGGTAGCACCGGATGGTGTTTAACTGGCTCTTGCTTTCGTGTCGCTGAGAAATCAATTATATCCATATTATGAAAATAATATTAATTTATATTGTTTCGTTGTAAAGTTAAAACCCCAATTAATGATTTATCCACTGTTACAATAATAAATACAAGAATATCATACGGTGGAAGATGTGCAATATGTAACAGAAAGAAATTTTCGTTTTTGCTCAGAATTCGTCATAAAGACGGTGGTGATATTGCTAAATTCATATCAAAGTTTCCAGGAACTCCTTGGGCTAAATACCCAGGAGAAAAACGTCTTTCTGGATATTGATATTGTGGTCCTGGTACTCGACTTGATATTCGACTTGATGACCAGGATTAACCAGGTGAATATCACATAAATGATGTTGATAAAGCATGTCATGTTCATGATGTAGCATATAAAAATAAAGATCTATAACATAAGCATATTGCAGATGTAAAGTTTATTCATTCGTTAAATTCTATAAAAAATAATCATATCAGAGAATTATTAGCTAATTGGTTGGTAAGATCCGCGATGAAAAGTAAACTAGAGTTAGGGCTAGTAATTAATTAATCAATTATTATAACGAAATTAATTTATTATAGTCCAGAGGGATAATAGAAGGGTAGAGCAGCAATTAGTTAACTTGCTGAAGCAGCAAACGTCTCCCGTTCTGCCGCCGCAGCATGGTTAGCACGATAGACAATATGGCAAATTTACCTACCACCATCGAAACGAATTCAGTACGCACATTTCGATGTTAGCACTCCTTATGAAGTTCATCAAGCAGATATTTTGTTTTTACCACATGATAATATCAAAATTGGGAGACCTCAAATATCGTACAAATACGCGTTAACTGTCATTGACGTTGCAAGTAGATATAAAGAGGAAGATTCATTATCAACTAAAACAGCTGCTGACGTTGTATATGCTTTTGAACGAATTTATCAACGAGGATCTGGATCACAAGGTGGTCTGCCATGGCCACAACTATTACAACTTGATCCTGGCAAGGAATTTCTTGGTCCAGTATCATCGTTGATGAAGCAACATAATGGCAAAATACGACGAGGGCATACTGCAATTCACTGCGATCAGGCAATTGTTGAGCGATTTAATCGAACACTTGCTGAGAGGTTATTTGAATATTAATACGCGAAGGAAATAACACAGGATACGAGATCTCACGAACGTGTAGCAAGATTACCAGGTGTGATTGCTGCGCTAAATATTTAAATAACTCGAACAACAAACATGAAACCTGTTGATTACAATAAAACATACCGGTACAACGACGTGATTTTTCAGCGCAGCCAGTATTAGGTAATGTTACTGTCAGATATGTAAATAAACCCGGTGAACTTGAAGTTGGTAAAAAAAGAGCGACTGATCCTTCTTGGATTATTACAACACATAAAATATCTAGTATAACAATCCACGTGTAGACCCGCAATATACAGACTGGATTCAACAATTACAAGTGATTCCTGAAGATACACAATTAACACCGCGATCACTTAACTAACACCTCGACGTTGATTACACTCAAGACAGGTAAATATTACATTTTTTCGTGTATGACCAAGACTACTATCTTTTCTATCTACAGTAAATTGTCTTGGATTATTACTCGAGTACTGCCACAATATTATACAATTACAGCTCGCACAATTATTATTCTGCTGTTATTTCAGCGCTATAAATTCAACATCAAGGTCAAAGTCGCGTTTATTTTTTGTCACACTGTTTATAACCGTGTAATTTATTTCTTATTATATCATTGTCACCTCGACATTTATCGAGGAGACGGCCAGTGGTTTCTGTAACGTCTATAATAACCATCAGCAACTGAGATATTTTTCTAACTCTAGTCATGGCGAAATAAACTAAATTTGACCATTCGATACGATCATCGACGATCCAAACTCGCGTATCAAAAATAGATAACAAATGAGATATGTGAATTGTCATTGCGTATCCGAACGACCACGGAGACTTTTTCATTTTTAGCGCATCCTCAACAATATTGGCATCAACTAAAATAATATCATTTAATACTAGATTCTGTTTCGCAGCAGTCTGTCCTGGTATATCAACGTCGATATTCTGTCGTCGCGTGGCTTGTCGATAACACAGCGGCATTGGTAATTCTGAAAACTTTTCTTTATGCAACATACATAATTGTTGTTGAAGTGTATCACGAACTATCTTTCTAATTGCAACTATCAAATCATTTGGTCTCCACATTTGCAGAAAGTCGTTGACGGAAGTGTCTGAAATTATTTCACGCATTACTTCACACTGACTTTTATTCGGTTGTAGTCTGATTAACTTTTTAACTTCTCTTAATTCTGGATCAAGTGCTCTATTATCATCAGTTATTTCTTCATAATAATCAACAAACTTCTTTAGCCAATCATGGGGAGATAACCCAACAAAAGGTGGTGGTTGACCATTATCACAGCAGTAGTTTTTATTAATAACTAATCAAGAAGTATTTTTAATGTTTCTAACGGCACTGTACATATTTCATCCCAAACGATTATCTTTGGAATATATTTCTCACCCATTCGATCAGGAGTCCATGCGTCACCCTTGTACCGAAAAAATCCGTGATATGTATATGATTGCACTCCTCGTTGTCTCATTTCCCTTGCGAGTCTGTGTGCAGATGTTAAAACAACCATATCTGATATCTGTCGAGATAATTCGATCGCTCGAGTCGTCTTACCAAAACCATCCGGTCCGTTTAGACAAACAGTCGTGTGTCTGGATATTGGATATTACACAGATACCGCAGACGATAATTCTGATATCTGACTACTTTTGTGATAAATATCTTTAAACACAACATGAGCGGATTCGGAATAATTATATTACATTTCTTCTTTTATTCTCCATTTGCTCCATGATGCATCAGTACTTGTAAAACGAGTCAGAAATTCTGAATATTTGTTTTCTGTATCAAACGAATCCGTTGAAACTCTGGCTGCAGTGGTAGGGAATCTATTTATCATGGATAATAGATTTATAGAAACATACGCGAGCATTGAAGATCTTAAATGAGTAAACTCAGGTGATTCTCAATCAGTATAACGAACAATTGTACCTAACCGTTTTCCGTAAGTTAAATAAGCGTTTTCTCCACTTACAAATATATCTTTCTTTGTTGCATTGACGATTATAAAATCATGTTCAACATCGTCGATGATCAATCGTGCATAATGTCGTTTGTGATCATGTGCCCCACCTTGAGTAAATTTACTGATAATTCGTCTACCAAGATCTTTTGCGGTTTTATCATCACCAGGTGTTGGTAACCGAATTTCGGTCTGCTTTCAATAAGATGTAATTGCCTCGCTTACAGCCAACGATATTAATATTTTACAATCAATTTTATTTCGTAACAGCACTATTGGTGCCCAACGTTTTTCCGAAAAGTGTCTACCAAACCAAACATAACAAATAGGATGAAGACCTTTAGCCAACTCGAATGATACAATACGAGCGAATCCGGTTAGACCAAAATCAGGTAGTGGTCCATTTACTGATACTCTTGTCCTCTCGTTTGTGGAGTGTCCAAATCTTTTAAAATACCCAGAGCATTCTCCAAAGCTAAGAAAACCTCCCGGATAACACGCGACCATATCAACGGAAATTACGTCACTGTAATAATACTTGGTTTTTGCACTATCCATCGTGTCCGTATTCACAACAACTTAATTGTACGTCTTCGAGAAGTTCAAATCGTGTTGGATTCCACGAATGTTTCTCTCTTTCAAGGTGAGATGCAACTGACGGAACTGTAAAACAATTATTTATTAATTGCTCAATATTCTCTGTTGAAAGTTTCTACTCAAGATGTTTCATTTCTTCGTGGAGAGATTCTTTACGATATATTTCGCGATTAGGTCGTACAAATCGAAAATATTTTTAATCATCTGAAATTTTAAATAGCCATACTGACACAGGATCGTTTTTATTTATATTTCGTGAATAAAATCAAACATGATTCTCCAAGAATCTTTCTCTAGGTAAAATCTTACAGTTCGATCTAGTGGAAACATTGTGTCTGCGTTGGCCCAGGCGTGAACATTTTTTTCAACGATATTTATCGGAACTCCTTTCCATTTATATTTCGATTCGTACAATACCTCTCCTATTATTGCTTTTACTATTATTGGGAATTTTAGGTGCTTTTTAAAAGAAGTCAGCAACATCGTTTATTTTTGCTTCTTTATCCTTGAATAAGTCAGCCATTTGTTTATTTGTTCACGTCGTAAATCCGTTAACCCGTTTGCACTCATTGCATTTGTAAAATGTTCTGTTACTCGTTCTGCTACACAATTTATTTTTGAAAATTTCATTGGCATCAGATTATCAAAGCTGGGTTTTTCATTTATCGGATAAATTCCATAAATAACTGATGTTACAGAATACGCTCTCTCATAATACGGTTTGTCAATACCACTAAACATTCTTGGTTTGGAAATTTTACTCAGTATGGTGATTTTTTTCATTATGAAGGACATGATCATATTTGTTCTAGGATAATCCAATTATTTGTTTCTCTTAGTAGATCACATTTTACTCCGAAAAAATATTTTCGATTGTCAAGGTAGATAATAATCATTGACGTTCGTTTGTTGTTCATCGTAGCATCGATGACGCCGTTGCATATAATTTTGTACGTTGACCAGGCTTGAGATGAACCATCAGTGCGAAATTCTTTTTTTGGTGTCATGAGTTTTATTAGTCAAACTTTTCTTCTTCGGATCAACCAGAGCTTTTACTGGCAAGTCAGGAAACATTCTATCAAGATTAAATTGATCTTTAGGAGGCTTGATCTTGGATAATCTCTCGAGATTGTTCATATTAAAATCAAGCCAAATATTTTAATTGAAATATAATATATACAATGTCTTAAGCAAGAGATAAATGCAAGTGGTTGATTATAGGTTCCTTGACTCTTTGTAACAAAGCATGCATACAAGAATTCTGCGGATATCATTTGCAAAGTTTTCATAATGGAAGCTTAGGACCAAAACCGTGTCTGCGATGTGGTGTTGGAGTTTGAGAAAAGCACTGTTGTGTGCACAATGTGGTGGTAAAAGATACAGAGAGCTCAAAAGATATTATGATAAAAAATATAATGATAATCCCTGGGCTATAAAATGTGTAGAGGATTATCTAACTAGGTTCTCAAAGTAATTTATGCAAATTATGATTTAAACAAATGATATTATTGTATAAAAATGGAGCAAAATATTGCTAACACCGCAAGCCAAGAGTTTGTAAAGCATCCTATATTAACGAACTACGAGGCATCTCGTGATGGTGTGATTAAACACTGTCGACTGAAAAGACCAGTTGGTCATGCCATTAATACTCCAGCTTGATATTTGGAAGAAAAAGTATTACTGTTAACGGTTCATTGTCGAGTGTTTCAATGGATTGATCCAAGATTTTCCTGTGATCGATAATATTGAGTCAAATCTTCAGAATAATTCTTTATCCAATCTTAAAGCTATCCCGCAGTGAATATTCTACGTGTGGAGGGACTGGTAAATATTCAAAAATTGCAAGATCAGTTAAATCAACAAATGCTTATACTGGCGAAGAGATAATTTTTCAAACAAAGAATGCTATTGACAAATGATTTGAAATTATACCGAAATCGGTACAATTTGTAGCAGGTTAAGTATACAAATCTACACACTCAAAAAATTTGAAACAAAAAGTCACCTTCCATTATTATTAGAGATACCTTTGAAACTAAAGTATCTCCAGTACGTTTTAAGTAGTTATGCCGCTTATATTTATCAAACTATTTTATTTAACATTTTTTTTTGTGTTATTGTTCAGTAATTATACAATTGTTAATTATTTCTCTATTACTCCAAGGGAGATAACACAATTCTCCCTGACAAAAAAATCAACAGTTATCTCCCTTTCTCGAGACAATGGCTGTTGTTATGTAATTCTGCACAGCTTTATTAATTTTGTTCTGAAATAATGAATCCAATATTGTCAAGGCAACATATTACATATATGACAGGAATACATTGTGGCAAGGTTACTTTATAATGATTTCTAAAACATATATGTCAGATGCTTCAGTTTCTTATTGCTAAATAATAGAACTGTGATACGCGAGGTCTGGCGATCGAGTCCCATGTCTGATAACTGTCGATGGTTGCGCATATTTCGCCATTTTTATATATAATTGGGGGTTCCAGCCCAGCCTCGATTCTCAACAGAAAAAACCCCGCCTCACCACGTCAGGCAACGTGGTGAGTTGGTGTTTTTCGCACGCTCTCTGGGTTTTATATGGGAGGGGCATGCATAAAGCTGTTAAGCGTCGAGATTGACTCCCGTATATGTTGTGCTGTCTTTATTGTCTATACTGTATGTTGTACTGTCCTTAGAATTAAGTTAATTAAGATTTATGTACTGTGTCGTCCTTAGAATTAAGGTTTACTGTATCATTCTGGACTTGCTAGGATGTCATATGACACTCTAGGCTTTCACATGGGTTGAGTGTGCCGTCCTCATAATTACGTTAATTAAGATTTATGTACTGTGCCCTCTGAACTTTCTAGAATTCGATGGCAAGCTAGGAGTTCATATGGGAGTTGTGTTGTGTAAATAGTTCGTTTCCTCTGAACTTTCTAGAATGCGGTGGGAAGCTATCCGTTCACATGGGGTTTGTGTTCTGTAAATATTTTTTATTTTAAATATATATTCAGTATATAATGAATTACGAAAACATCAATGATATTATTTCTGCTAGTTAAAAATTAGCAAAAGACGGCATTTATATATCAGAGGAACTAAATCCTGAAAAAGATTATTTGTGATTTTGAAATATTGCAGGAACGTAAACATGAAGGTGCATACACGCTACCATCTGAATACAAGTTCGTAAAACAAATTCAAATGGCAATGTTTCAGTCGCTAGCTGCAGTAAAACATAACGGGGTGAGTGAATTCGCCCCTCTCTCTACTGCAGTAGAAAATTAGATCCGAATTATCTCGTGAATACGAAGCATAGAAAACAATACTCTTATAAGAAATTAAGAAAAGTTATGTCAGATCGTGAAACGATCCAAAGTAACCTCGTTACTGATGAAAGAGTGAATGAGAGTGAAACATATTGATTGTCGCTGAGCACATGCAATCTTTCAGGTTTCAACTTTTTCTCGAAATATTTTTTTATCATCAGATATTTTATTATTATTCTGAAATATTAATATTCTGAAATATGTCATTATCATCAGAAAAATTTATCATCATCAGAAATCGTTATTATCATCAGAAATATCATCGTCAGAAATATTTTTTATCAGAAATATCATCAACAGAAATATCATCATCAGAAATAAGAAATATTTTCATAAAAATTATTATCATCACAAATGTTTCGTATTTTTTCTGAAATATTTATTTATCAGAAATATCATCATCATAAAATAATTTGTGATTATTCTGAAATTATTTATTATCAGAAAGATTTTATTATTATTCTGAAATATTTATATCTATTTATCATCATAAATATTTTATTATTATTCTTAAACATTTTATTTTTGTACTAAAATATTATCATAGAAATATATTATTATTATTCTGAAATATTTATTATAAGAAATATTTGTATCATCATCAGAAATATTTTATTATTATTCTGAATGATTTTATCATCATCAGAAATATCAATATCAGAAATATTTTATTATTTTTCAGAAACATTTATTACCATAAATATTATCATCATAAATATTTTTTATTATTCTGAAATATTTTATTATCATCAGGAATATCATATTAATATTTATTGTTAGAAATATTTTATTATTATTCTGAATTATTTATTATCATAAGAAATATCATCAGAAATATTTTATTATTATTCTGAATTCTTTTTTATTATAATAAATTTTATCATCATCAGAAATATTATCATCAGAAATATTTTATTTTTATTTTGAAATATTTTATTACCAAAGGAAATATGTTATTATTATTCTGAAATATTTTGTTATCATAGGAAATATGTTATTATTATTCTGAAATATTTTATTATAATAGGAAATATTTGATCATCATCAGAAATATTATCATCAGAAAGATATTATTACCATTTTGAATTATTTATTATCAGAAATATTTTATCATCATCAGAAATATTGTATTATTATTGCGAATTATTTATTATCAGAATTCTTTTATCATCATCAGAAAATTTGTATTACTCTTCTGAGTTATTTATTGTCATCCGATATGTTTAATGATTATTATGAATTATCATCATCAGAAACATTTTATTATTATACGGAATTATTTATTATCATCAGAAATATTATTATCAGAAATATTATGATAAGAAATGTTTTATTATTATTCTGAAATTTCATCAGAAATATTTATTATTTCCCTTCTCATGTTCACGCTAATCATAAAGATCAAAAAGCCACGATCCTAACAAAGTTAGAAATATTCGATCGAAGATCTCGTTTACAGATTTAAAATTAATTAGTCCTCACTCAGGTCCATTAAATGTCTCAAAAGATCAGTGAGTTTGAAATTTATTCGCGATAATATATTATTATGACACCGTAGATAAACATGATTGATTGGTTCTTGCACAATCAAATCCCCAGGAGGTACTTGCGGAGTGAATGTGTATAAAATATGTCCTTGTTGAGCCTGATTTGACTTTCCAACATCTCTTTGATAGATGCCATATATTACATCACAAACAAGATTAACCGCGATCGTTGATGTTGTATTGAGGAGTCCTGGTGAGATGTCACGACCGCCTCCGTATGGATCATTATCATGTCTGATAATATCTGATGGTGGAATTATTTTTTTCCACACCTCGACGATTTTAGTAAAATTTTGATTGATAATATTATTGAGCGATCTTTTTAGTTACTCGTTTTCAAATCCCGGAAATATAAATGATAATATTCGTTCCTCGGATAATCAATAACGATTGTAATATAGAGTTTTAAATGTTGTTGATTTAACTATATGATTTTCACCGAACAAATAGATATCAAGATGTTTGATCTTATGCGCTAATGTGTCCAGGAGTTTACTGACGTGTTAAAAATCAAATATAATTTGATTAAAATGCTGTATTATCTCAAAAATCTGATTTTTCGCGTCATTGTTGTAATTTTGAATAGCACCAGAACTTTTTTTATTTAATATTGTGATTATTTGCTGATACTCGGATTTAATCGCGTCAGAGTAGGATTTGATACGTTTTTCATCAACACCCCATTAGAGAGTTTTATAGTTAGTAGAATACAGAGGATTTCCCGAATAAATTACTTTATCATCGAATGTGTTCAATAAAAAGAACTCCATACAGAATCGTGAGGAAATTTGAATGACCATGGGATAATTCCACAATATTGTGGAATTGTTGCAAAATTGCTCCTGTCTATGAGAAATTTATTTAATTTTGGTTCCGGTATCGGTACAGGTACCGGTGATTTATCAGGCCAACCTAGGACCTACCTTATTGATGATTTCTAAATATCAACAACATAACCTTGCGAATGCATTTCAATTGCAGAATATAAAGTCGGTTCGTGAGCGTTCATTGATATTTTTGATTCTCTTTCGGTTATTGATTTATTCTGCGCTGAAATTCATCATTGATTTGTTCAATCTCATAACTGCCAGTGGGTATTCAAGTAAGTTGCCAATCGCGAGTTCCACTGGTTTGTTTTTATTTGCAAACACAAGCGAATTATTTGCTTGCAATCCACCAGATGATTTTGATCTGATGTTTGGCCAGCAGTAATATACTCGTAATTGTGTCAGGGCGATTTCCTTTACTAGAGTCGCAGTTGGAAAGCTGACGTTAAATTCAGGATTAGTCGAACTTACTGAGATCATCGTGATTTTCAGCGGAGTTGTGTTTGTTACAATTTGTTGAAGCAGCTCCTGTGACGTCATTATTGGATATTTTCTACCTTTAATAGTGTCATCGTGTTAAATTTTAATTATTTCTATAAACTTAAAATCAGAAATCATTTCATCATTAAGGCTCTTTGATAATAATGATGATAATTTGGAGTATGATGTTGTCGCTGTACGTAACTTTATCATATAATCATTTACTTTTGCATTTGTGCAAGTACACATTGTTTTGCAATGATATTGAGAACATTTGCAATTGTTGTGTAGCTGAAATACAGATTGTCACGGCTACTGGTGCCAACATTGTTATTGTTGATAATAGCACGCCGGTTCCCGCAACAAGTGTATACACTGAATAAACAATTACATCAACATAAACTACACGTTAGAGATATTTCTTTATTCTTGTTGTACATTGTTCAAAGGGATCTTTTAATTTTGCTTGCCATTCACGTGCTTGATTGTAAATGAATTGTTGAACATCGATTGAGGTACTCGTTATATTGCATACAGTAGCCAATTGAGGTGTTTCAGCTACAAAGTTTGACACCACCAGTAAGATGTTGCGGTTAATTTCTTATTAGCTGCTTCCAGAATAAATATTTCTTCGTTTTCTTCATTTAATATGATAGACACAACTCCAAAAGGTTAGCGGTTGAATGACACCATGGATAAGTTGTGAATATCTCGAATTTTGCAGCACTGAACACAGACAGCCTGTACACACCAGTAACCTCTACGGTATGCCTGAGAGTTTTATTTTGCTTTGACCATGTTGAGAATCCAGATGATACTGTGTATACTATGTTGGTAATCTGCTCCGGAGTTACTCCGGGGAATTTCACTTACATCTTCTCGTGTTTTCTTAATCGTGTCAATGTTCTTCTTGATATCAGAGAGTTTCATGTCATCGGTCGGCGGAGTACCAAAGAAATCATTTGCGATTTTGTTGAGTTTTTGAAAATTTTTAAGGGTGTTCATGAACATATTCACATGAACGTGATACTCGGCCCGCAACGTGGATAATTTACCATCTACGGTATTGTAGTTAACGTCTACATATTTTTTGCCGCGGCATCCTCATCAGATGTTGGATCTCTTAAAACATCTATCTTATTCATGTTCATACTGACTTTGCCTGTCATTGTATCACCGGTATTTCGCAAACAATTAGCAACGCTTCTCGCAATTTCATCTCTGATGGTTGCTAACGATATATTTGTGTCTCTGATTCTACCACCATCGGTAAATACTGGAATGTTATCCGTATTAGCACCGAGTACTCGTCGAACTATATCATTCCATTTGATGTTGTTCGTTTTTAAAACACCGTATTTATCGTGAAAAACAAAATCTTCATCTTGGTCAACTCCAGCAAGATTCATAATGTCAGCAATTTCATCTTTAGTCGCGTATTTTGACAGACCAATATCATCTTTTTTTTTCGTTAGGACAGGTAGAAGAAGATCTTCCGTAAATATCAACCATTATAATTGAAGATCTGTTTAAAACGAAGCGGTTACTTGTATAATCATGCACTACTTTATGAGGTGCATTGGGAGACTTTGATATAGCGTTAAGTACATTAATTACTTCACGGCCGCGTATCGGTGGATCATATTATTGTTTGTGTTGGTAATCTTGAATACCAAACTTTTACGTGAAGTGGTGCGACATACTTGATATATTCACGCGGTGGAGCTAACCCGTACGAATCGAAATAAACGATTCCACATGGATCAATTGCGTATGATACCCAATGAGTATCTGACCCTGAATTGTCATCAAGATTAATATTGTGTGGTCGTTGTGGTAATTGATCTCGCATAAAAACACCTCTGAAGTTTTTTATTTTAGTTGTTTGGCAGCATCAAGTAACTCAAAATTTGATGCTGGAATAATTAACGAAGTTTTCATGGAAGTCTCAGACCTCTTCATAGATGAGATCCTGGTAATCTTTATTCAATGCCATTTCAGCAGCGGTTCCAAAATCACTTAATATAGCTGCTTTCGCTCCGGCAGGTGCGGCTGCGAAAATTAACGCTTGAATAGCTGCAAGAAGTGGAAAAATACCACCTGTTTTAATTGAGTCTTTAATCGCACCCGCAGAGAGATTAATTTTGACGCCTGTTTTGGATTGTTTAGCGCTGTTGAAATGTTTAAGTTGACGTTCTGATAATGATAATTTATTTTGACCACCAGTGATTTGATCTCACTTTAGGGCTATTTTCATTACGCTGTTCTTTGCTGAATTTGATTGAAGTTTTCTAATCTAACTAGGAGTCAGACTGACACTAACGTGATGATAATACATTTTATAATAATACTCGTGTTTTTAAATAACCTGGTTTAAAGATTTTCAACTAGAGCATCAATAACTCTCATTAGCCAACACCTTCAAGCAACATTGATTTGTCGCTAAATTTAACAGCAGTCGCTCTGTAAGCACCATGCACAACTGGTGGACCAACTACGGCAGCATGAGGTTGTGTTATCTGGCTCGAAAGTGAATATCAATGACAGATTGCCTAGATAAATCAATATGTTCCAACGAAAACTAATAAATCGAATATAATGAAATTCTTTATCTTGTTCCAGTTCTCTAAACATCCGATCAATTTTTCTCCTACTTGAAGCTATCTCTCGTTTAACGTCTTCTAGTTCTTGTCGTTGTTCTAGTTTTTTCAACGTCAGACCACTTTCGTTTTTGATATCTTCAAGTAACTCCTGGCTCATTGGAGGTAGTTGTCGTCTTTCGTTTCTTTGTAGATGTGGAAAAAGTTGATATGTAGCTCTTGCTGTGGTGGAGGAGGTTTTTGTCGTTCTATTTTTTGCTGAGGTGGAGAAGATTGTTGGTATTTTATTTGTCCCAGTGCCGCTTCATAAAGTCTTTGTACTTCTTTAACAAGACATCCGTATTCTAAATCATCATATCTGACTTCTTTTTTGTCTTTATATATGTAGTATATCGATTTAACAAGATTATTATCACTTATTTTTCATAACCGGGTTTTATAATACTTGATTTATTGTGCATAATAATTAATATTTTTGTTAGGTAGTTCTTCACTTTAAGTATTTTTAATATCTTCGGCAAAACCCTTCTCTAAATTCTTTTAATCATATCAATATTTCCCTTTCATAATTTGGGTTTAGGTGCCAGTTTTTTCTCTCACGTCGGCGATTTCAGTACGAACTTTACCAATACCTTCAAGTATTTCTTCATTAGATGGAGGCTGAGCTGCAGCTATCTCAGTTGGAAGATCTCGTAAAATCTATTTTTGTTTTCTTGGTTCTCACTGATA
The DNA here is from genome assembly GCA_028554795.2 of Sinohyriopsis cumingii. Taxonomy (NCBI): domain Eukaryota; kingdom Metazoa; phylum Mollusca; class Bivalvia; order Unionida; family Unionidae; genus Sinohyriopsis; species Sinohyriopsis cumingii. The sequence goes on along the minus strand of CM068824.1, from coordinate 108,217,867 downwards.
TTTTTTCAGTTTGCTCAGCGGTTTGTTTTCCTGATGGAAGTAGACCTTCAGTAGCGTCTGCAACTCTTTCAGTAACTTTTGTAACTGGTTTAGATAACTGTTCTGTACCTTCTGCAAATTCAGCTTGTGCTTCTTGACGTTCTTGCAATTTGTGTCTAATAGAATCACGAACAGGAAGAATTTTTTTGATTGCTTCTAGTCTCTCTTAAGCTAATCTATCAGTGTTAGATTCTTTAGCTGGTGGCATTATTGATATGATAATGATTTAACAACAGCAGCCAAGAGAGTGCGACCTCAAGTTGGTTCGTTTTGTAAATTATTCGCGCCGATCTTGATGAGTTTTTAGTTCGAGAAAACAAAAACAAAATAAAAAACTAACCTCTTGGAGAGAATCCTCAGTGTAGTTAGAATATTTTGATTTTATGGTCATTTATGCCATTTTAATCTTTTTTAGGAAGGCTTATTTCGGCATTAGGACCTTTCTAAAAAGTGGTCCGTTCACCCTCTCTGCTGCTTATGCCGTGAAACTTACAATAATATTTATTATTTGATTTACTTGGTCCTGACTGAGATTGGTGGCGCTCGCACATCAAGTATACTTGCCACAGCGGCCATCTCGAAACTCTCCCGAATGGCTGGCATGCTAAGACGGATTTTCAATGAAAGCCTTCTTATGGTGTCTAGTATGTCTTAATCGAAAAGCTGCCAATCTTCCTTCCAATAGGGCTGTCATCTTGAAAATCTTGTAATCGCTGCTCTTCCTGAACCAAAATTCATTTTGACATGGGTTTTCACCAGGAAACATTTATATGATGTCTAGACGGCTCAAATTGGTAATTGTGAGGATCATATGTCAAATGTGGCCTATACAGCGGCCATCTTGAATGTCTTTTTATTGCTACAGATCTTGAACAAACGTTATCTTTACATAGAGTGTTCATTTCAAATGATGTCTGGATGATCATGGATGAAAAGGGTCTGATTCGAACATTGCATTATGGCTGTCACTGCTGAAATTTTGATTATCCCGTTATCACTATTCCTCCCAATGGATGGTTGTATTAATATGGTGTTTCTTATTTGGCCTGATTGGTCCTAATTGAAAATGTCGCCTCTCGTTTATTCATTATGGACAGGATTAAAACCGTTACTTACATGTCATCTAAATAAAAGTACTCCTTTTGAGACATCAATTATTACAAACGATTCAGGATTTTTTAAAACGTCCTACCATTATCTTAGCTGTGACTAGTCATCTGATTTTAATATAGCATGTCTTGTCTCACTTAACGCAGTGACATAATGATTTTAGTGGTGCAAATCTAATTAGAAGAGATATGTAAAATGAAAGGTAATACTTAACTGAAGTAAATATTAAATGAATCAAGACAAGAAAAATAAGCAAAAGAGAACTAGAATAATTTTTGATCATGTATAATTAATTTCTTCAAAAACTTTCTGCAGCCCATACATATTTGTATATGATTACTAAGTAGAAAATAACAACAATGATCTAGGTAGATGACAATTGTATGTACATGACTGTCTTATCAACATGCAAGCATCACGTCGTTTTCTTAGGTGCAAATGCTGAACACAGTTATTGACTAAAAGACCCTGACCTACGAAGTTTTTAAGAAAACAAAGTCATCTTGAATAACGACGTAAAACTAAATAGTAAATAGCAAAGATGAATTAACTAAAGTGAGACACTAGAGGATCCGGTTTATAAGGTTCTCAGGCTGAAAGCTGCTGCGAGGACCCACCGTATTTCCCTTTGGCAAGATAATTTTAAATAATTGGTAATCCAAGCTGAACATTTTATAAAGATATTGCTAGATACAGCTAAGAAATATATGCTAAAATGTTTATTTCGATGAACCAGATACTTTTGAAAATAAGCCGGATTAAACTGAAAAATTCGTGTCAGTAGTTTTGCTTGTGAAGGTCGCTATGATTGGGATAGTTGTAAAGTCGGCAAGTCGTATCGCGTCTGTCGCCGATCCCCTAACCTACCGAGTGTTTAAGAAAACATAATTATCTTGAATAACGATGTCAACTAAATACTAATTGGTAAAGATGAATTGAAATTATGGGCACACTAGAGGATCCGGTTTATAAGGTTCTCAGGTTGCAAGCTACTGCGAGGACCGACCTTTTTTCACTATGGCAAGATCATTAAAAATAAATAGCAATGTAAGCTGAACATTTTTGTAAAGATATTACTATCTACAGCTAAGAATCGTATTTGTTTCATATGAAATGAAATTATATCCAAATTATATCCAAATTTTAAAATACCACGTCGAGCTGCTTTCAAGCGACTGTCATCTTGTTGCACAACCGGAATGAACTAAGCAACACCATATGCGCAGAAAATTACTGTATTCACGGGTAATGAGTTATATTCTGTGAATCGGTGAACTTTTCGACTGCAGGAAAGAAAATGATGAATTAACGATAGAGCAAGTGCTAAAATCCACAATTCTGGAAAAGGTAACTTATTATTTCAACCATGAAATGCTGTAGATTTAAGTTCTATGGCAGGGGTGGGTCATATAAATATGCAAGAAATCCCCAAACTTCATACCTCATATACCTTAAAATAATGTTCTTCCATTTGCATGGAAAAAAAGAACTAATTATATATCTTATATCTGTTGAAAAATCAATATCCCGTTATACGAAAATAATAACCTTTCTCGAAGGGCAATCACAGGACCCCTTCCCTACCCATGATTGCCATGATTGGATCTGGAAAAGAATAGGTCAGTCCCTACGAGGGAATGTTCTGTAATAATGTTGTCTAGATTTTGACTGAATTGAAATAGAATGTTGTTTTATCATGGCTAATAATATATTTTTCTGTTAATAACAAAGTTAAAAGTAATTAATTAAGCAAAACTGACACAAAATGTATTTTGTAAAGGAAGCTTGAAAGGGCAGGACAGAGTTACTGCTTGTTCAAAAGCAAGACAAAACTTTCTTTACGAAACACCCGTAGCATGTAGTCTGTCGGTACACATAAAAAGAATGCACAAACAGGTACAATTAACCATACACGGTACAAACAAGGGTTATGGAAGTTCGACAATGAAAACATATCCAATTTTGCTCATCCAGATAGTAAACGTATCTGTGTTGCTGATCAAGAGGGTTTCAAATTTAACAGTGTTTGCTTTACTAGGTTGATGCATGAAAGATAGTGTAGCTCTTTCAATCTTGAAATAAGTTCAATTAAAACAAAGAAACTCCTCAGCTGTTAAAGAAAAGGCAGAACATCTTAGACCTATCAATGTTCAAAACTCTTCCAACTTTCATGCAAAGGTTGTGAATATGACAACAAACCGACTAAAGTATGCTACAACGTGTGGTCTTCGAATATGAACGAAATTATATTTCACATTGTTACATGATAAATTTAGATATAGTTGAAATTGCTATAATTATACAAATAATAACATGACAGGTTTGGGGAAGCCCGAAATGGCAATTTTAGTTTTGTATGCAGTGAAGTTTGCCAGTGGTCAATCAGGAAAAAATGGTCACCTTCTGAACGACGTTTGACAATTGTAAGTATAAATAATGAATATTATATGTGTATTATATCCCAGTTTTATGTCTACTGCAAATGAACATCCCATGGATCACAATGCATTTCCACCCTGAAAGGGAGACAACATTTTGCAAAGGAATGTTACTCGTGTGTTCATTTTGGAAAAGTGACGATTGTTGTTGCATTCACGACTCTTAATTAAAACTACTCAATATCAAAAGAAGTTAGGAAAAGATTAGGGTATATTTAAGGCAGTGTTATCTAGTCGATCGTCATACTGTTGCGAGCTTAATTTCATAAGTATATTAAACATGCACTACAGCGAAATATCGTTAACGTCGAGCAACAACACAATCACACAATACCTCTATATGTGCAATGATAGATATTGATTTATACTGTATGTAGCTCTTAGACGATGTGAAACCTATTACAGAACGTTGTAAAGCTGAACATCTGAAAGTTCATTATTTATGGAGACAACAATTGAATGGAAGAGCTTATACTGACTGTAGTGTAACAACTCTGTCTCTATTATAGTGGCGCATTGGCCTTATATCGTATCAATTACCGAATATATATATATATATATATATATATATATATATATATATATATATATATATATATATATATATATATATATATATATATATATATATATATTAAGCAGATCCGTGGCACAAAGTAGTAAAACTATATTTATCTTATTATTTAAAATGTTTTGAACAATGTATGGATAACACAGCAGTAAGAATAAGAAATACATGAAAATATGGGATACTTAAATTGTACCTATCATTTCTATCAACACTATTTATATTTCAACCGGCACGTGAACATAAAACTTATGACAGAAATAAAAAACATCACATTATATACTTAATGTAACTCATATTAAATATCTTCTAGGGCTGTCAGAAAATAGACCTTATTTAAAATTGCACTTTTTATGATATGTTTGACGAGGTACAGGTTTAATACGATTACTTATAGATGGTAAGATTTAATTTCCAATAAGTTATTTGAAACTCATAAAACAGATTCTATATAATTAAAACCACTTGCCATACATTTTAGAAAAGAATGAAGAGGTTCTCAAATTTATATTAGAAAACAAAAGTTATTCTAATTTAAGAAATAATTTAAAATAGCTTGCATCTGTTGTACGGCATCTTATAATCATATCATATGCCGTTTTTGATTGAATTGTATAAAATATGTACAGTTCATAAAGTAGCTTATTACATTGCAAAAGTAAGTTATGTCCCTTTGAAACTAGTAACTTTCTAAACGCACGAGTCATACTGTATCATTTATAAGGAATGTATTTACAATGTATTCATGAAATATCTAAACGTTTTAATGTTCTTTACTATGTTATCAACCTTCATTGTCTATAAGTATATCATTATGATAATGAATTAGTTTTCGTTTGAAGGAAATTTTTTAATTTCTTAAAATTTGAAGAGAAAAATAATTATGGCTTGAATATCATCTTCATTTGTTTTCTACGTTACAGGAAAATGAAAAGGTCGTGTTCATTCAAATATCATGCAGTGTGTTTTCTGCTAGAATATCTGTTTCTCCTAGTGAGGACGTCCTTTACCTTAGGTGAGTAATAGTAATATAGTCGCATCATGCGTTTTACAGTACAACAATAATGAAAATCGCAGTATGTCAGAAGAATAGTATAGTTCCTCCTACGTTATTACTGAATGCATTATGTATGAAGTCCAAACTAAAACTTGAGCTGAAAGAAAGCTTTTGAGATTAGGTAAAGTCTTTAAGCTTTTGAAAAGATGTACCTGCACGTAAACAAATACGAACACAAATCCCATATCCCAAAATTAAATTATCTCAAAATAATTAAATTATATAAAACAGCTTTCTGCCAAGGAATCACATTTTAGACTAAATATAGACTGGACGATCGTTTTATGAATGCTGTAGGAAGATAGGAAAGATTTCATACCAACAATTACTTTGTAATTTATTGTTAGTTCAGATTTAACTGAGCAATGTAATTTTGTTTACAATCCTTTCTCTATTCCTTTCCGCTGACATGTATAATGTGAGATGTGAATGACGAACTCTTAGGAAAGATCGTTCAGTTTTCACTTAAAATATGCTTAAAAGGCAATAAATATCCACCTTCAAAATTTGAACACAGTCACAATAAAATCTTTCTCATTCGTTTTATTGTTTGACATTAATCTTTTTTGCTAATATATGTTTCCATATTTTATAAAGGTTCATTTGAACCAGTATCCGAATCTAAGTGTGAATATGAGGATGCTAACCTGAAGTGGCGGAACATGCCAGCATATTCGCTAAGTGATGTCAAGTCCATGGCGTGGTACAAGGGGAAAGATAATCTTATAGCGACCTGGTTGGAGGGAAAAGGGTTCAAGGAATACTCTCCGTATATCGGCCGACTGATGCAGATAGGTGAAACTGGCATAAAGCTAAAGAAAGCAGACAGATCAGACAGCGGTTCATACTGGTTATTTCTGACGCTTGCGTCCACAGATCACAAGTTAGAAGGAGTGACCCATCTTGAAATTATAGGTACATCTAATTTTGGTGCCTTTTTCAAAAGACTTATTTTCAGAAAATTAAGAAATATGTGTTTCTGATTAAACGTGGTTTTGTCATTGAAAATTTGTTCAAGCTTTAAATACCACGTTGTACACAATTGACAATGACTTCCGCAGGCAGTGTTAGCAAAAAAAGAAACTTTTTATTACTTTTTCTAGACTTGGGAATGTATAATAAATTAATTATTATGCGAAAGGCAATAACTGTTAGTATTATATTGTCGACAGTAGCGCCATCGAGTAAATGCAAGCCTAACATCACAGAGGAAGCATCAAGTTTGAAGGCAGAACTACCTTATGAGGGGTGTGGCACACCTTCTCTTTTACCGAAATGGAAAAATACTAGCAAGACTTCTATACTAGAGGTGAGTATTTTCCGTCTTTGTTTTGCAGATCACAAGTGTAATGTTTGAATCGTATTTGATATATCCTATATCATTTTATCTTTGAAACATCATGTCGATAACAAAGAGTTGTCATTTTGTCTTATGCTCGGTTTAGGTTATCCTTTTATCTTTTGGATGAGTCTACACATTTGTCTGGACATAGACCATGTTTGATTGTAACACACACCTAAATATAGTGTCTCTATGTGGTTAGATGCTAAAGTATACAGCAGTAAAATCCACAATAAAATGTTCATAATTTTAATGATATTGTTACGTCATGCTGAGTTTGAAGCATAGCCGGAAAAAATATATTTGCTTGATGGAAAGCATCGTTAACGTCCTAAAGTCCTCAAATACAAGATACTTAGCACATAATTTGCACTACATACTACAATGAGTACAAATTCAGGTTCTCAGCATAAATTCAAATTGTATAAAATAATACATCTTTATTGTTAAGACTTAAATGGGACATATAAGAGCTAGATCCTATGTTTCGTTCAGGTATGTGCTCAAATTTAGGTTTAAATTGTTTTAACTATTTGACATCATGCTTGTTCGAATGAAATTATTAGTATATGAAAATTAAAGTGATTTTATATATTCGTCTGCCACTGTATTAAAGTTCCATTAAAGGGAAGATCTTGCCTCCAACATATTATCACTATATTTTCCCAGATTCACATCTACGGCATTCTGCCTGTATTAAAGTTGTTGATAATCGGCGAGCAAAGAGCGAGGCCTAAATATTTTAATCACAGAACCACACAATCTTGTCTATACTCAGGTACTCCGATAAGAGCTGAACTAGTTCCCTTTAATTCAAGTGACGTCACTTGGGCACATATTGCCGTCATAAATGTTGGCAACGGATTATACGTTCCAGTTTTTATTGAAATGTTTGGTAGCTGCAAAGGTAAAGACCTGACTTAATTGTCATTTATTGCAGAAGAGATGGGTATTTAAATTATGTCGCGGAGATGAGATCTTGTAATATGTTGTACATAACTTATGAAACAGTTTTGCAATGAGGTGAAAAGAGTAAATTCCAGCTCTATCTGAAACTGAAAGAAGGAATCAAATTATTGCTTTTTGCCCTTGCTGATGCTTATTTTCCATTGCTACAGAAATACTTAACATACTGCACATGTGAGTAATTTTGAAATTCTTCACAAATCTTCATGTATTTCATTTTCACAAAAATTACAAGGATAAAGCCTGGCCTTATATGTTATACTTACTATTTCGTAAAGTTTAAAACTTGTAAGGCTGCTTTGGCCGTAGATTTAAAGTTCCACGGCTGGGGCAGTATTCAAAGTCTGCAGCATCAATGAATTGAACTTTATTCATTGAATACATTAGGCGTGATCTTTACTGTAAGTTCCATGTGCTGCGTCTTCAAATGAATCGTTAATTACAAGTTATTGATTTGAAGTTTTGAAATCAAAGATTACCTGACCAATATTTAATAACTGCTTTACTAAAATTTGATCATGGCATTGAATTCATGACTGATCCAGTACTCCATCTTAGATATAAATAAAGGTTGATCAACGAGCCTAAATAATATTCGTGATATTACGTTGTACATATATACTTCCTAGATGTCAAATAGAGGATATAACGTTTGGATTGTTTTGAAATTCCTACATAGTAAATTCCATTTCCCATGATTATCTACAATCTGTAACTATGCATCTCAAGCAAAAATGTGCTCACAAAAGATAAATTAATTTTTCATTATTCCCGATTGAGGCAGATAAATTACAAGTGAAATACTCGTTTTGCCTTTGAAATATTTTAAGGTATACGTCTGTCATTAAATGGTCGCAAATTACATTTTATTGACCATTCCACCAACATTCCATCATATATAATTTGTGATCACAAAATTTGCTATTTACAGTTACAAGCTTCAAGCCTCCTAGATCTGGGAAGAAATTCTGAGTCCGGTGAATATGTGGCATGCGCAGAAGGAGGCTCAGCCAAATGCTATCATGGGAACATTTCTGATCTTTGCACAAGACATTCCAGTGTGTACCAGTTTTAAGCAAAACAATACTGTATAACATGAATATTGCATAGCAGATTTTGAAATAGTGAAATGATTGCGGTCTGTTGTGTGTTTACGCCGCTATCGGGCCTTCATTGTAGTATCGGTCATTAAATGTTCAGAAAATTCTTCAGACCTTTTCTATAAAGTTTCACCCTCGGAGCAAATTTGCTATATTCGCAGTGCCTTGTTATACGGGATCTTTCGTATGCAATGCGTTGTTGCCAGTTGGATGAAAACACATACTGGTGTTGATCAGTTGGTTTTTAGTCGATGTCTGTGTAGTTTGTTTGCTACAAGTCGGGATGACGTGTCCACGACAACGTATTTTGAGTTGGAAGCTTCTGTCGTAAAGTTTTAATGAAAGATTGAAGTTATTCGCGTTTAATATGAAGTCTTCCAGATTGTTTCTTCTTTGTTGCTATTTCATTTCTATATGTAAATTCTACCACTGATAAAAGCTGAGCCTTCAGTTTCCCTATAAAACATATTATAACATGAGAGGGCATATTTGTTCCCATTGAGTTTCAATTGATTTAGGGAGCGTGTTCTTCACTGACTACAAAGTTATTGAGTTGTAAGAAGACTAGATCCAGAAACTGATGTACAAGGATATGACATCCCAGGTAACAAGCATCGCATATGGCGGTAATGCGTGGTTGGCTTTGCTTTTAATAACATAATCGTTCGTGTCCTAAAGATACGATGATGATATATGGACACGTCTCATGAATTGTTCCATATCTTTTGATATCCTTTGGTCTTTGAGTAGATATCTGATATAGGATAGGACGTCAAAGCATATGGACGGGAGAATGTATATATGTCCGTGCTTATGGATATTAGGTAGAATATATCTCTCCTGCATCCTGGATTTTATGGACTAATTTGCTGTGTTATGTGTCGGATTTGCTACTCTTCATCAAGAATAATCGGTATTTGCATAGTTTAGTGTTTGATCTTGGTCTAGCTTTTGTTAGAACCTGGCATTGCTTAATTGTCTATTTGATTCATTTATACAGTCTTCCTTATTCATAATGACTTTAGCGGAGACCCAATCTTCAGACGTGATTGATTATGATGTTCATATTCTCTATATGTATCTCCTTTGCTCAAGTTTGAATATCTGCTAATGTGATTAATGTCTTTCGAATTGCCATTTTAAATTGAGGCGCGGAAGGTTTCTTGATATGCAATTAAAGCTTTTCTAGTGGGATGTGCATTTTAACCTTTAAAAGTGATACAAAGATTATTAAATTGTGCTAAATTATTAAATTGTGCTAAAATAACGATACTCGTGTTGATCATTGTTTTGAAGGACCAACTACGAAAGAGACAATATAAATGCAATAACATGCATATATCTTCTGTCACATTTTATTTTTTTATCGCTAGAATCGTATCATCAAAGAAGTGGCGATGGATTGACACCAGACCCTGTATATATTATTCTTCCTATTGTACTGGTAGCCCTGATTGCCGTTATGGCGGTCATCTGGTGGAAACGAAAATTTTGTTGTGAGTAATACATATAACCATTTCATCATGAGAAGGTAAAAGTGTAAATATGTGATATTTTCATAATCAACAATGAGTGTGTGAGATAATTTTTTCCAAGCAGAATGTGTATGTATGTTCAATTGTTGGAAGGAAATCAACTCTTTGCCCTTCCTATTTACAACAAATGTATTTCGTCTTTAAGACTGTTGTGAGATCTTATAATTATTATCGATATACTTGTATGATGTTAGATACTCGATATTATATTTACTAAATAAGAAATATAATCATTCTGTAAGATTTTATATGGATTTAAGTACCTTGTGTACCGTTTAACTGTCAGTTCACTCCCATACAGTTTCTTGTTGCGTCAATGAAGGACTAAACTGCGCTGCTAATAAAAAAGAAAACACAACAACACAAATAACAAATTCATTTTGATTCCCTCGCCACATGATGAACTATTTGATATCAAATGGATATAACTTGGCCACTTGAAATCCTATATTTCTATTCAAAGACAAAATCAAAATTACTTTTTTGTCGGATAAAAAATGAAACATATGTTCAAGGATACAGACCAAATAAGTATTACATACTTATGGTATTCAAGTGGAAACAGACAAAGTGTGCAGATGGGTTTGACGATGGACGGCAGGCCTACAGGCAATGGTATGACAACATAGTATATATATGAACAGCTTTAGTTGTATGGGCGACCAATCATTCAACAAATGTGAGAATGAAACCAAAACAATACATCATTTTGCATAACAAAAGACGTCACTGCAAAACGAAACATATATAAAGAGAAATTAAAGACCTCGCAGCAAATTTAAAGCTAAAACTATGACAAATATAATTTGAAAAAAAAATGTAAAATAATGTCTGAAGATACTGTTGCAATAAAAACGTCATGTGGAGTTTTGATTGGCCTTCATATCACTATGCCATAGTTTGTTGCGTATAGCATACGTGATTATTAGGGAATTTATTTAGTCTTTTGATGTTCATGATGATGCTAATAGATTTAAACTTGGTTGTTTGATGATGATGATGAAAAGCACAATTATAATGCCATCCAGTATTATTTCCACATAATGTCTATTTGAAAGAAATTCACTGGTCGCTCCGCAATACAGGAAAAATGTAGCAACAGAAAGCTAGATTTGAGTCAAGAATTAAAAAAATTAATAGTAGAAAGGAAAAAAGAATTATTTACAATTTCAGATTATATTCAAGGAGGTAACAAGCAATACAGTTTAGTTTTTTCAATCTAAGTAGTTAATTATCATAGGGTCTTTGCTGACGTGTTAAATTGTTTTTCTTTTAAGATAAATCTTCCTGGAATACATATTTCATATGCAGCAACGTACTGTGTCCATTATGACTGACATTTTTCCGGATTATTAGAGCAGTATTACGTCGTTATATATATATATCACTTCAAAAAGTTAAAAACACAGCTGCTCGGATCATACTTAGAGTACCACGATCAGAGCACTCCTTCTCTCTGCTCTATACCCTACACTGGCTATCATTCGATTGAGAATCAAGCACAAAATGTGTTCTCTTTGCTACGTTTCACTGTCGGACTCTAGTCCAGCATACCTATGCGACCTCACCCATGTGTACACACCAGCAAAATAATTACGTTCCTCTTCTGTCAATCGTATACTCATTATTCCCACTATGAAAACAACGTCATATGGAAAGCGTTATTTTGCATACCAGGGCCCAGCAACGTGGAATGAATTGCCCAATGAACTTAGACACAAAGACACAGTGATCCCATTCAATAGTGGCCTCAAAACTCCCTTATTTCGACTGTAAGAACAAACTTAAAGACCTGATAATGTTTCCTACCTGAAATGTTTCTCAGCATGTTTTTGTATTTTTTAATGTTTTTCTAATTTCATGGTGTTTGTTGTTTGTTATAATATTATTATATGTTTTTTATCTTATAGGTGTTGTCTAATGTTGTAAAGCGCTTAGAGCTTCTAACGATTAGGCGCTCCACAAAGTCTTCACTTTCACAATCATATCTGAAATTTGATGACATGTCTTTGTAAATGTTCTGGTTTCATTTATTTGTCATTGATCTGTATTGACTTTTTTATAATATCTTATATGGCTGTAATTGAATTTTATTTCAAGAAGATAACTTTCTTTTGTATAAGAAAGTCAACTGCCTAGCTATTTAAAACTTAATTTAAATTTACATGAAATATTTTAAATACATTGATATCAGCTGCAAAGCAAAGAAACTTTCATTGGCGTAAACGTTCATCAAAGTTGAAGAGAATATCGCAGTGGTTCATACGTGACTTTACCGATTCCATTAAGTTTTCAAGATGGCAACTAGTCAGAGGAGGATCATTTGGCTTGATCCTTGTTGGTTTGTTGCTTTGAAGCATGCAATGATAAATATGGACAATTCATTTCAATATGCTGTAAAGACTTGACTCAAATAACATGAACTCTGATCCAGATTTTAATCTTGGCGCGAAAGTTATTATTGACAGTACATTTAACAGTCAACACAGGCATCATTATTCCTGCTTTTTCTATGAGATATATGTATAATAAATGAAACATCCATTAGAACTTGTATATATGTTTCTAGTTGTTTTAAAAATTCTCAGCTTACTTCAAGGTATGTTCTATCATCGGTATCTAAGAAAGTCCGAGATATCAAGGGGTACAATAAGCATATATATATATACGTGTGTGTGTGTTGAATGAAAAAATATTCGTGTCCGAAAATGCCAAGCGGCATGATACAGTTATATTATTTCATGCCTATTTAATTTGTCATGGCTGATGATAATGTGCGATATCTGCAATCTGTGATTCCGATTCGCAAACCTAAAATTTATATATCTCACACCCAGTATGGAACTACGTTTAGGTTTGTGAATATTATTTAATTGTCCACTTATTAAATATCAGGAATAATTTATTGGTATACCGCTTAAAATATTGAAAATGCAGCCTACATATATAATTTTAAGAAATGAAGTGATCAAGTGCGAAAATGATCGTTTCTGTCCCTGGGGATAATGGAATAGTAACAATAATAGCGACGGCCAGTTTCTGGGCATCTCACGATATCTACCGAGAATTTATAGTTGAGGTTGAAAGCAATATTTTGGACAAAATGTTTGACAACTGGTTGACAGATGAAGCTGGTGTACAAAGTTATATCAAGCACAGGAGAGAGAGAGAGAGAGAGAGAGAGAGAGAGAGAGAGTGCATATACTTTTTCCATAAAATATCGTACTGAACGTTTCATAAATCCAGACAAAGTGAGAAAAAAAGGACTCAAGGAGTTATGTCAAGATTTAAGGCATGGTTAGAAATGCCCATACTTTCGGTGGTAGCATTAGTCTTGCTTTAATTTGTACCTAATTGGTAGCTTTAATGAAATTGGATATTATATAGAATGAAACATATACTCTTGACAGTCAAAACACTATGCAATAGACAGATATTTAAGTGACACTGACTACACTATTTGATCTGCTAGTTGCCACAAAGTGCTAAATTCTGTGCGCAAGGACCTTCAACAAAATGGTCTAAGAAAGTGAAGAAAAATATTTCTAAACCACGCACTCGTTAATCGTGTTCGCAGCTGCAGCAGTGATGAAACAGAGAAGATACAGTTTACAACATAAATTTTCTAAAATACAAAACCCATCTAAAAGCTATTTCAGCTTCAGAGTAAAAAAACAAAATTCGTTTAATTTATTTTTCTTGATTGTTTTGAAATAACAATTTCAAATGGATTATCTTTGTCCATCAATATTATTGAAGAATTTAATTCAGTGCATCAAGAATTTGTTGTGGCTTTTCCCGGGGTTTCACGGGTTCTTCCTCCATCATTAATGCTGATCGCCATGCATAGCCTACCGTGTGCTGAAAAATGGCGTTTAACCCAACAAAATCAGCAACATATTGTTGTATTAAATGACAATATGCAATAAAAAAGTTTGAAAATACTGTATATTAATGAGTTTTATGTATAAAAATAAATACAATGCTGCTGTTATTGTATGATCTTTGACCTAAAATTTGCATGGAAGTAGAGTGCGTGTGCTCAGTTCAGTTATTAATTTACTGATCCAAAACATGACCTATTTGAAAAGGTAGGACAAATCCACATGCCAAATCCATTCGTATGCCTCATATACAATTTTATAAACATTCAAAGCTAAAGATTGAATAGCCAGATGACGCAATTGCACATTATATTTCTAGGCAGTTTACTACGTGACAAGGTGATTGTTTTCAGAGGGTTCTACTATATCTATGATAAAACGCTAAGTACCTAACTCATTTTTTTAACAAAATGTATATATCCAAGAAATTGAAAAGATAGCGAATAAAAGGGGATATGTTATAAATGCAAAACCACCTAAGTGCTTTGTGCCGAGTAGAGGAAAAGAACTCAGCGTATTCCTACGATGACACCCTCGACATATTCATACGCTGTATCAACCTCGTTCTTTCCACCCAGTCCGATAGAAATATATTTGCAGATTTTTCTATATCTTGATCTTATCCGAAACCTCCATTATAACTAAACAGATGTGCCATAGTTTTATACGAATTAACTTTATGATATTAAAGGTTGCAAAATAATAATTGTTCAAGTAGTCCCAGGCACAACATTATTTTTGCTTTTTCAACACATCAAATAGTGCAATATCTCAATATTAAAATAATCGAGATTTTGTAGAAACGTTTATATCACACTTAGGAATTGTATATATTGAACACATGTAAAAATAAGATCATATATTAACATGTTTGAGCACCATGGATCTCAGAACTTTAATAAAAGATATCTTATACCAAAAATGTATATGCGAATTAAACCCAACAGAGTAAAGTTACGATCCATATTTAATTTTCAGCTGAGGCAAGCACACATGATGAGGGATATCCGTTAATTGAGAAAGATAAAGTTTTAAGGAAAGGTACGGTAAATTTTAGCAGATACAGATTAAAGGAATTGGTTTTGAAAATTATGTTGTTAGCCAAAATACTATATCAATCTCATCTTGTCTTTTATACTCGCTTCACCAATATCTCAGAAAGTTTAGGACTTTCTATATATAGACTTTTAAAGTCATTTTAATTTCCAATGAACAAAATCAATCAGTGTGGTTGGAATTAACAAATATAGATTTTATACAAATGAGTTAAATAAAATCATTACTTTTCATGGTCGTTTGAAGTTGCTTCTTTTTTAACTTATATATAGATTTCTTACTAGGTTTTCCTGCAATCCAGAACTATCTGCGGGGCTTGTACAAAGACTTGACAGATGTATCTCTGTCACCCACCGGCAAAGAAAAGTTTGTTGACGTATCAGAAGTGTACATTGACTTGGACTTCCAACAAATGGAAACCAGAGACTTCAAATGTACAGAAAAAGAGCAAGCATGGATAACATCGTATAAGCCCTCGGTTTCTAAAGAAGCTATTCATATTGTAAAAGCACATGATCAAAATGTTTCTCCGATTATAATTGTTGGATGTAGCGGCAGTGGTAAGTCAACATGGTGCAAGCATCTTGTAAAATGCTGGTCACAAAACTCTAACACGGGTGAGGCAAATGTACAGGGTATAAATTTACCCAATCTTGAAGAATGTCAAATCCTATTATACCTGCCACTAAAATCTTCTGACAGAGGACTCTCGTTCCAGGAGTTATTACAACAATGTTTGTTTCAAGGACAACCAGAATATTTAAATATCATAACGAAGTACATGTATGATGAAAATCATGCCCCTTCTATACTTATTCTCACTGATGGTTTCGATATAATTAGTGAATATGTAAAACCTATGTCAGAACTCTTGGATCATATGCTATTCTCTTTATGTACTGTTATTTTTACATGTCGACCAAGCAGTTTGAACCTGATTTTAACTGCACGTGTTGATAGTTCAATTCAGTTATTTAAAGTTGAAGAAATTGCTCTTGAAAAGTCCACAATATATGCCAGCAAGGTTTTGAGTAGATTCAATCAACAGAATAAGGATTTTAATATTAAGAACTTTTTGACATTTACAAGGAATCTACATGTGCAAAGTCTGCTAAAATTACCGTATCTCTGTCTCAAGCTTTTGTTTGTATGGATGGAAAACAAAAATCCCTACATAGAAATTACGGATATTCTGCTTCGCATAGTTGAACATTTACTTGAGACTGCGAAAACGGATCACAGGTACAAGGAAAAAATCATAAACTTATTGCAAAGAAAGTCCTCTGAAGTCTGCACAAGCGTTAACAAATTAGATGAGCGATTTGTTAAGATTAAGAATCTTATGTATGAACTCAGTATGACAACTGAAGAAATCTTTCCGTGTGAAAACAAGGTGTTGGCAGATGAATAATGGTTGGCTCATTGAACCTCAGCAAGAGGAAAGGATACGCTTCCTCTTGAAGTCCTGCATGAAATAGGTCTCGTACCTGAATCTATCCCTTTAAAAGCAACAAAAAGCCAATACTGTTTGACTTTCACAAATGTGCTCATTTACCAATTATTTGTTTCCATGGCAATCGCATTTAAGAAGGGACATACATTCGATTATATCGTTTCAAATATGGAAGTTGCTCGAAAAAACAGTATGATTATTCACATGCTTTTTCAGTTCTCACCCACATTAGGAAAGGAAGTTTTTGTCCAAATACGCAACTTACAAAGTAACAGACTTGAAAAATCTGGCCTGGGTGAACAGACTAACAAGTTCAGATACTCCATCACAGAGCTATCAAAGGGAGACAGATGTTGTCAAGTGAATTGGTTACAGTTGGTTATGTATAAGGTGATCTAGATGATGAAAAGCTTCTATTTTTGACAAATGCCTTGATGTCCTTGGACTCATTTACCTCTCTTGCATTAGAAAACAATGAAAATAAAGACGATCTCGTTTTTTGGCTACCTTGCTCACAAACTGTGGAAAGGTTGGTACTCAACATCAATAATTGTACTGTGCTGTTGTGTCCGGAATGGAATAATCAGATACCACTCAAACTACAAGAAGTCGTTATTACGACGATCAACATTAGTAAAGAAGATCTAGAAGTACTTTGCAAGGCTTTTAGCTCTTGCAAGAATATTCAGAAGCTTGAAATATCCACGACAGGTGTTAGTACCGGTGATTCTGAAATCGTGTCCTAGAGGTCAGCCTCCCAAAAACATCTATGAGAAATATACAGAACATTTACGTAAGCTGAAATTTGCTGGTGAACCAGTTGACGTACTATTCTATATTGATGCATATGAAAGTTTGCAAACTCTAACCATAAAGAACTAGAATATAGCCCTTAAAGTGGAAATATTCATGTCGCAATATGGTAATGTAGGGAGCCACAGATGATTATGATTAAGATGATGGAAGTAAAACCAAAGATAAAAGGCATTTATTTTTTTAAACTATGAAAACACAACGTACATCACACACCGATGGACCCTCTCTTTGGTGTGAAAAATAAAGAAATATTGGTTGTTGAAACCTATAGTACGTTGCTCCGTCTTTCAGCAGCTGAAACGCGCTAGAATGAGAGGGAATCCACATATGTGAGCTTACATCATCATACCTTTTTCGTAGTGTAATGTTTATCTGTAGTATGTGTTTTAATTTCATAAAAATACTTTTGTAACGTCATTTAGTTAATGCCATTTTTAATGTAAATATCATATAAATGGGTTTGCATTTCAAAGATGAGTTATGCATAGAGCGTTAATTGTTTCATTCATAAAGTTGTAAAGATGAGAAGCACCATATTTGAGTTAAATATCACGTGATACGTCGAGGACAGGCTGACCTAATTTTCTGATTAACCAGAATTAAAAGAGCTGATTTTTTTACAGAGATAGTTTTTCGAAATGTCCAAGCGATTCACCCAAAGCCAAGTGTTGTAAATCTATCTAATGCGCATTAACTTTGTATACACGAAAATTATTACAGTGAATTCGGCATTCTTAGTAGTACTATTAACCTTGTATGATTTAGTTATCAAAATGACTGTTTCATTTATTGAATTTACTCATTTGTCAAAAAGACAGTGCTCTAACATTCATTTTATGACTATTTGTAGATTTAATTTTACGTGAATTAATTCCAAAACATTTGGATTTATAGCTGTATTGAAATTACTGTGAATTCATTTTAAATACTTTTATAACATAGTGATGTCTTCTTCATGGCTGACACCTTATTACAGTAGTGAAACCATTCAGAATGCTTTTGGAACTCATTCAGATTGCTCGAAGCTATTGACATAGTTTTTAATGTTACGGTATTTTAGTCTTGACACAAAACACAATCGACGTATCTAACCTTTTCAATCGGTCCATAACGTCAGTAACGAGTGTAGATATATATTTGTACTCGCTTTTCGATCCCTTAATTCTCATATGAATAGATAGTTACATATAGCCTGTAGGCCTACCGTGCCCCTCTACACCGTCCGACCTGTATCTCTTTTGCTTTTTTCATGATTTTGGGAATGTCGAACAAGATAAAAAGATGTTAACAGCAAATTTTGGGATGCACTAGCTCTGTTGCCGGAATATTGTAGTAATCCCAAATGACACATTTAGGGCACAACATGTGGCACGCATGGGTTGTGCTGACATAGCCCATATTTAAATACTTTAATGTTGAAGGCGATGGGTTTTGAACAATTTGAAAATATATTTAAATATTTCTTCTGTTCATAGCAACAAACCTCTTCCTTGTATCGTACGCTATGTGGCCACATGACAGCTTTTAAAATACCTTGTAAATGTGTAAAAGATGATATTGGGTGTATTTGCCAAAAATCAATATTGCTTTTAAATGCACACTCTTCATGCATTTTGTTTGGAATGTTAAACATTAGACTACTAGAAAAAGTCCCTTGTAATTGTGTTGTGCGCATAATTAAAAGTTTTATTATATAATATTTAGCTAATGTCAATTACTTCTCAATATCTCCGTACGATTTTTAAGAACAAATGACTGAAAAAAACAAACGAAACAGTACGGACCACAAATATATTCGCTATATGTAAACGCCTGATAACCAATGATTACAGAGATATTTTAATATGCCTTCCAGTATTGACTGGAAAACTAATATGGCAGCCCCCATTTAGCAAAAAGAAAATAAATCAAAGTACTCTGGGTACTGACAAAATAGGAGACGAAGTAATGTTGATCGTTACAATATCAACAGTTTCAGAAACCATCGATAGAAACAGATCAATATCAAGAAAACAAAAGCAAATGTTGTGCCCTTCACGAAGCATTTTCAGCAACCATACATTTGGACAGTAAATGACAACGTTTACTGGGTTGCGATTCGCAAACTTGATTGGAAATATACTTGTTTTTTTTATTATTAATAAACCACGTTAGTGGTATTAAACAAAGAAATGTGAAATTTTAGTAACTTCAAGCCAAGCGGGAGCATTTGGAAAATATATAGGGCATGCGAAGTCAAATTCTGATTATAATGAGTTCTTTGAAATTTGGAACATACACGGTGTAACCGATTTTTTTTTTCTTCCTGGCAACTGCTTGTTTCCTATTATTGGTTGCGTGAAAAGTACAACCATTTCATCCTCCATCAATGCGAAGGAATGCAACTATAAGAATACATACTCCTGTATTTATATGGAATGCAACACTAAAAGCAGAGACAAATATAGTTACAATTCTTCATTGATGTAATTTCTACCTGCTTCTGATAAATATTTTACAATGATAAATGCGTTTTTCCGTTCGTTTAACACTTTTTCTTCCAGTACTTATATTTCTAGGTTGTGATGCTGAACTGGAAACGTTGCTATAACAAAATTCGAAAATGTTGTGATTTCAAATGATTGTCAGGTTCTCTAAATCAAAATAAAGTGCATGTTCTATGTGTTTACTTGTTCAATAGGAAGACGATATTTATGGATGTCCATATATAGTAATGGTTGATATGATACATTTAATGTAATTAAGTTAAATGATAAAAATAAATGACAGAAATGCGTTATTGCAAGCATTGTTCGTCACGTTTAACGCGATGTCACCATTTAGCTTGTTGATTAGGTGCTGTAAAATGTTTGCTCAATACCTGTTCATTTATCTCCCAATTAAAGAAACGTTTATCCTTAAAAAAAACAAAAAATAATTTGAGCTGTACTATTAAATTAACTAAGCCTTTCATAAGTTTTCCATTAAAAGCGAAAGGAAATACATAAGTAGAAAGATATACACGTAGTGGTCCTTTCTTTATTAAATGCTTAAATATTATGAGGTAATTCATATAACACAGGTAAAGCTGACGGTATTTTTACGTTGACCCTCTCTCGGTACAGGGGATATCGCTTCAAAAACAAAACACTCTAAGATGATCCTGTGACCTCTTTTAGACTGAGAAAATGTGATACAAATTACTATTTATACTTAATACTTGAAATTATTTAAAAAACCGATTGATTCATCCTGAAACTAGTATGAGAACATTGAATTAACTGCAATTAATATAGCCGAGCTTCTGCGTCAGATTGGACACAATCCATATATTATAAGCGTAAAACCAGATGATTGCGTCCATTGGACCTGATTGTGACCTTTGGGTCCTCTCAATTAAGAACTTGTAAATTTCAAGTCTGATGATGACATTTAGTAAGATATTAATATTTTAATGACAGCACAGTGATCGAACTAAACAATGGTATTTTTCACTGTTTGGAATGATTATTGTTTTTAAAGTCTCTGATTATGATTTACAATACCTCGAAATTAGTTATTATTTGAAAACATAAAAATAATGTCATCTCAAGACTCCACAATCGTTTTTAGAAAGTATCCGTAGAATATTTCAGCATTAAATTGGGACTGACAATAACTTTGTTTAGGTTTTCAGTCTCCGACTGAATTTCATTAAAGGCAGTTTCATTATTATTGGATTTGATTTGAATAAAACTGTTAGCGTAATAAGCTATTTCGAGCCACGTGCAAAAATGTTAACGATATATGTTCTATACACCAAATTCTGGCGTAAAAGCCTTCGTTTGTGAATTAGTTCTAGATTGACTGGATAGGTTGTAAATAATATATTACGTGCACTATTGACATCTTTCTATATCACGTTTTGATGTGTGTAGTTGTCTACATGTAAATCCCAAACTAAAGAGGTTACTGAGGATCATGTCTTAAAATGGACCAAAAAACATCAAATGTTTTAACCCTAAGTCTCTTCAGGTTTCCATTGGCGCCAACCTTTGTCCACGTTCATTCACCTCAACGCATTGCAGAAACACTTTGATGCATATGTATGTGCTAGCATTCAGAATCAGGTCATTGGAAATAACTATCGTATATCAAGTTACACTGTACATAACTGTCATGTATATTTATATAATGTGTGCTAATATTTATGTATATAAAGTGTAAGGGTCATTTTTAAACACATCACATGGTATAAAGATAGTGGGTTGTGCTTTTAATAAGAGTGCATATGTTTTGTGGCTTTTTTGACCTTGGAAGGTGTAGAAGAAAATCTAGTTGAAGAAAATTATAGGATTTGAATTCAGGTGATCGGTTTCCTCTCGGAAAACCAGGTTATCTAATTTCTGATTGGTCAAATTCTTAAAGACCTCACCTTGCTGACAAGTAGAATAATCTGGAAATGATTATCAGACCATCTTTATGGTTCTCTAATTGCACCTTTGGTTTTATATAAGGGATGGTTACTCGCAAATTAGCTATTCATATCTTAAACGTCAGTGTTAGTGCATTCATCTAGTTGTGTTCAGTTCAAAGGATTTAATTTATTTATTTCAGTTATTCATGGGATTTACAAGGTGCTCATAAACTTTGAACAAAGTAACTGTTTGGTAGTAATGTGGATTGATATTAAGATTTTGGAGTTTTTCATTGTGATACATCAGGACTCTTACCACATCATACTATTCCAGATTATTGCCACATCAACACAACATATTGGACTTCTTTCGAGACACTACTAGAACTTATTAGGAATGCTCCATATTTTGAAGGTGTAATTGAACCTTTAGGATTTCTTGAACCCTACTGTCAAGTTATTATCAAGTTTAACTTTGTATTCCAGGGGAAACAAATTATGTGTTGAATTTTACACAAACTTATTGGTTTTCACTCTTTTCTGTTACATAGTTTAATACCATAAAATTGTAACATAACACTTTGACCTTGAACTGATATTGCGGCATTAGATACAGCGGGTAGTAGCACATTGCGTGGTGTAGTGGAGCGCCAGGGTGGCAGAGGACGGTTTTGTTAATGTCCCTTGAAGAATGTATTAACCTGAGGATATAGTTGTTCTTGAAATTGATGAGAGGGTTGTTCACCTCATGATGTCACTGCACAGTATGCAGTCAGTGAAATACCAATAGTCGGCTAGGAAGCAAAGCTAGCTAATTTTTGCAGTAGACACATTGGGTCAAGGCAAGTATAATATGTCAAAAGCTGCCTGGATGACAACTATTTTGAATTGCATCAAGATATTAAGTACATGATGTTTTCAAAATGATCACCCAAGGAAAGGGTTTGTATTTGCCCTGTGATCATCACATGTTCTCAAAAAATGCATACGGACATGAAAAATGCATGCATAAAATTGGGGGTGGGTTGAATCTACTTTTCATTCTGTCAATTCTCACTGACTTGTCAGGTCAAGTTAATGATTTTCTTCTGTTTGGCTTTATTATACATATTTTCACCCCGCTCATGTATTTTATTTTTTCATGAACTTTTATTTCGGGCAGGTGTATGCAATATTAAATTTGTGCATACAACCTTAGACCCTTAATAAAAACTGTTTCTTTATTGGTGCAGTCAAATAAATATGCTATTATTTTCTTGTTCTTTATGCATATGCAAGTAATTAAAATACATTATCTCATTATATTTCCTTCCTTTGTCCTTTTAGCCTCACTCATGTCTTTTATTTTTTGTACGAAAGTTTATATTAGGCAGGTAAATGCAACATTATACTTGTACATAGAAGGTGTTCCTTGCATCTTAGAACATTTCTTGCTAGTGTATTGCACTGTAGAGTGGGGGAAGCTATATGAAATGGGAATAGAGTAAAACTTGTTTGTTTGGTCTACTAGTCTTCCTGCCCATGAAAGATGCACGTTTTGTAAAAGTCGGATCTCTCTCTCTCTCTCTCTCTCTCTATCTATCTATCTATCTATATATCTATCTATCTATCATTTTACATGGAGCAACGGATACTTACTGTGGCAAGCATGTTATGGAAAGTAGGATACTGGTATCAGTATACAAGAATGACGTGTATTTAATTAAATTGAGATCTACTTAGTAATGAATAGATCAGACTGGCATCTAAATGAGGACAGATTATGTTAACCTCTTCATTTACCTCTCAATTTAAAGCCTTCGTACTGCTGAAAATGACAAAAAGTGACATTCGATACATATCGGGACTAACTTTAACTCTCCATAACACGAAACAATATTTCTCTGATAGTCTATGAAAAGCAAGTTCACCAGCAATTTCAAGTTTAACAGAATATCTATTTGTAACGGATCCTGTGAGACCTCCATTTTGCTGGAGATATCGATCTTTTCCATGTTCAAAATAACGTATACAACATAGCCCCAGACGACGAAAAGCGGTTTCAGAGGAGCAATGAATGGATCGCATAATTTCGTTTTGTGGCCAGTTCCGTTTGAGGAGTGATTACCGAAACCTCCAGTATTTGCAAACATGGCGATATATCCTAACATGGATCGAATGTGGATTACTGAGTATTGCTGAACAAATATATTACCTTTAGATGGGTGACCCCTATGTAGATCAGCGATGTATGGCCATATGACAATTTCATGAAAGAAAGAAAGGTTATCTATCTATCTAATCTATATATATATATATATATATATATATATATATATATATATATATATATATATATATATATATATATGAAATAATTCTTATGGAGAGAGGGGTCATACTTTAAATAAACGAGGAAAGGTGTTTTGTATGTGCCGTAATTTGTGTAAGGTTGTGAACTGTAATATTAAACATGAACCAATATTTCACATTACTGCAAAAATAAAAGATGTCATATAACTCAATGTTCAAACGTGGTATCGTACATTGACTGATATAAATATACTTATTTCTTCATGAGGTGGATAGATGGTTACGATGTGAGAAATGTGAACAATGAGCATACACACTAATGCATTGTTGATAAGTAGAGTTCAAGTTTGCACATATCCATTACCCAGAAACAAACGAACGTCATTCAGCAATAAATAATCAAATATTGATATATATTTTCATGTTTTAGTATTTGTGATTTACTTACTGCTTATCTCAGTAATACCTGCAACTGCAGTCAGAAATATAATTCATTGGCCTCATGGTTTAAATGCCTGATGTTAGCGCCAATGTCAGGGACGTTTCAATTGTATTCGTAAACATTGTGCAGCTTTCATTTGTTTTCCCGCAATGCATTAACTCCGCCCAACCTTCTTAGTATAGTGCACATAATAAGAGAATATAATTGAGTAGTTTATGGTAATGGTTTTTATGCTAACGATTCTGTTGTATCACAAACGCTCATTTCTGAGCGAGTTTGAGTCTTTACATTTGTTTTATGTCATGGACATACATCGAGCTTAGAGGCATCTACATATATTAACGCCCTTGATTTTCATTCTGGAGGAAATTTCTGTCACGGCATGGATTACAGCGTTTATTTTCCTCATGACCTGAATATCTTATGTATTCAGATTTTCACCAATGATCGTGGATATGGTTCGAGTATACTAAATGTTTAAACGTGACAGAAATAAAGTTATAAACCGTATTAAAAATATAATGACTCACTTTCGCAATTTTTCCCTTGTCTGAGATCACTAGCAACATTAACCTGTCATGATATTCCGTTTTGATTTTGTGGATCATTAAATTAATGCTACAATTTATTTTTGAGAATCCAGTCTGTCTGGCAGATATGCATTTGTTTTAAGACGCAACCAATAAGGTCTTTGGTGTGTATTTCTTTCTAGCTATTAGAGGTTTCTACATAATTTGGCTAACCATTTGTGCTAGCATCATTAAAATAAATTCATCGTCTGTTTAAATATACCACCTTCTTTCTTTTGGGAAAGAACTCGGTGTACAAACGAACCATCTTCCACTGGGACATCCTAGTTATCGTCCTATCACTCATTCTTTGGATTTATTTTATAATGGTTTCGTAAATAAGTTCAAATATAGAGGCCACCGAGTGTGTGTGTGTGTGTGTGTGTGTGTGTGTGTGTGAGAGAGAGAGAGAGAGAGAGAGAGAGAGAGAGAGATGCATATCATATTTTATTAGTATTTATCACCGAACTTCATATCTGAACGGTAAAATCATGCTTCATTATCGAGTCATCTGGGCCTATGTCTCTGCTGAAGAAACACTTGGGTTACTTATAAGAAAGTTAATAGTAAATTCTTTAAATGCTCTCTCGATTCAATTTGTATATGAAAGCCTATAAAACCGTAAGCTTAAAGAAGAAACTTGAGTGCATCATATGAACTCCACTGAAATATTTTGCTATGCAGTACATTGTCAACATTTAAGTTACATTCATACATATATACACAATTGCAAACATAGCGGTAAGTTGACACTTCCAAGTATGGCAACATCGTAATTTTAAGGATGCATCTTATACATGTAAGTATCTGATTTCTGTAGTGCCTTTTGTATATCGGATGGAGGGTTAATATGTTTCTCGAAGATTTTCTTTCTCTATATAACTAGTCAAGCCAGCTTCTCGATGAAGAGCCCAATCGGACTTTGGAAGTGACACCATCTTCTCGGCAAATCGTCAGTTGAATCTGACATCGCAACTCATAGAAATATGCTATAGAATGCTCTTATTGAGAAGAACCTAAAATCACTTCTGTATTATAGCATACAAATTTCGTTATCTTCTTGATAGATTTGGGCAAAATAATGAAAGAAGATGACTGAGTATATTATAAAAAATGCATGATGAATGCTAAATCTGGTAAAATAGCGACATCGTCTGGTCATTAGTTCAAATTTGGTGCACTTTGAAATATTCGTTTTTGATCTAAAATCATTAATTGTCGTAATATGTAATTTCTTGGAATAAACCCAGGAGAGATGCCAAACGTACATCTGAATTCGTCTGAACAGACATGGGGTATTTTTTGGCAATGTCAAATGTTTTGACGCTATGTTCCATGGGTTAGGCCCCAGTTGTAGATACTGTCAGCTGGGGCAACATTCAACGGCCATATCTGAATTTGTCTTTTACGCCTGAAACATTGTGAGACATGTCCAGATTATATATTAATGCATATTATAAAAACGAAATTAACGAAACACTGGGATCCTTTGTGAGTCTTGAAAAAGAATCATAGTCATCATACAACGAAAAATACAATTTTGTTTACGAAACAGCAAGAACATAATGTCGAAGGCACTTTATATTTACTGACGCAAAACATATTTCCATTAAAAGGTTATCCCCCTCTAAAAATGCTGACACTATTTGGAGAAATATAATTCAAGTACTCGATGATAGATGTATTAGTCCTCGACGCCTGTTTATTTTTGTTTTTATATTGCATGCACAGATTCAGACAATATCTTTGAATTTCATAAATAGAACTGTTTGTGAATTGTTATGATGATGAAGCATGTTGTGTTGATATTGACGCAGATAAGCATTAATGAGGTGGTGATCGTCCGATTGGTGACGCTATTGTCTGTTTTCAAAATTTTGTTTCACAACCCTATCCTGCCTAAAAGAGAGTCATACTTTAGGATCATTTTGAGTTGAAATCATGTTTATATAGACAATGAAACTCTTTACTGCCAATATATTTACAGTTATTTGTGTTCCATTATTCTCTTTGTCTATTTGCGAAATAATTCATGCATCTTAAAACTGAGTGGGAAGAAACACGCTGGAAACTCTTTGATCAGTTAGCCACTATCACACACACTAAAATGGCTCTGAAATCCATCCGGAATCCTCGGTAATTATACATTTGCCTTACAAGACATCATTCCAGCATTTGTGAAGTAATTATGCCGGTTACAAAAAGAAAAATGTCATATGTCGGATATTTTCTTTTCTTTCTCTTACGCTAATTTCGGTTATATTGCATCGTGTGGTACTAAAAGATGATAGTCTAACGAACTGCGAAGCCATGAGTTAGACTATATCGTGTTTCGTACCGAAAGGTAAAACATATACTGTATTTATAAAGGAAATGGAATGTTATCTTTTTATTATATATTCAACTTCCTATCCAATTGAAGCCTAGAAGATTGAACTGAGTCTTGAGTAAACAACTCTTTTGTAAATTCACCTCAGTTTCATTGTTTGATCTGAGACTGAAGGGCGTGGTGTGATTACGGTGACCTAATATGTTACAGTAAAATACATCTTTGACATGTGTAAACTGTTTCAACCAGGGCCGGTATTAGGCATACATCTTAGTACTTCACAGTCTGAAGGGGAATCTCAGAATGTCAGAATTATTTACAGCCTTATTCTCTGTTAACACTTATTAAATAGGGCCTCTACAGCTTCCAATAGGCGGCGCTCTGAGAGAGTGATGGGTATAAGGTGAAGTTGTTTACATTTGTAGCATGCACAATGCAGAGGATGCTGATGTTGATCTATGTTAGTTTCATGTCTTGCGGCTGAACTTTTATTGGATATTGTATTTGTGGAAATTTGAAATGACCTAAGCAAACAGCTAACTAAAATGACTGCTCTTGCGCTAAAAGAAACAGCCTAAATTAATCTAAAGTACGATATCTTTAGCAGTTTTTAAACCAAGGAAACTGAATTTTGCAAGACTAAACTATACCAGATTGTCTTGCAGCAGGCATAATTTATGTGGGCAAGCGTCGCATGGCATGATGGGAAATCTTGTATTTTTACACGTGAAAATATCAGCATATTTTTCACATGTGAAAATATAGGAATGAAATCCTATTGAATATATATTTTATTGAACTACTCAGCAAAATTCATTTTATCTGTTGTAATAACGGCTAAATACAGTGTATTAAGTGATTCAGCGGAGTCCTTCATGTTGTTCTTAAGTTAAGAACATGTCGTTTTATGATCCAAGTCAAACATAAAGATCACAATAGTGCTGAAAACATCATAGCGAAAATAGAGTTTATAAAGAGCGTAGAAAATATAAATCTCGTACAAAATAACAGTCTAACGATTTCCCGAAAATATTAAATGTAGATATATTATAGAAAAGCATGACCTTTAAATGTACATTACATTGAGTTCCATAAAGTTAGGAGGGTTATTCAATATTTTTATATCTGCTCTCATAGATCTAGAATTTAGAATTTTGAATTTCTATTTCTTTATGTGTATTTGGCATAAACCTTTGATCATTGTTCTTCGATCCAGAACCCCGCCAGATTAACGCTGCAGTATAAACACCATTCGTTGTCGTCGCTTTGATTGACCATGCACACAAAGCAGAAAGCTATTCAGCTGTAATCATCCACTATTTAACATCCGTAATGTGATCAGTGCCAAAATGTGTGTTTATGCATGCAGTTTAATTACAATGAACTGAGATGATTGAAAAGAGAAACAATAGTGAAGAGCTACCACAAAATACAGTCATGGTATGCTGTCTCTTAAAGGTAGTGCAAATTATTTTATCCATGCTGGAGGAATTATCAAGATGGCGAATGACTAGCAACTAACTTATTCAGTCATTATGGAAACCTTTATAATGAGAGCGTTGTTCTCGAAAGTTATGTCTGTATGAAGTATGAGGAAAGTGACTGGCAATCTTCGTCCATCGTGCTATCATTTTTGCACACCGAGGACAACAAACCATCTTACTGTAATTCATCCGACATGCTGTTAAAGGTAATAGTTGCAAAATGTTGATAAAATGGAAGAGACTTAAAAGCGTGACATTGCGTCTTATCGCCAGCGTATGGATTGCGTACATGAACGTAAAAGTGGTCGTATATATTTGATGGCCTATTATCATCTATTAGGAACCATTAATAAGCAACGTTTGTAATGTATGTATGGTATAGTACGATAAAATATATTTCATTTGACATAGGAAAAATAAAAACTAATGATTATCTGCAAAAGAAGAATACAAATAGAAATGTTTCAAAACAAAAGCAAATGGAAAACACGAGAATGATGTGTTATAGTTTATTTTTAGCGGCAATTGGCTAAATCCGGAAAATCCTTTACGCAGTCATTAATAAGTACGGCGCCGTATGCTTTTATACGCTCCACAAGCAAAAGGATATAAGAAGCTTCCTCTTTGGAGCGATATCCATGTTTAGGAAAGATACAGACACCCAAAATTTCGCTTGAATTCATAATATTGTATCTATATACATGTTTACCAATGTCTTTTATTATTGTTTCCTAGAGTGATTATGGTTATGTTTGGAGAATGACGTGAATATTTTTTGAGACATTTGTTTAAAATCCGACAAAAATCTAATCCGAGTGAAAGCTGATGTATGGACACGTGCCATATTTAAGCTCTGCTGTTACTGAAGTTGTATCTCATGAATAGTATAGACTATTTAGATTTTAGCTAATTATGACTGTGTAGGGTAATTGATTTTAATCAAATGTGGGCGTGTAGAGTAATTATATTTTAATCAATCATGATAGTGTAGGACAATCAGATTGCAATCAATGACAGCAAGTGATCATTATTACTATGGCTGAATAGCTTATGCAAATATATAGAAATCAGTGATCTGTACAGTTTTATGGATGAACAGCTTAAATCCATAAAATACACACCACTTTATGCCAATGTACATGCTTTCAGCTAAGATGCTTACAATTTAAATCCGTCATTACAAATTAAATAACGCTATTACGTTAAGATTTGATAAACATTCAATAATAAATTAAATATATAACTCATTGCGTAAGATTTTAGTTTTTAATGTTAGCTTCAAATTCGTCAGTGACACAGTGGGAAACGTATGGATACTACATCTCGACTACTCTGTCTATGCATGCTTGAGCCTCTTCATAGCTTAATGGTGCAAACTGTTGCAGATATTTTCACGGTACATTCCACAGTGGTCATCGTGACAGGTAAACATTAAGATTGACCTATGGGCTAGGCTCGCAGTAAATTTGTTAGCTTGCAATGGTTAACCTCTCTTGTTTAGACGTATGAGTGGATTTTAATTAGACCCGCTAGGATAACGGTCTGACAGGAATGTCAGTGAAGGATTCATTGGAAGAAGTGACGAAGTTGAGACACGACAGAGACAAAGTTTTAGCAATCTTGTGCCACATGAAATATGTGTCATAAAATGATATTTTCTAGAATGCTAATTAATAAAGGATGACTAGAGATAATTATTCTGATTTCCAAGGAAGTGTTATAATTTTGGCAGTTAGAGAAAGTTAATCATGATAGGCTAAGCTAAGCGAGTGTGTGTATGTTCGCAAACGAAATCCAAGGTTTAAATAATCTCTCTCGCGAAATTAGCCTGCCCAAGTTTTTCTGTAGAAAGGGAAAGAAGACTTTTAGATCAGTCAAAGGTAATTTTCTCGCTAAATTATCCAAGGCAAGAGATATGGAAATCTGAAGGATGAGGAAAAAGAGATTCAGCTTCTCATAAACAATGGAGCTAGTATCCTGAAAGTACGTGGTACAGTATCGATCACATAAAATATTTGTGATGTACGTTTGTAATTATTTGTGGAATTTATTCATCTTAAATTCATTAATCAATTTTCCGTGAGTTGGGAATCTAAATGTTTGCTTGCATTTGTCTAGAATAATATCTGACTCGTGTATTGTATGAATTTATTCGAACTGGTATGAATTGGTTCGAATTACCTCGTTCAGATGTAGAAGAAATCATGTATTGTAGGAATTTCAAGCATTACTCTGATACTAATTATGGGAATTAATTTATCTGTCTTAAATGCTATGTGTAATGTATGCTAGGAATTGATTTGTCTATATCTCTGTCATCTCTGTCAATGAATTGCTCAATAGCAAGTAATTTAGTTAAGACAAGACGTGAAGGCCATTAATTAATTAAGCTGTGAAGTCTCTAAACCGGAAAAAATTGGCGTGTAATGAACGATATTGTTCAACTGCTAATGTTTAGCGCAGAGTGGAGAAGACTAGTTATCCAAGAGGTCAAATTATATCATAGTTCTGGGTAGGAATGTAAGTGGCCGCTAGAAAAGTCAAAAATTGACATTAATATGTTGTTTGTATATCGGTATCAGGTTGCAAACTGGCCATAGTTGAGTTCTGTTGAATTACGATAAGACGATATCGTAAAAGACTGGGGAGTGGTGTTTGATCTGAGGAGAAGAAAAATACTGACAAATATTTAGGTTGCGTATTTTATTTACTTAAAGAAAAAAGCATTTAAGTATAGCGGAGCAGACAGCGAAGTTACGTTTGATGATCCAATGAGGTTAGAGAGAGAGAGAGATAGAGAGAACGCGGATCTGTTACCAAGAGTGAATTGGCAAGGACCGGAAGCAATCAGGCTATGCTAGCATGCAGGCAATTTGATTTCGACCTATCACTCCATCGTATGATCATATTTGTTGTATCGTGTAACAGAACGGCTAATTGAATTTCGTATGCATGTTGTAATTCTAGTTCTAAGAGAAGTGTATCACTCAAGTGCCATGTTCAGTTTCATATTCTTTATGTAATTGTTTAAATTCTTACACTTTACATACCGGGGCTGATGTTGGTCTATTCTGTATCTTTTCTCAAATCTCTGCTATTCGATCTGTGGATCTCCTATTTAATTTCATTTGATTACTCGATGCAGGCAATAACACATTGGTCGATCATCTCCACGATTACGATAACCAAAGCATCACAGCATGTGGTGGGATATATCGTATATCATAACATATCATATATCATCCTCCACGCACTAACACACATGTCGCCCTAAATATTTAAATTGCTCCGTTTGACGTCAAATATATATTCGGCGATGTTTAGGATTAGGCTATAATCCGATACCATATAACAGGAAGAACAGGTTGAACTGGATATAATTAAACTAAAGGGTCAAAGGTTAAATGAAAAATAATGAAACTACAATGTTCCTAGAACTTTAACAACATATTGAAAGATTATTTAATATCAGACAATTCATCTTGAGTTGACGATTTTAGACTAGCTAGATGTTTACTTATAACTAGAACAATTTTTTTACTTCACGTAGATGGTTCAATCCTTGTGGTCCAATTAAAGGTTTGACACATATTCCGAATTTACTTTTTCTAATGTTTACTGTATTTTTATCATTGGGGTATTTTGTTGTGGCTGAGATCTGGGCTCATCACACACTTGTGAGCAACAATTTAACTTGTTCCTTAAGAATGATAGATAAAGCCGTTCTTCCAAAAGTAGATTTTGGATCTATTGCTGTGTATGTAAAAGAAAACAATAGTATCATTTTGATATATATCAAGTTGAGAGTATGTAGAGAAAATATTGTTTTGCTGAAATTTGCAGAACTTAATTTTTGGTGTAGTGTATATGTGACCTCAATACTTTTAAGTTTATTTACTTTTATATCAGTCACTATTTACATATATAATCAAATAAAGAATTATTTGCTCAGAAGTCATCTTCTCACTTCCCCCCAAAATAGCATACTATATTTACTATGAATAATAAAAGCAACAATGCATTCAATACTTCTACCACTCTGGTGGCCTAGTGGTTAGAGCGTCTGATATAGCCTACAGGAATGTTAATGCATTGTTGCCTGAAATGCAGTGAGGTTTTGACTGTTTGCTTTTAACAATACAAAAGATTACATCCAAAAATAAGTCCATACTCCAGGTTTTTTTCTCCTAAGTTTCGCTGGCTAATTTTATCATGATAGAAACTACGGTAGCTGGTTGGCATTCTGTTAAAAAAAAACATTCAAAGTATTCTGAATTTACATATTTTTGGGTTTCAATTGTCGGTGTTCCGTGGTAACAATAGCATGCACATTGTCCCTAAATGCCCTGAATTTGGAAGGCAAGCTGTTATTTCCAGATAAAAAGTTAAATTTCCTTGTCATCTGTTCGTTCACGATGCAGATTGTAAAAGGTTATTGTCCAGTTATTATGAATCTACATTATTTTCACGAGATTCCAATGTTTGTGAATTTCTTGTATGCTACAAACAACGAGGGTTCACGGTGTCAGCATTTCAACTTTTGACAGCCACCAACAGGAACATAAAGATCAACATCACAGGTGTTAATATACAATATGTATTTATATATATATTTTCAAAAGAAAATCCTTTTGCAAAAATTTTATCCATTTCAAGCAACACTCATAGACCTTCTGATCATGGATTGGGTCCCTGGAAATCGCCATAGGTTGTTCGAGCTATTTTTCCTCAACTTGTAGGATTTAAAATGTATTCAGTATAGAAACTTTTTATCAAAATTGACAACATTTTGAAAAGTGTTCATGCATGCAAGGTATGATAACATCTGGCGTCATGTACAACTGTGTGCTACAAGAAAATACGTCATTGAGGTAACTATCTGATAAGTAATACACGTATTGACAATTTGGCTAGGTTCTTGCACGTGTGGCTTTGAGCACTGCTGATAATAGACCTAAAGAGCATATGCGATGCTTTATCGTCTGTAGACTGTCTCTCCCTTGACATAATTTTTTTTTTCTCCCGCTATTGCTCCTAAACGACATCGTTTGCTGTTAGGAAACTATACACAACAGTCATTCTATGATTTATTTGGTCCTATCTGACAATGGTATTCGCACGTCTGATACATTTGCCACATTGGCCATACCTAAACACTCCCAAATTGATGACATATTACCACGGGTTTTTAATGAAACCTTATAATGTCTAATATGTCTTAATTAAAAAGCTGACAATCTTCCTTCCAATATGGCTTCATCATGAAAATCTTGTAATCGCTGCTCCTCCTGAACCAAAAGTTCATTTTGACATGGGGTTTTCCCCAGGAAACATTTTTATGATGTCCAGATGGCCTAAATTGACAATGGTGATGATCTTTTTATCGCTACGCCTCCCAAACAAACGTCATCTTTACATGCAGTGTTCATTTCGTATAATGTCTGGATGGTCCTAGATGAAAATTATCCCTTTCGAACATTGAATATGAATCTCACTGCTGCCATTCTGAATATCCCGTTATCGCAATTCCTCCCAAATAAATGGTCGTATCAATATGGGACTTTGCTAAAAGAGTTAGCTAAAAGAATGGTACGAATCCGACTTCTAGTATAAAGTAATCTACTTTCCTTTCTCTAGTGACTATGCACCGTGTTTAAATTTTGATAGGGTTGCACATTTCACTAAGTAGTAAAAAACCAAAGTTATGGAAGTAGTGTAAAGACCAAGGCCATTGGAATAGTGGCAAAATAATAACGAAAACCCCATTGAAAATCAGTATAAGACTAATGATAAACGAACTCTTCAAATGTTGATAACTTCGCATGTAATTCTCTAAACCTAAATAAAAACCATTTATCTTCCATTCATATTTAATAAAGAGTAGTTTACAAGTCATCGTGG
Organism: Sinohyriopsis cumingii; assembly: GCA_028554795.2. Taxonomy (NCBI): domain Eukaryota; kingdom Metazoa; phylum Mollusca; class Bivalvia; order Unionida; family Unionidae; genus Sinohyriopsis; species Sinohyriopsis cumingii. The sequence continues at coordinate 108,183,111 of CM068824.1, read as the reverse complement.
ACATTCCTCTAAGCAAATAACTCCTGATGAATCTGCTTTTGGCCGACATTGAATGGTTTCACATTGTCACGTTGCGGTTTTTGTTACCATAGCACGGAAAGATTCAATAAGATACGGGAACTCAGTAGTAGATTTGCACCAATAGTTCAGATATCTGTGTGTCTCGAATGTAGAATGTTTCGAAAGCAATCTTTCATCTCGGTCATATCTATTGACCAATTTAAAGTACACAGTGAAATATAAACTGTCTATATTTATTCGTCATCAAAATGCCGAATTGTAAAATGTTTGGTCAAGGACTACACATTATAAATGTGTCCGATGAAGGTAATGTATGTTTGTATAAAATATATATACCACATGTGCAACACTCTTCTGTGTATTCGAAACAAAAAGTTGTACGTCCGATATTATTCTCTTGACACGCACATAATCTGTTTCGAGTCCTATTTATTTAAACATACAAAACCTTCAATGTTATTATTGAAGTAAAATCACCTATGGTTATAACATTCCGTTAAGTGCATTTGGTTGAATTTAAATATACTTAGATTACAGTTGTATTATTTTTTTATCAACTGGTTTTACTAATTGGAGATCTATCATTCATTATGTTTACGTTCTAAATGCATTACAAATAATATTTATTAATACTATCCCTTTAGGAAAGGGAATAACCGATAATTCTAGCGAGGGACATATTTATCTAACTTGGGAATATTGTATGTGCTTTGATAGGGAACACTGTTGTGAAAGAATGGGTATCATCTTGCAATTCCAAATTACAACCCTTCCACTCATACATCCCTACCTCTTCACATGTGACAGGGAAAATAAGCAAATTATATCAACTTATCGTCTCTGTTTAAGACTACTACAAGGAAAAAGAGCATCACACTGCCATAAGAAGAACCGACGTTTTTGAAAATAGATTTCCGTGACAGTGACATCACTCGGGAGAGAAAAACAGGATTAAACCCTACATAAAGGTATTCGAAATCAAGGTACTCCTGCCGATACATCAATTATTACAAACGGTTATATATTATTTAAAAGGTCCTTATATCGTCTGAGCTGTGGTCAGTAATTTGTTTTATTACAGCCTGCCTGTTATCCTTTACCGCAGGGAACAATTTCAGATCACATATCGTAACAAGTTCATGATCTTTCCTCCAAGAAGATCAAACTAATAGGACCAAAGTAACACTGTTGTGTCCATATTAGACATCAAATCAGCACCATTTTTGTGTAGAACAGACTAGACATCATACGTTATTCCATGAAGAGCCGATGGCTATATAACGTTCTATTATGGGGTAGAAAAACGATTTCCAAGATGCCTACCATGGTGGCCATACTTAACATCAGATCGGCACCATTTTAATTTAGGACCAAGACATTACAATAAGTCTGTTGGTGAGAACCTCATATTGGTGCGACTATCCACTCAGAAGTAGCGAGAACAATATTGTCAAGATGGATGCATTGTTGGCCATGTTGAATGTTTAAGTGGGATCATTTTCATTTCGAACCAATTAGACTACGTATTGTAAACCTTCATGGCAATCCTCAAGGTCGAGTGGTACCAGCAGACAATGCTTCTTTACAATGTGTTATCTTCACATTTTTGTATGATAAATCCAATGAGCATAGTTCACTTAAAGTGATCGTGCATGTGAATATCGGAATAATTTCATTGAATTCTATTGTAAAATACCACCTCGGAAACTATGCTTACCTGAGAAGAATATGACAATAGCTAGGGATTCCTCTCTTCATTGTTCTAAATTATGCACCAATCATTTTTGGACTAAGGATGGGAGCTGAGTTCTGTACAGTTGTAAATTTCCATTCACTTTCTCGGCTCTTCTTGATTAAAGACATACTCTTTTTCAGTTTGAAATACATTTTTGGACCAATGGTAGCAGGGCAGCCCCATAATACTGTAAACTTCATGTTCCTTTTCATTGTTCTCAAAAGACCCATTGTTCCAGTGGTATTTTGCAATAAAAGCAAAATTGGTGGTGGTTTGTTCTTGTACTTATTATACAGGTGGTACAATGCAAGGATTTTTTTCTCTCAGTACAAATGTGGGAAGGAGCCAAGACTCTAGATATTGATGACATATAAAAACGCAACTTTAGAAACATGTAACAATGCTTGTGATGTATATTTAATTTGTATTTGTTGGCCATTTTTTGATTATTTTTTTACGTATCTCTAAATTGCGATATAGACCTTGGTCAGTAATTGAGATTCATACCTACCCGACAAAACTTTTATTTTTGTGTAAACAGTATAACACATAACTAATATTTATCTATGATTTTAGATTAAATATTAAGATCAATATTACTTGAGATAAACGTTTACTTGAGTTTGAATTTAGGACACTGGTGTTCCGCTTGGGAATTCCAAGTGTACTTGCTGCATTACATGTTCTTAATTGGAGTTTTAGTAAGAGACCTGACCTTGTATAAAACTTAAAATATTCTCAAAATAACCTTTATTCTATTTCTGTTATTAAATTTGTGGGGTTTTATTTACAATGGGAGAAGTAACAGAACTTCTTTATTTCATGTCTTATCATCAGTTTTTGAGGATTCAATTTAGGTTACATTTCAGTTAATATTTCAGAGGATTCATTTATTTAAATAATTCACCGGAATTTCAAGGTACTCATTCTTACCTCTTAGACTAAATCACTATTTTGGAAATGTAGTGAATTTATTTAAGATGTTTTGGATTATATCACTCCGATACACGAAGACTCTTGGCACATTACCACATTCGTGGCTTTTGAGATATCAAGTTCAATCTTGGAATTTGTTTGCATCACTACTGGAATTCATTTGAAGAAGAGAAAGACAACCGCAATTTCAGAAAGAGGAAAGAGAGAGAGAGAGCAGAGACGTAAATAATGTGTGTGTGTGTGTGTGTGCAATTTAGATATTTATCATAGCTTTAACATTTTTTCAGTCATAACGCTACAATGTCTGCGTGCTTCCGAGTGGCCGAGTGGTCTAAAGCGTTCTCCGTTACGGATCACTGCCATCTCACCTCTGTCTGCGGGGCTTCGAGTCTCGGCTTCAGCCAATGTGGTTATGTGAGAAAGCTTGCCAGTAACTTCTCGTTGGTCGGTGGTTCTTTCCGGGGTTTTCCCGGGTTCTTCCTCCACCATTAATACTGGCCGCCATGCATAGCCTATCGTGTGCTGAAAAATGGCGTTAAACCCTACAACAACTACAACAACTACAATTGCTGCAGCGTGGCAGTATATTACCTGGTGTCCACGCTTTTCAAAGATCAATTTCCAGGTCATTTCCAGGAGTTTTCCAGGATGAAATTACATTTTTCAAGGTTCACATGTGACCATTACTGAATGGAATTAAAGAATATTTTAGATTACAAAACATGCATTTTCTAAATCTAAAGATGTTTCTCTTTCAAGACTCTCCAAAACATTTAATTCAGAAAAGATGATCATGTACAAATACACAAAATGTATCTCTCGAAACAAGTTTGATTATATTCCTATAAATTGGCATGTGAAGTCATTTCAATATAGATAATACAAATTCTAACTTGTTTTTGCTGCATTATGTTGCTAAGTGAGAACAACATAATGAACATAAATTATGTTTTGTTTCCTTTCAAACCTTTAATTCAAAGAATTCTATAGCAATATATATATATATATATATATATATATATATATATATATATATATATATATATATATATATATATATATATATATGCATCTTACAGAACGTAACATTTCCTATTACAGTATGAAAAAAAAAAAAAACGCCAATAATTAGATTCTTGCCTTGTAACGAAAAGACTTTAACCTTGAATTTATCTGTGCCATAAAATCTCAAGCACTATTTTTCAAACAACCTAATCTCCTTAAGACGATCTGGTTAAAAATCCATCATTAAAAAAAATCGAAAGGTTGATTTAAGTTTTGACAAAAGACCTTCAAAATTATATACTGTAGTACAAACAAGGACTGAATTGACTGTCAAATCAACTTGTCTTCTTGTAATTCCTTAAACCAGTCCCCAAACATGTCCTGATACAGGAGGTGGTATCGTTTTATATTATACATATATACAATGTAGTCTAGCTACGATGTAGTAGCCTCAACTTTTTTTGTTGTGGTTGAAGTAACGAACTGATCCCATATCATGTAATGGAGCAAAATAAATCATCACTGAAGTCAGAAAAACAAACAGTGTAGAAATCTACTACATAAGTATAGCCATGTTGTGAAAGAAGTTTGGCTTATTTTAAAGTTATTCAGCCTTAACACGATAAAATAAACTGGCATGGTTACACTAACTTCACCGTGTCCGCCATGAGAAATAACTCGAGACTCTCGCCGTGACCCCTTTTCTACGTAAGGCTTGCCAGTGCATACTTCGATATTCTACGCTGTGTTATTATCAATCTAGTGGCAATAATGGCTTCTTGGTGGAATTTCAAAGTTGCCGATAAACCGTATTTACTTTTAATACGCAGAATTTCTGACTCAAATCGCGCTATATTTTTACGACGATTTGTTTACGTTTCCAAATAAGGCCTCAATGCCCTTATATGGCACACAAAAAAACGAGGCTGGGAACGGAAGTAATCATTTTTTGAACTAATATGGCGGACGATCTAAACGAAAATACCGGATAAAAAATGTAAACGAGATTTTACAACTATTTCTACAACGATTTTCGATACTTCCAGTATTACATAAGAGAACTAATCAATTTATTGGATTATATGCAAAGAATATGTTTAAATTGTTGATATAAGGGCAAAAGAGCTCCATTGACACGTATATGCACATGTTACTAGCCTGTCCACGAGGTAGAAGTAAGGGTACCAATATTAGTACTAAAGACTGTCGGGCATTTCTGCGCACGTAAGGTTTCCGTCTCTAATGCTGAAGCAAAATGCATACCGAATTAGACCGATTGACGAAAATAAAATACTGCAATGCTTGTCATTTGAAAAGAGGCAATTGTCACCACAATATTCTGTTCAAAATATTAATTTTGGACACACGGGATACCGCCACCGTATTTTCATGACTCGCGATATGTCGACCAATTCTGCGCACAGCTTTGAAAAGATGTCATGTTTATCCATCTGGCTATAGAAATGAAATACATTATTTTTGACTGTTTCTGTTAGCAGTTCAGTCGAGTAATTTGATCAGGTTTATAGCTATTTATACAAAATTCAACGTAACAATGCTAATAAATGGCAAGCGATATTAAGACAAGTCTACCTATCTTGTAAAACACTTAGTAACATTCAGTATTTTATAATAATAAAAAGTAAGCTATTATGTGGAAGAGAAACAACATTGAATAGGGTGTAATGTATTTGGAACATCTTATTTATGGGGAAAATACTAAAGACTTTATAAACGGACTATACATTTCCATCTTTTATAAAATGTATTTATTTATATGATTCTAAGAGATACATAGTAAGTAGGCTTTTCTAGGTTACAGGTTCAAGAAGGTCACGGAGTGGGTCTTCATATTGATATTTAGAAATCACATTTTCATATGCATTTCGAGTCGAAATGTGGGATATTTTTGTACACTTTATGAGTATCGCGTTTCTTAATTAAAGTACGAGCTTTATTTCTTGATACAAAATGAATTTATGGCAACAAATAACACGTGATCCAATGTTTACAAAAATAACTTATCGTTGTGCAGAATTACCCGACGCGCAGAAATGGCTGACATGATGGTAATACAAGGACAACAATTTCTCATTTCATCTGAGATTCAACAATTTGAATATTCCCACTCCTTTTGTCATATTTGGACATTTACGATAGGGTATGCGATCACTGCAACTGCATATCGAAATTTTGTGGAATTTGCCACCACTGTGCGTTAGCGACGTATGGTAGTCGTTTACCTGCGAGCCTAGAAATGTTTTGTTATATCGACTCATGCCGGCACGAAATCGAATGGAAAATTATTTATTTTCTCAGAAATGGCAAGTATTATAATCGTTTTGTCGTTAATCAGATACCATTTAAGCTAAAAGAAGTCGTAATTAAGTCTTTCGTCATCGATAGTCATGATTTAGAAGTACTTTGTAATGCTCTTAAGTCTTCCAAGTATACTAAGAAGCAGGAAATGTGCCTGGAAATCTTGTCTTAGAGGTCAAGCCTCCCGAATACATCTATGAGAAATATACAGGACATGTACGTACTTTTAAATTGGGAGATGAAACAGTTGTCGTACTATTCTATAATATGGGATGTAGAAGTCCGGAAACACAGATGATGATGATGATGATGATGAAGATGATGACGACGACGACGACGACAACGACGACGACGATGATGATGACGACGACTACGACGTCGACGACGATGATGATGATGGTGATGGAAGGAAACAATAATAACGATCATTTCAAGCAAGGAAAATGGTCATTGGTTACAACACAGTCCGACCGACGTTCTCTTTGGTGTGCAAAATTAAACAACTGTTCTCAAAATCGTAATACGTTGCAATATAAATTGCCATGAATGAAAGGGAAATAATACACTTGAACTAAACAAATTTATTTTTAACTTATATCAACTCAACCCAGCAGAGCCTGTGCAGACCATATTTGGACTGTTATACATATCTATATCGTGTGTATTATTTTCATAATAATAGTTTTGTACGGATCATTTAGTTAATGAAATTTTAATGCTAATAGCTTATAAATGGGGTTGCACTTTAAAGGTGAGAGTCATGTACAGTGTGTAAAATGTTTCGTTCATCAAGTGCGAAAGTTAAGATGTACTATTGTTCAGGTAGACATCACGTGATAAGACAATGAAATGAATTCTGGTAACAGGGCAGGCTGACCTAATTTTGTGATTAGCCAGAATTAAAACAACTGATGTGTTTACTGATAAATTATTTGGAAATGCCTAGGTCATTCATTAATAGCATCATACTGGATTTCTCTCTGCTGCGTATTGGCTTTCTATGTAAGAAATATATTACGCAGAATTAGGTATTCTTAGTAGTAATAATAATATTTTAAGTGTTAGTCATGGAGAATATAGGTTCATTTTATTTAATTAACTCATTCATTCAAGTAAATACTATTTGTATATATAATATACGAATTAAATCCGAAAATAGTACAAGAATTAAAACACAAGTCCTAGTAATGCAAAGTTCTGAATGAGACTGAGTTCAAGTCCCAATGAGATTTAAAATTGAAGGTGATGACATCTCTGTTATAGTCTGGAAAGTCCTGATGTGTCAACAGTCTCTTATTGATTCTCATAAATGTCATTCCAAGTTTGAATTCAGTACGAATTCAAATGAATATCTTTATCCAAGAATTGTATTAGCACACTGTTGTAATTCCAGAGAAAATAACCACTTGATTTCAATAATTTGACAAAAATAAACATTCAACCAAAACTACTATCAAGATAACACAATTTAAAGTGCTTGGTTTTAAGCATGACTGGTAAAATCCTCACAAAATAATATAATTCTCTGTTTGACCTCAGGTCACATTAGCAGTTTCTAAAAACAATCATTACTTAATGGAAAATAATCTCCTAGTACGATGTAATGAACCTGTTTACCTACAACACAATAGCTAAGAAAATTCAAATGGGAATTTCCAAAAGAGCCTGACCCTGATCAACTGATTTACCACTTGGTGTTTACTTGAATAATAGTCTGGTTAATGGGCTCATACACATAGAGCTATTTTAGTTATTTACATAAAGGAAGTAAAATAGTCAATCAGGTCAAGCAGAAATGAACTCAAGTTTGGACAAGGTCAAGTCCAGTAAACACTCTTACATTACAATAACATGTAATGAAATAGAAAAAATAAAGCTAACAGACAAACAATTAAATTAAATAACATGTCACACTATAAAACGAACTGTTATCCATTAAGAATACCCAAGGGCTTTGTGCAAAGTATGGTACTATTTAATGTTCTAAGCCTTGCATGCTTTTTCAATTTAAAGGCGAAATGAAAGAAACAAGTTTAAAAATACTTTTGTATTAAACGCCTCAGTATTATGCGGTTACTCATATAACACAGGTATACCCAAGGACATTATTTTTGGGATGACGGTTCTATTTATATTGACCCGACCTCGGTGCAAGCGATCACGTTTCACACAAAACATTTGTATGCACTTGTATGTTTCATCGAAAATAGGACATTTAACTGATCAGTGACGCTGATTAGCACATAAAAGATATTGTTCGGAGAGGAAGGTTATCTAGCAATGCTTTGAAATTAAAGGAGAAGAGACGAATTTAAAGTATAATACAAAACATTGTATTTGTTCTTTTCCATAGCATCATCCAGCTTAGTTTTGGAGAAGTGTTGTCTAGTTCTTTTCCTCCGTGATCCTACTCCTGGACAACGCATTTTGCTACAGTTGTCTCGGCACTAAATAACATAATTATTTTGCTCCACCGTAAAGAACCAAAGCAAACCACAGTGTACTTTTTAAATATTTTGCTTTTAAAGCTAATTTCTCCACAAGTGTTCTTCTCATCTTTTATCTAGATTACACGCCACCCTCAGGATTATGTAAACAAATCTAGGTGATTCAAGGAGGGAAAAAGTAGTGTGCCTTTCGCACCACTATTGAATATTGTATATCTATCTTTTAATTGTACAGAAAAAAACAGACATAATATTGTTTTGCCAATGGCAAGTGAGTAAAACTCATAGACGAATCCAAACATATTTTGTCCATAAAAGGTCAGCAGTGTCCAGAGTAGGAAACAATTTCTTAGGAAAGGAGTATTTGAACTGACGAAAGGGAAAATATTTAAATTGCTAATGGAGCGGGCACATGCGTAAAATGCAACGTCCTCGGTTATTTGGGTCCTAGTTTGTGTAATGTTGTGTCCTTTAATAATACACCTGAAACGATAGTTCACATAAAGGAAACTTACTGGGAAAAAAAGAATTATATAAACCAATGTGTAAATATAAGCCTATATACTTTCTAATAAAAATAGACCGATTTCTTCATCACAAAGGAACGATATGCGACATGTGGACAATAAACATGCATACAGATGTAAGTTCAAGAATGTAAATATCCTTTATCAAACGATCAGAGTTTTTTAACTGTAAGCTAAATGTTGATATATATTTATGCATTAGTAGTTGCGATTTATTAACTGCCAATATCAATAGTTCCCGTAATATCAGAGATAAATATAATTCTGCAACACCCTAGCTCAGAATATTCCTGCGCCAAACGTCGAATATTGGCTTCTTGGTTTTGATGGCTGACGTTTGTGCTATGGTCACTGATGTTATAAAATTTGCATAGGATTACAGACTTCGTATTTTTCGAAATTGTTTGAGAACGTAATTGGAGATCAATCTAACCAAATCAAATATGATGCTTAGGTCAGCTAAATTTAACAGACTAAGGGTGGAAGTGTAGTGTGCGAGATCAGCATTTACAAATCTTGACAGTTCTGTGATTCTAACCTTATTCAATTAAGACCTATACAATAACAACATTCTGGGACAACAAATCTGAATTGTTTGTTCACAATCTTTTCAGGAGCATGCTTGAAAAGGTAGCTCAGTTACGTATGTTTCCTATAATACTGAATCGTATAAACACGAGCCGCGAAAAATCTCCTCAGTTATGCTATCCAATCATTTATTAGTATTTCCACAGTATGAATACATTTTTTGTATTTATTTGCTTTTTAGCAAGTAAACAAACCCCACGAGTCTAGATTTATGCACTGCGCTATCTGTCTATTGCATTCGCAAACCTCGCGAAGCTTTCATACTTTAGCAAGGGAGTAAACTCCGACCAACCATTATTGCCCAGTTTTGTCATAGTATGTCCTATAATAATAATTCCGTTGCATGTATCGCAAGCATCTATTTCTGAGCGATCTTGAACTCAACAAGATTATTTAATGCCATGGACATTAGACCTAACACCGATCAGCCGGAATGAGGTCAAACCCATCTTCAGTTAGTAGCACACGTGATTTTCGTTTCGGAAGACTTTTCTTTCATGAAATATTATACAACGTTTGTTTTGCCTATGACGTGAAAATAGACCATATTCGAGATCTGCACAAACGATTGTTGACATGGTTCGAGTAAACAAACAATTTTAACGCGACAGACATGGGGTTAAAAAATATGATAAAATGAAGTGACTCAAGTGTAATATTTTTCTGTAACTTCATAATCCCTTATTAGAGATGAAGACCAGGAGTAACCTGTCCTGATAGTTCTGTTTTATCATCTGGATTATGAAATTAATTTATATAATTTATTTCTGGGAATCCGGACTATTCGATATGCAAACTCGATACCCACAGGGGTCTATTGATAAATCCTAAATGATCGGACGGATTTGCATAACCTCATGGCCACTCAGCGGCTAGCAATCAAATATCGCATCACAGTCATTTCAATTGTTTTCTGACGGTAAATAATTGCCTAACAGCACGTGTATAGGAAAACGAAACTTTTTAACGATAGACCTGTCGATTGCGTATGCTCATAAAACATTTCAAATGTGTTTTTCCCTCTTTTTATAAAACATTCAGTATAAAAATGAATGAAATTAATGACAATTAGAGAACACATATGTGGCTCGAATTTGTTAACAGTAAAACACAAAAAAGAACATAATGGTTGTGGTCCACTTAACATTCAGACATGCGCACACGTGAAGAAAAGCATTTCTTTCCTTAGTGACAAACTACACCGTCTACAATTCACCAAAGATTTACGTCTACTGTTCGGTGAAATCAGTTTCCCTCCATTAAGGTAGACGCCTGAGCTTTTGCGTGGCGCACGTGCTTTTCGTACGATCCAAGCATTTTACTCCTTCAAAGCTTCACCTATACTTAACACTGAGGTAGAGAATAGGAAAACAATATTTACAAGAAAGGAGCAGTGGTCCCTGTCTTCTGTGACATAATGTTCCTTACAAGCTTCAACGCACTAAGATATTCTGCTGAGACTTACTTACGGCCATGAATGTACGAACATCTTTTTAAAAAATTACATAATCATTAATTGTCATCTATATTAGAGTGTAGTAAAGAGTCTATGCATGTGTTTGAATATAATTTATATTTAAAATCACCATGCTGTTCTTTCCTATAGGCTGTATAGGCTTTGCACGTAAGAGAAATTTCGGCCTTGTTGTCACCTAACACAGCAGAAGATACAACTGGGAAAAAGAAATTGTATTGTACACCTTTCGGATCAGCTGATCTGACAGCAAAAATTCAAGCCTTTTAAAATTCATATTTTCTTAGACACTTTATAAAGAGGGTTTCAAATTAAAAAGACCAGAAGAAAGTATCATCTATAAGGATAACGAAATGTGTCGTACATTTAACAGTTTTAATTTTGTATAATATTTTTTTAAATATCTGCTTATAAGTACAACTCTACATTTGGCTGCTCCTTGTGCTTAGCAGATACGCATTAAGTTGGTTGTGAACTTAAACTAAGTTTACTGTCAATCATCCATTTCGTGCCATATCGTTAATTTTTATTTAGTTTGTTCTCAAAAATGCTAACATCTTCATTCCTAATCTTTTCCGATCTACGAGCCGTGTCATCGAAGTTATGAAATTCATTGCAATAATACAATGACAGATACGATCTCGACTGTCCTATATGAGGATCTGACAGACACCAGTATAAGTTTGTTGTTCCCTGTCTGCTTATTTTAATAACCTATCAGATAAAGTGTCGTATTTCGTGTTAGGGAGAGTAATCGTTTGTTACGATACGTTCCGAATGACAAGTGTCAATTTCAGAAATTTGAAAGCAGTGGTTTGATTGGTGAACCATAAAATCTTAGAGTTGTCCGTCCGATCTCGACGTATAACTATGGAAATCTGATTTTAATCAGATTATTCATTGCAGGTGCGAAACGCAACGGGACTGTTATTTCCGTGATCCATTGGTTTTCATGTAAGGAAGCATGCTAATTTTTTCAAAAAACATATTTAAAATTGGATTTGAGAACACATTAATAATAATAATAATAATAATAATAATAATTATAATAATAATAATAATTCAACTAATCTAATAAAGGAGAAATTCCAAAGAAATAAATATATTATTCCTAATCTCTAAGACACTTTGATTAGTCACTATTGGACCACGTATATAATCCCATTCATGATTTACAGCATGGTTGAGTCCAAAGTTACGATTTGCAGCTTACATATCTCCTCCTTTTCCGATCTAATTGTTTCGTTCTCCATTCGGACAGTGGCTGCATTATCTGCATCGGAATTTGTTATGTGCATTTCCGACATGATTGTTCCGTTTTCTACTGGGATGACAACATCATTATCTGTGTCGGTGTTCGTCTCGTCCTCATCCATTTTCCTTAGGTCATCTCTGGACAATTTTTCTACAATCCCAGCACCGATGGCGTCGCCAAGAACATTGATAGCTGTGCGGAAGCGGTCTCTGAAATATATGTTGGACAATGTAACTTTTAAAATGCAACCTGCAAGCAAAGTTGATCATGGTAATGTATATTAGGAATTTGTTCAATATCTTTTATTTTTCAATGTAAAACTAGTTGATTCAAATATCATTAACCCAATGGAGAGTCTGCACCGTAATTATAGTATATATCCTAAAACGACAAGGACATTCCCAGCTTTACATGTTGCCTACGTATGACTCTTCACTTGTCATGTTACATACGTCTTGGAATTGACAATCATCTAAAATAAACAGATGACTAATTTACACAGCACAAGTCATTGCAACAACACATATAGATACGTATTTATAGACATTGGCTGATCGATCACTCGATGGGTTGATTGAGTGAGTGAGCAATTATGGCTATGCAATACGTCAGGACAATGAAAGGAACGTAGTGTCTTGACGGACCTCAAATACAATCTGCCCAAAACAATACTCAATCACAAAGTTACCTGCCATACCGATTTTTGTTTCCGATATCAAACTGCATAATACACACGATGAAAGCTTTCCGTGGTAAAGTTATTTCACTGATTTTCAATGTTAAATTCCTCGGCACTAATATCAGATAAACTACATAGTTTGATATTACTCTATTCTGACTTATTTTATAATGTTCCACATATTTAAAGTACAAATTAGGAAACTAAATAAACATGTGGTTTATAAACAATGCATTGATATATAAATATATAGCTTCTGCTAATATGTAGTTCATGCAGTTAATCCGACTAAGGGATAAACCTGTAGCTAGTATATAAACGATGACGTCATTTAACTAAGTTTACATATTAATACGTCTAATATCTTCAAGAAAGAATAACAAGAAGGTAATATAACGCATTTCCTTTACGTACAGAAGCCAGTCTATAGCAATAATGAGAGTAATGTCTTCAACTGGAAGGTTGACAGCTGTAAGTACTATTGCCATGGTAACAAGACCCGCTTCTGGGATACCAGCAGCTCCGATAGCGGCGGCCGTAGCAGTCAGACTAGATTAAAGAAAGAAAAAATAGGTCTTTAAAAATATATTTGGGTATAATATAAAATTTCACGAACAAAAGATGAAAAGAAAAGAAAGCAACATATTGTATGAGAACACGCAGTCGCGTGTTTCTCACGTAAATCTTGTTCTATTTTTTGAATACAGGAACATTGCCGGCCCACTTTCATTCACATATGCAGAAGATTCTATATTAGGAGTTATGATCGCTTAGCTGTTAGTTTTCCAGATTAGTGTTCGAAAAGATACGGGTTCGAATCCAACCATTGGATCAGCCTAGATTGTCTACTGTGTTGCATTCCTGAGCAAATAACGTTACTCCAATTTCCTCGGCATTAAATAACCTACTTGTATTGCTGTGCCAAAAAGTCCGAAACGAAACAAAACTGTCTCAATAAAATACAATTTGAGGAGAAAGAGTTGTGTTTCATGACAGCAAAATCCACATCTGGTATGAAGCATTAACAATTGACGATGACAGCTCAGTATGGCATAGATCCTGATCTACCGGTGTATTATGCATCAAATTTGGATCTGCTCTAGTCGTAACTGAATGTGTGACATGCGCAGATAAATACACTGTACCTGTTGTTGATATAATCTAAAATATGAACAAATGTAAATGTACAAAACAGACTCTTCTACATGACCTTTACAATTTCCATTGTAGAGTGTTCAACCGGTAATTAAACCTACCTTACGGTAATGACTTGTCCTATGTCAAGACTGATATTGTTGACCTGCGCGATAAATATGGCTGCCACTGCTTCGTACAGAGCTGTTCCGTCCATGTTCACTGTGGATCCGACAGGGGCAACCAATTTAGCCACACGTACGTCCACTTTGTTATTGTATTCCAGACACTCCATGGTGACAGGAAGGGTTGCTGAGCTGAGAAAGAATATTAAACTTTAGTATTAACATTTGATACGACTATTGCTTAGCATTTCTGATATTTATGGTTCGAGTCCAGATGTATTCATGCAATAACTTGAGTTAGAGTACCTGAATTTTTTTAATGAAAGGTGCATATGATCAACTGACAGGGCAATATGAATAATCGAACTCGGTGGCACGTGGCCATGTGATAGTTCATTCGTCTATAAAACGGAAACAGTGTTGAATACAGACTTCATAAAATGTACTGGTCGAGACCATTAAGTCAATGCGGTACTGTAACTGATAGACCTATTTAATAAAACTGTCTTTCTTAAAAGTAATGATGTAGGTTGAATGATCTCAGATACCGCAAAAGTCTGAGCATACTCACCACCGTATTAAATTATCTTGCTTTATGCCCTTCAGCGTTGTGGCGTACTCACGTTCTTTGTTCGAAATGATTACGTCTACTAAACGTCGTGGACAGGTTCCAACTTAACCTATGATTACTTATTTTAATGTGGAAACTCTTTCTCATTTAAACTTTCAACCAAGTTTTCCTTTAGAGTCAAGGCAGGTGAATGTCGCCATATTGAAAATCGATCAGATTATTAAGAGTTATCTAATTGCTTAATTGATTCCGCTTGCTATAGATCAAACCCATTTATCTACAAGAAGCACGTGTACAAATCATTGTTTGTTCAGACTAAATTCTGCACGATGAAGTTCCCTTTTTGGGTGCTGATAGCAGTGATCCTATTTGTCATACACGTGAAGGCAAAAAGAACGTTGCTTCAATTATTTGCTCAAATGCTAAGTTGGCATATAAAACAGGAAACTATTCTTATCTCGTGAGCTTGATCATAATACCAAATATATACTTTTGAAGTTAATATATATATATATATATATATATATATATATATATATATATATATATATATATATATATATATATATATATATATATATATATATATATATATATATATATATATATATAGTTTGCCTGCTGCGTCCATATAAAATAATTCATTGCACATGTATTTTACTTTCTTCCAGTTTTAATTTCATGTTTACTTAGCGTCCCTCGCTCTCGTTTTGTTGGTCCACATTCAATTCGTGAATCCAAAGTTGGTGCCGGCGGGTGGGTTTTCGTGTGATTAGGATACGAAACATCGCCCTATACTTACCCTGGAGCTTGTAAAGGATGTGTCTGATCAACCCATGCTCCTCATTTTGCCTAGAGGGTGCACACATTTTTCCTAGGGGCATCCCCAGGCTCTTCTCTGACAAGTTCTACCTGAGAGAAGAATTGCTAACAATTGCCCATTGAATCCGTAATGAAGAATCAGAGGGAGGAACAAAGCCTTACTCTATACATACCTTGATGCAGTACCCCACGCAGTGAGGAGGGCCTTCAGCATATTGTACATGAAGCGGTATGGATTCTTGCGCACAATAATGAGGTACAGCATGGGAAGGACGATTAAACCGTGAATAGCAAGACCCACTAGGACTGTCAGACAGTAGAAACCGATCTGCATGAATATGGCTGAGATATCTTGCATTTCCACAAGCTTAGAGGCAATCAGGAACATAATGCCAACTGGGGAGAACCTGGATGTAAAAGGAGTATAATTGTTGTCAGCATGTTCATTCATTCATTCATTCACTCATTCATTCATTCATTCATTCATTCATTCATTCATTCATTCATTCATTCATTCATTCTCCACCCGGCTGTATATATTGCCATGTCTTTGACCATTGGTTTCATATTTATTTGTATCCATATAACATACAGCAAATTCTACAGCTCTTCTCAAATTAACGCATTATTAATTAAACGATAACCGTGTTCTAATCTTTCAAAAAGCAAGAAAACAAAAGTGATTTGTCAGCCATAGAATGATATTTGACAAGCTAGCTATACTTTGTGACTTCAGATATTTGCCAACATATATATATATATATATATATATATATATATATATATATATATATATATATATATATATATATATATATATATATACCTTTCTATCACACTATCAAATTTTCTAGTTGGACTTATATGATTATATTCTTGTTCGCTGCCTACCTGTCCGTCAGACCGTCGATTTATGGACGTATGCATACAATATATTAAGCAAACAACATCTGATACACTCTTTATCCAATACTTAAAAGACAAAATAAAAAAAAATATGTTACAGGCACATCAATCGATTCAGATTTTCCTTTGCGCTCTGTTTGCCTATCACGAACAACAAATGTTGCACCAGTGTTTGGAACTTTGAGCATTCCGATCAGGTCAAAGGGGCCTCCACACGTGATAAAACTTTACTATTCCTCGACTAGTGAAATGCAAATAAAAGAGAGAACACGAGTGTACTCACCAGATGACGAGCCTGATCAGGATCATGGTGGCGGTGTAGAGTGATGTGAAGAAATCCAGAAGAGGTTGACCATCTTTTCCCATTTTGGCAAGGACAACTCCAAAAAATATACAGAACACGATTATTCCCAGAACGTTCATTCCATCGGCAGTCGTCACTTTTGGACTCTCGATTTCTACGTAGTTCACCATATCATCTGAAAATACGGTGTCTTTATACGTCAGTTTGCTACAAGTAAACATTTCGTATTATAAAAGCATTTTTTTAAAAAGTTTCTAGTACGCAAAATGTTCACTATTGATTTTTGCAGTGCGAACCTGTATACCGGCTGTTCAGTGGATTAGGACGTTTAGTGGCTGTTGTTGCAACTACGCTCAGGTCTTTTAATTTGGTTGGGGCCTCTCAGTGAGTGAATTTTGTCGTCTTTGCAGCTTCCCATTCCGTGTATAATATAACGTTTTTATCAAACAGTTGTGACAGCGTTTACGAAAACAGGTTTCCGTTAGACCGGATATCTCTCAGATCTGTAGTTGGTTTTGTACATTTAGAGCCAAAGGTCTGTTAATATCAACGTCTAGTTGTGAATTTAAGGCGCACGTTTACAATCACTTTACGAAACGCACCTAAGAGTTAAACTGACATCAGTGTGAAGTTTTGCTTGTACTTTTATGTAACGATGTCATATGCATTATTCGTTATTAGAAATGGCACATTATTTGATACACCTTTCACAAAATAGGATGTCATATTGCAAGGCAGTGCATTCAATCATAAGTGAATATGATTATGAAAAGAGAGAACGTGCCAGCATTATAATGTTAATCTCCTCCTGAACGTCAACAATGAAAATCTCTGTGAGTTGTTTCACAGATCTGAGGTACGTTTTTCTGAAATATGTACATTGTGCTAATATCAAAACTGTAATAAGTATCCGTCAGGGACGTTACACTTTTATATACAATTGTTTCACAATATTCATAAGGAAGTTATTACCTGATAAGAAAATGTAATACATATAATCGGTTGGTATTTCATTGCTTATTAATGCACAGTAATAGTCGGTCAGCTAATTACTACTAGTTATCAAAAGGCAATGACATCTTCAAACAAAACTGATTTGCTGAGATTTCGCTCCAACGTTTTATCTTACCTGTGGTTGTACTAATTGTTGGTTTAATGTATGCTGTCAGGTTTGATACCTTCTCATTCATGACTGTTGTTGTACCAATCAACGTCGTAATATGTGAAGTCATGTTCGATACATTCATGTCTATGTTCGTCGTCATGGGTGCTGCAGTCGACATCTGGACTTTTTCAATTTTTATAACCGTTGTCGGCTGAAAGATGATGATAAAAATCACTATTTGTTAATAAAAAATATATCGTCTTTATATCCTTCCACCAATGTTTTTCTTCTGTTACATATGTTGAGTTTTCACATATTTCCGTACGTCACTAAACTGTCCCAAAAACATTTGAAGAACTCCAGGGACTGAAATTAAATTTAACAACGATTGATGTTATTAAAACCCCACAAGTACAGTAAACTGTTCAACATTTCTATCAAATGGGTTCTGATTATTTGTCGTTATGTGACTTTCATTTCCTTTTTTTAACGCATGTCAGCTGACCTGAGTGAAGTGTGGGTTACATCATTTCAATCAAACTGTGATTTATGACTCGTGTTTAACGCAAGGTAGCACTATGAAGTTTTCTGTTATGATAAATGACCTTTGAAACCTACCCACTACGCTAATGAAATGGAGTGTATATAACATAGCGTCTCACCTTTGGAGCAAACAATAAAGTCAACTTGCATACATGTTTCAAACAAGACAGAGAATAGAAAAAAATCGAATCAGTAAAGAGATATGTACGACAAAAATCCTTTTATGCGTAGGCCCGAGAGAGTCACCCTCACATTTCTGGCTCTAAGGCAGGAAAATTCCCAAAATCAAAATATTTGTTAGCTCAAAGAACCTTTACTGGACATGATCGGAGCTTTTCATACACATGGAAATTACAACGTGTCTCAGATATTACTATCCCTAATACAAAAATGGTTGATCAACAGACCTTTTTGCTACAAAAAACTTAAACAAAATTTGTCAAGATGAGTAAATATAAAGGTTTAAAAAATGTGGCAGCCGCTCATGTGTATTGGCTTCTAAAACATACGCAGGAGCCTGGCTAGCACATACGTATTTATAAATCACTGTTATTCCCTTGTGCATGCACATTTTTAATGTCGATTTTTATACCATTCTAAATAATGAAGGATATGCAAAGAGATAAAGTATTGGTGTTTCTGCAATCGCCATATTAATCATATTAATTCCCGTTCGACCAATTTACTCAACGCCAGGGGAATGGCAACCAGACCCTACGTCATCCTATAGTTCATCATATAAAATAAAATTATTTTATGTTAAGCTTACCTCAGGTAAATTAGCTTTAACGTTGTAGTGCATACTGAAAATTTCACAATTGATATTAAATAGCGTTTATGTTATAATGATTTTGAATTTGTTTATATATATATATATATATATATATATATATATATATATATATATATATATATATATATATATATATATATATATATAGTTCGTCCTATAGGTAAAGGGCATGAAGCCAGAAGGTCAGACAAGCTGCCAGAGCGCCTGTTAATCGGGTGGTTTTCACGCCTTTGTTAGCCATAGTATTCGGCTGCAGTCTATAGGTGTCTGCAAGTGTTAGGTTTTTAGGGACAATCAGCAATACCTTAGTTATAGAAAACTGCTGAGTGGTCTTTCGAAATTTCCCTTGTTTAACTCTTGGCAAGGTCATGCGTGACGTATGGACTTATTTATAGTTTTAATATGGCATCAGCTTATAAATAAAAATAAGTTGCAATAAGTAAGCATACCATAATGGAATTGTTTCAACGCAGATGCATTCGAATTATGGGTTCTATTTTTAAGAATTTGATTTATCTCCTCCTTTCTCCTCATTCATAAAGAAATAAAATGGAAGATTCCTCCAGAGGATAATCTCGAGGAAAATCATAAATTGCGCTACATAAAACTAAACACTGAGTATATAAAATAGCTTATTTTCTCGGTCCTAACATATGTTGAGGCCTTTTGTGAACTGTATATTGTTCCGTCTTTCTGATTTAAATGCTCGGCACGTGTCTCATTTTAAACTATTTTCTCATCTGGTATAAAGACACTATTTCATTGAATATGGACATATAAATATAGATAGGAAACGATTGATCGTTGTAGTCAGTGTAACAATTTATGGGCTTTGTGTGTTTGGTTCTTCATTTTGTTTATTTCTACACTTAAACTTAAATTGTTTGCATGGCCTTGGCAAGCTAGCAGTCTAGCTCGGTAGTTGACGCTGTATCCAATTTTCGATTGTCATTTGTTTTCGTTCTGCAATTAACGTCTGTTCAAAGTAAGTTAAAATTGCTACTTAAAATGTTATTACCATGTTTAATCATTAGGTTTTCTTTTCTTCTAAATATGTGTACTATTTGTCGTAGTGTATTACATATATACATTACTGTATAAGTTGCACAATATCAACTGGTCAGGTATGTTCAGTCACTGACAGTTTGTGTGGGAAACAAAATATAAAAAGTTAATACTTGACGTCTACAGTTTGTTGTTTAGAGTTAGTTTTTATACATTTCTTGATGGCAACTCACTGATTGCATACATGTACAGAAGAGTGCCTACAACTGACACACTTTAGGATATGTATCCCTTGATGTGCAGAGAGAGGCGTGGAGGAAGGGAGGGTGGGAGACTACGAGTGAGAGAGGAGAAGAAGAAGAAAAATTAAATATGCCTCATTGATGAATTACGAATCTGAATAATGCATATAAGGGCAGATATACTTTCAAAATTGGAAAAGGAAGTAGTTTGATATCGCCAATGTGGCGATAAAAGTGATACCGACACTATGGGGATATCACGATTAAAAATCTCGCTATGAAACATATAATAATTGTTGTCGTCTATTAAATATCTTTGCCCTGATACCTCTGATAATTGTATAAATAACCAAAAAGTCTTACCTTGACTGGACCTATTTAAAAGCTAACATCTTTTCTATTCAACGTTCTTTCCCAATAATATTTGAAAACACGTGACAGCGGTTTTAACATATGCAAAACTATATTAAGAGAGCATTGTCATAAAAGCATATCAGTTAATTCAACCATTACGTTTTTGTTAAGGTTAGTGTAAGTTCACACTCGTAGACTTTGATTTTACAGACTGGTTTAATGCTTTTTACCTTTTCGAAGCATGCTGACACAATATTTTCTGGGAAGCAGGATCTGAAACATACAAATATAATAATGTTGGTAAGCAAGTAGAAAAATGAAACACTACATCTATAATAGTTCCTACTTATTGTATTTTGTTTTAATTTTCATGTTAATCAGACTTATTATTGCAGTTGTTAGCAACCCACGGAAAGAAGCTTTCTTTCTACTGTCCTTATCAGCATAATACAAGTAATGAGCGACATATCGATATATCTAGATGTCAAACAACCTCCTTTTGACAGTAGTAACATACACGTTCTCAGCGATATAAAGGAATATTTTAGTATCTTTTTCTGATTATTCCAATTATTTTTCCCTTCGGTTTAGTAAATTATGCATGGAAAGCAAGATAATCGTAGCTAATGCCACTGTGCAACTGAAAACGCATTTTTACTACGCATTTCTTTGAGTGACGTCATAACCTCAGAGATTTTATCATTTAGATTTTTTGTTTATTTGCTTTCGCTTCTTCTTCGAAACTTTTATCCCAGTTTATTGTCTTGAACAATCCCAGTTTTATTGCCTTGGATAATCTCATGCTTATCGTTGAACTTTCACAGGTACTCAAACACATATAGCTATTCAAACCACATAATACTAGTAAAGCAATACATATTTTTTGCTCACCTAACACTGGGCTGGTATGAGAAATGTTAGAGGAGTTGAGAACTTAATTCGGATAACTTTAATTCTGTATCATTACGAAACTAAAGACTTACAAAATGAAGGTTTCGTTTAGTTTTTATGTGCCACGTAAATAAATTATAGTATATTTCATGATTAATACATACTGGCAAATTTTGTAAAACTTTCATCTCACGCTTAGTTGTAAGTGAAGTCAATATGCAAGTAAGACTCTTGTCACAGACACTTATGAAATGTTGCAAATGCAATAGAGAAAACTTTACATGGTAACTGTTCCTATTTGGAGATCTAGCGATAATTATTTTGATATACTATGGTTGATATATTTGTAGCAACATGTTTTTAAGTCTCGTGTTGCTATACAAGGGACATCCCTGGTCTCCATCTAATAACATAGCCTCGTAACAAGAATGCTTGTTTTGACAGTAAGAAATTAAATACAGAGTATCAGAATAAAAGTCAATATTTTATTGTGAACTACAGTACATGGATTAATATTTATGAAATAATTGTAATAACATTAAATACATGAGCTAGCCAAGTGATGCATCTATAATCAATAAGTATTCTATTCTGTATTCCTCCGCCAGTAGACTGGTTTCTTCTGCTGTAGTAGTCCGATACCTATATCTGCTTTTTATATAGTCTATTTCACTGTTATGTAGTATAAAGACACAACAATAAAAAATGGGAGACTTAGAAAGGGCAAGGACAAACTGTTGATTGCCTAATATCCCGTAAATGACAAGAAATTAAAAAATATCGGAACCTTATTTAGACATACATTTGCAAATTTACAAATTCACTTGACCTAATTAAATATGGACCACAAAGAGTGTTTTGAATCTTACCGTAAAAACCGACTCTTATAAAGTAAAATAAAAATTAAACATAAATGTGCCTTCATAATATAGATGTATTAATGTACAATGTTATAATAGCATTACCAAGACGATATGACATGCTATCATATTTTGCAAAAGGAATAATTTTGATACAATAGGTATTTATTGACATATTTAATAATTTTCCATCAACCGATGACGTAAAGATTTTCACTCAGTCGAGGATACCAGTATTGACCTACTATTTGAATAATTTAAAAATAAGACATTTTATTATTATTTTGGATGTGGAGATGTATAACATTTGCACTCAGGTGGATGCATTGCAAACATATTCTCACATCATCGGGCGTGCTCAGTGCAGCTAGATCCCCTGCATTTTATGTCGTCGGAAGTAATACAATAGCGAGAAAATTTCATTTTAGGAATATTTAACGCCTATTTAAAGTGCCAGTACTGAGAAGAAATGTTAATTTTGTTGAAATGTTCTGAATTATCGGCTGGTATGGTAACTGGTTATCTCAGAATAGCGAACAGATGTGCATCATCAATGGTGCTAATGAACATATGTGCCCGATAATATAGGACATATTTGGAATTCTATGGCTTTGCATTTAGCTTCAGCACAAATTTACCGTTGGAATATATGCATATAAACATTATCAACCTATATTGTCAATTTATAATGTCGACAATGGTGCTATATTCCTGACTATCAACTGAAATATATGAAGGAAATCCACGTGATCTTCGTCCTAATCCCTTTTCTGTTAAGCGATCTCAAGTGGTTATGTCAGAGTTTATTGGAACGAAACTTCACCCACGTTTCCATTTAACAGCCATAAAATATTGACAGCGATATAAATCGATTTTTTAGCTAATTGTAAACCTGATAATTGCTTCACTCTTTGTGCAATTAATTTGATTGCGGAATAAACATTTGCATCTACATGTGTCAGCTGCATTTCGCACCGAAGGTATTTAACTAATATCTTGTCTAGATAACGCTTGCTTACCTGATTAGATCAAACAAGGCATCGAGCGGCTCACTATTTTTGGCCTTCCCTGCCCTCTCGATTTCATCCTTGGACTTTCCCCTGTGACCAGGTTGGATAGATAACACTAGAATAATGCCTAAAACTACTGCGGCAAAGGTCGTTGTCAAAAAATAGACGATAGTCCGCATTCCCATTTTTCCTGAAGACCTCAAATTCAGCCCCCCAAGGGAGGTAATGATACTGGAAATAATCAAGGGCAGAATCAACATCCTGAGCATGCTCATTAGCAGGTCTCCAGGGAAACGAAGGTAAAAAATCTTTCTCTTTTCAGTAGGCTTCCATGCAGGGTCGGTTCTCAGACCTAGACCGACAGCGATTCCAATGATTACACCAGTGACAATGAGTATTATCAGCAGGTGAGTCATTATGGCGGCTTTTACCTTTTGGCATTTTGTCGGCCTTTCCACAGACACTTCAAAATTTTCGGCAGCCATTTTTACACAAGTTTCGCGAGTGTAGTGATGGACTGTGGATGAAATCAAACCTGAAAAATAAAATAATGTTGGCGATTAAAAAAAATATAACAATCCTATAACATACTCAGTGGCGTAATTAAGGTCAAGTTTGATGAAATTAATTCACATACTTGTGGGACGGAGGATGAATTGGGTTACCTTTGGTGTAATTAATGTTACTCTCTCATGAGATCACTCATGAAAGAGTATTTGAGCTTTAGTCCTCATTCCGCAGGTCTACATGATCACATACAATGCAGATACGCTAACACGTCAGCGGCAAGCAGGTGGACCATGTCGCTGGGATAATTTCGAGGTGCTGTACCATTTGAGCTTATTTAGCCGATGCATCTGACACGTTTCTGAAATATTTTCCACCTTTATTTCAAAACATGTCCTGGGACATCTTTATCTGTTGCTATGCAGTCATCGATAACAGGGCTGAAAGTCAAACTCAAGTTCATATTTGACAGACATATTTTACATTAACCCGTCGGCGCCAGCAAATGCCGGTGGTCCGAACCGGGACCTTTTTAATTCTAGAACAGTCATCTACCACTTGGGCTAATGCACCCGATCCATTGTTTTAATGTTGCAGCTTGGTGGAGTCCCCCGCAATTTTATATCTTGGATGTAGTAACTCTAACGCTGGAAACAAAATACATGAAACATCATTAATGAGCAGACATCATTCGAGTCATGAAAGAAAAGAGTTGCGTTATAAGATCTAGTTAATGAAATAACATTAGGCTGAAAAAATGTAACGAATAAGGTCTGAATCGCACTCTTTGCAGAAACCGACGCACGCGTTACCCGCTATATTATTTCCACTGAAAGAAGCCAAAGGTATCAAAATGGAACGTCTTTCTAGACGATATAGAATATAATCCTTGCACAACGCCTTACGTTTTTATTTGTAAAGTTTCTAATGACGTTTTGTGAAAATGTTGAAAAAATATTAAAGTTGATATACATCCTATTTTAACTGATACTGCATTATTTAAATAACAAAGCGAGGGCAATCGCTCTATGCTACATAATGACTTGTATCACTCGATTGGTTTCTGACCTATATATAAGCAAAGCAATGCGCAAGCGGCTCAGGTACATAAGCAATGAACAACATATATTTCTTGTAAATTTAGCAGTAAACTGATACACACGAGAGTTATATTGACGAAAACCAATTCGAAATTTGACTCACAATCAAATAGTGGATCCATTTAATTCTGTATTTATCCTGCGCTGCTCCTTTTCGCTCATGGATACCATTGATCTTTTTTGATTTTGATTTTGACAGTGTAAATGAAAGAAACAAGATGGACATTATACTTTAGAGAACGGATTCTTGAGACAAACATGTAACTTCATAATAGTTTTGTAATTTAAGAGGAAATGTTTAAATAAGTTTGAAATGAGAACCAAATAGTGGCAAAAATTCGGGTGAAGAGTTAAGGGATCATGACACATTTATTTTGTGCACACAGGTGTAGTCTTTATCAATGTAATTATGGCAGTTTCATTGGAACTCTGAATATTTCAAGTGTATGACCTAGTTTAGACTGACTACCATACGCTTGTTCTACAAGGGTTACTCATTTATTGCTATATTGATGCCTTATGCATACGAATATAAGTTAAAACGTTATGTCTAAACATTAAAGAAAATGCTAATATGTATGTATACCACGGGGACTTTAACCTTGTCATCAAGTAGTACTAGAATCGTATAACATCAGACAGGAATATCTAAGAATGTGTATAGATTATATGCATTGTTTCTTTTTTCTTCATGTAAATATAATTATTGTTTATTTCATTGACCTGACATTTCTCACATCTGTATACTTCAACTATACGACATACAAATTTATAATTCGTTCCTTAACGGAAAGAGAATTTCAAACAAAATGACGATATAGCCTCACTTCCATGGTTCTTAAACTGAAGGAAGTTTTTGACGAGGTGTGTCCCTAATTGAACTAGTGTCTAATGGATTTGGGGGATTGTCATAGGGTGTTTCCCCTTGCCTTAAAAATAATGTAATCAACGTCTGAGCTGCTTATGAATATTTTTCATCATATCGTGGAAGGATTAATAAGACTGATAGGTCAATGTCAAACATACCAAGTTTTAATAGAATTAATGAATACTAATAAATACAATAAAATAAAATCGATACATTTCACTTGACAATCGTAACAATAAATGACAAAACTATCTAATAAAGGAAAAGGATGTCGTATAAAACTGCACTATGTTCGTTAAAGCTCTTTCGAGTACACAAATTACATTTAACAAATTTCTCATTTTGCGAATGGTATCCAAAATTCCACTCAATTAATGGTGTCTTATTGCATAACATTTTTGCAGCTGTAAAATACTGGTTATATGTTACACTGATTACATAGTTTATATACGATCTAGACTGGATAGGTATCCATTTATCGCATTCTACATATCTCTAGCCATAGAAACATTACAAGCGTTAAGTAATTTCTCACTAAAAACAAAATGACTGATTTTAAAAAGCAATCGGTACAATATTGACATAACCTCTCAAAATGTAACGCCCTTTTCAGAGCCTTTCAGGAAACCCGCCATCAAATAAACTGTTTTCGTCTCAACTGTCAATAGGTTACTCTTTACTGTTTCCAGTGAACCGCTGACCAAAATATATCGGAGCACGGATCAATCAAACCTGATGCATCCAAATATACATACAGGAATTCAAACAGTTATAACAGTCGCATTTTCACTCAGTTTTCACGAAATGTTAGCTGTATGCCTCAAATTTAAATTTACATTACATGGGAAATCTTGTCTGAAGATAAGCCACAAATAAATAAATAAATAAACAAACATTAGGAAGAAAGATACACTAAAATTTCAGAATACAGAGTCCAACATATACATCAAGTCAAACCTGGGAATTATTTTCTGAAATAGTTAAAACTATAATTCATTGGTGACCTTATGACATGATAAAGTTGGTTGAGAACCTCTGCTTAGTCGTTCGTTGAAGTTTGGTGGATGCCATGAGTTGCAATATAAATGAATATAAAATATGACAAAGGCCTCTGCAGCATGGAAAGTTCTAAGTTCTTTTGAAAAGACTTACTGTTGAATTTCTGTACAGTAAATACATGTAGTGGTTAGATGTAGTTAACGCCCTAACATTTAACCAGTGACCTATACCTCCAATCCTGGTCAACTCCACTGCCTCTCCAATCATCGTAGTTACCAAGGAATCTACATGAAACCTAAATAACTCTTAAGTTAAATATTGAAGTTTTATTCTAAAAATTAGCTAATAATAAGATATAATGAACTTTGAGAAAAATTAAAACGACGTCATTGTACGACGTTTTTGCTCAACATTTAGTGGTGCAGAAACAATGCATTACATGATGATGATCGTGTAAGACATCATGACATTTATTGTCGTACCCAAAAACATTAAATCCAACCAGGCCTGATGACCAGAGAAGGTGTTTTCAGAGTTCCCAAACGTTATACAGGAGTATATGCAGATAATGGTCAAAAGAGACGTGAGCTAAGGAGTTTGAAACAACTGTTTGCATGCGGATGCAGTATAAAAATGCAAGCATGGAATGGAATACATGAAACAGACCGGTCACATATCCTAAAGAGAGCAAAGATTTTGTCATTGCAACTAAAATTAATTATGTATTCAGACACGACTTTTACAGCACAATCATTTGAAACCGGGTTAGTATTTGTCTAATCCGATGAAATTTTAAATCAAGACTGGACACTGCCATTAGGCTGGCATGTCTTTGAACAAAGCCAAAAATCGGCTTACACGTATTGTCCACCAACAACTCAGTTTTCGCTATCTGAGGCAGTCGAACTACTAGATTTTTTCTAAAACTTTCTTTTTCATAGTATTTCATAAAATCGCTGACATCAACTTCAGAAAATGAAACAGAGCGGATATTATGTCTACCCAGGATCGATGTTTTCCTGTTACATAAATTATTTGTGTACGGTAAGGCGTGGAATGGCAATACGCCAATGATTAAGAAGTACTGAGTCACTTCTTGGAGTCAACCACAAATCGTGAACTTAAATCGGCCATGTGCTGTGACATTTTTGGATGAGAAGTTGTTAAGATGGTATGTGCTCTTCTGTCTATCTTTTACAGCTGTTTAAGCAGACTGATGATAGAACTTTGATTCAAACGCAGGTGCATCATACAATACCCACTGGATGGTAATCGAAGGAAGAGCTAATAATGGAAAGATACCATGAGACCCTTGTCAGTAGATCAAAGACCAGATATTGTAAATACAAAGCACACACATATCGCTGTATTAAAAAATAAACGAGCCAGTTTTAACATCAATAACATCTACCATTGAATAATTCTGAACAAGCGTAAGGTACTGAAGCGACTCTGTACAGACGAAACCTAAGATGTGGTTGGCAAAATGTTCTTGGATGGGAAGGGCCTCGTCAACAGCGGAAAAAAGACAATCTGCTGTAAAATATATCAGAAATGAATGTACTTGTAACGGACAGCTCACTAATGCGGCATATATTCAAAATATCATCCCTTTATGAAAGGAAGATGACGCCCGAATCAGGATCCCCGGCCGGCCGAGCGGTCTAAAGCGCTCAATTTTACCGATCACTGCCATCTCACCTCTATCCGCGTGGGTTCGAGTCTCAGGGCTCACCTAATGTGGGTATGTGAGAAAGCTTGCCAGTAGCTTCTCATAGTTCAGTGGTTCTTACCGGGGATTTCCCGGGTTCTTTCTTTGCAAGTTAAACTGGCCGCCATGTATAGCCTGTCTTGCGCTTAGAAATTGCGTTTAACCTAAAAACAACATCAACAAACAACTACCGAATAGTCCTACACTCGTTGATAACTGCAAGAAAAACTACAAAGATACATGTTGTCCTATATACACGTACTGGGTATTTGTTTTGTTGCTGACAGCAACGCGAAATATCAGAAACAACTGTTTAGTTGCCACTGGAACTGGAAACAAAAGGTAGGCGTAGAATATGAACTGAATTGCCGAGCATCAGATAAGAAAGAGTTGTTAACAGCACGTTTAGCACTTTACACATTCTTGGGCTGCAGTGTGATGAAAGACGTCGTCTGACATAAGAAAACAGAGGCAAAGGAACGAAGCCTCAAAATTTAGATAATATTAATAATTTATTCATATTGTAATGGAAATCAACTTTTACGGATGTATACGTAGACCAATGTTCCAGCCAAAGTACGGAACTCTGTCGCTTTGATGGAAATGGTCTTGGTTTCTTCCAACCCTGACAGTCCTTTTTAAAATGCAGATTGTCGACCCAATTACCAAACACTAATCGGTTTGTCTAAAAAACTTGATATTCTATGTCCTTAGGGAAATGGGTGGACATCAGCTGATAATAAAGAGTGTCCTTCCAACTAGACAGAAGATCTCATATTTCCGACGCTTTGTTGACAGTGCATCAGAACGTCACAATTTTGTCGAAAACTGAATGTTAATTAGGAAAAAGCATTTAAATGTTTTTCAAAACAAAGGAGAGCGATATGCAGTGTAGGTTTATTCTGAACGATGCTGTCATAGCGAGGCACAATTTAACGACATGCAGTTTACGGTTATCCTGAGCCGTGCTGCCATGGCGACAGAAAACATTTACTAGTACGTCGCGCTATCCTATTGCACATATCATCGTATTGCTAGGAACATTAACGTTACTGTTTCTGTAAACATGCAAATATATTGTTTCGAATATTTGTAACTTTTCCCCAGAGTATACAGTACAATTAAGCAAGTCAGCTAGAAACATCAAAAGAATTCTATTAAACTAAATTTGTTACACACTTGTTAACATATGACGATGAGACCTACAACTGTAAAAATAGGCTAATTTATGCAATGATTTCATCTGCGCGTCAAAAGATTTTAATCCAAAACTGAGATTATTTCATGTAGATTAGACACTTGGATATATATATATATATATATATATATATATATATATATATATATATATATATATATATATATATATATATATATATATATACATACATACATATATATATATATATATATATATATATATATATATATATATATATATATATATATATATATATATATATATATATATATATATATATATATATATATATATATAACAAACTTACCTGAATATGAAAACTGTCCTGAAAACGACTAACGTCCGTCATAAAATCAACTATAAACAAGACTGATTATATTTTCTAGGGGAATTTATATTTTCTAACGTTACACCTAGCTCGAGGCAGTGAACCGGGGCATTGACTCAGACTTACCATACACGACTGACGTATATTACAAAACAAATGCAACTCAGTGGTTAATTTTATGTGTATAAATATGCACGAGTCACGCACGAGCAATAGCAGTAGGATGATTTGTTTGTTAATTATTCTTATGATGCTTTCTAAACATTAGATTTTACGATTGAGTTCATGAATGGAACAATGCGTTGCCTGATCACAAATGCAAAATTAATGCTAGTCGATGTAGTTAAAATCTAACAATTTGAGTGAAGAAACAATTACATATATTGGCACAGAGAAAACAATTGTTACAACATTGTCAAACGTGGTACGACAATGATCATGCGATGATATTTGTATTAACTGAGGAACATTGAAATGCACCACTCTGTTATGGATTTAAGACTGACATCTACACACCTTAACAACTTCTTTTAAGGTAATGCGTAGTAAATTAAGTGCATGAGCCTATATTGATGCGGGCGTGTATTTATCACACTGTATCTTTTAATTTGTTAAAACCAACAAATCTGTGTTCATCTTCTCCCCTACAGTATGGCATCAACGTGTTCAGCTGAATAAACAATGGCACAAATACTGGGATAGGAATTAACGATAAACACGTGATTGGCTTTATCTTCAGGCACATTGTTTAGTACAATGTATATACAATATGTGATGTTTGGGAATGGACACGAGTTGCTGCAATTTACTGATGGTATTTCTCTGCTATTACAAATAAACAGAACTGAAGTAATATTATAATGACGAGAAACAACTGTACAAAAAGATACCGTTGTCAGATTAAAAGCGGAATGACAGAACAATGGAAGGAAAAATGGTGAGAGAACAGTAAACTTTAAATGTATTAAGGATATTACAATTAAACTTAAATAATGGATATTGTGACCACGGTTGTTTAAATTTTAGGAAGAACGAAAGTGTTTAGACACAGGCTTAATACGAATTCGCAGGGAATCGTAAGCTAGAATAGCAGATAAAAGACAGTAAAATAATGATTAACAATAATATAATAATTTAAAATGAACCACTTCGAAAGACTAAAACATGGAATAGTTGATAGCTGTTTTAGAAGACCTGGTATGTGTGTCCAACCCACCCACAAACCCATTCTCAAGAAGCAATTTTAAAATGTATTCTTACCCGTAATGTATTTGGAGACTATTGTGATGTGATGTGATGTGATTTTTGATTTTTAACGTAGCTTTAACAATTTTTCAGTCATATCGCTACGATGTCTGCAATGTGGCAGTTTAGAGTGATGTCTAGCACTGGGGCATCATGCCGCAGACATGTAGCATGATGTCCCACCCAGTCACATTATCCTGACACCAGGCCGACCAGTCCTAACACTAACCTCTGGAGACTATTGAAAAAAGTCTTTGATTCTCTTCTGTAGTTAAATTCTTGTCCCCATTCAGGAGCTAGATATCAGTTATTTCAGGCTGATATTTTGTAAACGAGTTACTTGAGCGCCTTTTTGCATTGTAAACGTTTGCCTCCAGATGGATGAGTGGACGAATATATAGATTGACACATGGATGGACAGACGAAAAAATATAAACATATTTGGCAAATAATATATCGTAGTGAGTCTGGCGTTAATTATTACAAAAAATATATGATTTCACCTCATACTCAACCTCTTTCAAGAAACATGCTGTTATCCGTCATAAAGCTATACAACTGTACAAATATAATATTAAACATCAGTGATAATACCTTGGATGTAACGTCGAAATGTAGGATTTTGTTATGCACAACAATATAGATTATTTGTTGGTAATCTCGTTACGGCACTTCGGCTATATTGTGCCAACTAAATGTTGAGGTTCGAAAACAATTAAAATGAATTTCACAAACATCTAAGAAGGATGAACTTTTATAAACCAATGAAACCGTGACGTACAACAAACATAAAACGTCAAAACTTAACTATCTATAAAATAAGGAGAATTTGAAGTAAAGTAAGATATAAGCTGTTTACAAAGTTGCTTTGATGAAGGCAGTCTTGATATGGTGTTTCCCCTAACTTTAACATCTTCCTTTACGATCTGGGGGATTGTCATATGGTGTTTCCCCTTGTTTGAAAAAAAGACTGAAATTTATGTCTGAATTGCTTATGATTAATTTTCAAGATATCCTGGAGGAATTGACAAAACATATATCACAGTATAAAAGATCCAATACTTTAACATAATAAATTAATACCAGTACGTAGAACAACACATACTAACTGAAACTGCTTGCATGATTGAATAAACATAGATGGCGAAAGAATAAAACAAAGACCAAAATCGTTACATAAATCGCAAAATATTTCTTTCTTTTATTATATAACATTTTTCGAATATTATAAACGTTTAGTACTTTGTAATAAAACACAATATGATCTCATTTTGAAACTTAACACAATATTTATTTAACATTTCAAATTCAGAGACCTTTGGTAAATCCTTTCAGGAAACCCCGTCATAAGATCAAACGATTTCTTGTCAGCTGTCAATGGATTATTGTTTACTGTTCCCAGTGTACTTATTACCAACAATATCGCTGGTTGGGTGTTTGTGTCGTCGACATTTTTTTAGCTGCAACGAAACTTTAACTGACACAGCACATTTAGGTCTGATGCTTCCACCTACACATACACACGCACGAATTTAACTAGTGTCAACAGCTTCCTTTTACCCAGTCTTCATAAATGTTGTTATCATACTTATTAAGATTAAAACTACGTAGCACTGGTTGCCTTGTCTGGAGCCCACCGTCCCTATATAATGTAATGTTGGATTAGTATTTCGAAACAAAAAGCGTTATTTGTGCAAACAACGCATCCAAGAAATAATAATTTGCAAAGACATCTCAAGTAGTCGAGTGGCCGAGTGGTCTAAAGCGTTCGCCGTTACGGATCACTGCCATCTCACCTCTGTCTGCGCCGGTTCGAGTCTCAGATTCAGCCAATGTAGATATGTGAGAAAGCATGCCAGTAGCTTCTCGTGGGTCGGTGGTTCTTTCCGGGGTTTTCCCGGGTTCTTCCTCCACCATTAATACTGGCCGCCATATATGGCCTATCGTGTGCTGAAAAATGGCGTTAAACCCCACAACAAAATCAAGTAGTCGCTTTGATTTTACATCCATCCTAATAGCAGATGTACATTTCAAGTAAATTGTGGAATTATGAATACCACTGGTCGATATTTGAGGTTTCTGAGTCCTGAAAACGATCAAACTCCGTCTTTTAGAGCAGACGTTACAAAATACATTATATATAGTTCCTACAAAGCTTGAAAATCATATTATATTGTGGCACTTGAATGTAGATATGCTATGCTAAATCATTAAAATGACAAACTGCAATATGATTCCCTGATGATAATTGAGATATCCTGGATTTGCATAATTTGATAACAGCTCTTAACCATTTCATGCTAATGTCATTTTCAGCAATAAATCAGGCGATATATATATATATATATATATATATATATATATATATATATATATATTTATATATAGATATATAATGCCACGTGCTATAAATCAGGCGATATATATATATATATATATATATATATATATATATATATATATATATATATATATATATATATATATATATATATATATATATATATATATATATAATGCCACGTGCTACAAATAATATTATTATTTGATTTATCGAAGTTTTCGTATGTGAGTATACCATTGTGAATTGATTCCATCTGGGACAGTAATTGAGATTTTTCTTAAAACTATTCAAGGGATTAAGTACACATGCTAATTTAAATCTGCAGAATTATCTTTAAGCATGTAAAATTCTTGATTTTGCAGACTCAGTCACAGAATGGACGGTATTGTTGTAAATTATTATTTGTCTTCAATTGTAGATAAAGGGACAAAATTTCATCCATTTTTATGGATATAGTGCACACCTTTTCATATAGTAAACAATTAAGTATTCAAAGATTTGCTGTTATAAATACTGAATACAAGCGATAAAAAATAATCCTTTTCGAATCCTAGTGGGGCACATGCGTGCTGTTGAACCTGCTTATAATTCACTTCAATGAATTTGCATTTAACAACATCCATGTAATAAATCATCATTATTATCAATGACGGCTCAGTCTCGAGAGACCATGCGAATAGTGCCCTTAGAGTGTCATCTGTCTCTGGGGTGTTGGCATCGTCTGCTGTGGCTGTGCAGGCCTATGGGCAAGTGACAGTCCCTATTGCAATTGGTGCAGACATACTGGGAAGTCTGAGCTATTGGGTTTGCTGTCGCGATTTTCTTTCTCTCAAGGTTCTCTGTCGCCAACTGGCTTCTCCTCGTATCAGCGGCTGCTATGCCCTTGCTTAACGTCAGTCTCCAGGTACCTCGGTCCTTGGGCAGCACTTTCCATCCATCGGGTGAAATTTCGCATGCCTTCATGTTCCTCTTGCACACATCCTTGAAACGGAGTGAGGGGCAGCCGACTCTTCTGGCGTCAGTGGCCTGCTGTCCATATCAGATGTGCTTTGGCAGCCTCCCATTCTCCATGTGTCGGACGTGTCCCAACCATCGAAGGCAGTGTTTGCTCAGCAGGAAGTACATGCTGTGGGTAATTGCACGCTGCAGAATCTCGCTGTGTGGGACCCGGTCTTGCCAACTGATGTTTAGGATGGGTTTTAGGCATCGTATATGTAAGGCGTTGATCCGGTGCTCTTGCCTCTAATAGGTTCTCCAGGTCTCACTTCTATAT
This sequence comes from Sinohyriopsis cumingii, assembly GCA_028554795.2. Taxonomy (NCBI): domain Eukaryota; kingdom Metazoa; phylum Mollusca; class Bivalvia; order Unionida; family Unionidae; genus Sinohyriopsis; species Sinohyriopsis cumingii. The sequence continues at coordinate 108,147,884 of CM068824.1, read as the reverse complement.
AGAAGGGTGCTGAGAACACAGTCATGGTAGACTTGGATTTTGGTGTACTCTATCAGCGCGTTGTTTTCCCACACCCTCTTCGTTAGTCGTGCCATGATGGTGTTTGCCTTTCCAAGCCTTCTGTCCAGCTTCACATCAAGCGAGAGAGTGATGCTGCTGGTTGACCCCAGGTAAGTAAAGTTGTTGACTGCTTCCAGAGTGACACCGTCAATTTTGATGGAAGGGACAATGGTGGAAGCTTCCACGCTGACTTTTGTCTTTTCCAGGGTGATGGTGAGTCCAAAATGCTTGCAGGCATCAGCGAAACGGTCTCCCAGTATCTGGAGGGTGTCCTTGGTGTGGATTACAAGAGCCGTGTCCTCTGCAAAAAGCATCTCCTTGATGAGCATCGACCTCACTTTGGTCTTCGAGCGCAGTCGTGGCAGGATGAACAGTCTCCCGTCGGACCTGGTATGTAGATATACGCCATCAGTGGACGAGTCGAAGGCGTAGAACAGGAGCAGGGAGAAGGTCCCGAAAAGGGTTGACGCCAGCACGCATCCCTGCTTCACGCCGCTGTTGATTGGGAAGCAGGCTGAGGCGGATCCATCATACAGGACTGTTCCATTCAAATCGGCATGGAAAGAGAATATCATGCTGCGGAGTTTTGGGGGGCAACTGATCTTACTGAGAAGTTCATAAAGACCCTTCCTGCTGTCCAGGCCAAAGGCCTTGGTGAGGTCGATGAACATCATGTAGAATGGTTGACCTTGCTCTCTGCTCTTCTCTTGGAGTTGCCGTAGGGAGAAGATCATGTCTGTCGTCGACCTGCCTGCTCTAAGTCGCACTGGGATTCCGGATAGGCACCAGCAGACGAAGCCTGTTGAGCATGATGCGGGCATACACTTTGCCAACAATACTCAGGATCTTGTCCTTCTGTAATTATTACAGTCACTGCGGTCGCCCTTGTTTTGGTGAAGGGTCAAAATCGTTGCGTCGCACATGTCTTGGGGGACTGCTCCTTCCTCCCAGCAGCGGCAAAGTAACTCATTCAGCGGCTGAAGCAATGTTGTTTTCCCACGTTTGATAGCTTCGGGCGGGATGCTGTCACTACCTGGTACTTTGTCATTTGAGAGAGAGTCGATTGGTTTGCTGAGTTCCTCCAATGTGGGCAATTTGTCGAGCTCTTCCATGATGGGCAGTTTATTTATGCTGTTAAGGGCCGCATCGGTGACTGACGTTTCTCGGGGGTATAGTTCTGAGTAGTGCTCCACCCATCGGGTTATCTGTTACTCACGGTCAGTGATCTTCTCTCACGTCAGAGATTTAAGGCGGTAGGGCGACCCCTTTCACGGTAGGGCCTAGGGCCTTCTTGATGCCACTGTACATACCTTGGATGTTTCCAGACTCAGCACTGCGCTGGATTCATTCACACAGTTGTTGCGAGTACTCGTTCGCGCACTGACTACCGATGCATTGGGTGTTTCTTCGGGCACGTCTGAGATCAGCAATCGTCCGTTCATTTGGGCATTTGTTTATGCTATGAAGGCTTTTCGTTTGTCCTCGGTTATTGGTTCAACCTTATAGGTGTACGTTGAACCAGTTCTGGCTGGGCTGTTCCTTCTTACCAAACGTTGACATGGCTGTGCTGCAGATGGCACCTTTCATGGCGTTTCACTTTGCTGTGGCGTCGTGCTCTGGCAGGTCCGGGAGAGTCTGGTCCAGGGCGGACACATATTCCTCCACCTTGGAGGGGACCGACATCTGCGCAGAGTTTATGCGAGACCGTCCTTTTGGTTTTGAACTGTGTATTGTGTGTGGCTGTAGGCACACCCTGCTGATCACGAGGACGTGGTCGGAGTCTCAGTCTGCACTGTGGTAGGTTCTGGTGGAGAGGACGCTGTTAAGGGCAAAGCGCCTGGTGATGACCAACTCGAGCTGTTGTCAGCGATGAGACTTGGGGTGTTTCTATGACACTTTGTGTTGTGGCTTACACTTAAAGAAGATTTTTGTGACGCACAGGTCATGGTAGGTGCACAGCTGCAGCAGTGTCCGACCGTTTTCGTTTGTCTTTCCAGTGCCATGATGTCTTAGGCAGGTAGGCCAGGACTCCTGGTCCGCACCTACTCTGGCACTAAAGTCGCCAAGGAGGAATAGTGGTTCGTCTTTGTGGCATTCATTGATCTTACGTCCAGTTGCCCATAGAACTGATCCTTTGTCTCTTTCTTAGGTTCTCGACCCTTCAAGAAGAAGGCGTAGTGTTCCTCTCTGAATGAGCCGCTAGAGACAAGCATTGTTTCATGGAAGGCAGCTGTGCTGATATTTAGTCTGGTGAGTTCTCTATCGATGATGGCCATCTTCCTGGTGTCGTCCACCTCCCTTAGGTCGTCAGAGATGCCTGTGCACATGGCGCGCACGTTCCAGCTTGCGAATCGAAGAGCTAGAGTCTTCTTTATTGGTTTCTTTTTTCTTTTGTCTGGTGTGGAGTTACCGTTTGCTTGTCATGCTAAGCAACACACTGAGCTCCAGACACCCACTGGAGCAGGCAGACGATGGCGGGTTAACACCTTACTGATCGGGGGCTGCCCGGCCTGAGGTGGGCGGCAGTCGATCAGTGGGACACGATGATCCCTCCCACCGTCGAAGCTGACCCCTGGCGCCCCTTCCCAACGCCAATCGAGTGAAACTTATATACCGTAGACTGCCAGCTTCCGTGTTGTTTCCCTACTCAGTAGCGAGACTGGAGTGACCTCTCCAAGGCGCAAGCCTGGGCGTGGAGTATGGAGATTCTGGGCTGCCAGGACGTCAGTATCCCCCTATTGTCCTTGCAGGTGGGGTCCATAGGAATGCTGAGCATGACATTTGGTACCAGTTCGGATGCAGGAGCTGCTGGAAGGAAGTCGTAGTTGATACCCAGCCGCCTTAAGGGCTCCATTCCGGACTTTATGTCTGGGTTTACTCCCGTAGCTTTCCTGCTCCCGAAGATATCCACAAGGCAGCGGACCCATCGTCCAATGGCTAGGACTTGGTGGGTATGGAATCAGAGTTTCCTTCTCCTAGACTAACTGCCTGAAAAGGCTAACGAGCTCAACCTGCCCGGGTTTGGAGTCAGAGTTTTCCTTCTCTTAGACTGGCTACCTGCCAAGGCTAACGTGCCCAGTCTGCCCACCCAGTTATACCGCCGAGAACTCAGCACGCTCTGTGAAAACAGGGGATCCGCTTGAAGGTGCTGCTGCGGATACTATACTGTAGGAGAGGCCATATGCAAGTAACCTCCTGCCCAGCAGAGTCAGAGAGTGGTCCCGTGGCGATCAATACACCTGGGAAGGAGAGGCTGTAAGAGACGCTTCACTTTCCTTTGGCGAGCGGGACGTCAGGCCCAGGCCTCATACACCAATGAACATGCAAATGTTTTCAAAACCAGCAACTTTTCGAGACAATGAGCTGCTAGGTTTCATAATCCATGCCCACATTTGGGTTGTACCCAGCCGATTGTAACATACAATAATAGTTGCATGATCTAGATAAATTCTCTTGCCTTCTATTCTACGACCGTGTTCATTGATATATTTCACAAAATTTAAAAAATAAATAATTTATCATGTAAAGATTTGCAAGTTTAGATATTTAGCTATTCAGTGAAATAAAAAGTTTCAAACAAATCTTCATCACATATGTGGAACAAGCTTACAAGAACACGAAGCTATTTAAAACGACACACTTTCTTCAAACAATGAACTAGAAACATAACTGTGTACATGTTGCAGGTCAATTCTCTTTTCTACCTTTAAATCGAGCTTGGATGCAATGAACCGTGGACTTGACTCTGCTTTACCATACATACTTGACAAATAATACAAAATCAATACGACTCAGTTGGTAATTGTATGTGTATAAATATGCACGAGACGAGACAGTCACAAAAGATTACAGGTTGCTGCTTTTTCTTCAATTGCTTTTTGAGGATATATTTTCTTTAAAAAATATCATTGGGTTTTACGACCGAGTTAATGAATGGAGCAATAGAGCGATGCCTGTTTATGAATACATAACTCATGTAAATAAATGTAGTTAACACTGAACAGTTGGGGAGAAATTTTTTTACGTATAATGGCATGGGGAAAAAGAAGTGTTGCTACCATACCAAACATCACGTATGAGAGCATTCATAGGCGAGGCAATCATGTATTCTTGAGGTGCTTAGAAACTCATCATTTTATTAATGACATAATGCTGACATCAACACCCACTTTGCTTCTTTGAAGGCAGAGCATTTGAAAATAGGTTCCTGACACTATTTCGATGTGGGGTTGCATTTATCACACTGTACCTTAATATGTTAACCCAAATTGACCCGTGTCAACTCCCAACCCCGTCCCTCTTCAGATTAGTATAAACCTGCCCCACTGAATTAACAATGACATACATATTGGGGTAGGAAAATATGACACACACATGACTGGCTTTGTCTTCAAACATATTTAGTTATAAAACATGTGTAAAATATTTGAACTTTTGGGACTGGGTACGAGTTGCTGCAACTCAATGATGTAATTTCTCTTTTAATAACACAAAAAAAGAACTAAAATAGCATTATAACCAGAATAACAGCTGCAAAATGATACAGTTCTAAAATAAGAAAAGGAAAGAATATGTCATTTAGATTTAATTGCATAAATATAATGCCGCAAAGAAACATCTTCTATGACATGAATGCATTTTAAATGGAAATAGTGCTTGATACTTGGGCAAAAAAAAAAAAAAAACTTATCCGGGAATCTTTAAAGACTCTGTTGATTTTAATGTGGGATTTGAACAATCAAACGCTATCTGGAAAGGTACCGCCCGCTATGCTAAACAAATATAAATAAAAACAGAACAAAATCAACCCCTACAATTATGAGGGAAATCATAATACATCGGCACACTAAAAAGGTAGATTGAATTGAGGGATTTGTATGTGATCAAACACCCGCAGATGCCAAAGCTTCCCTCAAATGAAATATTGCTGTATAATTTTATAAAGCACCACGACACTTTCATTGCTGCGGTGGCCGATGAGCAAGTTTTCTTTGAGGTACATTCAGCTTTCAATCTTTCTGGTCAGTGGCTAAAGCGTTGGAGACTCGAAAAGAAAGATGCGGGTTCAGTCCCAATCATCGGATGAGCCTTAATTGGATACCTTGGTGCGTACTTGAACAAAACACTTTGATTGCCACATAATATACTGTATCATTAAATGTGCTGTGCCGTGAAACGCCACAAAAAGCCCAAACCAGAGTCATAACCTCATATTTATAATCCAGCCAGTCTGCAATCACAGTAACGCTTTTGATTATTTCTTACTCTTTCTGTATTAGCTAATTTGGAATGATTGTAATTTCGCTACACGCCAAGGTCTACAACGCTCGCCGTTCTGGATCACTGCCATCTCACCTTTGTCTGCGTTGGTTCGAGTCCACGGCTCGGCTAGCGTGGGTACGTGGGAAAGCCTGCCAGTAGCTTCTCGTGAGTCGGTGGTTCTTGCCTGTGTTTTTCAGGGTTCTTCCTCCACCAGTTATACTCGCCTCCATGTATAGCCTATCTTGTGCTGCAAAATGGCGTTAACCCTGGATGAACAACAACTACCTGCTACAGCTGATAATGTATTCAGTTAAGTCTGAATGTGCCGTTCAAACCAAACCAAAAACCAACCTTGAACTCATCATAAACCAATATAACTATTTACAAACTAGATTAGATATTAATAATGGAAGCTGTTAAAACAATGTCACAGAACAGAGCTCACAACAGTTTAAAGCTATCAGCTCGGGCCAGTTCAAATAAAGTAAGTTGAAATGAGTTTAATTCAAATTCATTCCAAGACTATTATTTAAGCATGTGATCATGACAAAACAACTTGTATCTCACATAAAGCTCTTGCATATTATTTGTGGTTTGCACGTATGATTCATGCATTAAAATTACGTTTCCGCCAAATCAGTTGAAATGCACTAATCCTCCAGGTGATCAAAATAAAATCCCCTTCCCACACCCATGTATATCTTTATATGATATCTGCACAATTATACTTACATTTTGAGTGTACAATCTCTTTATTCTGATGTTACTAACACAATAAAATAAAATGAAACATTATATAATGCATTTAATTTGTTTGCTTTTGAACATATTAAAATACAACAGTGCGTGTGCGATAAAAGAGTTTGATGGAATTGAGCTGGGACTTTACATAGATGAGTGGACACAATCATAAATAGGAAAATGGATTGTCAGACGTATACATATGTAGACTCTTCGGCTAATAATTGATCCTAGTGTGATATACTAAAAGTTATTATGCAAAACATAGTTTGTGACTGTTCACGAATCTGCATTATGTAAAGTTTTATTTCGTACACCACTTGCAAGAAATATGTAAACTTCAAACTGTTTGCATCCGTCATACGACTATGCAAATGCATTATTACACATCGGGTAAAATACCTTGGAATGGATGATTCCATCATGAAAAATAATATAGTGTGCTTTCAATCGAACTATGGCCTCTCAAGACAATATTTGCTATATTGTGCGAGCTAAGAGTCGATGTTGCAAAAGATTAAAATTAGTTTCACAAACAACTTAGAAAGATTAACTTTTCCAAATGAACGTAAATGTGAAATACAATAATGTAAAATATAAAACATACATTAAGAAAAATGAAAGAATATGAATTTCAAATAAACTGAATGAAAGGCTGTTTACAAAGTTGCTAAAATGAAGGAAGTTTTCACATGGTACTTTCCCTAAATTTCACTTCTTAATGATTCGGGAAAATTTTATAAGGTGCATCCCTTAACTTTATTTTCTTCCTTTTATATCCGGGGCATTGTCATAATGTATTTCCCCTTGTTTGAAAAAGAATGCAATTAACGTCTGAGCTGCTTATAACTATTAATCAAGATGTCAGGTAGGAATTAATAAGACAGTTATCTCAATATCAAACATCACGACAAGGCCATGACCAATGTACCAACCGCATTATACGACTTTTCATTTTTTTAAATTATGTTCTTATTTTGTGAATGTCATCAAAAGTGTCATACCATTTATCGTGTCTATAACTATACATTTATGCAGCTTTACGTAGTGATCCATGTCAAATCTTTAATAGCTTTCTTATATCTGACTGGTTTTCGAAGTAACATTGTCTTGTCTGGTCTATTCGTCAATGCGTTTATAAACACGAGAGGGTTAAGGTGGTTCATATATTTAACTTGACTTTTGGCGGGATAAATCATTTTGTATCACATTATAGCTCATTTTAGTCCTAATTAATTAGACATGCTTAGGAGTTTGACACTAAACTCAAAACGACCTCATTTAAAATTTCAATTTGAAAAATATTGATATAACATTTAATATTCAATGAGTTTTGGTAAGCGTTTTAGAATCCCCACCATACTTCAGCTGTCAATGGGTTATTTTTTTATTGTTTCCAGTGGGAAAAAAATATCACTGGATGGACGTGTGTCGATGCTCAATTCAAACTCGAACGAGATTTTATTTGCTTAAATACACGTACGTACACAGACATCCGATTTACAATTCAACTGAATACAATAATTTATTTACGGGGGATACCATCCAAATTTACAAACGTCTGATATCTGATGTTTATGAATCCCTCAAAAGACACAAAACTGACTTTTACATCAGACACGACGAATATCTTAGACGAGGTCTACTCAGAACCTGAACATGCTGATGCATTTCGCCACCTGAATGTTCATATGCTTAATGCTAACAAAGGGCAAATTACTTGATAAAATTTGCGATATGCTAGATTTTCAGTCTGGTGCAAGCTGCAAAGTATTTCGTGAAATATTCTAACCATCTCCTGTTGATGTAATTTTCAGTAATAAAGCAAGCAAGATATGTAATAACATGTGCGATGGCACTGGCATAAACGATTGGAAATATATTATTTATAACAGTGCTTAAGAAAGCATGTATTTAGTAACACTTTACGGCACCTCAGCATTGAAACGTGGCTATATGGTGAGGACTATAAGTAAATGTTCAAACATTGTATGTCGATTCCACAGAACGTCTAGAAAGATACAACCAAATTCGAAAATAAATGATAATGTCAAGTACAACAGGATCAAATATCAAACGTAACAATGTATATATTCTGTAAAATATTTTTAAATGAAAGTAACACGTGTTGTTGTTGTTGATTTTGTGGGTCTAATACCATTTTTCAACACATAGCATGTTATACATGGCGGCCAATATGACTGGTGGAGAATGAAACCGGGAAAACCCGGTTAGAACAATCGACCCACGGTAAGGTGCTGGCAGGCTATCTCACACACCCATATTAGTTGAGCCGAAAAATCGAAAGCTCGCGGACACAGTTTAGATGGCAACAATTTTCAGAAAGTTATCAACAGCTGAAAATGGCATTTTATAAGATGTGCATCTTGTATACGGGATTTGATGTGGTCTCAATCTGTGCTGGCAAGTTTCTTGCATGCATTTTGCAATTGACCAAGAATATGTATGTATGTATGTATGTATGTGTGTGTGTGTGTGTGTGCGTGTGCGTGTGCGTGCGTGCGTATGTATGTATGTATGTAAGGATGGATGGATGGATGATGCATACCCATAAAATAAACGTAAATGAGTTGAAACATGGGATATTGGAGAGCAGAAAATGACCCTTTGGTCTCAATGAGAATTTATTATTTCGGCTGCCATCTCGACATTATGACATTATGCTAACAAGGGGAATTAAATATTAGTCTATACGACTGTGTGTGCTGGTACATATGTGAGTGCGTACGTGACTAAATATGGTTGATGCATTAGTCATGTGTCATAACATAATATAATTTAATGTGTTTCATATCCTCAGTGCAAGAAGGATCATTTATTTTTCTGTTAGAGAAAACTATTTTGAAAGTGGAAATTCATCTCAGTCTAAGTAATGGTTGATATTTGTTTTACTGAGGCTTATCCATACGTACACTTTTCAATCTGTAATCTAAGGAATTCTCTTTGCATTGTGGAATTGTTGATTTTGCAGACTCTGTCACATAACGGATGCAGGATTATAGGGATCGCTTGTAAAGGATTCCATCAATGTAAAATAAAGATTTGATATAGGAAGCAGGGAGCGGGTAGGGTGAGTCAAACTTGCAATATGTACCCAGCGTTGAGTCAAAATAACCTCTTCATTACATTAAAAGGCCCATCTCAGGACATTATTTCCTACATCTGAGAAGACAACGTTATAATTGATAATGTCTGACTAACACGATTTGCCTTAGCACATAATGATTGTCTTGAATACAGTGCCCTTTATGTGATGTAGAAATAATCAATACATATATATATATATATATATATATATATATATATATATATATATATATATATATATATATATATATATATATATATATATATATATAAGTTGTTTTCTTGTTCAGTTATCAAACACAGTTTTCAGCGTAAAACGTTATACCATGAAAACTGTTTGATAACTGAACAAGAAAACAACTTAACCTAGGATCATTGAAGACTCTGCTATTTTTAATATGAAAATTTAACAGCCCCATGTTATTGAGACATAAAAAAGTACCGCTATTTGCAAAAAAATCAAAAAACAAGTCACAAACAAGAAAAAAGGTTGCAGTTTTATGGCAAATCATAGCAAATCTGTGCAAAAGTTACGTCGGATGGGGCAATTTGTCAGCCAATGACATGTGCTTGCAACCCTACACATTCCAATGATTCCTACCGATGAAATGTTGCTGAACTAACGTACAAAGTACACCTAGATCTGAGCCAAACCACAATCCAACCTTAAACTTATGACGCAAATTCATCTCTGGACGTACAGATAGGTACTAATAAGTTATCAACTCAAATAACTGCAAATGGAATTAAATTAATTCAATTTAATTCAAATATCTTACAATCCTATCATTTAAACATGCAATGATGACAAAAAGCCTGTATATTACATAAAGGTTTTGCATCCTATTTGTGGCAAGCACCAAATTACCTTTATTGTACTACTCTCTCCAGGTAATCAAAATAAAAATTCCCTTCCATGACCATGTTCAAAAATCTGTTAATGCAACTGTATTTACCTCCTGAGTGTACATACACTTGATAAAGATATTAGTTATGTAACAAAAGAAGGCATTAGACACGGTATATAAAGGTAATCAAAAATGTATTTGTTTCTAAACTTTCAAATATAATCCTGTGCGTGTGATTAAAGTACTTTTTTGTATTGACATATTTGCGTTTGGATAGACGGCTTAACAGACAGATAGGTACATACAATGATGGACAGACGGGACATATAGGTAGATTGTTTGGCTAATGATACATCATTTTGTAATTTGCAATTACCAACAACATAAGCTATGTCAGGTGAAGAATAAGCCTTAAACCTAGCTGTAACTCGTACTCCACTTCCGAGAAAATATGTAAACTTGAAAATGTTGATGTCCATCATAGAACTATAAGACTATAAATGCATTATTACACACCGGTTAACATACCTTGTGTGCAGCATCAAAATGGACGATTTAATCGTCAACAAGAACATAGATTGTTTGTTTGTCGCAGAGCTTCAGGACACCACATTAGGGTGGTGGCTACATGGTACCACCTACAAGTAGATGTATGGATTTCACAAAAAGCCCAGAAACATAAACCCTTCCAAAATCAACGTAAATGTAAAATACATCAAGATAAAATATAACAAGAAAGAACTTAAAATGTGTGTAATATGTACATAAGTATAGAACAGAAACATATTAAAATCCTCAAAACATTACTAAATTTTGCTTTGCATAGACCGCATTTCCAATAATGATTCAAGGTGTTATCCAAAAGTACGTACTCATACAGATTTCAAGCTGTTAATCACAGGGGTAAATTATATTGCATTTTCAAAGTCATCGTCCTTTTTCTGTATAAGTCAGGGAATCATGTGTAATTCGCTTGAAACATTTAATCCACTTTACAATCTTCAGATCGGTTTTATCAACATGGTACCATGAGTCCGCTATTGTCTGTTTTACAGCTGAACATCTTGATACGTTGTACCCGTGGTTTATTATCTGATGTATAGTAAATAATTTAGATTGAGGTAACTGTATCATCTCGACTATGACTGATATCAGCGTATCTCACGAGACGCGGACCATTGGCTGTTATCTGCTGACGTCACAACCCTATTCAAGATGAAAAAGGTTTCTCAATCAACGTACTATACTGATTTTGTGTTATTATTATTATTATTATTATTATTATTATTATATATAATACATAATCTAACAAGTGTGTTGACATGGGATGTACAAATTGTAATTTTTATAATTCAAATTGTCCTTTTCTTGAGTGAATATTTTGGATACAAGTGATCGATGGTGATATCGCAATTCATTACTGTCTCGTTATGACCGATCCCGCCAGTGATTTTGCTCTGTAAAGTGGGATGCAGCAGTGCGAAACCAAAAGACAGTTTACGATCTCCATGTGACAATTCGGTGGGTAGTTTAGAACACGTTTGAACGTTTCTGAAGTAAACGCATTATTTTGTTGTTGTAATAATTTGAAGTTGCGCCTGATTTTGAAAATATATACCTATTATATATCTATTTGCATCTCATAACGTAAGTTTATTGCTGTTTATTTGACTCCGAAATGAGGGCAAAAGTAAAGTAGTCCCAGTGTTGCAGACTGTGATGATACAAAATAATAAAGTGGTATCAGATATTACAGATGTTAATATGTTTTACAAGTCAAGGCAGACGTGGGCGACAATAGTAGGTATTTCAGATGTCCACATCATTCATAGGTCAAGGCTGACGTGGATCGTACGAGAGAGATTGCAATACAGTAGAACTTCAAGAACTGAACATTTTTTTTTAGTTTTCTTGGATCACAGACAAGGGAATGCTTTACATCCCAACGGACAAAGACTGAGTAATTCTACTGATTGATTCTTTGAATTGTCAAAGCTTTAGTATACGTTGTTCGTTATTATTTACCATGAAAAAGTTCCCCGTCACCCATGAGTGAAAATAGTGGATGGCCGTACCAAGAGATGCTTCGCTACAGTGTATTTATGTAGAAGGTTACAAGGTGCAAAGGTATGACGGTTGCTAGAAAGTATGTCTCATCTGCTGCCCATCAATTATTCAATATACTTCAATTGTTTCTCCGTTCTATCTATAGAAATCAAACAAGTTTCTTATTTTCTCTTCGCCGAATAGAAGGAAACATAAAACAACATGTTTTAAGTTAACACGACTGATGGACATTTCTTGGCCGACATATTCCTTTCTCTTTTCAAGCAAGAACTCTAGAAAACTTTCCTTTATTGAACTAGAGTAAATAATTTCATAAGGGTATCATAATCTTATGACATGGTTCCATTTACACATTATTACTCTATAACGCTCCCTCTGAGATAGAATTCTGTAGAAATCTACGAGATGATCAAATTGTCCATCAACATCATTAATAATAGAAACATCATCGAATCCGTGCTGTATGTATATAGGAGGACAAAAAATACCCTAAATCTATAACTTGTTCTCTATTTTGTTTTAGATTTTGTTTTTAAAGTTTAAAATATTATGGCAGTCGAGGGCCCGAAACTCTGTGTGTGTGTGTGTGTGTGTGTGTGTGTGTGTGTGTGTGTGTGTGTGTGTGTGTGTGTGATTTTGATATTTTAACGTAGTTTTAACAATTTTTCAGTCATATCGCTTCGATGTCTGCAATGTGGCAGTTTATAATGATGCTTAGCACTGGGGCATCATGCGACAGACATGTAGCATCATGTCCCACTCTGCCACACAATCCTGACACCAGGCCAACCAGTCTTAACACTAACCTCTTAATAACGAGCGCCTAGCAAAGCAGCTGTTAGTACCATATTTTATAAGTCTTTGGTATGACTCAGCCGGGGTTCGAACCGCGACCTCCCGCATCCGAGGCGGACGCTCTCACCACTAGGTCGCCGGAGTGATCGGACCTGAGACTGAACTAGGAATATAAATAGAGAACACAGAATGTTTTGACAAATTCAAATATAGTCCATATATAAAGATATGGCTAGATCGATCATGATGTATATTTGTGCACAGAGCATACTACAGAGTAATTTGGAAGCTGCTTAAAAATACGAGAGAACAAATTGTTGAAAAAGGGAATTATAGATTTTCAGGACGTTTGCTCTCGTACGAGGGAACCCCGAGTGGCCGAGTGGTCTAAAAGCGCTCTCCGTTACGGATCACTGCCATCTCACCTCTGACTGCGCAGGTTCGAGTCTCGGATTCAGCCAATGTAGGTATGTGAGAAAGCTTGCCAGTAGCTTCTCGTGGGTCGGTGGTTCTTTCCAGGGTTTTCCCGGGTTCTTCCTCCACCATTATTACTGGCCACCATGTATAGCCATCGTGTGCTGAAAAATGGCCTTAAACCCCACAACAACAACAACAAAATCTTTCGTACGAACTACATTTTACAACGTTTTTTTTCTTTTCATTTAGATATACAAGCTCGTGACTAAACTTACCGTCCAGTGGAAGCTCCAGTAGGAAATATAGAGAATTTGACGATACCAAAACCTACTGACATATCAGATGATACATCCACGAGTTTAATCCATGCCAATATATCCAAAGAGTAAGGGAGATTATATATATATATATATATATATATATATATATATATATATATATATATATATATATATATATATATATATATATATATATATATATCGAGAGAGAGAGAGAGAGAGAGAGACAGAGACAGATACAGAGAGACATAGAAAGACAGACGGAGAGGGAGAGAGAGTTACGGAGACAGACAGACACAAATACCTAACGACATATCAGATGATTCATTCACGAGTTTAATCCATGTCAATATATCCAAAGTCTAGCGGAGATTTCATATATATATATATATATATATATATATATATATATATATATATATATATATATATATATATATATATAGAGAGAGAGAGAGAGAGAGAGAGAGAGAGAGAGACATAGTCACAAAGACAGACATATATATACTGGCGCCTATTGTTCTCTCTGCTGTTTAACATCATTTTACAGGATATAAAACAAATAGTTACTTACCTAGAAACGAATTCCTTGTTTTCAAACAAGAAATGACCTATGCACAAGATTATACCTATGCGAGTTTTTTTGTGATGGCATAATGGGGTTCTATTTTTAGTTACGAGGATAGTCTAACTGTCACCCCTGTTGTTCAGTGTCAACAAGCTGACTTAAAGAGATCGTTTTGTACGCGATTATTTTACTTTGCAAGTCTCCAGTAAATTAAACAACACTGTATATATCAGCTTCTTATTAATTTTATACATTGTTTTGTAAAATTTTAGGTATGATAAATAGTTTCAAACACGAAACACAAAGATTACCTAGCACGTGGTATCTCACATTTGGATGGCATAAGTAATAATTCGTTGTTGTCTATAACCATTTAAGAGAGAAAAATTACTTGCCTTATCAACTCAAATGATATATGTTGTTGAATATGTTCTGTAAATTTTGAAATTTGTGCTACGATTTGTGTTACGAAAGGAATCTTGCTAATCCCATAAAGTTAAAGTTAAACAATCGCTTCTAAATTTGTTCTTCTCTCTATACTACCTCAAGTATAGAAAATATTATTTTCAATACATATTCAGGCATTTTAGGTCAGTATTCGGATAACTATGCCGAGGTTTGCGTTTTAATGATTGTTGCTCGCTAAAATGAAGTGTTAACCGTGAACATTGTCGAATAGACGAAATAGGAAATTGAACATTGCAGAGCAAAATAATCGTAAAAAGAAAACAAAAGACATGCCAAGTTTATCAAATTACGTGAAAAGTTTTCATTTTGAAAAACATGAACTGCATCTCAACATTTTTGTCAATGGACTGAGCTGCACTTTAGATGATGTAATAATGTTCGAGCAGGTCCTGATCCACCATCTTTAATTTACGTTAAGAGTTAAAACTCATAGACAGCTGATAAGAAAATACCCAAACCATAATAAATTCAATTCTTTGAAATTTGGGGATTTCGTGAGATGATAACTACAAGAACATCGACACCAACATGATTATTGTACAGAGAATTATATAGCAGCGTAAGTTGCACTGACTGCTACTCAAATGCGTACATTTGACAATATCATAAATGTAAATCCCCTAATCCCTTGTAATGTATATAAATTAATCAAGCATGGCAAAACATTGTGTAGCTTGTATGTGAAAACAGCTCATTTCTATTTTATCAATGAGGACAACATAAACATATCACACACACAACATTAGAGAGAGAGATGGAGAGAGGAAGAATGTGTGTGTGTGTGTGTGTTTTGGATTTTTAACGTAGTTTTAACATTTTTCCAGTCATATTGCTACGCTGACTGCAATGTGGTAGTTTATAGTTATGCCTAGCACTGAGGGCATAATGCTGCATACATGTAACATCATGTTACACCAGTCACATCATCCTGACACCAGGCTGACCAGTCCTAACACTAACCTCTTAAAGCTGAGCTCCTAGCGAGGCAGTGTTAGTACCATTTCATAAGTCTTTGGTATGACTCTGACGAGGCTTGAACCCGCGACCCCCGCATTCGAGGCAGACGTTCTAACCACTAGGCCACCGGAGAGAGAGAGAGAGAGAGAGAGAGAGAGAGAGAGAGAGAAATACGCAATGTCCAATTTTAGTTTCTCACGTGTATTAAGTTATGCGAAGGGCAGCAAAAATACCTGATCTTAACGAGGTTGAACATACGTGATGTCTCATTTATTGTTTTGGTCACCTACTACATTATCCATGGATCATTATTGGTAGACTTGAAATCAAACATGGATGGGGTGTGTCTTAAACACGTCATATTGCAGTATACTATCCAAGTCATTTTAATGATGAGCTATATGTTGTTGTTGTTGTTGTTGTAAGGTTTAACGCCATATCTCACCACAAGATTGGCTATACCTGGCGACCAGTATAGTTAGTGGAGGAAGAACCCTGGAAAACCCCGGGGAAGTACCCCCGACTCACGAGAATCTGTTGGAAAGCTTTCTCACGTACCCACGTTAGCTGAGCCTGAGACTCGAACCCACTCAGACAGAGGTGATATGGCAGTGATCCGGAACGGTAAACGATTCAGACCACTCGGCCATTATATATATATCAAATATCCTATGAGTTCTGCTGCAACCATGCATACGTACGCAACGCCGTTGTAATGTTTGCATCATAAAGTACGGTGTAACCCCTTCTGAAAGATGGAAAATACTTGGTTAAAGAAGGATTGGTTGCGCTTTGTGTCGTGTTTCATGACACATCAACACATTAAAGATATTACCGTTCTGAGGAAAATGGAGTAATTTACCTTGGCCAGAGTTATACCACAATGGGCCATTGAGCCACGGTAAAGTGCCCTGCCCAGAGACACGTCGTACCAGCTGATATGGACTATATTGTGCAGGAATCTAACTTGCGATCTGTGTTTGCAAATTAAGCACGCTAACTTCTGAACCATTACGGATCTCCTCGGTAAACTAACAAGTGGATTTAAGCACCGCATGTAAGAAATGAAACCTTAACATGTAGAAAATACTTCGCATATATGTTGTCCAATCCTAGAATGAAAACAGCTACATGCATATAAATCGGCAGAAAAGTGTTACAGGGTTTTAAAATCCAGACTGAATCTGTCGCAATTTCGAAACTTTGCTAAATTAAATCCATGTGCTTGACATATTATAGAAACTCATGTTTCAGTGATCTTATGGTCTGAATGCTGCTGTAGCTTGTTCTTCGCTCAAAAAAGGAAGAAAAGAACCTCCTCTTTCACTATATTTTCAGGTCAGTAAATTTAGAAGTGCGCATAAGTTATCTATCACACTTTCAGGAATAAAATGCATTGATTTTATATACTGTATTTGTGAGATCTTTGATAATGTGAACCGCATATATGTCAAGTCCATCTGAAAAATTCAGCCAATGTGGGTATGTGAGAAAGCTTGCCAGTAGCTTCTCATGGGTCGGTGGTTTTTCCGGGGTTTTCCCGGGTTCTTCCTCCACCATTAATACTGGCCGCCATGTATAGCCTATCGTGTGCTGAAAAATGGCGTCAAAGCCGACAACACCAACAACAACAACAACCATCTGAAAAACGGCACAGACCCAGATTTGCCGTCGCATCATGCGCCGGTAGATCTGGGTATGTGCAGTTTGTTAGGAGTAATCAGTAGAACAAATAACAACACAGAACCTGATCTGCAGACGCATCACGTCATGGGGATCATTATCTTTGTTGTTTGCAGTTTGACTCGACTTATATGCGAATATATACGGTATTTAACCCTGCAAACTGACATATATCCGTTCTTTTTCGTTATGAAGATGCATTCAAATATATTTGGAAAAAAGTAAGTTTTAGACCTAAGTGGATTTCAATTATTCATAACTAACTGTGCTCCGAAATAACTCTGCATGATTAGCTGAGCTCTGGTAAACAATATTCCCAGCATTTATTTTCGGGACGAGTGAGTTGCCACAGTTATTCATCCCAGTCCTCAATATAATCACCGATACAGTTCACTTCTCCATTTCACTGCTTGGACTCTTACTAAAGAACCACATATGCCTGATTCAAGCTCGATACAAAAACATGCAAATGTAAAAATCATGAATATATTATGTTCTAATACGTGGCTTCTTAGGTACATACATATAATAAGAGACAATCTTTGTAATTCGATATATTGCAGCTGTACACAAGGTCTTCTATTTGTTAAAGGTATTCTAATTTGCAGTTACACCTTATAATAATTTAGGTGTCATTTTAAGGTGGATATCTTTTCATTTTCAATGAGCTACCAAACATTCAATGATTTAGATATAGGAGAAGTTCAAAACAGGGTATGTCAATATTGTTATTTTCGTCTGGTCGGGCTGCTTTACGCTCGTCCCACATCATCGGTGTTTTAAAGACCATGCTGTTTTATTAATGCATTTTCATGTCAAAACAAAGACGCCAGCATACACTTTTATAAATGTGTAACTTTTAACAAGTAAAGTGTTTGTAACTCTCACCTGGAAGAAGTCCAACCTGTTTAATTACCACAAACCTTGTGTTTAGTTTCATTTTAATTAAACCTTCTCCATTTTAGACAGCTATTCGATGGTACCATAAACGAGAAGATTGCTGATTGGTCAAACGATTTCGAATATATTTAGATTGTGCCTCAACTAAATTTCAACCAATCTGCTGTTATTTCAACATTGTGTGCTATATAAATAGATTACAATGGTACATATTTTGTGAAAGATGGTGGAAATTGGCTGAGACATCAAGAATACATATTTTGAATTTAAGTTAGAAGTATTGTTCTTGTTAAAAATATATGTTCTAATTTTCGTTTGAAGGAAAAGGTGGATCAATTAAACTTTATTCTTGGAATGACTGGTGACCTGGAAAATATAGCGAAATGTTAACATTCTCTGTCTTTACCTCTCAGAGGTCTTGCTCATTGTTGTGTATATTTAATTTTTATTGTTTGGTTTACCTTTGTCCATGATCGAGGATAGAGTTTTGTGTGATTTTTGTCATGTTTATAAGTTCTAATTAAGCTGTTTACTGATATTTGCGTCCATGGTACATGCTTGTTTACAAACGTGGAATGTTCTAATAATAGTTTCATGATTTGTATCTAGTTTTAGTAGGAGATAGTGTCCCTATATGATTTCGTTATGGGAATTTCTGAATATTTTAGCAGCGGCAGCAATCTACGCGTTTGTATCACAACTTACGACCTCTTTTGATGGACTCCACACAACCATGACTAATCCATTTTTACTATAATGCACTAATGGAAATAACTAAACAAGAAACTGCAAAGGATCATCTCTACCGAGATCTTCTTGAAAATTTGTCAACATTTCACTAAACTCGCTTTGCCTTTTCAGGTAACGCGGTATTTGTGTCTAAGGTACGTTTTCTTCGAAAGTTAAGCATTCCTGTCAGGATCATGATGCTGCGGGACTCAGCCACCTACAACCACCACCATTACCACCAACCAGTCGTGCATCCATCAGAAATAGGATTAGTTTCCAATTTATCATTATCCGTCATTTCTTGAAGCTTTTCAGTTCTTTTCCTTTATTATATAAATTAGCGTTTTTAACGGTAAGCCATTATAAAGTAAAGAATTTATTATTGCTGGTACGTGGGACAACTCGAGTACAAAACGAACGTGCTTTTTTGCCAAATCAATTTTTGTTTTAAACTGCTCCCCGATAGCATCTGCGATTTGCAAAGTATATGTTTCATTGTCATGCTACGGTCAAAATGGTGAAAAAATATTCATACATTTATTTCGTTTCTCTCTATCTTTAGAGTGCATAGAAAATTAAAGGCCACCACCACAAGTCGCATGCTTGCTAATGTATACAAGGCAATGGTTTTAGATTGGATTGTAATAGCAGTGCACTCTCTCTGGAATAGAATCTCATACAATGGTAATGATTGTGCTATGTGCAATGTTGCGTACTTTTGCGTGTTCTGGTCATTATATTGATTTAGGAGCAAGGAATTCCTCTTATATGTCAGTAGGTACTGGTATATCAAGAGATGTTTTCCTCCTTTTGCCTCCAATGTCATGTTGAGCTTTTAGTTGTCCACGCTCGTCAGATATCAAAATTGGTTTGAAGCAAACCATTTCATTTTGGCTCCTCTGGATTCGTTGCTGGATGGTCGAACATAGAGAATCTATGAACATTGTATCTAGATAAGGGTACACATTTTCTGGTATCAGAGCCCAAACAGACAGATCCGTTTGCGGTTTCAAATCTTCAAACAAAGCTTCAAGACGTTTACATACTGATCGTTTGTCTTCTGATTCCATTGCCTTCAATCCTTGGATACTGAATTAATAAATTGATATGAATTTCGGTCCTAACTATGTAATAGATAGAGACGAAACCAAACAATTTTAGAAAAATTAACAAATAACTTATTTCCTTAAAATGCAAAGGAAAAATTCAAAAGACTCAGTTTCATGAATTATATTAAAAATATTCCTATATTTACTATCATAAGTCCAGCAATGTAGAACGTTATTGAATGAATTCAAATTGTTACTAATATCCTGATGTACCAGTGGATCTGAATATAGCGATACCAGTGGTGCAGTCCAGAATTTACAAGAAGCCAATACAGTATGTTTGTCCAAAAGTCAATGAGCACTTAAGAAACTCCAATAAATGATTTAAATAAATAAGTCTTTTAGAATTATATCTGAACACAACTATAAATAAACTCTGATAAAAAAGAGACGGATCTTAAGATGCGAATAATTTCCTTATACAACAAGTGCCATATAGATATACAATGTATGCATAGTATGTACGCTGTATCAATGATATACCATGAGATGCATAAGTATCTTTTTAATTGAAAAGGCAACTTGGCTAGCCGAGTTTCCTTTCAATGAAAACTTTATACCAGAATCAACGAGAGAGAGAGAGAGAAAGAGAGAGAGAGAGAGAGAGAGAGAGAGAGAGAGAGAGAGGCGGTCTTTGGACATTTTGATATTTAATTATTAATCGTCGATTTTTAGAACATTGTAACAGGTTTAAGAAACAATAACTACAACAGTAAAGCATTAAATACATTACAGCATGTGAGCCTTATAACCAAGAAATATATTGTCGACAGGCTAGTGTATCCTTATATCATTGATTACATAAACACTGTAGGCGAATCACAAGGAAAGTGTACCCATACCGTTACGACAAAACATATTCTTGTAGGTTATTTGGTTTAAGCTCAGTTTCAAGGTTTTCATCCAGCCCAATTTTTTTCTATCTCTCTCTATCTCAAGATTTCTGTATATTTCGATCCATATTCATGAGAGGGAAGGTATAACGGAAATCAGAAAGAATTGCAAATAAAATTGTGTACCATATTAAATTTATTTAGAAAACGGTGATTATTAATACGTTTTATCGTTATTTATATACGTCACTAATAATTAATGAGTGAAAATTCATCATAGAATCAACAGCACACAGTTGTAAGAATGTTTATAAATGCGTATTATTGCGCCATGGACGAATCGCAATATATTAATCCAGAGACAATCAGGCAAGCGATTATACCAAAGTGCTAAGCACGACTTCATGAATCGGTTTATAAATATCTATTCCGGAGTTTTCGAAATGGACATAAAAGGTTAATTTTGTTTGTATTTGGTAAATTCCTATGTTTTAATATTGCTTAATCTATTTCGTGAATACCATACAGGTCTGTATAAAATGGTAATCTGTTTGTGACGAAACAAGTATAATTTATTAAATTATTGAGATCCCATCTTAGTTAGTTTAGTAGCCTGTTACATTTCGCAATGAAAATTACTCATAAAAAAAACAAATTCAGTAACGTTTTTGACTGACTTGACTTTGATGCAGTGTACGTCATTAGGGAGTCTGTATGCACTGGAAAAGAAATTTCACTAATACTTTGATTAATCTATTATTACATCTATATATCAGGTTGAATCTTCTGGAACACAATAACTAAATTTTCTTTATGTTACTAATAAATGAGTCTTGAGTTTAAATCTCCAACCACTTTCTTGGTATTTTTTTATATGTGTTCAAGGCAAACTATACAATAGAGTAGTCTAATATATTCCTTTCATGTTTCTGCCTGAAAGAGTGTAGGTGGGTAGCTATCCTCAAAACACACAGAATAAATGTCCTAAATGAATAATACAGGACATTTCTTGGCACTGAGACACTTAGGAATAATTAAAGGACCTTTTTCCAAATTATGAAGTCGCTCATATTTACAAATGACACTGTACGAAAATAGAAACTAATTTGACCTGCGTTCCTGTCACACACAAAACATTATCAACAACAATTTATGAACAGAAACAAAAATGTCATCAAATCATCAACACTGAGTATATAACTGTATGTTCAATACGTTGTCAAATCTTTCCCTACACATGGCCTATTCGACACACCGTAGAAAAACGCCCGGATGTGTTCACGTCATATTCTCACTCACTGTGCATGCTGGGCTATACATAGATAATCATTCATCAATTGTGACAATCGTAACATCCGATATAAATGAGTTAAGTACCTTGTTCTATAGTACGCAAGTTCCCATATTTCGTGCCAGATCAGTTCGTAAATTTCTTAACATTTGTCTTGTTCTTTTTTGCATTACTATCTTGCCTTGCAAGGACTGCCTTTCCTACACACACTGACAGCTCCGGTGGCCTAGTGGTCAGAGCGTCCGCCTCAGATGCGGGAGGTCGTGGGTTCAATCCCTGGCCGAATCATACCAAATACTTGACGCTCTGCATTAAGAGGTTAGTTTTAGGACTGGTCGGCCTGGTGTCAGGATAATGTGACTTTGTGGGACATCATGCTACATATCTGCGGCATGCTGACCCAGTGCTAGACATCACTATAAACTGCCACACTGCAGACATCGTAGCGATTTGACAGAAAAATTGTTAAAGCTACGTTAAAAATCCAAATCACACTCTCCTGCACACACTAGCGGAAAGACTGCACCTGCAACTCTCATACTTACAGACAAAATCAATATATTTTCCATTTCAATATAAATATAGAGTCTACTTGTGATAATTAGGTAAGGTCAGGCACGTTTCATTTTGTTTACACATATATTAAGATCGAAAGACTGATACTACCTGAAGATATAATTTTTAGCGGATAATATTTACAGAACTATATGCGGTGAAGGAAGAGAGGACAAGAAGTGAAATGTAAAGAAGCAAATAAGTCATTTCGTATTACGTAATTGAGGAATATTTAGGAATTGTCTCTGCTATTAACGGTACCGACCACAACTGTGCTTTGTATACGTAAAGTTTGATAGCCATCGAGTTACAGATATACATGTAACATGAATGTCAGTAATGAAACTGTTTGATTGAAAGAATAACAATATGGCAGCACCCATTACATGTGTTCGTGTTGTTTGCCACATGCATAGTACGCAAGTCTAAATGTATATGCAACACGTAACGCTCGTTGCATCTTGCTTAGTCTTTATGTTACGAAATAATTTCAAGTCAATAGCTGAATATCTCGATGCCGTGACCATTTGAGCGTAAAATGCAATATCGAAAAGCCTATTTTAGCTCATATACGTACCTTTTCCACAAACAGATTCCAGGTCCACATTTTAATGGCATTTTGCTTTTAAAAGTTAGTATACTTTTACACTTATTACACTGCGTACATACTTGTAGACCTACCCACCGTAATAAACCTATTCGCATTACTAGCAGTTTCATGATTTGCACACAGGTCTGTATAGCTGTAGAATATAGGGCTCTGTGTGAAGGATTAACAAGGTCTTTTGTAGAAGAACAAACACAGTTGAAACTTCAGTCTTAATACTTTCTCCCAGGACGTGAATAGACTACAACAATATATTTTTTGGGCCGTCTTGTACATAAATAATGGATTAAATGTTCTATTTTGACAGAGCGTACACAAAAGATCATTCTCTGTCCAACAGAGTCAAGACGCTCACCGCTTCCGTCAGATATTGGCAGCTGTTAAGCTTTCTTGGTCGAAACCCGTGCCGATTCACATACATCAAGAAGACATAGTGAAAATCAAAGTACTTTAACTATCATAAATACTGGATTAAGTGTGCTGATTATTACAATATCAATCTTTCACACGGCCAATAATAGAAGCGGAACGTCGTCCTGAAAATAACCGATGTTGTGCTCTTCGCAAATCATTTCAGGGCACCTGCCTTATGACAAATTGCCCATATGCCAGACAATCAACTACATCCTATTAAGTAATCGCATATGACACAAGAATTTGGGTCGACATAATCACATTTCATGGGGATAATTTAAGGTTTTATATGCGAGTGAATTTAAGCAACGAAAGGCATTTCAGTTT
Source organism: Sinohyriopsis cumingii (assembly GCA_028554795.2). Taxonomy (NCBI): domain Eukaryota; kingdom Metazoa; phylum Mollusca; class Bivalvia; order Unionida; family Unionidae; genus Sinohyriopsis; species Sinohyriopsis cumingii. The sequence continues at coordinate 108,123,864 of CM068824.1, read as the reverse complement.
GTAGAAGCTCAACCTGAAGCTTTGGAAAATATATTGCACATACCTACCTACCTACCTACCTACCTACATACATACACACATACATACATACTCACATACATACGTACATGCATGCATACATACATACATACATACGTACGTACATACATACATACATACGTACATACATACATACATACATACATACATGCATGCATGCATGCATGCATACATACATACATACATACATACATACATACATACATACATACATACATACATACATACATACATGTGAGGGGTGTTCGATGCTAAGTCACAAAGTAGTTTAGTAAATATTACTGCTGTGAAAGTTGGGTTATACGCAATGAAATCGTTTATTTTACACCTGTCGTTATAGGTAGGCAGTGAAATAAGTACACCTATCTTCATCGGGAACGCAATGTCACAAGTATGCCTGTAGTTATAGCAAATGCAATGAAAAACATGCAGCTGTCATAATAGAACTGCAATTACACAGATACACTTGTATTTTAAGGGAATGCAATTTAATAAATATGTATGTATTTGTAGGGAATGTGTTGACACACATACGGCTCTCTTTATACTAGGTGTACACCAGTAGTGTTAGGGAATGCAATGACACGTGTCTTTCCATACAGGTAGTGACACAAATAAACCTGTCTTCACTGGGAACGCAATGACACAAATTCACCTGTATTTATACGAAGGCAATGACATATATACACATGTCGTTATAGGGCATGCAATGACACGAATACACCTGTATTAAAAGAGAGGGAAATGAAAATAAAATACAAATACGCTTGTATTTATTCAAAGGCAGTGACATAAATACACGCCTTTATAAGAAGGCAATGACAAAAAATGCACCTATACTTTTAGGTAATGCAAAAGCACAAATACATCTATATTTTGTAGGCATGGAAATAATAAAACGTTTGAGTGCCTAACCCAATGCACCATTGATCCATTAATATATTTTAATACTACAATAACCAACCAAAACATATCAGACCATTTCATTGTCATCATGGGCCTAAAAATTAACAAAAGAAAAATAGGGGCCCGGACTATGGAAACTAAATAATAAGATTTTAAATGAAAAAGGATATGTATACATAATTAAAAAAAGAAATTGAAACCTTCAAAAATGCAGAAAATATTAATATAATAAATGATTGTAATGTTTGGAAAAAAAAACATAATTAAAAGAATATATATTCAGTACTCAAATAGAAGGGCGGAAAAACAGTAAAAAGACAAACACGAACTCAAATTAGAACTCAGCAAAACAACAAACGACGATGAAAAACCCCACTGACTGACAAAATTAAAATCATTGAAGACGAAAATCAGGGGAGAAAAATATGGGCGGGAAAATTTACAGAGATCTACAACAAGGCAAAAACGAGAAGAATTTAGAAAAGGGGGCGATAAATTTTAAACAAAATCAAAATAAACAATGTAACCCATACTGTAAAAGAAGATATCCTAAATAGTATTTCCCAATATTATAAAGAACTACACACCACACAGAACATAGACTTCAGCACAATCGACAGCTACATAAAAAATGTCGACTGTGAGATGACATCAACAGTACATAGAGACCAATATGATGACGTCATCTCAGATAAAGAAATCACAAAGAGTATAGCTACACTCACTAAAACGAAATCGCCAGGGATAGATGGACTCACTGTGGAATTCTACCAAAAGTTCCACGGTGAACTAACGCCGATCTTAAGCGCTTTGTATAATAATATATTTTTAAGTAAAATAAAATGACTAAATCTATGAGGGAGGGGGTTATCACAATTATACAAAGGGAAAGGGGATAGAGACGAGATTAAAAACTGGAGTCCCATATCACTTTTAAACACGGACTATAAGATTTTAAGTAGGATTTTAACAAATAGATTAAAGGGTGGGATAAACAACATAATTAATGTAAATCAAACTTGTTGGGGAAAATGTAGGGATATACAAAACAATATTTTAAACATTAACACTACATTTGACTACATAAATGAAACTGGTACGAAGTGTGCTATGGTACTCTTCGACCAAGAGAAAGCTTTCGTCCGATTACAACAAAACTATATACAGAATGTATTAAAAAAATTTGTTTCGGACACAACTACCGGAAATAGACCTGAAATCATTTACACTTGGATAACTTCATGTGTACAGGTAAACGGGAAATGCACGAAAAAATTTGAAATACAACGATCAGTGAAACAAGGATGTCCACTATCAATGCTAGTATACGTAAGGCAATAGAAATCCAAAGTAACAAGATAAGAAACAACCAAAATATACAAGGGATACAAATGCCAAACCTAAAAAAACGAATTAAAAATGCTCCAACATGCAGATGATTGCACCAGCTTTATAAGAGAGGGAAAATGCTATAAGAATCTAGTAGAAGAATTTGAAAAATTTGTTAAAGCGTCGGGTTCCAAAATAAACCACGACAAGACCGAAATCTTAAAAATAGGTAACTGGAGGGGCAACCACCCTGGGTTATCCCGAAATCTACTGAGAGACACGGTAAAGGCTCTAGGGGTTTACTTTGGTAAAAAAGAAGCTGTAGAAAACTATAAACATATTATCAACAAAATAAGAGAAAATGTGAAAATCTGGGCCATGTCGCCATTATGTATCATGGAGCGGGCCCAAGTGACTAAGACTTATTTATACTCAAATATTAACTATATAATTAATCCATATATATATTTATAATAAAAGTTTAAACAAAATAGGCAATGAAATAATAGATTATATATGGAATCATAAAATGCATTATGCAAATAAAGAGACATTATATAGGGCCAAAAGTGGAGGGGCTTTGGGGTTACCGAGCCCCCTACTACTAAAATTAACTAACATAATCAATAGATTAAAAAAATTACAATTAGACCCTGCTACAGCGTGGGAAGCACTGTACATCTACTGGTTCGGCTTCACCTTGAGAAACCGACCAGAGATATACAAAAATAACAAATCAATTAAAAAAGTCGAAGTATCACGCAAATTTAAACATATAAGAGAACTAATTTTAAAATATAGGGACAAAACAGAATTATGGAAAATAGAAATAAGCAAAAGTCACGCTTGGATTAGGGAGGAGGCAACCGAAAACATCAAATGTTGAGTAGAGAAGGACAACTGGTGGGTAAATTGGACAAAATCTTGGAAACATTGGGAAAAAATAAGATCTGTCAAAACAGAAAGTATAATTTTTAAATGCCTGCACAACGCCTGGCTAACAGGCGAAGAAGCAATCAAACGTCGTATGATCAGGATAATGCCGAAATGCCCTTTATGTAAAACAGCGAACTTCACCAAACTACATACGATTGCCCAATATGATAAAACCAAACATAATAATATAATGTTAATAATGGAAATTTGTAAACAATATAAGTATAACAAAAATAGCATTTTATTCATAGATGTAGACTACGAAAACATAATCGTTCTGAAAATTATAGACTATATAGTAACTACGATGATATCCTGTGGACAGGTGATAAAGATTTTTAAATAAGATACGTGGTACAAATAAGGATATTAACCACATTACGAACTCAATACGTTTTACGACGACAGATGCTTACCGTCAGGCTGATGTAACGCAATTTGTATGGGAATTGTGGGAGAGAGGGGGAGGGAGGAATCGGTATTACGGACCGAAGGGTCGAGTAGCGCAATTGCGAGCCGATGCCATACCCATACCCCCACCTCTCAACCCACAACAGCCATAATTCAAAGACAATTTATAGATTATATTTCCAATATTTAAAAAAACATATATCCTTTAAAAAAAAACAAAACAAAAAAACAAAGAGAAAATGAAAGAAAGAATTCTTTAATTTAGTTTTTTTGTAATTGTATTATTATTATTTTTTGTTATTAAATTTTTTTCTTCTTTTCTTTCTTTTTTTTCCTCTCTAAATTCTGAAAACATATAGTAAGGGATACAGGGAAACTATATGGGGAAGTAAAAGGCGATGACATCATGGGGCTAAGTCACATGGCGCTACGAGAAGTGGACAGGCTCATGAAAGAGTCTTTGAAAACACCCCATGTAGAATATAAACAGACAAAACAGAGACACAAATGCATACTGAATAACACTTAGTTTAAAACCCTACTAACGTCTCCTATATTTTAAAAACCATACAGCTCCCGCACTTTATGTTTGACCACTACACAAAAATGTGGTCTCATAAACAATTTTGGATCTTTCAATAAAGAATAATCAGATTAACTAAATAAAGGAGGCCTAAGTCGACCCAGGAGAAACACATAGAGAATAAAGAAGTGTGGACCTTGGTTCGAGCGTAACCTACCTATCAGCATCCTTAAAATATATTACGAGGAACGACACATATTATCACTCTAATAATACAATAGGAGTTTTTTTAGACAAAATCTAAATAGTACACCGTTCCATCGTCAAAATTCGAAAACAATAAAACAAATTAAAAGATAAATTATAACGTATCATAACGGATCTTAAAACCAAATTAGGAAAAAATACAACTGGGATAGATAGTTAATCTATACTTGCTGTCTCAAACATACAGAAAATATAGAATACACACAATATACCACCACTACATATAGCAAACACTGACACTAGGCGAACTCTAGCAATGGTCACAAAAATTTAAAGGTAAGGAACTTCGAGCAAGTTGAGAGAAACCAGGCTAGGACGAACAACCCTTTAGATAACACTAAGAAAACATAAATACCCCCTCAAATATTCTAAAATCTAAATTTTTAATTTAAAATTTTGTTTTAAATAAAACATACAACACATATGAGGGGGAAACACACAAACATAAAATACTTTTTATTTCTTTGGAAATCGGGGGGGGGGGTCATCTGTCTGGTGCCACCACCCCCCCCCCAAAAAAAAAAAAACTCACATTACACCGTGGGAGGCCATATACATATATTGGTACGGGTTTTCAATTAGAAATAGACAAGATATATAGAAAAACAACAATCTCAGTAACAAACTAGAAGTACCGAGGAAGTTTCGATATATAAAAGAATTATTACGTAAATACAGGAATCACGAAGAGTTATGGAAAACGGAACAAAGCAATACCTACAGCTGGATGAAAGAAAACTCAACAAAGAAAATCAAGAATAAGGTAGAAGAGGAAAACTTAAGGGTAAGGTGGGATAGAGTATGGAGGCACTGGGCCAGCATTGGCTCGTCCAAAGTTCAGAGTTTAATTTTTAAGTATCTCAACAATGCATGGTTAACGGGAGAAATAGCTATGAGAAGAATAATGATTAGAACAATAGTCAAGTGTCCGTTATGGAAAGTAGCAAACTTTACAAAATACCATGCAATAGCACAGTGCGAGAAAGGAAAAGAGGAAAGAAATAGTTTAATCATGGAAATATGCAAAAAAGAACGATATCAAAGAAATAAAAATTTTATACCTAGATGGCAACTTTGGAAAAATTTTAATGATCAAAATAACAGACTATATTGTTGAAACAATGATGGCCTGTGGCCAAGTTATATCAATAAAAAAATAACAGTTGCAACATTAAAGATATCTAATAACCTTGAATAATAATATTACTTAATTGGGGCGCTTTTTCATTGTAAAAACTTTTTTTGTCCCCTAAAAGGAAGTTTAAAGCGACGCCAATAACTATATATAAGAAGGAATAAGCTACCAACCAGGGGACAAAGGTGGGAAAGAGGCCTCGGTAAAACGCAAATGCGGGCCGAGACCTCGGTCCCACCCCTTTTTCCCTGGGAGGTGGTAATTCTAAAAAGAAAATAAATGTAATGTACTGTTAAGATTTTAACCTATTTGGAAATTCAGTTAAGTAGTCTCGAGCAGTCAGGTTTTCAAATTTTAAAAAGAATAATTTACTAACATCTGTAGTAAAGAGCATTTTCCTACCTTCTCCAATTTAAATTGGGATGGGACAGGATACCCGTATGTGGAATGTAAGTGGTAATGACATCATGGGGCTATGTCACATGACGCCTCGCGAAGTGGATAGACCCATAAAAGAGCCTAAGAAAAACACCCCATATGGAACAGTAGCACACACGCAAACATAAACACAAACACAGGGTTTCGGTATTAGAATCTAGTGCTCCTTCTATTTCTCTATAACATCTATACAGCTCCCGTACTGTATAGTCTAATTTAAACCCTTTTGCAGATTTTGGCCAATAATCTAAATAAAAAGAGGAGGCCAAACTCGAGTCGGGAGAAATACAAATAAATAAATAAAGCATGGACCCTCACTCAAGTACAGTCCACCTCATTTTAAGAAATAAATTATGCGAGGAGCAACACACATAACCACGCACATAAAACAAATTGCTTTCATTTTTGTTAATCATAAATAGTACACCGCTCACTCGTCCAAATTCAATATTATAAATAAAGTTGTCTATCTTATAATATAAAAGAAATGATACATAGAAAACTGGGGAAATTTGATTATTATTGCTGTCCCAACATGAAAACTGTATATAGCACTCACAATATAGCAAATGCACACATAGCAAACACGGGACTTAGGAGACCTCTAGCAAAGGTCACAAAATAGATCTTGAGGAGGCAATTCGAGTAAGGTGAAGGAAACCTGGCTCGGATAAACAACCGTATAGAAAACACTAGGGAAATTATAAATACCCCAGCAAAAATGTAATCAAATAAATTTTTGAACGCAATCCTTTTATAAAAACAAACAACAAACCTTTGGGGGACATACATACACATAAAACACATTTTCTTTTTTTCGGCAATTAGGGGGGAGGGCATCTGTCTTGTGCCCCCCCCCCCCAAAAAAAAAGAAGAAGAAAGAAAATAATAAAAAGTACACAAAATACGCCTGTATTTATACGAAGGCAGTGACATCGTAGCGATATGACTGAAAAATTGTTAAAGCTACGTTAAAAATCCAAATCACACAGACACACACACACACACACACAAATGCACCTGCAGTTTTAGGAATGCAATGACGCAAATATACATGTATGTATTCGAAATCAACGACACAGATACATCTGCATTTATAAGGAATGTGACATTAAACGCATTGATGATCGAGTATCAATATTAGTGGAACAACTTCTACATGACACTATTTTTCTTTCGGATTTCTGAGAACTATTTTAACGTTTTGAATTGTTTTGCAATAGTTTCAACTTGTCTGTCAGCACATTTATTTCTTTATAACGTTCCGATCAACCGTAAAAGTTGCTATACAATTTGATTACCAAGATTTTAAGGTTGACTGAAACAAAAAGAATAAAACAACACGACAAAAACACTGCGTGATGCATGTGTTTATGCGTCAGTTAATGATAAATTGTCCATGGATATGTACTTACATCAATAACTGACACAGTAAAATAATTGTAACCAAGTTAATTAATACAAATAAATGACATAACAAGATTTTATTCCAGGCATTATTCGGTATGTTTTACATGTTGTCATCATTCAGCTTCTTTGTTTAAATGCTTCAAAATGCGCTACATCTTACATGTCCGTGCATTCATTATAAAAAAAACAAAACAACTTTTATCCAATAAAACAACTACAGCCGTTGATTGTACTTTTAGATGTATTAAGCGTCTCAAACTTTGTCCATTTTCAGGCAAAGGTAAAGAAACAAGTAGAGAATTATACATGTAGTAGCCCTTTCTGTATAAAACTCCGCAATATTGTATGGTCATTTATGGTCATTTATATAAGACAGGTATGGTCAAGGATTTTCATATTGATTTTGCTTTACCTCATTGCAGGCGACCTCGCTTGGAACACATTTGTATGCCTCAACTGAACAGCGCTGTAGGGTTAGACCGCATCATTAGTGGGACACTCATCAAGTTTGCAATTGGGTTTTAATAGCTAACAAAAGTAGTCGACTCTTAGATGATCCCTTTCCACTTTCAGCGGTAAAAAAATAAAGCTCATTGACTACGTACTCTAATTTACAATGATTACTAAACCAGTGATCAAACTTGAAGCATTCGATTAAACATAAGATCGCCAATCGTCTGCATCAAGTTCCACATACCTAGTAAGCATAATATTGAATACGTACTCTTGCTGGACGTGACTACGTCTTTTTTGACGCTCGGAATGAATACAAAAACGCATGAACTTCTGTCAAGGATGATGAGCAAGAAATTAATATTTTACAGGAAGCCAAGTAATTGAACAAAAACAATGAAATTTTATGCTGTGTTGGAAAAAATATCGTTTACAAGTTACTACTTAAAATTTATATCGTTTACAAGTAACTGCCTATAATTTATAAGAACTCGAAATTAAGGTATTATCTGAAAACCTAGCTATCGTTTGCTCAAGATAATACCATATTTCAAAAAATACTTGTAGGTTATCTTAACATTAACTGGAATTCAGCCTCCGATTCAATTAGGGTAGTTTCCAAACTATATGGCTAGATTTAGTATAAATTTGCATGTGTAATACGCACTCTGAAGACACTATTGCAATCTATCATATCTATCTATTTGGGCTGTTTCTAATGCTCTTGAATTAATCCTAAAATTAAATGGGTTTCTGAGGAGAACATCTTAACATCGGAACCAAATGTCAACAATTCCCATGTCTTATCCGCAAGTCTCTTCAGGATTAGATTTGCGGTAAACATTGTCCACATTCAGTCTTCTCACTGTGCTGTTCACAAAGAAATGTGTAAAGTCCTTTGATTCATAGCGACGCTACTGAAGAGAACCAGGCCAAAACAAATTAACCACGTATATAAAACTAAACTTAAAGTATTGCTTAGGCCTTGTACTGCAACAATACAGAGTTTTAATTCTCTTAGCAAGAAAGGGCAACGCTAGCGTGATGTAGAGATGCGATAGCTAATGCGTTCCACTTTAGAGCAGGAAACGATCTAAGAAACTGGATGAGATGATAACCTGGCCGTTTTGGTCTTTTTATACACGAAAGGGGCCAATTTTGTAAAGGTCTGATAATTTGAAATTAAATATACATGTTTGCTGTAGACCATGCATGGAGCAATGAATCTGAAAAGTATTCATAGCAAGGATTTTGTGCAAAATTTCATCAATGCAGGCATCAGAGTAAACAAGAATAAAGTCAAGCAGATTAAATGGAGATTTATTATTCATAAATAGATCTGACGCAAACCTATACGAGGTCATGATTTGTAGGCCTTTACATTCACCAATCGAATTACCGCTTTCATACTGCTGAAAGTGGGAAACGGCATTTGGAACATATCTGTGCTGATTCTCTCAAGCACGATATACATAATACGGTAATAAGATAGGTTACCAGAACATGACCTCTAAGTGGTCGATATCAGATCTTCATGTAGGACGGCGCAGATCTGATTTTAGTCAGTTGCCCTTCCCTTTTATGGGAAATTAACAAAATATATGACTACCGAAACCTTCAGTACGCGCAAACACGGAAGTAGATCATGACGTGTCGGATATGAGGATTATTGCCTCTAGGTTAATACATATATTGCCTTTAGATTGGTGGTCACGTACACTTTTCAGAACGAAGACGAGAACGTTTCTTCTAATTTTATCAATAAAATAATATGTTATTACGTCGACGATAATGCCAGCTGTTGTCTGCATGTCAGGTATGTTCGACGCCTAGAATGTGGTGTATGGCTATTTTATTGACACCTTTGCATTTCATTATCCCTTACTGGAAGATGACTCGAATTTGCCTGCCTCCGTCATTATGTCATTGTGATTACACTAACCTCCGATTTGTCTAATATGTTGTATTGTGCTCTTTCCAGTCTTTATACATAAAATTCAGACGTTTGCTTTCAGAACCAATGGAGATTTTAATCTCACTATCTCGGAAGTAGGCCTTAAACGTGGAATTATGGACGGAAATAGGCCTTAAACGTGGAATTATGGACGGAAATAGGCCTTAAACGTGGAATTATGGACGGAAATAGGCCTTAAACGTGGAATTATGGACGGAAGTAGGCCTTAAACGTGGAATTATGGACGGAAGTAGGCCTTAAACGTGGAATTATGGACGGAACGATAGCGGTAGAGCAACCTTTACTACGAACTGCCGGCTTAAGATGGCATACCAACTTTATGTAAATGTTTTGTTAAATTCAAGTAGCTCAGATCTCGTCACTGGAAATGAAACATTAATTTGGATTGCCATTATTGCATTCGTTGGAATATTGATTATGTAGGCAAATAATAGAAATAATAGAAAAGGACGTATACTAAATATATAATTAATCGAGAATAAAAACTGGAACAAATCATGCAAAAAAGGCTTCATTGCAACTCTTTTAGTGGCACCATTCAGCATATTGTTGGAGAAGTGTTGTATGTTTCTTATCCTCATTAATGTTATTTCTGTACAAGTAGTTTAAATAATGTGTTGCTTTTCATTTAATTTCTCCAAACCTTTTCTGATACAAACACCGAATTACGTGTACCAAATATTATGATTGCGGGATATCTGAAACCAATGTCTGAAAGAAGGAATTAGTTAACAGCATGCACTCGGCGAATTATTTTCATCAGCTTTTCTGATGTCTTCATTGGTTATTTTTATTTCGTGCTTTTTATCACAACTTTCCTTAAAACGTTAAATACATTTATGCTTTAGAAGTCCAGCCTTGTTTCCACAGCGATGCCAGAATCTATGCAATCATACACTAGCATTGAAAACATGAGAGAAACGGCGTTCCCATATGTAAGGATTTAGATGAAGCGAAAAGGCAAAGGTCACGGATATGATTTGTAAAAGTGATGTTACTTATTACTTAGTATATTGTACATTCAGAATACCATAATATCCTTCAAGTTCACAAACTTATTATGTGGTATTTACAGTTTTTGAGGATTTGTTTCTGTTTGTTTCCAACAAATTTATCTTAAATGTATGCATTGTTCTCAACGACATTTGTTAGGTGAAGACAAATGAAACCTGTTCAACTGGCAGAAGTTACAAACCTGCGCCTTATGATTATGACAAATCCCATGTTGGTAAAGTTTATTCTGAATGTTAAATGTGGTATAATAGAGGGAGAAGAAAAATATAGCGTTCGACAACATTTGTAAAAATGGGAATTTTCTCGCTTTGAAGTTTGATGAGATTTAATATTTTATTTTCGGCGCTGTTTCTGTGCATAGCTTGTCAAATCCTTGCATACACATAAAATACAGTAGCAGTTTTGTGCCAGTTTGAATTTTACCACAACCGTCATCGTGTATTTTGTGCAACTCAATTGCAAATTTCACGTCCATTTTTACCAGAGGCATATACATGCAATTGTGCTGACAATGACAGATGACATAAAACCCATAGAAACAACCCAAAGTGAGCGCTGTACACAATATAACACTATTTCTTCATAAAGGAGTCGAAGATCCGTGGATAGTTAAAACATTCTAATAGAACAGGGATGCGTTAAAAATAACTAGCACTGTTTTCAATCTGAGCTGTAGTTTGTGTAAGGTTGTAAACTGTAAAATTAAAGACGCAACAATACTTCAAATATAAGTAACTTTATAAAAAAATTAGAATTATAAAAAATATACAAATGTGAACCATTACATTTACCAATAGAAATATACTAATGTCTTCATCTCGGAGATAATTGGCCACTAGTAGAGGATGCGTACCATTCGAACAATGAAAATGATACTATCCACGACAAAATGATCAATGTTATTCTACTGTAGATCAATCAAATGTTCATATTTATTTATATGTATCAAAATTTGTGATTTACCAACTGCTAATGTCAATAGTTCATGTAATTGCAGTAATAAATATGTCTCCAAAACCTAGCTGAGAGCGCCCTTGCACTAAACGTAAACCTCTGACCTAGTTTTGGATGCTTCATACTTTTGCTCAGGTCAATGACGTTAATAAAATTCTGCATAAGATTCCAGACTCCGTATTTTCGAAATAGTAGTTTGAGAACATAAATCAATATATCAAGCTCTCCAAATCAGATATGAAGCTTGATCTAGAGTCGTTTAAAATTGTTTAATGTCTTTATTGATGAAATGTATTATAACGTCTGTGCTCATAATGATTTCGAAATCTGAAGTATTTGGGATTCTCACAACTAACTGTGGGTATGTTTCGATTAAACTAAATGTTTGAACCTGACAGAAATACACCTGTAGCTTGTACACTAATATTTATTGCTTCACGGCAGAGATTTTTCTGTAACTTCCTACTTACTTATGGGAGCCTAGAAGGAGGGCCATCTGCCCTGATATTCTAGTTTTATCATTTGCAGTTACTACAATAACTTATGTACTTTATTTACTGAAATCCGGTCTATCCTATGTCCAAACTCGGTCTCCACATGGGATCTGTTAGTAATTCTAAAAAGAATGGATCGGTTTTTAATGATATCATGGCCAAACAGCGGTTATTAATAAAGTATCGCATCACAGACATTTCATTTCTTTTATAACCATTATAATCATATACGTTAAAATAATTGCCCAATCAAACGTTTTGGGGTTTGGGAAACGGTTATACCAAAGCCTAGTCGGACACAAAGTTCAAATATCTACTTCCTATTCTCTATCAAATTTTCAGCAGACTCTTAAATATATTTATGTCGTTGAATGTAAAAAGCTCTAAATATAGAGATGTTGTTAAGTTAACTTATGGCGGAGAACCTCTGGTTTTTGTAAGCGTTCATTGCTGGATACTCAAGACGTATTTATGTCATATCACTGTCACTGAAGTGTCACTTGAGTTGAAAATGAAATGCAGAGATACAATGTTGTTATTGTTGTTATAGGGTTTAACGCCATTTTTCAGCACAACAGAGGCTATGCATGGCGGCCAGCATAAATGGTGGAGGAAGAACTAGGGAAAGAACCACCGACCCACGAGAAGTCACTGGCAGGCTTTCTCACGTACCACATTGTAAAGTTCAACGGTATTATTTATCCACGGTATACTAATTAGTTTATGGCTAATTTACATTATGCACTGCAATTAAACAAATATTCAAGAAATGTAATTGTAATTAGTAAAACGTCTACAAAAAATCATGATCTAGAAAACAATTACAACAGAATACAAACAATATAAGGTTAACGTACTGTTATCAAAACGATATATCACAGATACCATTAACAAATGCTATGCGGTCATAAAATCAGGATTGCTCATGAAACATTTAAAGAAGGATAGTTTCTAAAAGCTGAAACATCAGGTGCTTGTTTAATATCAGCCGGAAACTATGCCATATATTTTCTTAAATACATTACCTAAACCTTTGGCAGATATAAAATATTGTTTACACTCTACATGTACTCATGGTGCTAATATTCCTTACAAACTTCAAAACACAAAAATATCCTAGTGCAAATGGATTAAGACATTTAAAGTAAGAATAAATTTCCTCAAAATAATATAATCATTAATTGGTATTGATGTACGACCGTTATAAAGAGATGATGTATCCGTTAAAATATTTTTGACATTTAAAATTACCATGGCTGCTCTTTCTGTAAGCTGTATAATCTCTCTGCATAAGAGGAATTTTGGTTTTCTTCCTACAAAATACAACAGAAGATAAAATTTGGAAAAGCAGCTGCATTTTACACGTTCTAATTAACTGATCCGACTTAAAACTACTTATTCCTTCTAAAATTCATATTTTCTTAGATACTTTTGTAAAGAGTGTTTCAAAGTCACTGAACCATACTAAAGTATTATCAATCTGTCATATTGAAAAGTTCGTGAGTTTTGTATCATCTACTTGCAAGCATAATTTTAAATATTGTGTTGCTGTTTGCGCTGAGCAAAACAGTATTTACGGAGTTTTCTTTAAATTTAAACGAAGTGTCTTTTCATACGTTCATTTCGTAGCAAATTGTAAATCTTCAGTGAGTTAGGTCTAAGCAATACCGATATATTTATCGCTAACATATTGTGATTTATAAGCAGTGTCAAATAAGATATGCAACTCACTGCATCAACCTGGTTATAATCAGATCTCCATAGTCCTACATGGAGATCCGATAGTCTCCAATATGTTAATATTTTGGTGGCATTGGTAGTTACCGGTCCACTTACGTTTCGTAAAGTATCAGATACAGTCTTCCATTTTATTTAAGGGAGAGTCAACGTTTGTAACGATATGTTCCGAATGATGCGAGCGACTTTCTGAAAATTGAAAGCTGTGATTTGATAGGTGAACCACAAGGCCAACATAACATCATTTCTTATCGGTGTACGTCTGATCTCCAAGTAGCAGTGAGGAAATCTGATTTTCATGAGATTGTTCTTTGCACTTGTGAAACGCTAGGGGACAGTTTCTGAGTAACCCACAGGATATCTGGTCAGGTAGCCTAATTTTGGATTGATTATATTTAAGAAGATATGATAGAGAGTCTTGAAGAACACAGCGAGAGTGTGAAAGCAGAAAATATATTTGTTACAGTTTCAAGCCAAATGTCGTATATTGTTTCACGCAATTGTAAAACTGTCCAGGATTATTGCGTTATTCAACGTAACAGTTCATGTAATATTATTATTAATAATATAAATAATAATAATAATAATAATAATAATAATAATAATAATAATAATAATAATAAACAAGTAAGAAAGGATACATTTTCGCAGAGCAAACTTTCACTCCTTATCGCCTTATATAAATTGTCTCTCACATAGTCTTGGAATGGCTACTACTTCGACACATACATACCCCCAACCCTACCCCATTCAGTTGTTTAAAGCTTGGTTGATCCCATATGTACGATTGGCACCGTGTAAATTCCATCATTTTCCGTTTTGATTATTCCGTTTTTCATTGGTATGACAGAAGAATCATCTGTAATATCTGTGTCGGTGTTCGTCTCGTCCTCATTCATTTTTCTTAGCTCATCCTGGGACAATTTTTCTACGATCCCAGCACCGATGGCGTCACCAAGAACATTGACAGTTGTGCGGAAACGGTCTCTGAAGGAAACGATGGACAATGTGAAAACAACATTCAAGCTGCAAAGGAATCTGACCATTATAAAGTATATTCTCAAGTTTTTCAATATCTTTTCTTTTCCAATATAAACATTTGCGAGAGTTATAACTATATAATATTTCCTGAAAATATTGGGACATTACTCTGCTTAAAATAAGAACAATCCCACCAAGGGTTGTTGTCTAGCCACATATGTTGCTTCACTTTTAATGTTATTTACACAATATCTAATACTAACAGAAACCATAAATTTGATTATTATATGATTGATTGGTTTATCGATCCGTCGATTGATGGATGGAATGATCAGAGCAAAGCATCAAAGCAATGTAATGTCGTGACGGACGTGAAATATAGTCTGTCAAAATCAGCTCGCTACCACAAACTTATTTCTGCGCTGCACCTACCCGTAGTTATTTTATTGTCTGATGAAAATATTTTAAGAAAACGATTTCCTCATTAAAGGTTTTTAAATGGTTTTCATAGACAAAGGCATGTGCACTGATATCAGAAAACGACATTATTTCATATTAATCGATTATGAATCTGTGAAACCGAAGGTTGCAAGATATGACATTTTCATTTCGTTCAAGGAAACAAAAGTATCAAGAAAATATTAAAAGTTACATGCATATACAATGCATCACCCTTCACAGCACGAATGAGGAAATGGTTGACTCATATAAATATATACAGTCTGCTAACACTGCAGTCAAAGCTGTTACTTTCACTAACTAACTACAGCAAGTATATATCTTGACGATGACGAATTGAACTGATATTACTTAATACATTGCTGGAGTTCGCGTGTTCGATTCCAGACCGAGTCATACCAAAAACGTCTAAAAATAGTAATAGCAGCTGCCTCGCTTGGCGCTCAGCATTAAGAGGTTAGTGTTACGACTGGTGGGCCTGATAGTAGGATAATGTTACGGGGTGTGAAATGATGCTACATACCTGCGGCATGATGTACCACTGCTAGACATCACTATAAATTGCTACATTGCCGACATCGTAACGATATGACTAAACTAGTTAAAGCTGCGTTAAAAATCAAACGCACAAACACACATTGCATATGATATCTTGAAGGAAGTGAAAAGGAAACAAAGAAGGAAATATAAAGCCTTTCCTTTACGTACAGAAGCCAGTCTATAGCAATAATGAGCGTAATGTCTTCAACCGGGAGGTTGACAGCTGTGAGTACTATTGCCATGGTAACAAGGCCTGCTTCCGGAATGCCAGCAGCTCCGATAGCGGCGGCCGTAGCAGTCAAACTAGATTAAAAGGAGATAAAAATAGTACTTTAAAAAAAAGATATTTTCGGATAATATAAAATATGGACAAAAGGAAAGAACGAATGAATTGTAAGAGACAATGTTATAATGTGTTTACCCACACAGATGTTTGGTATTTTTCACAAATTTTCACTTATTTTTTGGCTGGTTAAATTGCGTTCACATATACAGCATACATCGTTATAGTTGGAAATACGGTCACTCTGTGATTAGATAGCTGGACTCGTGATCGAAAAGACACCAGTTCAAATTCTACCATTGTATCAGGCTGGGTGTGCCATTGGGTATGGTATTTTAATCGAATTGGCCCGATACTGTAAAAATCACTTGCTTTGCTGTTCCGTAAAACACCAAACTAAACCAATATAGTGTAATACAATAATGGTTGAGTAGAAAAGAGCAGTGTTTCCTGACAGAGTAAACTCGATGTTTGATATTAAGAGTCAACACCACCATTTATTCTGACTGATTATTATAGTATAGACCCTGGTCTGGCGGCGTATTAATGACAGCAAATCTGCGTCTGTGTTAGTCATAACTGAATGTGCGTTATGGGCAGATAAATACACTTGTCCTAAATCCAATATCATATAAAATGTACACGTGTTCAATATGGCCTTCACATTGCTCATTTTTTGTGTGGTCTTCTGGTGAGTGAACCTACCTGACAGTAATGACTTGTCCAATGTTAAAATTGATGTTATTGACCTGCGCGATAAATATGGCTGCCACTGCTTCGTACAGAGCTGTTCCGTCCATGTTCACTGTGGATCCAACAGGGGCAACCAGTTTAGCCACACGTACGTCCACTTTGTTATTGTATTCCAGACACTCCATGGTGACAGGAAGGGTTGCTGAGCTGAGAAAGAAAAGTATATTAAACTTTATCAATAGCATTCGACACGGTTAATACGCCTATTGTTTTTATCATTTCTGTTGGTCATGGTTGAGTACAGATGTAGTCTCGTAAGAACTTTAAGTTAGGGTACCTCAACAATTTTTAGCAAACTTTCATATGATTAACTAAAAGGGAAATAAGAATAATCGATCTCTGTGGCATTTGGCCACGTATCTGATCACTGATCAATAAACTGGAGGCATAACCAGCTGAACAGAGATTTGAATACAGAATTCATTGCATGTACTTTCATTGATGGTTACCAATAAATGCAGTGCTTAGCTGATATATATATATTTAATACAACTTCCTTTCCTAAATCTCAATGATGTAGGTGGAATATTGGAACAGATGGTACAAAATTTTGAACATAATTACTACTCATGCATTTTGCCCACACGCTTGGTTGGGAGCTCACGTTCTGTGTTTTGAAATGGCGACTTCGTCTATTAAATTTCGTGTATAGACTTCACCAACAACTTAACCATGACTGCCCATTTCAGTTTTGAATGCATGACTCCAGTCGAAACCATTCAGGCGCATTTACTCGTACGAATTAAGGCATAAGAACTGTACATAATTCGCAATATTGAAAATCTAGCAGATTATTAAAAAGTTATCTGATTGATTTCGCTTGTTATGAACAATAACCATTTATTTACAAGACACTTGTTCAAACCATTGTTTGTCAGGCTAAATTGGTTCTTTGACATGGTAAACGTAGTAGTGATCCTATCTGGGACATATGTGAAGACAATGAGACTAGTGATGAATTCAGTTATTTGTTCAGTAATGTCAGTTTGTCCTAGAAAAGAGCAAATAGCTCCTATCTCATGAATACTATCACAGACCTTACATATGAACACTCCATGGGCCAGTTCAGATTTATGAATATTACCACAGGCCAAACTTTGCCAAAATTTAATATCTTCATTCTAATATCAAACACGCAATTACAAAATTTAAAAACTTCTGTAAAAAAATGTTTCACGAAAATGTCATTAGTCAGGCGATTAATATAACGCAATTCATTATATGAATTTCACTTTCTTCAAGTTTTTATTTCCATGTTCACTCATTGTCTCTTGCTCACTATTTTAACTTATTGATAGTCATATACCACAGCAGTTATTTTGGGATGAAATCATAACGTAAACACCTTCAATACACCTAGTGTCGATATGGAACAAAGCGTATCGACAACCCTTGGCCAGAGAAGATGGTTTGACATGAAAGATATGACTACCCAAACTTAACCCTTTGTACTCCTAACTAGGAACGCGAGGCTTATTCTTACCCTACACTTACGTCTTGCAACCAAAGGGGTGGTTGGGGGCTTGGCGTGTGTGTAGAGGCAAAACCTTTGCCCTATACGTACCCTGCGCTTTGTTCGGGACTGATTTGATTATCCCCTGTCCCTCGTTGTATTCCTTTTGGGAGAGGAGGCGAATATTTATCTTAGGGCATCATGAGGATCTTCTCTGGTATGTTCTACCGGATTGTAGCGTTGCCCATATTCGTCCTTTTTTTAAACCCCTAATGAAGAATCAGATGGAGGAACAAAGCATTACTCTATGCCTACCTTGATGCAGTACCCCACGCAGTAAGGAGGGCCTTCAGCATATTGTACATGAAGCGGTATGGATTCTTGCGCACAATAATGAGGTACAGCATGGGAAGGACGATTAAACCGTGAATAACAAGACCCACTAGGACTGTCAGACAGTAGAAGCCGATCTGCATGAATATGGCGGAGATATCTTGCATTTCCACAAGCTTAGAGGCAATCAGGAACATAATGCCAACTGGGGAGAACCTTGTTGAAAAAGGAGTATAATTAGTGCCTGGCTATTCATTCGTTCGTTCGTTCGTTCGTTCGTTCGTTCATTCATTCATTCATTCATTCATTCATCGAAAAGGTGTATATATTGTTTTGTCTTAGACCATTGGTTTCATACATAGTTTTATCCCTGTAACAAATTACCAATTCCTCCTGGCATCTACGAATCTATACAGCTACACTAATATAAATTCATTATTAATAAAACGATAACCATGCTCTAACTTTTCAAACGCAATGTAAAAATATCATTTGTCAAACTTGATATGACAGTTGAGAGGTTAACTTCATCTGTGTTAAAACATTTGCCCCTATGTAATTATATATCGTTCTATCCGTTTATCAATAATACTATTTTGCGCTCATTTGATTATATCAATTTTCCCATTTCTCCCTCCGTCCGAGCATGGATGTATGACTGTGTGTCCACTGTATATGGAGCAAGCAATATTTGATAAGCTCTTTACGCCAATGCTTAAAACTAAAAACAGTTCAATTTATATCATGGGCACATCAATCGAATTTAGCGTTTGTTGTCCCAGCGTTTTATTGGAAGATTATGCTCAGCGATTGTTGCACCAGGTTTTGGAAATTTCAAAATTTCAATCAGCCGAAAGAGCTCTTCCATAAATGAACATTTAAGATTCCTCTACTAATGAAATCCTTCTTAGGAGAGAACACGAGTGTACTCACCAGATGACGAGCCTGATCAGGATCATGGTGGCCGTGTAGAGTGATGTGAAGAAATCCAAAAGAGGTTTACCTTCTTTTCCCATTTTGGCAAGGACAACTCCAAAAAAGATACAGAACACGATTATTCCCAGAACGTTCATTCCATCGGCAGTCTTCACTTTGGGACTCTCGATTTCCACGTAGTCCATCACAGCACCTGAAAGTACAGTGATGTTGTGCTATAAATAAACGTCGTAAAGATGCAAACATTGATTTAAAGATTTTATTGCAAAGAAGAGGTCACTATTTCCTCGACATTGGTAGATTGTTGCGGTGAGACCCTGTGTGTAGGCTGCACAGGGGGTGGGGACAGATTTTGAAATTGTATTCAGCTGCCAACTTGTTTAAGATGCCATTTTGTCTTTGCGCAAGGTGGCTGCTTAACACAAGTTAAACGGTGCTGGGTTGCATTAAATATGAAGGAATATGCTGCCTTTTATGTAGCGTTTTAGATTATCTCAGCTCTAGAAAAGTAGAAACTTTGTATTATTACCATTTTAGTTATCCACAATATACTACTTCAAATTCTAAATGGAACTAATGAAAACTAATTTTCATAATACTCTTAGATACATGGAACAGTGAAAGATTTTCAGATGCTAAATGGACGATTTGAATGATGTTAAGACACATAGCTTGTTAAAACTGGGAATAGCAACATATTATGACTTAAAAGAGAGTTATTTAATGAAGGTGTCAAACCATGATGATAAGTTTATAAATAGCATTATTTTAGGATGTTTAACACCTAACATGAAATCTCCCTCTCTCTCACGCACACACACACACAAACACACACACACACACACTACTATTACTGCATTTGATATTTGATTTAAATAAAGAAAAGGTATACATCCTAGCATATCTCACAGTCTTCATGTACATATTTGTTCAAGTGGAAAATGTTTTATTAGGTAGATCAACCCAAGAAATAGAGATATAGGATGTCATATTTTACATTTTAAAATGATTGCTTGTGTTATGCCCTGTATATATTGTTAACAAAGTGGCTTAGTTTGTACATTGCCTATATGTCTGTCTATGTTTGCTTTTTTGTTCAATTTTTAAGATATCAAATGTACAACAAATTGTATATCTCTCTGTGTCAGGATTTAACCACAGTAAAGGTAGATCCATTGAAGTAAAGGTAGATCCATTGAAGTAAAAGTAGACCCAGTGATGTAAAGGTAGATCCATTGAAGTAAAGGTAGAGCCATTGAAGTAAAGGTAGATCCATTGAAGTAAAGGTAGATCCATTTAAGTAAAGGTAAATCCATTGAAGTAAAGGTAGAGCCATTGAAGTAAAGGTAAATCCATTGAAGTAAAGGTAGATCCATTTAAGTAAAGGTAGATCCATTTAAGTAAAGGTAGATCCATTGAAGTAAAGGTAAATCCATTGAAGTAAAGGTAGATCCATTGATGTAAAGGCAGATCCATTGAAGTAAAGGTAGATCCATTGAAGTAAAGGTAAATCCATTGAAGTAAAGGTAAATCCATTGAAGTAAAGATAGATCCATTTAAGTAAAGGTAAATCGATTGAAGTAAAGGTAGATACATTGAGGTAACGGTAGATCCATTGAAGTAAAGGCAGATCCGTTGAAGTAAAGGCATACTAATTGAAGTAAAGGAGGACCCATTGAAATAAAGGTAGATCCATTGATGTAATTGGTCGACCCACTGAAGTAATGGTTAATCCATTGAAGTAAAGGTAGACCAATTGAAGAGAAACCATTGTATAATGGATACAAATTATTATAATGGGCTGTGGATGGAATAGATAGGTGACATATAATCCACCTTACTCATGCTGGTAATTTTGTCAAAAGGTTGAAAAGTCACATAACTGGATTATTACATTTTAAACAGAGACAGATACGTCTTTATATTATAGTTCCAATCCTTTCAGTGGTTCACCTTTTAACCTTCTTTCTCATTTCACATTTTTCTGCGTTGAAGCATATTTGCTATATTCACACGATGACCTTGGCAAAAAGGTTCCGTCAATTTGGCTTACAATGTAATTTTGCTGTTTGTATGAACATATAACGCTGTACACATTGCAACATGCATGATATTTCTTAACAAAAGATTTATTTAAGAAGAACCAGTCCGATTTAATATCCAAAATCAGTTAGAACCATCCCTTTAACTACAACTTTAAAAAGCACAGTGTTGTACAAGGAAATTCGAGAATTGCGTATGCGGGAAAAATTTCTTTTAATGTTTCGATTCCAAAGGTGTGGTGCAAGATACCATTTAACTTTTCAGGGTTTCATGTTGTCTCAGTTCATCTAAATAGTATGCAAACGCATTTACTTTCTTTTGGTTTCTCTTTTAGAGGCTAGCTCTTTTAATTCTCTGTCGCTACGTTTCGTACGTATTTTATTTGATGTTCTGTGATAAATTCTCTCCTTCAGATTGTCTCTGTGAAGTTTAGGAACAATAAATATGAAGGATATTTAACTTTATCTGGCCATTTTTACATTTGAAATTACCGTTCCCGATCAATGGGCTAATAAAATGAGGTAGTCTGTACCCTCTAATGAGGTAGTCTGTATCCTCTGTCTTGTTTTTTCATATTTGAACAGGATGTACATTCATATTTAGTATTTCGTTTTTTCTGTCTCCTCCACACCCTCTTCATTTTGCTATAAATGTTGCATTCAACTTACATTTTAAATTCATATAATTATTTGCAATAGTTACAGTAGACAAAGATGTTTTAGAAAGGAGAATAGGAAACAAGGATGTCACATGACTATTCTGTTAGTGATGAATAGAGACAGGAATGTAATAGGTGTCAAGCAGCAAAGGAAGTCGAGACCCTGCTATGCGGTATATGTTCAGAGGAAGATATACCAGACTAGCCAGAAGCCATAATAGGTATTTGTTTCATACAAGAGTGGTCCGATAAGTGTATGATTAATTTATCGGAACTAATAAACAAGTAAGGTAAAGGATATAACTAATCAGGGTCATTTAAAACATGTTTTTAAATCTAATTATATCAAATTGGTTAGATATAAATTGTCATAATAGGTGATAAACCTTCAATGTTGCACAATGAGCGAGACCAGGGGACATTCTCCCACCAAAAACTGACAGTGTCTGCGTGTGTAGATCATATATTTCTGGAATTTAGGTTCGCTTCTAAGCTGCAAAACTCATAAAGTCTTAGGTGTCAAACTACTAAATTCATCATCTTGTACCATTCATACTATTGCAGAAAATTACTAGACCTCTAAGTGAAGATCGTACTGATGTTTCCGCTAATATTGCTATAGTGGTGGATTTAGAATCAGTTCGATTAGTTCGAGAGAAATTCCCTTGTACAATAAACAAAAGTCCATGTTTCACTGAAAAAGGAGGCAATTAGCTAGACCGCAAGTTCAAGACAGTATAAAGCACATCTAGGTTAGGCGAAACACTAACAAGAACTACTACTGCAGTATCAACAAACTATTGCAATGAATAATGTAGACCCATCTCAGATAATAATAAATGCAATTTGTTTGATTTATAAGAGAAAGGTTTGTTTGCTTTAATTTAATAATGATTATTCACAGTGGTAACAGATGGTCTAACCACTATGAATCGTCAAACGGATAATATTTTAATGTTCTCATTCTCCCTCCATCCCTCTTTGCTCCCACCTCCTCGCTCTCTTTTTAAATCATATTCTAGAGAAAAGTCAATAGTTTACAAAGTCCCTAAGTATGTTTAAAAATTATTTTAGAAGTGGCAAAATACTCTAGTTACTTTTCGCGAAATACAATGGAACAATGACATTGCAATGCATCAAGTCAGACAGCAAATATAACCATAAAGATAAAGTGCCAGCATAATAATCTCAAATCACCCGTGACCGCCAACAACGAAAACCTTTATAGTTCGTTTGTTGTCTTACAGTCGAAAATATAATAAGTAACCCTCAGGGGCGTTAGACTTTTATGTACAATTGTTTTTCATTATTACTGAGAGAAGTTATTACTTTACAAGAAATATGGAATACAAATAATCGGTTAGTATGGTTAGTATTACATTGCTTGATGTTTTATATTAAATGGTAAGTCACTATTACATTATCGTTAGTTACTATAATATATCAAACGTAAGATCGTAATGACATCTGCTTCTATAGAAACTGATGTACTGAGATTTCGTTCCAGTTTATTGCATTACCTGTGCTTGTACCAATAGTTGTTATAGTATATGCCGTCAGGTTTGATACATTGTCAGCCATGGTTGCTGAGGCTGTGCCGATAGTTCTTGTTGTAGTTGTGCTATTATGTGTCATGTTCGATACATTCATGGCCATGTTCGTCGTCATGGGTGCTGCAGTCGATATCTGGACTTTTTCAATGGTTATAACCGTTGTCGGCTGAAAGTCGATCATAGAAATTACAATTGGAAGACGAAAACACCGTGTTTATACCATTCTCATAGCAGATCATATAAAATAAACGCACATTACCCTTAGTAAATTAGTATTATGTTTTAGCGCAAACTGATAATTTCATGAAAAATGTTTGTATAAAAGAAGTTACGATTTGAATTTCTATGTCATATAAAGTGCAATCGGATAGGTGACGGACATTAGGCCTAAAAGTCTGACAAGCTGCCAGTTCCCTTGCAAATCGCGAGGTGTTCACCCCTTCGCTGGCTTTAGTAATGGTCGCCGGTCGATTATTTTCAACACGTTTCTGGAGTTTAGAGTCAATCGGTGATACTGTCTAAAGCTGGCGTGAATTTTTCCCTTGCATATTCACGCAAGGTTTCTTCCATTGTAAAATCTTGTCAGGGTCATGCGTGACGTATAAGAAAGTTTTACTTTTAATAGGAGTAATTTCAATAGATACTGAACCACAGATTTACAAATAATCATCATCATCATGTACAGTCACTTAACTGGTAGTACTGCAAAACAATACACGTATAAATGATCTACATAGTCACAATCAAGGCTGAACGTGCAGATTGGAGTTTTTAATTTTTTATATTGTCACAAGAACTAACACTCGTGCATCTTCGTGTACATTCGCCGTAAGTCGAGACAAAATGAAGGCTACTATTTCGATCCGAATGAATACATTGTATTCATTTGCTCGATACTAAATCTTTGCGTGGCGCCCTTACAATTTTATAAATAACAAACAGTTCCTAATGTTGCTTTGTAAGTTTCAAAGCAAACAAGTTTTAAATACCTTTTTGTGTCAAAATCCCTGAAAAACATATAAACAGTTTCTTTAATATATGCAAACAAAAATATTACCAGAGCATCATCATAATGCATATCGATTACATTCTCCCTTACGTTTTGTTAAGGTTAATACAGGTTGATTTTATAGCAAACTTTGATATCGTTGTCTGGTTTAATGCTTTTTACCTTTTCGAAGCATGCTGACACAATATTTTCTGGGAAGCAGGATCTGAAATATACAAATATAATAATGTTGGTTAGCAAGTAAAAAATTAATAGGTTGTACTTTTATGCTTTAACTTCTTCTGTTCTGTTAAGACTTATAACTGCAGTTCTTTTCGACATTACCACGCAAAGAATTGTTTCTTTTACTGTCCATATAACCAGTAAAGGCAGCGTTGAAGGTTTCAAAAAGAGTCTGGACTTCAGAGGATATGTTTTAAATCATGAGTTTAGCAATATAATAGTTCCCAGTGACATAAGTGGGTATGTATCGCAGAATGTTTTGGCCATCGTTCAAAGTATGAATACTTTAAAAACCGAATAAGCAAATTATAAAAAAAAGTGATTTTAAGAAATGCCGTTTTGTGACCGAGAACCCGAATTTCTCTTACTACTCATTTCTTTATGTGATGTGACGGAATCAGACATTTAAACATTTATCATTCAAGGTTCTTCGTTTTGCTTCTTTTTTTCAAAATGTCTGTCCCTGTTGTATAATCTCAGAGTGTATCATAATTTAACTTATATCTGAACGTTGGTAAGTATTCTAATATAAGTTATGCCACCACACAAAACTATTCAAGCAATGTATTTTTTTCACGCCTATGACAAAACTTATATATAAATTGTTAAAGGAGTCGAGAACTAAATTCGTAAATAGTACCTCTGTGCCATTAAGCAGTTAAAAGGATACCAAAACGGGTTTCATGAGACTTTTATGAACTAGGGAAATTAATTATTGTATATGATTAATACATACTGGCCAATTATTTAAACCACTGTATCTGCGATTTAGTTGCAAATTAAATAATGGCACATAAATCTGGTGCAAATTATATCCGAGATCCACTCTTATTAGAGACAGTTATGAAATATTACTAACGCAACAGAGAAAAACTGAGAAAGAAAATGCAATGTAACTAATTTTTATGTACAAATAATGTCAAGATATTTCTTACTATATAATATTTAGTTTTATTTCAGCAATATATTGACATTCACAGTGATAGTCATTATCTTATATATTGTTTGGCAAATAATTCACAACTGTTTTTCAGATATATCCCAATATTTGTTTACCTTCAGTTCGATTGGTTATCAATAATTCGTTCAACAGAACATGTGGCATGCATGTTAAAAATATTTCAAAAAAAAAAAAGATTCCTTCTAAAGCAATCAAAACTACTAGATGCCATAATTGTATATATTATCTGTCAAAACAGCGAGACGAAAGACTGATATAACCATATATTATTCAGTCCTAAATCACGCAAAATTTGTTTGCCAAAACATCATTTAAAATTGCATCACCAGCAGCAACACTGTTTAACAAAACATCATAATATGTTTGGTACATTTTACCCATTGTTTAGGTAACAAAACAAACTCGAAATATAGCTGATCTGCCAATCTTTCCATGCAACATATATACTGATGTATTTTTTTAAATTAAACGTTTCGTACGAAGTCAGTGTATAATCATCGTTAAAACTCCATATCTCACATCAATGTAACAGTAACGGCAAATCAGTATCTTCAACGTGTGTCAACACTAAATACAATTATAAAAACAAATTTCTTACTATTTCAAGTTTAACAAACAATGTTCTGTTATCTTCTTCAGTGATTGGCATTGTGATAGAAGAAATTAACCACTGTGTTTAAACTGTAGCCTAATTAACATTATCTACATTACATTTACTGAACTCGTTAAAAGTTTTTTAACGATCATTCTCATTATCTACAAGAATACGAATATAATCATCATAAGGGATTATAAATAAATATTTAAGGCACCTGTAATGAAAATTAATATCTTTAATAGTTACGATATAATTAGTAGGTAACTACATCAATTTACCATTATTAGTGAAATTTTGTAATGCATGTTATGGTGAGGAAAATGCCATCGACATTATATTGTAAATTCTTTTTCTGCTTCTATCCCTCCAGCTTTGAACGTCCGAAAAGGTTTAATAATTACATATATTATATCCTCGTGTGTTCATGTATCAGGTTACAATATTTACGTAAAAACTGTTTAGATTATCGGAACTATTTAATCAGTTTGACATGACTGTGCAGCCTGCTTTAATTCAGTTGACAGGACTGGGGCAATGGTAAAAATTTTGTTGTTTATATATGACGGTAATATCTTAATTCTATAACTAAACATTAACAAAAACAGAAATAACAAACATTACAATTCATGTAATTCATGAAACAGAAGAAAAGCAAATTGGGATTGTTGTAAATAATTATGTTTGTAAATAATTCACACTGTAAGAGAACTACACGTTTCTTTGTCCATAAAATTAAGTTTCCTTGTTAATATTTAAAACAAAATGTATACCCGCTCCCTTGAATCAATGCAAACAGAGTAGCTCTTGACCTTCGCAGTGAAATATGCGATCAACAGTAACACACGTGGCATATTTAGTGTTGGCGATTTTGTGCCAACCCGGAGTCTTCAAGGAACCAAACATAACTGAAGTCGGCTTGTCGCCCGACTTTCCTTGCTAAGTCATATACAAAAAACACCACTACCACCCTGAACCTATTGACGGCTGGTTGCTCCTCTCCTTTATTGACCTTTTATAGGGTATATTTACCTTGTTATGTATAAGATAGATCGGTATATAAAAAGAGAGACAGAGACCGCGAGAAGTAGGAAAGGGAGAGGACAAGCAAAAGATGACAGACAAAAGTCCATAAATGGTTAGAAATTACAAATATCTGCAAATATTTCAGATAGATATTTGTAAAGCTATAATTTGACGTGTACAAACTACTTATTGATGCCAAATCAGTGTTTTGATTCTTTCCAAAAACAGATTTTTTATTGCGTAAAATAACAATTAAACGTTTGTGTGATTTCATTGTGGGCTGTTATAATAACATTACAGCCACAATATGATATAAAAATCATATTTTGCAAAAGGAATAAATCCCATAAAAATATGCCGTAATATACTAATAACATATGTAAGAATTTTGTCATAACTCGTGACGCAAAAATTTCAGTCTTTCGAGTACTGATCTACTATTTGACCAGTTTGATGTTAAGACATGCCCACCATTATCTAGATACTCATTACACTTTCTTTCAGGTCGATACGTTAAAAGTGTTTTATTTCATTACATAACCATTTAATCTTACGTGCTAGATCTGGCGTTCGATAAAGCTGTTCAATCCGTGTTTCTCTATGGCACCCAAATTCGAAATACTTTGGTGCCTTCTTTGACGTCCACGCGTTGATATTTTAAAATGCAGTGAATCAAAAATTGTATAATACCAGTTAGTCTCGAAGCTAGAACTGTCTATAAAGTGTAAACAAGGGGTTGTGTAATAAATTCAAAACGGTATTCGTGTTTTGTACTGAGTCGGGGGAACGAAATCGTTTGATGTGACATGAATAAATCGAGACCTGACGGCTTCGACATATCACTACGCCATGTCAAAAATAGTTCATTTGTCTGACTCAGAAGTATTGAAATATCAGAACAAGTTTATTTTATTAATAGTAAGTACCTGTTTCGAAAGTTAATGCTGAGAGTGAATGTTATATTTGTTAGTATTTTGTGAATAATTATTTGATTTAGTACCTGAGTATGTTAGAATGACCATCATACAGGTCATCCGTAATGCGTTGTCGACCATTTCGTTCCATTGCTGTCAATTAAAAGTTATGAAGGAAATCCATGTGATTTTCAACGTATTTCCGTTCTCACTCAGCTATCTCAAAGAGCCACGTCAGAGTCTATTTGAACAAGACTAGCTTCACGCATATTACAATTTCGTACCCGGAAAATATTGAATGCGAAATAGTTTGAATTAGTTCACTGTAAAATAATTGATTATTTGTTTGAGAAAGTTGATCGCGGAATAATTTGTATCCATATATGTTAGCAATAATTCTCAACGAAGGGATTTCGCTAACATATTGTCTAGATAACGCTTGCTTACCTGATTAGATCAAATAAGGCATCTAGTGGCTCGGTATTTGTCGACTTCCCCGCCCGCTCGATTTCATTCTTGGATTTGCCCCTGTGACCAGGTTGGATAGCTAACACTAGGATAATGCCTAGAACTACAGCAGCAAAGGTTGTGGTCAGGAAATAGATGATAGTCCGCACGCCCATTTTTCCTGAAGATCTCAGATCCAGTCCACCGAGGGAGGTAATGATGCTGGAGATAATCAAGGGCAAGATCAACATCTTGAGCATGCTCATCAGCAGGTCTCCAGGGAAACGAAGGTAAAAAATCTTTCTCTTTTCAATAGGTTTCCATGCAGGATTGGTTCTCAGGCCTAGACCGAGTGCGATTCCGATGGTTACACCAGTGACGATTAGAATTATCAGTAGGTTATTCAAGATGGCGATCTTTACCTTTTGGCACAGGCTATTCGAATTTTTGGAGTCCATGTTTACACAAGTTTGTAATCTTTTATCCAATGTAGACACGAACTGAGAAAGAGTTCAGAACTGAAAGATAAACTTTCAATTATCAATAAAGATAAGAAAATAATATAACAAACTTAGGAGATTCAGGTCATGTTTGATCCAATTAATTCACAAACTTGGTTGTGGGATAGAGAATGAATTGAGTTAATTTTGGTCTCTCACGGGATCACGCATGAAAGAGCTTTTGATTTTCATCCTTATTAGGTAGGTCTACATGATCTCGGATAAAGAAGACACGATGACATGTCCTCGAGAAACAGATGGAAAATGTCGCAGGGGGAATTATACACCTGATGTGACTTGAACCTGGGACCTCTCTAGCTCTCTGGGGTGGATGGGTCACTCTACGACTTGAATTTATGGAGCCGATGCATCCTGGCCGTTTCTTTAACATAGTCCACCTAGATTCGGATACATGTGACATTATTATCCGTGATCATGTTGAACTCCTTAATAAGCTTACAAGTCTAATTCGGTTCATATATAGCAGGCCTATGTTTTGCGTGATAACACCCTTGTCAAGACAAAGATTTACTACCAGGGCAGTGTTCGAATCTGAGACCTTCTTAACTCTACACAAGTATTCCCCCATTTGAGCCCGATCCATTCGTGCAGCAATGGCGACAGTGGTAAACTTGCAGCTTTGTAGACACCCCCATCCTCATTTCTATGATGTAAGTCTAAAGCGGATAAACAGTATACAGTAAACAACCTTATGAATAGATATCTATTCATGAGCAAATATAATTCCAGTCATGAAAAAAGAAGAGTTGCAAAACAAGATTTAATCAACACTGCGCTGAGACGAATATCATGCAGACAACATGATTTGAACGCCATTCCTTTGTATGACAGCCGAACGTGCTATTTACTACACAATGCCCACTGAAAGAATCTAAAGGTCGTAATATAAGGAGGGTTTTTTTGGGGACAAGATGCGGAGTATTACTCTTATTATATGATTGACTTTTGTACTAGCGAAGTTTGTAACGAAGTTTTGAGAAACGTTTGAAACGAATCTCCGACTTGTTAAATATCCTGTTTTTAACTTGGTATTATAGCACTTGAACAACAAGAAGTGGACAATAGCGCTAAACCATATGATGACGAACATTCATTTGGATCATTCGGATGACTTCTGATCTAAACATCAACAAGGCGATGCCATATCGGCTCCATTACAGACGCAATGAATAGCATAATTTTATTTTAAATCTGTCAGTTTTCTGACACACACACGCACACACACAGACGCACACACACACACACACAAACTGACACACACTAAATTTATATTGACTGAAACAAATTCGAAATTTGGCTGATAGTTAAGCACTTGATCAATTTGCTTCCGCGTTCATGCTGGGCTACTTCTTTTCGTTTATAAATACCATTCACCCCTTTTAGTTTTGATTTTGACAGTGTACGTAAAAAAGTTGGATTTCGACTTGTCATAATGAATTCTAAGAGCCAAACATTTCAATCCAACACGTTTTAAAAGTTAGAAAGCAGTGGTTAGGTGGGTGAGTGCTCGTTTGAAATGAGAACCAATTTCGGTGCCAAACTGTTGAGTAACAGGTTAAGGGGTCTTGATGCTACACACAGGTGTATTGTTGTCAATATAATTCTAGCAGCTTTCGTTACACTTCTGATTATTTTAGCTGTAAAACCTAGTTTAGAGTGACTACTCTACTATTGTTGTTCAGGTGTGACTGATCTGTTTCTATGTTGCTGAAATGTACATATGCAAATGGGTTAAAATAGGCATGACTGAGCATAAAATAATCAGCTAAAGTATACGTATGCTTATATCTACACGAGCGACTATTCCACGTGACATTTGACCTTGTCATAACGTAGTAGTCGAATAGGACCACGACCAGACAGGGTATATAAGAATGTACATTAAAGTAATGCATTGTTTTCCCTTTGCAAAAAAAAAAAAAAAAAAAAATTATTCTTTATGTCTTTGACCTAACTCCCACAAACGTATATGTTAATTATAAAACATGTAATTTGGTTTTTTTAAAAATCAAATTGGAGGATTTTAAACAATGGGACGATAGGCTGTTTACAAGGATTCTGAAAAAGAAGTTTTAGTAAGTTCTTTTTTCCCTAAATATAACGTTCTTCTTATGGATCCGGGAGGCCGTCACAAAGGTATAAAGCAAAGAACAGGTCCGTCGTATATACCGCAAATTCGTTTTAATACCAAACTTAAAAGTTTATATTTTCTTATTTTTGGAATGGCATCCAAAGTGCCTATCACTATACACTTGTGTAGCTTTACACTGTGATTCAATTAAAATCAACATAGTACCACCTCATCTCTGCGATTGCTTCTGTACGAAGGGTGCCACTCACCAATATTGGGTTCGATATTCTTAAATGTGTTTGTTGAGTTTTCATTCCACATATTTTGCTAAGTATTACGAACGTGTTGATTTATACAATATTTTAAGTTAATATATGGAATCTTGCATTCAGAAACAGTTGACGGTACCAGAACTTTGACTCCATGATTTTCTATTTCATCACCCTCTATATAAATGTGTCTAGGTATTGAATATTAAGGAATACTTTTTGCCAGATTGTAAGAGCATATGACATTTCTCTAATATATGGAATATTAAAAGGTTGTCATATTTAAGATTTTTGCAAGGCTTTTGCTGTAGAAGGGGAATCCAATAATATGATGAAATTTGTTTTAGAGGTTACAGTGTAGTTCGAAACAGTGGGTATGGATGTAATTTCTGCAGTAAAAGATGAGGTTTTATCTGGTAACCTGCTCAGGATGGTTCAATGGGAATGTAACAATGTTAGGTCAATTTTTTTATATCTTTCGAACCGGATATATATATATATATATATATATATATATATATATATATATATATATATATATATATATATATATATATATATATATATATATATATGTATGTGTGTGTGTGTGTGTGTGTGTGTGTGTGTGTGTGTGTACATTACCTACATTAGCAGGAAATCCCCATGTTTTACACACCAACATTAGGAGGACCTCTGACATTAGGAGGATATCCTCCTAATGCTTCTTCCTAATGTATGTGGAGTAACACGTGAAAAAATTTAAATATTGGAATTGGTTTGATTTTTAAAGTTAGATCGTAATACATTTGGTCATATTGGTTGGTCCAAAATCTTAGAAGGATATGATAACATGTAAAGAAAGTGTGTAAAACAATATTTCCTTATGATATAAGACATACCTTTGGAGGACCGGATTCAAATACGTACAAACTGTCACTGGAAAGACTTGTTAAATGTATCCCTAATAGCAAAAAGTTTGTAATTATTAATTTTCTAATAATTAATGCTAATCGTTTTATAAATGAGAGAATACACACCTGATTTGTGCAGATCTCTCAACTTTTGTGTGTAAACATGTGGCACAATAAGTCCTCGCAATGTTGGTGTGTAAACAAGTTGACTGTTGAAATACAATATCTCGTGTTGATGTTTATACCAATGTATCGAGCTCTCAACGTTGATGAGTAGTCAGTTTAGCACGTTATATTTGACACATATAGCCAGTAGTGTGCTGACCTACCGTTAAACCCTGCATACATACATACATGCATACATACCAACCTACAGGTATGTAATATTTGTGGGTGTCATCTACCTTTAATAAAGTGTGAAGTTAAAAGTTACAAGTTTGAGTTCGCAGTCTCATATATTTAATTATGCAGATGGTGTTTAAAATGTTTCTAAAGTCTTTATAAATGTTTCGGAAGCTTATGAACCTGCGCATAATGGACTGAAGAAATCTAAATATAATTAGACTTTGTGATAATATTCCGACCAGCCTGCTAATGTCAGCGTTTTGCTGACGAATAAAATTTGCTGACCAAGTGCAAAATAATCATTGTATATGTCTATTATTTTTAACAGACAGCATGCATACTTTTGCGACGTTAGTCGAGAGTGGCAGTACAATTATTGACAAAATAACATAATTTCAAGACGAGCTTCGGAAAAACCGTTTTGCAATACGCTGAACAAACCGCTACACAAACCGATGCAATCTCACAGACTGTTTAAGGTCAATTAAATGCACCACAACTTCATTGTTACTAACTGTTATTGCAATTACATTACATTGTAGAATGTCACTCAGGCATATCTTCGCAGATATCCAGATTAAACCTGGTTAAGCAGAATAATGTATTTAATTGCAAAATTCCAATCTAATTTGTATTAGAACCATAGATAAAATGTATTATTTCATGCCAATAATAATGATATCGTAGGTCTTTCTTTCGTATATATGTTCATATTTTGAGCCAATGTCAGTTGCCACTCTTTCTTTCGAGGCACTCTCTCTCCCTCTGCCAGGAAACATATTTCAAATGCTGTCATGAGTGCATCTTTTTCTTCTTTTGTCCATTATTTTCTTGGTTTCTTTTCCTCTGGAGAGAGAAATTAACAGAGATAAAAAAATATATGACAATAACTATATTATATTTTAATGGGAATAATAAAGGCTCCATTATAAGATTTCACCCCATTATTAAATAAAAGGCTACTCATTAGTACAGGTACCGTATTCCCTTAACTTGTGAATCAGAAGTTTTAGTCTTAACGTCATAACGAATGCTGACCTCAGCATTGTTTTCTTCCCTTTAGCATATTCCATCTCCATGATACTAATTCTTTTCAGAACGTTATACCTGGCATTTTATTTTTCTTATATGGTTTATAAATATTGTCTGTGGTAAGTTAGTTCAAAAATGAAGAAGTAAAATATACAGTTGGATTAACTTGACTGATATTCAGAACTGAACTACTTTATTATTATTATTATTATTATTATTATTATTATAAGAATCGTGATGCTGCTACTTTACTGCCATGGGTTTGTATCCCTTAATAAACTCCTTCTTGATACACTTGGTCCAAACATACATGGTTTGGTTTGGTTTGATGGTTTACATCACAGCAACACAAATAGATTATTTTGTACTGAGGCAAATGGAGTTATCCGAGGACACATTATGGCAGCCGATATGATGGTAGGATTCTAACCGTAACAGTTATATTTATAAATACATGTATAGTTACATATGTTACGTTTGTATACATAGTGGTAGTAAAACTGATTTTAGAAATAAAATGAATATTAGCTTCAAAATCTGCGAGGTAGAGTGAAATATCT
Organism: Sinohyriopsis cumingii; assembly: GCA_028554795.2. Classification (NCBI taxonomy): domain Eukaryota; kingdom Metazoa; phylum Mollusca; class Bivalvia; order Unionida; family Unionidae; genus Sinohyriopsis; species Sinohyriopsis cumingii. The sequence continues at coordinate 108,088,986 of CM068824.1, read as the reverse complement.
CGGTTTAGACATTCATCTCAGACAGCTTCTGTTGAGTTCATGAAAACCCGTTGGACTCTTTTGTTAAAACTAAATTTAAACTTCAATTCTCTGATTATGTAGATACATTTTATTCACGTTTAATTACAGATTTGGTTTCAAAAAGATCAGATGCTGTATATATTGATTATACCCAAAGTAAATGAAAGTAAATTTGTCATAGGCATTTTTATTTATTTAAAATTTCCTTAAAACTTAAATTTAACATATGCGACATCTGCAAATCAGTTAAAGGCATTGCGTATGCATTTAGTTCCATTCCCTTTCAAACAGGATTACGTCAGTTATTTAACAAGAGTCTTGTGGTGTGGGCCTGTGAGGTCTTGCCTGACTGAAAAACTACATCAAAAAGCCACTTATTTCCTATATACATATCCAAGAGTCTAGTACGACTATATTTTGCAATATACCCTACTTGACAGGCCTTACTATTCCATCTAATATTTCACAATGCTCACTCATGTACACGTCCACTTGACTTTAATTAGCCAACCATAATTAGCTCCAAACATGTAAATATGTTGATTATTAGAAACTTGACAACACATATTTACAGATCCTATACAATCTACGTGACATAATGGAAACAAAAAAACAGTCATGCACCAAAAAGAAAAATTATAAATATACATAACACATACCCTCATAAACGAAAGGAAAGATGTCTTATGAATGACACAAACTATATAAAACAAAGCACTATAGAACAAAGCTACGTGAAAGTGCATCTGCAATCAGATTCCCTTTTCCCTTGATGTGCCTAATGCCGAAGTTATATTCCTGCCAGAGCAAACCTTAACTTTAACAGGTTGGCATTGACCTTGTTCCACATTATTTCCTAAAAATGTAATACAAGCTCTGCAAAAGCACACTTTTAGTCAAATTAAATGTCAAATTTGTCTCATACAATCGAAGAAAGAATTTTTGGATAGTTTCCAGCTGGTCTTTCAAGGCGTTGCTGTAAATAATGTCTTCGATGTATGCACCAAAGCCATCTACATGAGATGCATCATGTTCATTAAATGCTCGAATGTTGAGAGAGAAATTTTCATACCGAAATGCATCACTTTATTTTGGTAAAGTCCACGCGGGAGATACAAATGCTGACATTTTGTTTGCTCTTCCGTAAGTGGAATTTGCCAAAATTCTCACTGCACGTCGAAATTGGTGACAAATATATCATTTCCAATTTTGTCAATGCGGTCATCATTTGTTGGTATTGCAAATGAATTTGTTTTGGTGACACTGTTCAATGTGCTGTAGTCAGTGCACATAGGTAAAGTATTTATCTGGTTTTGGCACTAGTATACATTGCGAACTCCAATTACTTTGCTTGGTTCAATAAAATCATTCTGAAACAAGTATTCGATTTTCTATATCAAACATTTCTGCTTGAGAGCATTCATCCTGTGAAGATGCTGTTTTACATGAGTTGAGTCTACAATTTCAACATCATGGTAGATTTTATTAGTTTGTGTTGGAACATCTGTAAATAAACACACATATTCATATATCAGCTGTTTTAACCCATTCCTTTCTTGTGTATGAAGATGCGAAAGATTCTGGTCCAGATTATTTCAAATATCGGAATTCCGAAGAACAGTTACACCAAAGTCACTACAGTCTGATTGCAAGACATCGTTTAAAACCACACGGTGTTGGACAGGTAAAACTAAATTCATAGACTGATTAACAGAACTATCGCTGTCTACATACTCCTTTAACATGTTTATATAGCAGATTTATATATGTTCCCGCCTGTTGATAATATAATTTAAGTAACTTTCTTTTTAACTGTATAAAGAGAATAATACTTACCCTAAAGAGGATTTTGATATGTGGACAAGACAGCTTATTATCAAACTTAGAGACATAATAAAGAAGATCATCGGTAGAAAGAGGTATCTCCTTAAAAAATTCAATGATCTACTGACAGTATGGCCAAAAGCAAATTCAAAAGGACTTAAACTTAATAATTCTTAAACTGATCCCCAGTATGAAGTCTTACTGATTTATATATAACCATTGTATGGAGTTTTATTGACTAGACTAAGAATTTCCTGTCTATACAACTTTTAAAGCTAATACGACTCTATAGTCTTACACAAAGTAACTGAAAAGAGCAAGAACCAATAAGTTTTGTAAAATTTAACAAATAATTTATATCCATAAAATACAAAGTGTTTATTTAAAAGATCTTATGGTAATGCGAATTAAATCCCAAATAGTCCTAATAGTTTTATTACAAGTTCAAATGTATGATGTTCCAACTGAATTCCATTGGTATTAAAAATGATTTCTAATATTGAATGCGTTGACACGCGTTTTATCTCAGATTTGCTAATCAGCCAGTTGTCTTTAGTGTGACGATGTGCTAACAATCTTTTGATCTGTTACAATAACATATTCCAAAAAAATTTTTGCTTGAATTCCCCAAAATTCTATATTAATGTTCCAGTCCAAGAATATTATTGATGAGCACTTTGTAATTTTGGTGAATAACAATTTGATTGAATAATTCTACCCAAAGGAAATACTGAACATAACAATAATACTTATTCTGCATCAGATGTCAAATGCAAGAATAAGTAATTTCTCAAGTAAACTAGATTATCTAAAAAAAAATCTAAGACAAAAAATAGAACCAGTCTGAGGGTCAAAAGTTCATTTCTAGAAGATTTTTAAGTTGTCAACAAGATAAGGTTTATTACTAAATTATAATTAAAAAAACATGGGAAACATCAGGTAGACCAGGTTTATATGAGGGAATTCCAATGTCATAGACCGAGAGAAAAGATAAACATATTTACTTAATAATTATCTGAACAATTAATCATGCCATTGGAAAATGTTAGCTATTTATTATGTTGTTTACAAAATCTTATACATGTATGGTTTACGTTTCGCTAATAGTCCCATGAAACAAATAGGAGATATACTGATCTTGTTCCTGTTAGCCAACTTGCGATTGTTTTTTTTTTGTCACCCTGATTAGAAGCAAGAGAATGAGTAGTAAAAAGAGGATCAATATGATTAATATCTTTCTAATGATCAATACCTAGAGCAATGGTGACCTTATCAAAATAGTCACCAATAAATGTGTCAGCTAAAGAAATCGTTTCCTCATCAACTTCGTTCTCAAGAGCTATTTTTAGCATAGCTCTAGTAACTGCACAAGCATTGAATGAATCTTGTGGGGTTTCAGTTGTAATAGGATCAATTTTTGGGTCCAAATTAAACTTAACAGTCGCAAATGGATTAATCACTACCTTATCTCCGGCTAAGTCATTGCCTAGCAATAAATGAACACCCTCAATGGGCAAAGAAGTTACCACAACGACAGTCACAGGTCCTGAACTATGTCTGATGACACTCCCTGAATAATAACACTTTCGTTAGAAAAAGACTTCACAGACAATGGCAAATTACCTTATAGTAAAAGACTCTGGGAAGTTCATGTATCCTTTAATATTTTATTAGGGATAGGATTAACGGAATCACCAATAAGTGATATAGAACCTTTCGACATGAATGGTTTATAATTCTCCATAATAAAATCAGACCTCGGTTTGTTTAACCCAACAAATGTGTTGCTTCCAATACATGGTCATGACCTTGACCTCCTAGAAATAAAGTTATTTGTAATAACTCTGTCTTCATTTTGTTATTTATGTTTTAATGTGTAGTAATCATGCATAGAGAGCCTTAATGTATAACAAAAAGTATTTTTGATCAGATTTATCAGAAGTTTGATTCCGATAAGTTGTGCTATATTGAGATTTGGAAGTATTCGTATGAGATTGAAATGGACATTTATCCGTTCTAATTCTTTTAATTTCAGTTGCATTTCCATGCCTTCCCTGTGATCGATTTACCTGTGCATCTCTCTTTTTTCTTTCTGCATTTGCATCTGCATTTGCCTCTCTTCTTTTTGAAGTTGAAGCTTTCATAGCTCTATTTGCATCTTTTGTTTAAACTTCAATTCTATTACTATCATTCCAGAGCCAGATATAGATTTACTAATGAAACACAAAGTACTTGTATTAAACATTTTTGTTCCTACCAAATACTGCACACAATTGGTATTTAATTTTTTGTTTTAACAAAGACTGTTTTAGGTCCGAAATTGAATAGTGGCTGGATCCAGCAACTCATAGTTCCTTAAACACTCCAAATCCTCCAGGGTCGGATTGGGTAAACAAAACTTACATTGTGAAATTTGGTTGGTTTCACTCTGTGAAACGATAACACCAGGGTTAAAGAAATTCCGAAAGAAAAGAAGTTAAATTTTAGAAATAAATTTTGACTTATCTGAAATTCATATCCTGAAGGAGCCCTCAATTACTGTTACGACTCATCATTGGCGGCTCAATCTCAAGATAGCATGGGAGTAGCGCCCTTGGAGTGTCGTCTGTCTCTGAGGTTTTGACATCGTCTGCTGAGACTGTGCAGGCATATGCGCGAGTGGCAGTCCCTTTTGCAGCTGGTGCAGACGTACTGGGAAGTCTGAGTTGCTGCAATTGCTGCCACACTCTACTTTCCGTCACGTTTCTCTGCTACCAGCTAGCTTCTGATCACATCAGCGACTGCTGTGCCCTTGCGGACCGTCAGTCTCCAGGTGCCTCGGTCCTTGGCCTGCACTTCCCAGCCGTCGCGTGAAATGTCGCAGGTCTTCATGTCCCTCGTGCACAAATCCTTGAAACGGAGTAAGGGGCGGTCGACTCCTTTGCTGCCAGTGGCCAGCTGTCCATATAGGATGTCCTTTGGCAGCCTCCCATCCTCCATGCGACGGACGTGTCCCAGCCATCGAAGGCGGCGTTTGTTCAGCAGGGAGTACATACTGAGCTGCATGATCTCGCTGTGTGGGGCGCGGTCTTGCAGCTAATTTTCAGGATGCGTTTTAGGCACCGTATATGGATGGATTTGACACGACGCTCTTGCCTCATGTAGGTGTTCCAGGTCTGACTTCCATATAGGATGGTGCTGAGAACGCAGGCCTGGTAGACATAGATCTTGGTGTGCTCTATCAGCGCGTTGTTTTCCGACACCATGTTCGTTATTCTGGCCATAATAGTGTTTCCACTTACTAGCCTTCTGTCCAGCTCCACATTGAGCGAGAGAGTGTTGCTGATAGTTGACCCCAGGTAAGTAAAGTTGTTTACTGCTTCCAGGGTGATACCGTCGATTTTGATGGAGGTGGCAGTGACGACATCTTGCGCGCTGACGTTTGTCTTTTTCAGGCGGAAGGTGAGCCCGAACTGCTTGCAGGCTTCAGCAAAACGGTCTCACAGACTCTAGAGGGCTTCCTCAGTGTGGGTCACAAGAGCCGAGTCATCAGCAAATAGCATCTCCCTAATTAACACTGATCTCACTTTGGTCTTCGAGCGAAGTCGTGCCGGGTTGAACAGGCCCCCGTCGGACCTGGTGTGCAGATATACGCCATCAGTGGACGAGTCAAAGGCGTAGGACAGGAGCAAGGAGAAGTAGATCCCGAAAAAGGTCGGCGCCAGCACGCAGGCCTGCTTCACGCCTAGGGAGGATCCATCATACAGGACTGTTCCCTTCATATCGGCATGGAAAGAGATTATGCTGCAGAAGTTTGTGAGGGAGGGGCAGCCGAACTTCCGGAGAAGTTCAAATAGGCCCCTCCTGCTGACCAGGTCGAAGGCCTTGGTGAGGTCGATGAACATCATGTAGAGTGGCCCACCTTGCTCTCTGCTCTTCTCTTGTAGATGACGGATGGAGAAGATCATGTCTGTTGTAGACCATCCTGCTCTGAAGCCGCACTGGGATTCCGCATTGTTGCGACTATTAGGTCATAAACTAGGTAACAGAATGAAACGAAGCAATCGAGTTTTGTACAACTGAACAAACAATTTAATTATGAAAGTTATAAAAAAAAAAAAACATGAAGAGGAAAGTAGATTATTATGAATTAAATCCAAAATAATTTCAAAAGTTCTATCATAAGTCCTAAAAATCGAATACTCATGTAAAAGGAAATTCACTCCAAAATATGCTAATGTATTTAGTATATAATCTTATCCTGCTCAGTTTTATCTGGCTTACGTTTATACAGCCTTAGAAGTCAATGAATTACAAATCAATAAAAAAAATCATAAATAATTACTATTTAGAAGTATACTGTTGTACATAATTTTACAGTTATACTGTGTTCGACAAGTGGAATTTTGAACAATGATGTATGTTGATGGAAACCTGTAAATGCTTGCTTATTATATCGGACGATAATTATCTGAAACCATTGTTTGTGTTTTTCCTTTTCTTTTTTATTACATTTGTGTATCCCCAACCCTCCTACAGCCCGATGAGAATGTAAAGAATCATTCAAGTGTCTGAAAGATCCCGACGATAAATCATTATTGTTGGGACAAGTCAACATTGAAGTGTAAATATTCTAACTTTAAAATAATGCAGTCTGGGATTCAATGCTTCCGATTCAAGAAATATACATCAAAGCCCGAAAGTTAATGGGTTCTCCACCCATGTACTAGAACGTTTATGTCTACAAATATTCAATTTCTTCTTTTTATCAAGCCATGTTTTCTACATAATTTTATGCAAACAAAATAGCCATCAATTATTTCCATATTGAGATGATTGTACACGCGAGCACAAAAAAGTATTTATCCATCGAAATTTTGTCTATGTATCGGGAAAGGAATAAATCTAATTCCCCCATTTAGACGACTTGGATATTGAACGTAAAAATTACAAGACTTCCCACTAACTTATTTTCACTCTAATTGATCGAGAAATAAAGTAATCATTGCAAAATGTGTACATACGTATCATAATCAATTCATTATTGTCACAAGCAGCTTGTCGGAGGAAAATGGCGGATGAAAACAATACCTGGAGGTGTGTAATTTACGATCGCTGATTAGTTAATTGATCAGCATGATTGACAAATGGCGATAGGTCAATTATTAATGAAGCCGCTCAACAACGGCGGTAAGATTCGGTGATTGCGAATATGGCAATGATAAGTGGAGAACGTGCGTGACAGTGGCCGTTTTTCCGGTCACTGCTTGCTCGGGCCACTTCACTTTCATGCACTATTCATGCTAATAATAAACGGGTTGCACAACGTGTGCCTTGCTTGCTAAAATAGGCAAAAGTCATGGGGTACAGAAGATGAGAGGCATAAAGGTAAGCCAATCCAAAACCATATATTATAACAATACTCTTGCTGCTGAGTCCACATGAATACGAAAGCAAGGGATGACTGCCATTTTACCCACGACTGGTGTCCAATCAAAAGTTCTTTATGATTTGTATGCTTATTGTTTCGGTTATTTTCTTGGAGATGATTTAATAATGGACTTGATTTTCAAGTAACAACATCCTTGCTTCAAAAATAATATTTGGTATTTTTGATAAAACATAAATTTGTTACCGGGATTTTACAACAGTCAATATTGCATACCTAGCTTTTACATGCCTTATGTTCACTGAACTTTATATATATATATATATATATATATATATATATATATATATATATATATATATATATATATATATATATATATATATATATATATATATATATATATATTTGATACCATTCATATTTTCACTTTAACATACAAATAATAACATGTTTAAAAATTTTAGTTTGATATGAAAGTTGCAAACAATTTACCCACCAGGATTCTTCAGAAACATGGCAATACTGTTTTCACACAAAGAAACGGTTTTGAGTTTGTGGCATGGTTATAACATTGGGAAAGGTTACTATACTAGACAAGAATTACGAATTTGTTTGGACTGGACAGGCAGAGGTCATGACTCCCACCCCATGAGCCTCATTACCTATGGAAGAAATAGGCTAGTGGTAATATGACATCACAGGGCGGAAGTCTTCGAAGCTGTAGTTAATGACCATGGTGGAAGAATTCCAAGATAAACACAACGGTCACATATTCGAGACCAGAGCGACAGAGCGAACCATACAGTAACATGGCTATCAGTTGTGGTCAACAGCCTGGAAGGGAATGGGATCTGCCAGAGTGAAACTGTACATGATACGCCAGGGGTGACGAAATGACAATGGATAGAGTTTTTATACCGGATCAGTCTCAGCCTAGGTTACCAATGACCTCGCCATCCGATGTACACCAGGACTGAATTAATACCTATGCTACTGGCGCAATGACCATCAATGTACGGGCAAGATATAGCATCTGCATTGGAATGTGGAACATTAAGACCAGTATAAAAACTCGAGGAGATAACCCATGAGATCGCAAGATCCTGATGGCACATACTTGGATTCTGAGATATGTGCAAGAAGAATTTAGGAGAGATCAACTTATGGAGGACACAGACATTTACTTCTTAGAGAATGAGTACAAGCATAAGCATGGAGTCAGATTTATGGTACATAAAGACATTGCCAGTGCAGTAATGTGTTGCCGACCAGTGTCAAACAAAAACGATTACCATCCGATTGAAGGCATCTCCCTTCAACATCACCATATCTGATGACGAGGAAGTGGATACGTTTTACGACCAGATTCAAGCTTCCGTTATAGAGACATCCAAGAATAATAGCGTAGTTATTGAAGGCGACTGGAATGCCAATGTTGCAGAAGACGCACCAGCAGACTGGCGGGAAGTCTGTGATCGATACTATAATGAACACATGAATGAGAGGGGACTCAAGCTCCCTGACTTCCACATATATACTAACCCACAGATAATGAACAGCTATAAATTATCAAGAAGAGGCATATTTCAATCGGAACACTTCACGACTGGATTGAGCACATCTCGAGTCCGGTCTAGGGTTAACATTGCCATAACATGTAGGTACCCAGTAGCTTACATGGGCAGCAATAATGACCTGCTGGAGACGACTGATATGCTAGAATCAACTTTGAATTTTAAAAGCTTAAAGATCCAAACGTTGCTTAAGCGTCTGAGGCAGCAATAGGCAAAACGTTACACTGCTCACAATTCATGGTGCTGAGGAAATCAACTTAGACTTCTTGATCACCTACTGCACCACGGCAGTAAGAGGCATTGCGAGAGAGATGCTTTATAAGTGTGGTACTCACAACAACCTATAACAAATATCTGGCAAACAGTAGAATGACCATCCCTATGGACCCATTCTCTGATCGTCACTCTTCTTTTTAGAAAGGGAATCTGCAGCTGCGCAAGAAGTACCAAACGATCAGCCTCAAAAGTCATCCAAGTAAGGTTATGCTTAAAATAATCCCCAACACACTGAAACTCCAAGCTGACCACACCATTCCTGAAGCACAGACAAGTTTCAGAGAATGAAGTAGCACTGTATAACATTTATTCGAATCTTAGAATCTTCTGTGAAAAAGAAAATAACGGGAGCATCGAAAAGATCTCTATCATGTCTTGGCTGACTTCCAGAAGCCTTTGGACACGGTATGGAAGGCAACCTTATGGGCCACATAAACGCATCATAAAGGCAAAATTAATAAACACCTAGAAAACCTATATAACAAGGCAACAAGAGCAGTTCTTGTCATTGGCAACATCGAATATTGCTTCATAATGACAGTCGGAGACTGACAATGGTGTCATCTCTCACCCACTCTCTTCAAGATCTACCTAGAAAGAATCATGTGGGAATCCCTGATGCCATGGAACACCATGTGGGCAGAATTAGTGCTGAAAGCAGAAAAATCTCCAACCTGCGTTTTGCTTATGATACAGATGGCTTAGCAGGAGATGATCAAGAACTGGAAACATTAGTGAACTGTTGTAAACAAGAAGCAATAAGATATGGGATGGAGATCAGCGCTGAAAAGACCAACCTAATGACAAACAAACCGAGTGGCATCCAAAAGGAAATAAAGCTGAATGGACAGAAGTTCAACAAAGTTATAAGCTTCAATTACCGCGTCTGATGAAGTTTCAAAACTAATGTTCTTTACGGGGTTGTCCCGACAACAAATGTTCTGGCTAGACTGAATAATACTCGGAAGGACAGCCACATTACGCTCGGGTACAAGATGCAATTGTGGCATAGAATGATCTACTCATCACCGTAAATATAGGCCATCTAAGATGGTATTTCACATCTTACGCTCATCTAGCCTGACAAATGCAATCCTACAGGGCACAATGAGAGGGAAGAGAAAACGATGCAGAAAGAAGAAGAAATTGGAAGACAATATCAAATAGTAGACAGGCGTGGACTTAGCAAAATCCCAAAGACTACTGGAGAACAGGGCACAATGAAGAGATATTTCGCAAGGTCATCAGTGGCGTCCCTACTAGGAGCCAGCTTAAGAGAGAAATGAAGAAGTTAAATAATGATGCTGAAAAATGTCCAAGAGGAAGAGTAAGTCAGCTCTTTGGAATCGGATCAGATAATGCTATCATACTGTTAGAAAGACTGATTTATTGAATTAGAGTTCTATGTTGATGTATTATAGATGTCGTCTTTTAAAGCTTTTCATTTTGAGATATAAGTTGATCAAGAAGTAGTAGCTCAGTTGGTAGAGTGTCTGACTAGCAATTGAATGATCACAGTTTCAACTCCATGATAGGCTGCTTCGTTGTGACATTTGGAAAGTCACTTAGCTAACAATTATTGTTGCATGAGATAGCCAATAATATGCTAAAATTGACGTAAAACACACAAATGTCTTACACAATTAGTCAGTTTTCATATTATTTTTATGCAATGTAATGTATAATGTCTACGCACCTTGGATACTTAAAGGACACAATGGAAAGATAAATAAACGTCAGTCATCAAACATTCATGCCTACTCTAAACAAAACAATATACTCTGCACAAAAATAGACTTTGTACATTTGCTAATACATTTATTGAGACACAGCGAACACATTAGTGGGTGAACAGGATTAAAAATGCAATGGCGATTTAATCAGTGTCGTATCTTAGGCGTTTTTTTTTCAAAACTAGTGTAAATTATGCGTTTCAAGTGCACCCTATGTAATGGAGTCTTCTACATCACATTAAAACTTATATTTTATGAGTCCAATGTAAGACGAAGACTGACACAAAACAAAACAAAAACGAAACATCTTCACCTTGTTCATTCACGAAGTTTTCTTTGAAATAGCGTTTCTCTCAGTAAAAAGATTTATTGTAGACTATGCATGAAAAATAAAATATGTTATAAACATGAATAAATTAGGGCCTGACCCAGACGACAGACCTTTGCAACCCCACAAACCACTTCCGAGCTAGAGAGCAGACCTACACAACCAGTTCACCCCCTCCGCGCTCTGGAAAGATCACAACGAGAGGGAAGTACATGATAACGTTTTATATGCTTATCTTTCGGAGGAGTGTATAAAATTATCAGGTTACTCCCCCTCTCTCTCCATCTGTTGAAAACTCTTTATAGTGTTGTTGTTTCCTTTGTGGCATCTACAGTGACCAAAATTAAGAGTGGCAACACATCGATTGTCTTCGTGCCACCTGCGTTTACCACAGTGATCTTCCCTAGTGTTGTGTTCAAAAAGTTATATTGGAGGGTTTCATGCCTCTTTTGGCAAGGAAACCTCCACCGCCGTCTTGTAGGCCATTTCTTCCTTGGCTACGATCTCTTACAACGCCTGTCTCAACTGTGTCAATGGTGCTGTATGCACGCGGTCGGGAATATGAATTACTTCGTCTGCAGGTTGATTCGTATAGGAGAGAAGATATGTGCTCAAGCGAGCATACTCATTGGTTGGCCAGAGCTCAATCTGTTTGAATGTTCTTCCCATGTCAGTATGCACTATGTCGGAATTTCGGACTTACGTTTCTCTAGGTGGATGGCTCACATAGCTTACTTGGCGGACCTCGTCTAGCCGTTCGTCCATATCGTCTTTCGAATGATATATACAACGTCTCACTTCGATAGGTACCCAAATCCTTAGAGGTTCTGAATAAAGACATGAAAGTGTTCTCTTGTTTGATCTATACCTCCGTCCTCTTACCAACTAGAATTCCATTTCTTATTAGGTTGTCAGGAAGGTATCTTGCCTTGCATTGGCTCTGGTACTGCCGGGATACCTTTGGAGCCCTGTATTTTGCTACAACAACATTGCTGTAATTGACTGTCGAGTTTCTTGCCATTGTTTAGTTGTCGAACTTATTTTTCCTAATTGTGTGGTCTCAATATTTTCTACAAGGACACATATCTAATCGACTGTTGAGTCTGTCGTATAGTTTTAGATGTGGGGACATTGCTGAACGTGTGTTGGCGCCTTGCTAATTGTGGTGTTTGAGCTGGTCGCTATGAGTTCTCTGTAGCCGGGTCCAAAAAAGCTAGAGCTACTCTATGGATTCTGGGCGGGGCCGTGGTTATCTGGCTAGTTTCAAGTCGTGGGAAGCTTTGTGTGGTATCCGATTGTTCTACGAGTTCTAGAAACCTCTTTTACGCCTCGATGAAAGAAAAGTGCTTGTCCGGACAAATTTTTCCATCATAAATTTAGCCTGCTATTGCGGCCCTGGTGTATTGCTATTTATGGTATGGTACCAACCGTTTTCTAATTTTGTCTTTATGATCAGTTCTGATTAGGAGGGAATGTGCTCTTGTTCCAAAGTTACTTTTACTATAGACGTTTGTCGCTTTGCGTGACCTGAGCTTATGATGATCTTCGCTAAAGACCTTGCTGAAGTGTCGTCGGATACTAGACAGCCATCCCAACAGCAAGTACATTATTAATGAATTATACTTAAAAATGTATAACCGATATTTTATTTTGATTACTTTTGCTTTGTTACAAACACAGACCACATCTTGTTGGTTAATAACATGTTTTTCAACAGTCATTTAATGCTTCAGAGAAGAAATAATTGGTGGTTTTCACACGTGTACATAGGACATACTACCCGGTATACACGTATGTAATCTTATATTTAGCTCTAATATACTCTCGAATAATTTGTGATCAATTAACATATTTTAGCTTTGTGGTATGGAATTAAGAAACTGTATAAAGCTGCAAAATTTAAGGCCACGTGTAATGGGTTATAAAGTACATCATTGTGGATATACGTGCGAGTCTGTGTGCCAGTGTAAATATGGAATATCGGCGAGAGTATACACCAATATACCGATGACACACTTCGATACAAGGATGTCCCATTTTGTGTTAGCGTCAAAAACAGATTGCCCAGATCTCATTAGTTATAAAAAGATAATAAAAGATTTTTTTTAAAAAAAGATTTTGCTGAGCGTTACAGATAATATTCTCGTTTGGTAAGTATTTACTTTTTATTTACCATATATAACAATATGCACATCCCATATGCATCAATCCAGAAAAGGAGTAAATAGGAAATAACATGATTCAGGTTAGGTATGTAAGCACAGACAAATATGTATCAGATATTTCCTTTTAACAGAATAAAGAAGATCGATTATCTTTTTTAAAGAAAGTATTGATACATTGAAATTAAAGCTGATAATTTAAGCATATATTTCATTAAGAAAACGAAAATTCGATATCTATCTAACATGTGGAAAATTTTAATTATTTTTTTGTGTGGATATTTTAAAAAAGCGATTTCTAAACAATATTGTTCTTTTATCTTCTCATTGTTTTCTACTTAAACGTCGGAAAATTTTCAATCTAAATAGCCATACACTTCCCTGCATGTGCCCAGTCATGAAAAGGTTCAACAATATTGTAACTATAAGTAAGTCTTATACATTGCATCACAGTCAAAACAACTGCTTCTGTATTCGATGTATCTACCTTAATGTTGCAAGCATGTGTCAGTTGTATATCGTCTGCTTTTATAAAACTTTTCGAGTCATCAGTAATATTAATAGACAAATTAAAAGTTCCTAACTTAAATTTGCTGAAATATTCTGCAGACCATAAGTTTGAAACTCTAAAACTGAGATCTATTTTGGGTAAATTCGGTAGTTAAAATTGTTTATATTGTTGAATGTATCTTCCCAGTGTCGCCATTGCCGTGGCTGGGAACTATAACTATTAATGTTCTGGTTCATTGTACAAGCCGTCCGGCTTCATTAAAGTAAACAGATTTGCAAAGATTTAAACATGGGGTAAAGTTTTTACCCAATATGGGGGCATTTTCAACAATGCTTTAACGTTTTGTCATCAATCCCTGAATCATTTGTACTTTGCATTTTTAAACTGTGAATTCAAATTTGTAGCCGAAAAGTCCTTGCTCTCTCTCTCTCTCTCTCTCTCTCTCTCTGTGCCAAGTTTGGTGTCACTGTGCACGCGAGCATCATCTGAGAAGCCATTGTCAAACATTCTGTCCAAGATATTGTGTTCAACCTCAACTTGCTCCTATTTCTCGGCGGTAGATACCGTAGATACCGTGAAGTGCCCATAAACTGCTTGTCGTCACTTATGTCAATATCCCATTATCCCCAACGGGAAAAGCCGTCATGTTCAGCACATATTTACTTTTCAGAACGTTTACAAACGATATGAGTCCACGTAGTACAGTTTCCAACACGGGTAGCAATAAATCAATTGTGCTGACTTCCAAGCAGGTCGTGGTTTATTCAGAACATTGTTTGCATTAAAGTGATAAAATCGGTTTGCACTGGCGCCAAGGCTCACCAATTATTGAATTACTTTTCAGCCTAATTATAAAAAGGAACAGTTAAAGATGCATTGCTAATATGGAGATGTACTATTGATTGCCATAATAATAAGAAATAGTTTAGTGAAGAAGTGAAGAAGTGTCACTTGTGCAACTCAGTTTATCGATTCACATTCTAATCTTCATAATCTATGATTAAAAATAGCTACATCCGTCTCCCAGGGTTCCATTCATACAAGTAATTGAGAATTTATACAGGTGTAAGGCCTGCATAAAAGTGTATTCATTTGTAATTGCTAGAATATTAACATGCGCCAGATCACTTGTTAGAGCATCGTGCACGTTAAATAAAAGTACCGTTCTGGATACCAACCAGGGCTAGCCAAACATTGTCTTGGGAAATGTACTAAATCCAATATCTGATACATCCAATAGCTAAAAAGATGTTAAAGTTCCGTTGAAACTAGTTACAGGAAAACCAGATAATATATTCTAATATAGCATAACGTGCTTAATTTTATAAGAATGTTCGAAATTGAATATACCTGCTGATTTATGTAAAACATCTTTAAGATCGTTTTGATCTTGCTTCGTACTGTTAGATGTAGCTGTATCATTACCACGTTAATAATGCAACCGTAAAATTGCCTGGGCATGCGCATTAACTAACTACTTCTTTTACCACACTCAAGACTGTTTATACAGTTCCTGATTGTGTGAAAATTTACATGCAGTAAACTAAACGTAGCCCTTTGCACAAATAGATGCCCCTGCCTTAGAAAATACAACAGTTTAATCAGCAAAGATTCCTATACATTCTTTTAAATTTATTCCTTCTAACGTTGTTGACTGTCAGAGACAAAACTATTGTGATAATTTTCTAATTCGTTTCGTAGAGAAGGCTGTACATATTTAGAAATAAAACACGTACTTTACTATTTATTCAAAATAATCCTAGTACCAAAATATTAATAAAATGGTTGGTATATATACACAGAGAAGGTATATATACACACAGAAGATTGAAAACGTAAGTAGCTTTTGTGTATTCGGCATTCTCTATTTCTCGCTCTCACTTTATCTGTCCTTCGCTCTACCTTTCTGACTGATACATATTAGACAATAACTTACTTATATAGTATCCGCTACAAATTCTAATATCAGTTACACAGTTATGGAATTTTTTTTAGCACTTATGACAGAACAAAACAAAACATAATTTAACTTCATCACAGAGTGCTCTGGTGGCCTAGTGGTTAGAGCGTCCGCCTCGGATGCGGGAGGTCGCGGGTTTGAACCCCGGCCAAATCGTACCAAAGACTTATCAAAATGGTACTAGCAGATGCCTAACTAGGCGCTCAGCTTTAAGAGGGTGGTGTTAGGATGGTGTTAGGACTGGTCGATTTGGTGTCAGGATAATGTGACTGGGTGGGACATGATGTTACATGTCTGCGGTTTGATGCCCCAGTCCTGGACATCACTATAAGCTGCCAAACTGAAGACCACGTAGCGATATGACTGAAGAATTGTTAAAACTACGTTACAAATCCAGATCACATTGATAACATCATTGCAAGATTATGTCTAACAGTATATATATATATATATATATATATATATATATATATATATATATATATATATATATATATATATATATATATATATATATATATATATATATATATATTAGATTAGATTAAGTGGGGATGTAACTTATCGGTTATGGTTACATCGCTGATGGAGATCCGACGGGTATAACAAGATACTGTTGATGCAAAGTTTGAACATACAGCTAATTGTTCTAAAATTACATCGGAACAAAATGATTTAAATATCAGTTATGTAAATTTAGTTTTTCTTGTCTACACGTTATGATTTTCATTGTTTTGCGAACCATTAAATTTGTATGTATTAACATTTCTTGAGATACTTCTATATTACATATTATATTCTTATTTCAGCAACATATCAAAATACTGACTTTGGAAAGGATAAGGCAGTTCACGACGTGTATCTGCGTGGCAGATAATTCACATTATTTTTATATATTTGGCTAAGTTTTCATACGTCTTTTCTTCATTAGCAAACACCGGTTGTACGGAACGTTGTAAACATTGTTCTCTAACTTTTTACAAATATGTTAACAAACGTTCAAAATTAAAACATTTTAAAATATCCGAAAGCTCAACTTTCAGAGGAGTCATAAGCACCAGAATGCTAAGGTTGGATATATGTATATGTCATTCTATCAACGGAGAGTATTGACTGAGAAACCCTTTTTCTATAAAGGAAAGCAATTTAAAATCTCTCAGCCAATAAGAACATAGTGTAATAAAATGTTACAAGCCAGGGGAATTTGATTGACCGTGCGGTGTCAAACCATGGCACGATTCCGCTAAAAGTCACAAGTTTACCCCAAATATCAAAAGACTTCTATACAACTTCGTTTGTAAATTAGAAAGCCTGACGTGTCGTTCTATGCATGACATTTTACTCAAATCAATAAAAGACTACAGATCTCACAACGTGCTAAATATATATATATCAACCGCACATCTGCATGGTTTCTCTTAGGTTTCCGTACCGCCAGCAGCTCACGCCGTAGAAACTATACAACTATCCCCTAACACAGGGAACTATTTTAACTACGCCACCTTAGGCCAGTCAATCTATGATTTCCAGGCACATTTCGCCAGTACAACTGCATCACGCTTGCCACCACAGCGACATAAACGGTATCTGCATAGTCCCTTCATATTTATTCCTTTGTATAATTTACCGGTTTCCTACCGTCAATACTGCCACTGCAGTCACACCGCCAATGTACACCACTAAATTTTAATAGGGACTATGTTATTCAGGAACACTTATTCGGTTTCGACCTGAATTCACTACTAGTGAACCATGGAATCATGGAAACTCACTAACACTTTGTTTGCTCTTAGTAATTGGCTAATTATTTCGGGCTAAGGAATATTTTCATTGCACCGAATTCCAATAATCAGACAAGTTATCACAAAAATCTAAGAATTCCTTAAAACGGGGCGCTGTAACCAAATGCGCATACTCCAAATTTATTACAATAATTTAATACACAATTGTTTAAACGATTCTTTTTTTTCCCAGCAATATACTTACCCCATTACGGTCATTGTGTTGAGGTGCTTTTAAACTCATTTCAACTAATACATTACCAAAGATAAATGGCTAATGAATTCCAAATTGATTAAACTTATTTCCTGCTCAGAAAAAGAGTAATGAACTGTTTTAGTTATCACATTTTAAAAGATAAGGCCTTTTGTGTGAATGATAATATTAAACAAACAACTAATAATAGAGATTACGTATATGTTATTATACATTTTGCAGAAATTATACACGCTAGTGATTTCAGATAATAATAATAATAATAATAATAATAATAATAATATTTAATAAATGTGCTAGTCTTGTCATTCATAATGTGTTTATAAGAGTGTCTCCTCACAGTCGGAGCGTGGTTTCGTTAATCTGGATCATAGGTTTCATTCTGTTTTACCCTGTAATATTTCAATAACTGGACTGCAGTCATTGTAGACGATCTAACAATACAACGAAAAGTCGCTTCCAGAGATTGTAAAAATATGTGTGTATAAGACCAGTCATTGACACTATTGATCAAGGGTGATGTGTGTGTTAAATTCAAGTGTATTGTGTATGATGAAAAATTGGATATATGTAGAGATTAAATAATTCAAGGTTTTAATACAGTCATGATAGACGTGCTAACAAAAGCACGAAGTCACTTCCAACGGATTTTGCGACAACAGAAATATGTAAAACCTCTCAATGTCAATACAGGTCAAGGGTACTATATATGATAAAAAGTCGGATATACCTGCCTCTGTCACTAGGTCACATATTTTTTTCTTATTCTTTCAAATTTGCAAATGAAAGCTTTATTACAATCGCACCATGTACATTAATAAACGACTTTTCTGTGTAAACAATTAGGTGTGTCAGTAGAAACATATTTTAACAGATGGCGCTCCGAACAATGTTTATTTCTCGTATTATCCCGAGGGGACAAAAGTATTAAAAACCATACCGATCGAATTTAGACACAAAAGCTACAAGTAACCGACAAAACGTAACATTTTAGATCATTATTTTAGTCACGTGTGCATCTACTCTATATGTAAATACAGCTTAGAGCTTTCGCATCTAACTTCGAAGATGAATTACCTTTGTTCCTAGTGATAGGACTGTATGCCCATTACTCTGATTCGAGTTGAGGTGGTAGTTTCTAAAATACCATGTCATATGTTACTTTAATTTTATGTAGAAGATATAGCTGAAAATATGGAGAAAAAATGATTTGTCAACATTTTAGATTTCTTAGTAGCCAGCTTAAATGGATTGTAAGTAACTTAATGCTATATATATATATACTGTTATAATAGCCTGGCAAGGAGACAGGTAGTGACATTATACCTTTTTGTTTCTTAAACGTTCGTAAATAACAAATATTACGCTGGATTTATATAAATGAAGACAAAACATTTATCTACATTCTAATGAAACGAATTTGTAACACCGGAAATGGCATTTGTTGCCATTAGTTCAATGCATTTATTCTTTGGCATCTACTTTCTTGGTCAGATTTTGGAAGATACGGGGAAGTATGTATTTTAAACGTTTGTATTCTCTTAGCTGTAGTTGTAATATGGACTGTAAACATCTATGAATACAGTGAGCGTGGATCGCTTCCTTTAGCACCCTTTCCTGTATTTCAATCCTCGCTTAATTTTTATAATGAAAGTACTACTCACCGATTTCGTCATTAATTATTTTTATTTCCAAAGAATCGGGTTGCATTCGCTCCCTGATAAGAAATTTGGCAAGTTCTTAAGGGATTACCTTTTTTCGTTTCATTGGTGGTTCGTCTGCTTGAAAAAGAAGTGTTGTACTTTTTGTAAATACTAGTTCTTGCCATTATTTGTAATGAACTTGAAAATAGTTGTAAGTAAGTCTTCAGGAAAGTTCTGGAAACTGATGCGTACTGTATAGCTGTAAAGTCAAGGTCTCACAGCACTGTTTGAGCTGTTATTGAATTCTGTCGTAGTCTTTAAGAAAGTAATTAGTACTTTTACTCTAATTTTTCATTGAGATTTCATCAAATTTGTGAACAAATGAAAGAAATACATAAGAAACATAATAAATTCAGTGATACCTAAAATGCTCATACAGTATACCATGCAGTGTACTGCTTCTGGAATGCGGCCATGTTACTGGTCATTTGTAAGCATAAGTGTTGGCAGATACACAATGAAATAATGTTGACTCGGCAGAGAAAAGTAATTATTTATTGACACTATTAAACTTGGCATTTTATTTGTTTAAGATATTAATTCAATTTTTACTGAAATAAATTACGTGATGATGCCATACCATTTTCATCAGTTGTAAAATTTATGAACATTATTAGTTAAAGACCTCATCAACTCGTCGTGTGATGGCACTAGAACAAAATTTATTTAATAAATATATTATTCATATTCTACTCACTATGCCTGTGCTGAGTCCCTTGAAACCGTCTTTCATCCATTTAAGAAAAAAAAGATTTGATTACTAGGAACCTACATGAATACGCATCCTTGGGCATTAAAATCTTGCTCTTCTATCATGTCTACTCTCTTTATTAAAATGTAGGATAAGAAACGTTCGGTCTCCAGCATAGGAAAGGATTTTAGAATCAAGTTATGGTATAGAAAGATTAAGATATATATATATATATATATATATATATATATATATATATATATATATATATATATATATATATATATATATATATACACACACTTTTGGAATATAGGTCGAAGAAAAGAGTAATGTTTTCCTATGTCTCGACCTAAAGTAAGTTACTATTCACTGGACAATAGCAAACGAACACCTAAGACACACACACGCACAGTGACAGGAGTAAAACAATACAAAATTACGGTTTGGTGCAGACAAGGAAAACTATCCAGAATAATAATGGGAAATTTTGCTCTTTTGTTCGCTCCACATTCACAGTTATATATATATATATATATATATATATATATATATATATATATATATATATATATATATATATATATATAACCTTTTGACTATCTGAAGATTTTTAAATAAACGCTGAATATATTACGAAATTAAGTTGTGGTTAGGAAAGGTGGATGCAAGTTTTAGAAACCAAAAGATTCAATTGGGAAATCCGCTATGCTTCAAATATGTTAACATTTAAAACGATTTATATTTTATTTGCATGCGTAGAAGCCCTGGAAACATAAGAGCAATCCATTTGATAAACATCATAGAAGTTTTACCTATATGAGATATGCCAAGTCATTTTGATATTGTTTTGCAAATTTACAACGTCTTGACAACATTGAAATATATAAGACAGTCCACCGCCGCCCCTTCATTTGCCCCCGGTTCCAAAAATACGAACACGAATCAGGTTCTTAACGACTAAATTATTAGAAGCAATATGTACTGCCAGAAATCAAAGTAAACTTACCTTAAATTGGGCATAAGAGCTTGAGCCAGGGAGGATCGCCACCAGTAACGTCAACGTCAAACGCGAGGAAAAATTTAAAATCTACGATAAACGGAACATTGACATAAAATGGTTGAACAAATTGGGTTCAATCAACCAAAATCCTTCAACACAGTTCTTAAAGAATATTTAAACAAATGCACACAAGAGCCAAAATTACTATCTGCTGACCATCCAAAGGATAATAACGCTGCGATCACCCGATAGAAAAATGAGTTAGGACTTTCGTTAGAATAAGAAAGTAGCCATGTGATTCGTGTAACATTTACAGGGCCAAAGTGGACCAAAATGTGTCTCAAGATTGTATATTATAAGTTAATTAAAAGTGTATTGCGCAGTGTATTATGTGCATTTAAAAAAAAATTAATGGTTAATATGGCAAAGAAATCATATATGTCTTTAGTATGACTCTTCTGGGGTTCGAACCCGTGACCTCCCGCATCCGAAGCGGACGCTCTAACCACTAGGTCACCGGAGTTATGTTTCTAGAAATGAGACATTTATAGATCCTGGGTTAAGAATTTATAAGTTTCTACGGTATAAATCATTTTCAAACATGTTTAACAGACGGAAGAAATGAAAAACAAAATCATACTGAATTATGAATTTCAGCACTGTTTTAAACACATGCAATAACATCCTTTCTATCCTTCTAAAAATTTCAAACCGCCAAATGACACCACAACAAAGACAAACAGCTAGTCGAAAACTCAGTTTATCAAAAACAAATATCGTCTGTTTGTGGTCTGATTTCTGAGCGAAAGTTTGGTTGTTCTAATCTCAGCAAGCATGATTGTCAAACAAATTTTGATTAACCTAAAACCACGAATGCTTATTTCATATGGGAGCATTGTATCACCAAACTTCAGATATTTAAAGTTAAATTACCATATAGAATAAGGTTCGGACCATTATATGGCGTTGTTCTGGATAATATTCACAAGAGAAAAATATGTGTTGTATACTTTCTTCAATTAAATATCAATATAGAGGTAATCCATATCAATACATTTTAAATGAGTGTTCATTAATTGAGATGCAATTTGTATTAAGTCGTGGAGGAAAACTTTGATATTTCGTTCTACCCAAAAACAGTGTCTGGGAACATGATTGTAACGATTGTTAAATGAACCTTTTATGAATGGAGTCGCTTTAATGAGCCTTGATAGATAATGTGTTTCTTTGTCGGATGACTGAAGGAAGAAAAAGTTGTAGTAAATACTTATTTCAGCTTGTATTGATTGGAAGCTATTTACGTCATACGCGGTGTCAATAACAACTGGTGCAGTTGGAGATATTATAATTAAGGAAGCTTTGAACCAGTTGCCATTTTGCATAGAAATATAAGTTGGTGTTTTTGTAGTCTGAATCCATGATTTTCCAGTCTTATTTTTCTCGACACACAACTTCAGTAGTTACTATTTTTTGTATTGGTGACGATTCTGGCTGCCTTATATTTAACAGTTTTAAGCTCACCTTTCTCAAGTAATGTATAGTCTTAAATTGACAAAATTTGACAATTTTAAAATATGCTACTGCCAAAACAATTTATTGTTGTGTATTCGCGTGCTTTTTGTTGCCTTTTGTGTATCCATAATATTCCTAAACTTTTAAATTGTCTCATAAAATTAAACAATGACAAGTGATATTTAGCTGTTACTGGGTCATTTGAAATCATCGGAAGGGCTTATACTAAAGTAAAACAACCACAGGGAAAATGTATATACTTATATATTTTATTGTTTCTTGTTTTATTTATACCTCAGTAAGTAAAATTGGAAACATAGATCAATGAAATAAATAAAATTTACGAAGCAAATGGAATTCTGAAATTTTCTCTTGGACAAGGAGGAGGTAATTCTGCAAAGTCCTCTCGAGAGTAACGGACCACCGGTGGGTAAACATGTGTCCCCGTAGTGTATGCCATTTACCGTGTTTGTGTCATTCTCCCAATGCATGTGGAAACACATCATATGAGTCAATAAAAATGTAGTTTTTCAAACCATCTAGATCCCGATAACATGTTTTCGTCTAAATTCAAATAAAATCCTCTATAAAGGAAGCGTATAAATGCTTTCCCTGAGGTGGACCTCCTAATGTATGTGGATTTACAAAGTCCTCCTAATGAAGGATATGCTCGAGTGTGTGTGTGTGTGTGTGTGTGCAATTTTGTGGCGTGGTGGTTCCTGGATATCTATGTATGTCATATGCATGTACTCCACTCTACTGACCAACATCCACAGCTACTAGCACACTAAGTACATTAATGCCGTCTGCATACAACTGGAAAAACCCATTACATTCCCTGTGTATGCATTTCACCTGGGACACTTTTTAGATGCACACGGAAACGTTTTATTTGGAACGTGACGACGTGCGTCACACATATAATTTTAAATATATTAATAAATTTCCAGCGAAAGAGAACAACTTAGCAACGGTGGTCAAATTTAAATTAATATTAGAGGAAAAAGGAATTAAATCGATATTTACAAAGTTCAATTTCCTTATCTCCTTACAAATAAGAAAGTTAGTACTCTCTTATGGGAAAGGTACGCAAAAGATATTTAAAACATTATTACCCCCCTTTGATTTATCCATAACATTCTTATGACACCATCACTAGCATTCCAAAACGACTTTTTGATAAAATAAACTAGGTGGTTTTAAAACCATGGACCCAATTCGGGTCTTACGCAGCCGACAGGAACAGACAAGACATATTAAATTTTCTCTTTCCTTCCGTTTTACGACCTTTGCCCACCCTTCGATTATACCCGGCCGACATTAAGGGACAAATGAATACATGTTCTAGATAAATTCTGTTTCTTTCCGTTAAATCGAGCTCGGAGAAGGTGAACCGATGCATTGACTCGCTCTTACCGTACATATATCAGATGTATTACAAAATAAATATAACCTAGTGGCTAAATAAATAAAGCACAGTATTTCAGTTTATGTGTATAACGTTGTAAGATCGATGATATTATCATGCTATTTTGTCATTTGTTGTCACAATAAGCCTTTATTTATACTATTAGATTTTACCACCTAGTTTTAAAAAATAGCAATAACGATATAATTTCTTTTTTCAAGCAAAAGAAATGCAAAGAGTAGGTGGCTGTTCCAGAATACCTGGTCTGTGAACCCCATTCGCCACGAAACCATTCCCAAGGGTCAACTTTTAAACGGCGCGGTTTTTGTAACTGTATTATTGTTCTTGTTTTGGTTTCCTTTTGTTTGAACTGTCATGAAAATACGAGGTACGGGTACACAAATGTAGAATACTGTACTTCAGACACTCTCTATACATGAGACTCAAACTACAGTTTCATGTAGTTTATATACATATAACTTGACAGACCCAGAAAGTTTCATTTTGTATAACAGTTACCTTGTTTGGATGCATGCAAAAACGTTTTCATTTTGTAAAGACGTAATATTTAACAACACATTATAACAACACGTTATACACTGTGCATAGAATAGACTGGTTGAAGTTTGGCAACAGAAATCAACATAGTAAAAGTGGTCGAAGTTGAATTACTAATAAAAGAAATAAATAAAATCACCATATTTACGGTCCAATCAACTAAAGCAATGCCCTTTACTATGTATAAATATATATTTATATAAATATATAAATACGAACGCTATACGTTATTGATAAGAAACACACTCAAAAGGAAGAAGTCTCGATGGAGTAAATTTGTGACCAAATCCTCATACCAATTCAATCCAGCGGAAGAGCCGCCAGTGTCGTTCCATTCGTGAAAACAACATATGAATAATCTAAGCTGAAAGCTGTATTTGGAACGAAACTATAAACCGTGAATACCCATTTTAAACATTATGATTCCCTTTGCTGTATCCACACTATTCTTCTCGTCAGCAGCATTACAATATACTTATACATTTGAAAGGTTTTTGAATCGGTATATCTCCACGTACAGTTTTCAGATGCAATAATGAAAACTTCCAGGATATACTTGCTGCATTATGTTTGAAAGGAAATATTGGGAAACTATTGTTCCGACTGTGTTCAAAGAGTGATTTCGAGAAATGATATCATAACAGCAATTAATAATATCTAAATCGCAAAAAACTACACGACTTTCTGAAACAGAAGCTTTCAACACCAAGGGTTAAATAACACATACACATTTTGCATCCTCCAATGTTCAGAATTCTCGTTGTATTTGTGAAGTAGCGTGTTATACACACTCTGTAACATAACGGGCACAGCTATTTATAATAAATAGTCTAGGTAAATGTATACATTTTCTAGAGTTTACATCGATTCACACTTTTTACTTACAACAAAACAATTAATTTATGTAAAGATTTGCTATATATATATATATATATATATATATATATATATATATATATATATATATATATATATATATATTGTAAACTGCAAGATAAATAAATTATACTGAAACGATTTCAAACAAATCACTCTTCCACCTTGATGCGGCACGTGCCAGCTGTACAACATGTTTAAAATTCACACCTATAAGCATGCGATTAAAACAGCATATACTAAATATCTAAATATATTTGGAACGTACTCACCTGAGCACGAAAACTTTTTTTCCAAACGACCAACTTTTTTCATACAGTGAACTACTGCGTTTCAAAACTCTTGCACAAAATTCAGTTTTATCCAGCTGACAGCAACAGACACGGCTGATCATATGTTCTAGGTAAAGACTCTTTTCTTCTGTTAAATCAAGGTCGGAGGCGGTGATCCGTGGCATTTACGCGAGATTACCATATTTGTTGAAATACAATCCAAAATAAATGCCACACGATGGTTTATTTTATGTGTATAAATATGTATGAGATCATCGCAATCTATGACAGTATGATGCTATTACGCATATTGTTGTGACGCATATTTTTTATATTTTTATTTTTTTGTTGGATTTTTGTAACTTTTAGATTTTATCGCCGAGTTATTGAATGGAACAACAAAGTGATGTCTGCTCATGAATACAAAACGCATGTAAGTAGATGACGGTAAATATGAGACAAGTGTTATATCGAGTCTGAGTTGCATTACATAATAAGAAACAATATCTCGTTTACCGACTATAAACAAAATCATAACAATTAACTTTATTACTGTAGGAGTATCTAGACCTGAACGGTTTGGGAGAAACAGTCTGGTATGTTGGCATATCGAAACAAAAATGTCACAACAATGTCAAACATCGCGTATGAACAGACTACGTAGTTTAGTGTTCCTTGAGGAACTCACAAACTCACGAATCTATTAGGGATTTAAGGCTGACATTAACACACTTTTGAAAATTTCTTTTATGATATAGGGTAAGAAAATATGTGCACGATAATCAATTAGTCCTTACTTTCTTCATAAAGAACAAATTGAATAGCAATAATCAGGAAATGCATGCTAGCTAAACATTATATATATATATATATATATATATATATATATATATATATATATATATATATATATATATATATATATATATATATATATATAAATCATGATAGATAATGACTGTGCTGTCACATTGGGGTCGTATCTTTATAAAAATTGGTACGAGCTGATTTGGGAAGTTCTGCTTTTGACAAATGTTTGATCTTTAGGCTAAGAAGTACATTGGGGATACAATGACGATAAACTGGAATGCAAAGATCTAAAAATGGTGAAGATGTGCTTTTATCCAGTCTATTTTCAGTCAGTTGCTAAGAGTTTTAGTAACTGCGATTCGTCGTTACTTTGTTTATGTTCTACGTGTAGTTAAAGTTCAACCTCGTCAAGCACGTAGCAGTGAAAGTCGTTAGCAATTTGTCTGGTCAACATACATGATGTGACCATATGCTGAAGGACGTTGGTATATTGCTGAGCACATTTTTGACATTAACATGATGACCTGGCTCTAATACTCACAGGGGTCCTATAAACCTGGTTAATTTGCGTCAAAATGTATTCTTCGCAATAAAGTGCAGAACTGAAGAACTAATTTGTGCTTGTAAGTGTTGAAGCCTGGATAAATCATTTTGTCTATTGATTCTGTCGCGCCAAGTAGGCTCGTCCTTTTCAAGAATGGTCATGCTGACCAATTATTTCCACTGAGATTTGTTAGGGAATATTGATTGATTAATGAAGTTCAACAGATCCAAAAGCTCGTACTTCTGAAGCAAACTCCAAATATTTGAAATAAAACCAGATTGTACAAATTTTATGCTATCAAAATACATATGATTTCATATGAGGAATATTTGCTGAGATATTAAGTTATTGGACAGGGTGCAGAGTTTACAAAGAGAGAGGGATTTACGCCGATCAATTTTGGTAGTGATTCTTTTCAGCCCCTAGCAATGTCTGGCAGATATCTACCACGTTTGTTCAGGGAATTCCTGAATTCCTTTTGGTATAAAGTGGTGAGACTTGTTGGGCTACATTAGATCTCCTTTTTTAAGCACATTCCAAAGTTCGCAGCCATATAGTAAAGATGGAATTACCATTTTCTTATATAAACTGGCGAGCATATTTTGCGTTCTGATTTAATGTACCCATCTCATCATTGTCATGAGTACAAATGGATAGCATTACTCTTTTGCAAGCGGTGTGGCTGATGATTCGACGTGACCTATCCTGTTGTATTTTAATTAACGGGGTCATTTTCCTGAATTGTTTTTGTTCGCCGAGTGCTAGGTACAGCTTATAATTTGATTTTCTTCTCTTACGAAGAGCTACACTAGTTGACTTTGTAGAGTTTGGTTTATAGTTACATTATAATAATCTATAGCATTTTAGCTCAGTTATCTAGATAATTTGACAGAAATGTGGGGTCATCTGCAAGCGTAAGGCAGCAGCACACTAAACCTCTAATTATACACCCTCGTTTGCTTTTTAGTAGGTGCTGTAGAAACTCGTATGTAAATACCAGACACAAAAAGGGGGAAAGCACGCTTCCCTGTCTAATTCATCGCTTGGTATCGAGCCATTGAGAATGGTATTTGTTAACCAGGACTTCACTTCGTACACTTTGGTAAGAATTCCCTATTTTTCTCCAGATTCCTCCCAACTCATTCCATTATTATATAGTTTCAAGAGTAGAGTAGTTTGCAAGAAGATGCAAAAGACCTTTTGAGTATGGAGAAAGGCAGCATAGATGGGACCACCACAGTCTGAATTATCATTAATGAGAGGCACTGAGGCAGTTTAGATTCTTTTGAAAGACTTGCTGTTGCGCATTAGGGAATATAACTTACTTTTTCACCGGGAAGCTGTTTAATTTTGCTTGCACAAATTTCTCAAAATATTTTTGAAGCACTGACAACAACTGTATTGGCCGGTAGCTGTCGGTGTCAGTTCTTTTATTTTTCTTCCCCCATTCCGTTTTCTGATGGTCACGGTAAGTCCTTTAACCGCGTATTTGGTATTGGTATGTTTAACTTTATTCTTTGTACCTCCTGGTACACGATTTTATTTAATTTTTGTACTTTTTATATATGGCAGTAAGTTGAACAGATTATTTTTTGTTAGATTTTGCCTAAGTGACTGGGTCTGTTAAGAGCGTAAAATCGCATAGGATCTATAAATGGATACTTACCTATGTGTTGACAATTACTAATAAAAATCTTAATAATAAGACCTGATGCTAATTTCTCATTGGCTGATGGTGTTTGGACGTTTCTAGAAGTGTTCAGTGATTTCAAGTTGGTTTGGCTATGTAACATGAATAGACAAGTTCGGACTAAATTGAGTAGTACGATCCGTCACATGGATATGTTTTGAAATATAGTCGTGAAAGAAGGTGTATATATGGAGAGAACTCAACAATTAGATTCATTTCTATTTTAAAGCCATTCTGATTTCTTGTGTTCCTGCTGTTTTATATTGTACTTAGACATTACAAGAGAGGAAAATATTTCTTTGGTCTGTTCATTGAAAATAGAACGTGCTCATTATTTGAACTATAATACTATTCTGGAAATATTGTGAATTATTCAAATGAATTCTGCACAACGTCTCCATTCTTTGCGGACCAGTACATTTCCAGTTATGCAATTTATAGGGAACTTTACATTCATTTAGACTTTCATAAAACTTTATAATGATTAATTTATATTCACTTCATAATACTGTAAGTTCCTCTCAAATTTTCATTTATAACTTTGATAAAATAAATTATATGTTAAGTGTTGTAAAACCTGTTTGTTTTGCTTCTTCCCTTTTACTTATTTTATGACCATCGAGTCATAACAGTATATACTCATGCTTTAATATCGAGTTGAACAAATGGTACTATTGTTTTATTTAACTGAGCGCCACCAAGGATAAGGTGTTCGTTTTGAAGGTGATCGTGTCTGAGAGCTTTCGATCCTTATATGGTGATTTCATCATATAAAGATTCTTATTTATCCGTGTGCCCCTCAGAACACTGCTTTCGCTACTGAGTAAATAAAGACTGCCATACATATCATAAGCTTTCTGTTTTTACAGTTCAGCAAAAAAAAATTATATAGCACCAGCCACCCAAGGAGGGTCAGGATAAGTCTTAACACGGTAAGAAATTTTAACACAAGATTTGTGTTTGTTTGGCTTGCTCTTTCTAACTAGATCCCAGAAAAAGGGTAATCACATTAGGTCGCTTTTTGAAGTCAATTCAGCGAATAGTTCAGGAATATTTTGAAAGCTTTTCGTTGAGAGTTAATGAATTCACGCTTTGTGGTTTTGTATAGTGCATATGCTTCATGCGTCGAGCCTCTTGACCTGCCTTGTTTAACCCAAACTCAGCGGGCCTCACGTTCTAGTCACAGTTGGTCTATTTCGTTCGAACCGTTAATCACTCTTGTTAGGCTTTATTTAAAGTTATGCGTGCTGATAATCGATTTCATTGTTGCCGACTTTGGGCCATGCATTTAGGTTGTGCAGTTTCGGTATGTTTGGGATTATATTGTTTAATACCTGAACGGAACAAAATATAGGTAATTGGTCTGATATTGTAGAGATTTTATCTTCTTGGAGTATTTCACAGCGTTTGACATTGGAGTAGATGATGATGTCCGTTCAAATGTAATCGAACATGGTTTGAAAAGGGACATATGCATATTTCGGACCGATACAGTTTTGTGCAGTATATATCGCCACCATCTGATTTGGCACAACGAAATCCGCCAATTCGTTAAATTTGGAGGCGTTAACTCTTAATGAATCGATCAAACCTGTGTTCAAATCACCTGCAATAATGACATGCCCCTCTTCAGAGAGATGCTAGCATAAGTAGTAAATAATCTCTTTCACTTCAAGGTAGCACATAACATCATTCTCCAGAGGCATGCAGACACATAGTAAGAACACAGGTTTGAGAGAGAACCCAACATGTTTGCACCTATGACATTATGCCACTGATATACTATCAAAGTAAAATCAAATTCATTGTCACAATTACTTTGCAAAGATGAAGGAATACAATTAAAATTGATATTGTGAGCTTTCTTGTTGTCTCAATGGTCATGTAAGGAACAGGTGAGTGAGATATAATGAGAAGAACTGTTTTATATATTTGTTGTAGTTCTGAAGATGTGATTCATTTATTTAGCAGGGGGTTTTCAGTGAGTGCAAAGGATATAATTGAGTCAGGAGAAATCTTCCGATTCTATTTTTAAGCAAAGTCAATTAACATCTAGATGTGCATATAAAATTCCAGATTCGTTTCCATACAAAGCCAGAGAACTTTTTGTACGCAATTCCTTTTACAATGAGAATAGATGCCCGCCCTAGTAAATTAATGATCAATTCCCAAAATGAAATCGATAGCATTTCGTTGCTTGTATACCCTATGAAAACATCTGATAGATTTTGATTTGTTGCTGACAATGACTGCGATTTGACTGTGTATAAGGATACTGTATGCTAAGTACGATAATATTTTGATTTGTTGCTGACAATGACTGCGATTTGACTGTGTATAAGGATACTGTATGCTAAGTACGATAATATTTTGATTTGTTGCTGACAATGACTGCGATTTGACTGTGTATAAGGATACTGTATGCTAAGTACGATAATATTTTGATTTGTTGCTGACAATGACTGCGATTTGACTGTGTATAAGGATACTGTATGCTAAGTACGATAATATTTTGATTTGTTGCTGACAATGACTGCGATTTGACTGTGTATAAGGATACTGTATGCTAAGTACGATAATATTTTGATTTGTTGCTGACAATGACTGCGATTTGACTGTGTTTAAGGATACTGTATGCTAAGTACGATAATATTTTGATTTGTTGCTGACAATGACTGCGATTTGACTGTGTATAAGGATACTGTATGCTAAGTACGATAATATTTTGATTTGTTGCTGACAATGACTGCGATTTGACTGTGTATAAGGATACTGTATGCTAAGTACGATAATATTTTGATTTGTTGCTGACAATGACTGCGATTTGACTGTGTATAAGGATACTGTATGCTAAGTACGATAATATTTTGATTTGTTGCTGACAATGACTGCGATTTGACTGTGTTTAAGGATACTGTATGCTAAGTACGATAATATTTTGATTTGTTGCTGACAATGACTGCGATTTGACTGTGTTTAAGGATACTGTATGCTAAGTACGATAATTAGTCTTGGTTTGACATTGCCGCTTGTCCCTGGGTCGGATTCACATATACATTACAATCCATTGAACTTGCGCTTGTATGAGATCTTCCATCGACGTCAAGACACTGGTCCCGATAATGTTGTGGTTCATTTGTAATATCAGAGAAGGTGGGTTTTGTCTGGGAGAAGTGTTTTCATTAGAAGAAGCAGATACCCTGCGATGAGTTTGTGCAACTAAGCAGATTATCTCTTATGGGCCCCTGCCTCGGATGCGGGAGGTCGTGGGTTCGATCCCCGGCCGAGTCATACCAAAGACTTACAAAAATGGTACTAACAGCTGCCTCGCTTGGCGCTCAGCTTTAAGAGTTAGTGTTAGGACTGGTTGACCCGGTGTCAGGATAATGTGGACTGGGTGGGACATCATGCTACATGTCTGCGGCATGATGCCCCAGTGCTAGGCATCACTATCAACTGCCACACTGCAGACATCGTAGCGATATGACTGAAAAATTGGTAAAGCTATGTTAAAAATCCAAATCACACAGAGATCTTATGGGCCCAGATTCGCATGCATGCATCAGAATTAACATTTGGAGGTCACCTAGTACAGGATGAGCGGTAATATCCTCCGATGAAACATTACACACTAGCTGCAGTTGAAAATGTTGTTGTGAGTTAGACGTTGTCCTGGTTGATGATGCTACTGGATCTGAATTATTATGGTGTTGGGGTTGTTTTTATAATGCTGATTCTGTAGCTGGTCAACTGCGGGTTGATTTGCACGTTGATTGTTATATGTAATGTTACCTTTAACAACAGGCGATTTTCTTGTATAAGGACAGTTTATCGATACGTTGTCGTATTGTACAACTTTGATTGTTGCTATGGTCTCTAGTCTGATTAAGGAACTCTTAAGCTTTATGTTCTCGGTAGTGAGTTGTTTGGTTTGTTTCTCAAAGAGGTCGATCCCACAGTTCAAATTACTTAATGTTTTCGTAAGTTCGTGTTGCACTCGTACTGCTGTGTACCGTTGTTAAGTTCAGCTGTTTTCACTCTGTCAGTCAATCAGTCATGTGTGAAGACATTTTCTTATGTCTAAATTTATTGCGTTTACCCGTCCATTGAAGATCTACTGTATAACGTCGGGTCGTTCTCGATAATTTTCTCTAATAATGTTGGCTCGTTCGTCATGAACAAGAAGTTGTAAATGGTAACAATCCTATGTATACGCACAAGAAGCACTAAATTTTGTTGAATTTCGTCTGATAATTGTCACACAATGTTTACAGTTTGGTAGCATAATATTTAATGACACATTATACACCAACCTTGAAATAACTGGTAAAAGTCTGGCAACAGAAAACAACATAGCAGTATTGATCGAAGTTAAATGAATATTAAGGGCAGTTGATAATGCACAATTTAGTGTAGGTGGGTTGGGGATTGTACTCTGATTGTGAAGAAATAGCTAAACTTTATGGTAATAGTGATGTCTATTTCTTTAAGTTAAGTGTCATGCACCATTGAGAAGTTTGTTTGTGTGAAGGAATAACTTATAATAAAAACAATTCCATAACATTTTGTCCACAGATTATGATGCAGCGTACATCATTATGGAGCCTGTATGTGGTAAAACTGAAATGCCACAGACATTTATGAATTATCCATTTATTGGCAAGTAAATAAAACTTGGAGAAATTGAACAGGAACTCTTCTTCAGCACACCGTTTGCAAATACAATGGATTATAGTCAGTCCTGAACAACCTTGACAGTAGTTCCCAAGAAAGGGTAGGAAGGCATGCAGTGGCCATAAGCAGTATCTATGACGAAGACAATAACACAGTTCTCTGTGCATTTTGGTAATAATAATAATAATAATAATAAAAATGACATAATTTTTATCCAAAACATTATGATGCTGTCCAAAACTATATCAACAGTCTCGAATATTCATATTATTTTCTCACATGTCTTTCTGTAGCGCTGAACTATCTATTGTACCACAACTAGTAATTCAGTTTTCTAAAATTCATTAACTAATGCATTTTGAGTTTAAATCTCTAACCACTTTCTTGGTATCCTAATAATGGATTCAAGACAATCTGTACGACATCTAAGACTTTCGTCTAATATTTTCCCTTTATGTAGACCACCAGCCATAGGTTTTGCAACCTATTTACGGTTTGCACTTTTGTATCTTAAACTCAAGGTATTTACTCCAAATTACCTTAAATAAGCCAGTCCTCCTATTAATCAAATAAAATTCCCTTCCACGCCCAGGTAAGAAAACTATACCTGT
The DNA here is from genome assembly GCA_028554795.2 of Sinohyriopsis cumingii. Lineage (NCBI taxonomy): Eukaryota > Metazoa > Mollusca > Bivalvia > Unionida > Unionidae > Sinohyriopsis > Sinohyriopsis cumingii. Next base: position 108,054,879 of record CM068824.1, on the reverse strand, counting down.
TTATATGCTTATTAGTACTATTATAAGTACCTTTAGATTGCACACCTTCTTGACACAAATATTACTAATTTTTGAAAAGAAGGAAGTAGATACAGTATTATAAACTAATGGAACATCTTTTGCTACATTCCCTTAAAAGGTCCAAGATTGTATCAGGTTCTTCAAGTAGTTAATCACCGAAATAAATTATTTTGCATTTTCAAAGTCATCGCTCTTTATCTGTGCAAGTCGTGTAGTTTGCTTGAAAAAAAATAAATCTTCTATTACACAGATTTCAGGGCGGCCTCATCGAAATGTCAACATAACGTTCCACGTTGTCTATTAAACGGGTGAATAGCCTCTTGAAACGTCGTACTCGGTGTCTGACCAGGTGAGTTGTAAATTTGCCTGAAAATCTGTATCATCTCAAGCAGACATTTGATACAACGAGCGTATCTCGCGTAACGCGTCGCGATTTCTACACACGGCTTGATCTACTTTGAAAGATTTGAAATAGGATACATAATTAATTAGACAAGTTTCATTGTTAGAACAAAAGCCATATTTTATCTCACGATTACAAAAACGATTTAAAACATGCATATAGGTGAATTTGCTCAAGGAAGAGTAGGGTTATTTGCTTACACTCTCTGTGATAAAGACATATTTAGAGGCG